>OX439486.1:18960261-19560261 GCA_949320155.1 Melangyna quadrimaculata
GTTGGCGGATTGACCTGCAACATTAGGGATTCGAGTTGGCTCGTCAACAAGCTGAGTCAGGTGGTTTAACTCAGCAAAGAGCTCAACATACCTTCCTTCGGGTGTTGTCTGGCCAGAAAAGCGAAGCCAACTAGAATTGTGTACATTGAAATCGCCCGCAATGACGATTTCAGTGTGAGGATAATGGGCAACAATTCTTTGAATGGAGTCGGACAGAGCATCAAACTCGTTACAAGTTGAATTCCTGTCCAGATTGGGGCTGCGATAAACGAAACAAGTGTGAATGATGTGCTTATTTACCGTGAATTTTAACCACATGAAATTAAAGTTTGTATTAGAAAACAAACCATATTGTGGTTGAAGTTGGTATGCAACATCATTTCTTATATAAACGGCAAGACCATGGTGGGGAAAGAATAATGGCACTAAGTTGTACCCAAATAAATTAAATTCCGAATGATCAGAATTTTCACCAATCTGAGTTTCACTCAGTGCCAAAACAGCTGGCCTGTTTTGCACAGTATAGACATACGCAGCATAGAAATTTTTCCTAAGCCCACGAATGTTGCTATAATCAACCCTACACTTACCCGCCATTACAAAATTCAAAACTAACTAAAAATCAACTCGGACATTTACCTAAATTCAACGTCACATCTAAATTCCAATTTGAACTTTTCAATTACAATTTATCACCAGTGTTATGCCTTAGTGACAAATTGCACTGAACCGCCCCTGGTTATTTAGAGAGACGAACAATTATCTATCCGAGATCATGATAACTTAATCCCTGCGCGCAGTGTGCGGGGCACAGATAAGCAATACCTAGATGGGAATCTACGGCTGTCAATTCGGTTTGCCTACAAGCTCAAACGTCAAATGACCGTGGTGAAAATCGGATTTTTGCACTAGTGTACGTGAAAAAAAATCCGAGTTTCACCTCGGTTCGTGAACAAAATGGCGGATAATTTAAGAATCCAAGGGTTTGTTTAAATGTGCTAGGTTCTTGTATGCCGATTTCCTTTCGACGATTGCAGATTAATTTTTTTTGTTGTAAGGAAGTCACAAAAAAAAATCGTGTAGCCGGTGTAAATTTTCTATATGAAAGATTTGATTTTTGATCTTTTTTTCTAAACAAATCAAATTTTTCAAATCACAGATTTGATTTTTTTGTTGAAATGAAAGTTAGATTAAGGTTTAACTACATATACCTACCTACTTTTGCAAAAAAGTACAAAAGTGAGAATTTAAAATGTTCGCTAAAGAAACCTTCTTGCAAGAAAACATACAAAAATTGTTTTGACAGAAAACGTAGTATAACTTCTTATTGGCTGTAGAGCTACTAGCGATGTTGTATTTGTAATGACTGTAAAATCGTACTGTACTATGGATGGCTTTTGTGATAAAACACGCCTATTGTGTTTTTTCCTCAATCAGAATTGACTTTATTGCAGTTTTTGCAATTACGAACAGATGAGATTCATGTTTCTTCGCCGCAACGAATGTTTCGAATTGGTTTGGGTGAGCCTTAAATCGGAGCGAAACACTCACGACAACAAAACATTCACTTTTTAAAATTAAGTTAGTCCCGGTCTACATTGAACGATTTTTCCAGTGCCGATCTTTTGTTCGTCGGTGAAGGGAGTGAAAAGTGAGGGGTAGGGATCAAATCGTTTGTACCAGAAAACTCGAACGATTTTTCAAGTCTGTTTATGTTCTCTCTCTTCTCCTTTCCAGTTTTTTGTGTGTGTTCGGTGTCAGTGTGCCATTCGTTTGATGGTGTGGGTATCTATGAAAAATGAAGAGCACAGCAATAAAACAAGGAAGAAGAAAAGGAAAAAATCTTATGGAAAAAATTGTCCTGTGTGTACATTTCACACGATTTCTGGAAAAATCTTCGTGGAAAAATCGGGCAATGTAGATCGGGACTTACATGAAAATAATTGAGAGTAGGTACCCACAATGAAAGCGGTGCGATTTTCCATATGAACCCGATGACTGACAAAAATGTTGTCCACGCATCGGTTTGGGGGACCTTAAATTAATTTCTAAAAATTTACGTCGGAATTTGATCATGATGCAATCCAACCCCTTACGTATAAATTAAAATAATTTCATATATTAAGTGTGTCTGTACCCTAAAACTAAGAATATAGTAGCTGTCAAATTTGCCATGGTGAATTTAATTTTTGTTGATTTCTCGAACCTTATTATTGGTTGGCGAGATTTTTTTTATAATTATTGTGCTGTAGAGCTGAAAAAAATTGAAATTATGTTTTTAAATTTCATAAACATAATTAGGTCTTTTGCCCTTTGCTATACTCTGCTCAAACAGGGCCCCTTCGGAGGCGACAGAGTTCTACAAAAAGTTCTCATCGCGCATCGTCTGCCCAAGTAGCTTTTTGGCGAATTGGAAGAAAGAAACATGAAAGCACCAAAAGATTTTTCATTGAAATTCAAGGACTCGTTCAAGTTCCGCTTGCCATGCGGGCATTGTGCTTGGTGAAACAATTATTTTTTTGTTTATTTATTTTTTAATGAAAATCACAAACACCGGAATAAAAATCTTCGCACAGCACATTAATGAAAAAAAAAAATGAACTGTCAAACAAATCAAATTCACCGCGTTAAATTGTTGTTGCAGTTCACATCTATTCATCGACACGAAATGAAATTACAAAAACAACAATGTAAACAAATGGGTTTTGGGGGGTGATACGAACGAAAGATTCCTATCTAGGTATTGCTTATCTGTGGTGCGGGGGTTACTCGTTGTGCACTCGCTGTATTTAGATTTTTTTTTCTTTCTTCTTTGCACATTGCACTGTCACATTAACTGATTTTTTTTTTTGTAATTTATTGTTATATGTTGTTTTTGTTTTCGCGGCGCGAGTATTACATGTTGTGTAGGTATTATTTTATATATTTTTTTTTTTATTGAGACATTTTAAACATTGAATTTTATTTAATTTTTTTGGGGGTATTGATTTTAAATATTTTTTTTATGAATTATTCATGGTTGGACGAGAACAACAGGCAACAAAGATAACATCGATGGAGGACAGTTATTGCACAAACAAAAAAAAAACTTTCACAAACACACGAAGTTGATGTGCACGCGGTGATATACAGATCAGCACATGAGTCAATAGCCTGGCGGATATCATCGGAAACTTTTATCAGTGTTGTTACACAGCTATGATTGAATCTGAAGCCTGATTGTAAAGGGGAAAGTAAATTGTGGGTATTGACATGGTTTCTAATTTGTTTATTTATAATATACTCGAGGACTTTAGACAAGTAAGGGAGAATGGCAATTGGACTATACTCAGGTGTAATTGACTTTTTTGGAATGGGTATTATCTTAGCTCTTTTCCACACCAATGGATATGTCGACGATGTCAGTATAAGATTGAAAATATGTGTTATGTGGGCAGGATATGAGGAAGGAGTATCTTAATGAAATCCGGATGAGTATTGTCTAGACCAACGCATTTGGATTTAAGCAAAAAAAATTGCTTCCCCGACTGTAATTGAATCAACATAAGACAGCGAAAAACCTTTATCGGAGAAATTGTTAGCAGAAAACTGTACGTATCTATCAGATCCCGAGGCCATAACATTTGCGAATTTCCGGTTTAACTGATCTATATTTATTTCATCGCTTCCAACAGACGATTTTTTGGCTACGCCCAAACTGCGAACCTGTTTCCAGAGAAATTTAGAAGACCGGTCTGAATTAAAAATGTTTGAGTAATGAATTAGTTTTGACTTTTTTATTAAGCCAGAAACTTTGTTTCTGGCTACCTCATTATACCTCATTATACATATCTGTATAGCGAAACCTCCTCCATCGGCGATACAAACTGTCTCTTGAAACCATGGCTTCTTCTATACGACGTGAGAACCATGGGCATATGTACGTACATATAAAAAATAAATAGGAACTTCAGTTAATTCTTTTTCGAAAAAAAATTAAAACCATAAACTAAAACGCAGCGAAGAAATGAGCAGAGGGAAAACGTTTAAACTTACTTTTCTAGCCATAAATTTCATCAAAGTCTGAAGAATTTTTTTTGGACAAAAGTTAATTTTGTTTGTAAAAAAGTTTAATTTTTTTTTGTAAAAAAGTTCATTTTGTTTTTGTAAAAAAGTTAATTTGTGTTTGTAAATAAGTTAATTTTTTTTGTAAAAAAGATAATTTTTTTTTTTTGTTCAAAAGTTAATTTTTTTGAAAAAAACTTTTTTATTTTTCTGTAAAAAGCTTAATTCTTTTTTGTAAAAAAATATTTTTTTTTGTAAGTCAATTATTTTTTTGTAAAAATGTAATTCTTTTTTTGTAAAAAAGTTTATTTTTTTTGTAAAAAAGTTAATTTTTTTTTGTAAAAAAGTTACTTTTTGTTTGTAAGAAAAAGTTTTATTTTGTATAATCGCATTGCATCGTAATACAGTCAGTGAGTCAATATTTATATATTATTATATATTATTTATTTATTTTAATACTTAGATTTTTCCCATTTGCTTGTTCCTCGCTGCGTTTTAAAAATTTTGCGAAACGTTTGCTTTGTTCTTTATTTTCGGCCTCAACAAGCCTTCGGCTTTTTCTAAATTCTGCCCGACGGCTTTTTTTATCCATATTGGAAAAACGAATAATAAACACTTTAAAAAAATACGTTACTTCTATTAAAAACTGATAGCTATTTATTTAATCTTAACCAACAAAGCGAAAAAACAATTAAAACAATCTGCACCAGACCAGATACAAATACAACGCGACTCTATTCTTCTTTTCCATTCTATGGGGCCAGTTATAGCGATCAGTAAAAACCATCAGTAAAAATTTTCTTTTGCATAATTTCATGTGTTATAAAAAGATTTGAAACATAAAAATGGTACGAATCGATGGCAAATCAATTAAAATATTTTTTTCTGGCAAAAATGTATCCCAAGGAAGAATAATTTTTATAAAAAAAGCATTTATTTATTTTACTGATGGAAACTCGTTTTACTGAACAGCTGATTGCCAATTCACAAAAAGTGGAACATTTCGTTTCAGTTTTCTCTGTTCTATTTTTTTACTGTTCCACTCCATCATAAAAAAAATTACTGAAGCAATTTACATCATTAAAAATAATAAAAGATTGTTGCTGGAGGTTTGACATTTAATTACTGATAGAATTTTAATGGTTGCTATAACCGGCCGTACGTAAAAAATTCCAGTTTTCAACTGTTTCAACTTTTACTGATGCTTTTTACTGATCGCTATAACTGGCCCCTATTCTATTAAAATTTTCATATTCCATCTCCTGTGTAAGCAGCTTAAACACATAATATAAAAATGCTAAACCTCGGCTGTCATCCGGTTTGCCTACAAGCTAAAACACGCACACATAGAAAGCTGGGCCAAATTCACCATGCGAGTTTTGCACACATAGACATTTGGCATTATTTCACCACCAAAATGGCGGCTATTTTGAAAATATCATGAGAGTGTTCAAAAAGTATTTATAAAGAATGGATGAACGAATTATGAAGTGCTTGCCCGACCTTATGTGAGAATGTTTTTGTTGAGATATATTATTATTAAAAATTGGTTTAAAAGTGTCTATTTTATTGTCCTATTCTTTCTTGAATTTTGTTGTACCTTTCAGGGTTGATGTAATGGCTCTCCCAAACCAACGCGGAACATTCACTCTGCAGGGTGTATCATACACAATGATACAAAAAAGGACAAATAAACAATGCTAAACAACAACAAAATATGCCGCCTCGTCGGCGAATGTGCCGCTTTCGCAAAACGTATTGTAATGCATGTTTTTTGATAATCTATATGGATCAGTTTTGTAAATAAAATGTGGTTATTATTAATCATGTTAATCTATTTTCACACGTTTGATAGTCGTAGCTTATTGTCCACAATTGTAAACATTGGATTGAGAATTGTAAATATTTGTATTTGGAGACGGCCAATCTAAGTGATAAAGGCAAGACCACTTCAGCAAAAAGACACTTCACGACGCGATAAAGTATTAAGGCTGTCCCAAACTAACGCGGAACATTCGCTATGCAGGCCGAATCATTCACAATGCTAACTAAAATGACAGATTTTCAATGCTAATTACAACAAAAACTTGCGTCTGCGAATATTTCGTGCCGCTTTCGTTTTGGTTAGGGACATTCTTTATATATAAGTTTTAATTATATCGCACTAAGTCGACCTTGAACTTAATAAAATTCCAAAAGAATATGTGGGGAGTATAGTTTCGCTCAACTGATGTGTAGTGCCATCATGTGTGATCTAGCCTTAAACGTGTACCCGAAAATGTTTGCAAAATTATCATTTCATTGGCTAATTTCTTTTCCAAGTCATGTTGTTCAAAGAAAAATACCAAAAACATAAATGATTAAAAAATCAAGTATCCATATACAAAAACCTTTGCGTAACAAGTTAAGGCTTAACAGCAAAGACCTATACTTTTGCCATATTGTATAAAAGTTGGAAATAAATATCTGTGCTGAAGACACCGCTTGCAAAAAACACTTGGTATGTTTTTTGAAGTCAGGTTTCTTTAAAGGCCTTCCACACTAGCCCACTGAGTATTAATTCATGTCAAAAAAGTGGGAAACAAATCATGTAGAATAGTGTGGAAACAAAATATGGAAACCCAGCCTACACAACCCGACATTCTATCCCACACGATTTGACATGTGTTAATACATGAATAATTTTAGGAATGGGTCTAATTCTTTCCCACATTCTATCACACTTTTTTTAGGTTATGGTAATGAATTAATACAAGCAGGTATGGAAGCAAAATATGAAGTTATTTTTTTCCCACAAATTTGGCAGTCGCGTGGAATTCTTTCCCACTTTCAATTTGGCATGTATTAATACACAGTGGGCTAGTGTGGAAGCGCTTTTAGCGAATCTTTAATATCGCACTTTTGCACTTCTAGCAAAAAAGTAGGTCTATGTAGTTAAGCCTTCAGCCGTAAAAAGTAGTAAAATTTAAAAGTACGCAATGTTTTATAAGTGTAATATCCAAGAACCCCAAAATTATAAGTGAAATTTGTTATTTCATGATTACTGAATTAAAATTGGTAGGTTTATATGGCAAGTTTTCTTCTATTACCTACCTTATTTCAAAATTTCGAAATAAAACCATTAACAAATAAGATAGCTAAGGAACTGTGATTAATCTTTGATATATAAAATTAAATTCCTTACCAAAATGTACGGTTTTAAAGAATTGATAAAAAAACCAAAACTAGCATTATTTCATTAAAAAAAAGTGCGGCTGCACCTTCAGAAAAAATATTTCAAACACATCCCAAATATTATAACTGTTAAAAATTCCCGTGGTGGCCGTGGTGAATCCTAAAACGTCAAAAAATCGGTATTTGAATGCAATTCAATTTTTATTATTACTCTGGTTGTGTTTTTATAGAGATTGAATTTTTAAACTCAAATTTAAGTGAAAAAGTGAAAGCTAATCGCATTCAAAATTGTTTTTCTTAAAACAAATAAAACTATTAATTTAATTTTTTTAAGAAAAAGTGGAACTAATTTTCTGTGGGACCGATTTCCCCATCAGATTATAAAAAGGACCTTTTCTTTTCTTTTTTTTTAGATTATATAATTAATTTTCAGGACTCAACAATGGGAGATTAAATCAGGATATCGCGGTGTGTATTGTGCAACATTCAACCATACATTCTGTGCTCCTAGGGCCAGGTACCTACGTTAAAAATATTTATTCCTTAAGAATTCATTTAGATGGATTTATATTTAAATAATTTTTAAAACACAAAACCTGCATTGCAGTATTTAAGACTCAGAGCCGTTTAAATCATCCGATTAGAGCAAATATTTTAGAAGTTACAGCTTGGTTTATGTAGGTCTTATAAGAATTTCAAGACAAAATCATACGAAATTCGCATAAGACCTACATAAACCAGGCTGTAACTTCTAAAATATTTGCTCTAATTTGGTGATTTAAACGGCGCTGAGTCTGAATTAAAGTGTATAAGTGCTGACGTGAGCCATTCTTAATTCAATGAAAGACTTTCAAAAATGTTGTATAAAACCAATTTCATCATTCGACAATTTCATATTAGATGAAGAAATTGGTCCTATCTGTAGTTCTAGTAACTGAACAAAGTTGTTATGTTGGCAAAATAGTATTTATGGCAAAGGTGGTGTGGAAATGCATGAATAACTAGTTTTTAAAACATTGCTTTCGAAACATTTCTTTAGCAAATGTATACAAAATCAGCCCTATTCTGATTTCCAAACGGATTCAAAAAAAGGTATTCTTAATTTGAATTTCACAGTAGCCAATATCTAAACCTTTTATGCTTTCGAAATCCGAAAAGAAATTTATAAAAATCACCTAAGGATAAGTGGGATTTGATATGCTTTGTAAGTCGATACCTATTGCAAAACATAATTTCTTACATTTTAAAATGATTTCAATTGAATTTCATGTCATATGTTTTCAATCCGATAGATAAAAAAACTCACTAATTCCGCAAGTATTGAAAAGGAAAAGTATTTCAAAACCCCCAGTTTAAAACGAAAGGATTTTACAAACGATTGGAATTCAGATCAGGGGTGTATATTCATGTATCAAAATTGAAATATGTACTTAATTGATTCGTAGTACACAAAACAATTGCAACTCATAACGAAAGGACTTAATGGAACTCAAATATTAATCGGACAATATACAGAAGCAAAACATGGGTAATGTACACATCGATATTTTAATAACTAAAAACATTAAATTAACTTAAAAAATACCATTTTAACAGATGCGCGCATGTTCAACAGAAGAGCTCTACGACAATTATATGAAACTACACGATGAAGTTAAAACATTTTACTGTTCAAATTTTTTTTTTTTTTAATCAAATGGTAATAAATCATATTAAAAGAAAATATCTTTATACATAATGTAATTTATTTAATTCAATTTGAATGTTAATTTTAGTTGGAAAATTTTTGTATACCTACACCATCAGTTAAGCTTTTTAAATTTATATATATATTTTTGATTTATCTGAAGAATAAGTTAGTATTGTCAACACATAATTTAAGAAATGGAGGTGATTTCAGACTACTTTTTTTTACAACAAGTAGGTCGCAGAACATATTGATTCATAAAGGTTTTAAATTATTCAATAACTTGCCATTTGTCTTAAAGTCAGAAAATAATGTTATTGTTTTTTAAAAGAAAATGATATATGTAAAAATGAATAATTTTGTATTCTTTTAATTAGTTTTAAGTTAAAAATTTTAATAAATAGTTCAAGCTACATATGTATGTAAATAAAGAATCAAATCAAATCAAACAAAAATGTATCTGAAGTTTTGTATAATACGCGCTGTACAATTATAGGAGTGTCATTTTGTATTGGTATTGTTACGGGTAACGCACGCATTAAGGTACCCTTCAAGAGTGGTGCTCCATCGAATGGCACTCCATTAAGATCTTCATCGACTTTCTCGTCACCTGACATTGGTGCTTTATGTATGGAACTTCTTCTTTTTTCTCTTCTTTTGTCTGTAAAAATACAATAGCAATTCATTTTAAAGACTATTTTAATATAATGTAGTTATAAATTACCGGAGGTAAACCTACAAATATTGCTTTGTTTCATCAGAAAATCCTTTTCATATATTGTCCATTTTTCGTTGCTCCGCTTAAAGTATGTTCAGTCGTCAGGCAAGCACCAAAGTAACCATACGTACTTCTTGGACAGTAGTACCTTGGGTCCGCATATCAAATGCGGGCCATCCAAAGTACAGTTGGCCAAGAGAAATCGTTGAAAAAAGTCTGGAATGAAAAAGATATTTAAGACTTCTGCTAATGTCTCTGAAAAATTCCAATTTTGCCGGTAGTTCTTGAATCAACTCAATTTGGAGTTTTAACGTATCATATATATTTTTTCGCGAAACAAAATTTAAAATAATATACGAGTTCACCTTGAGTAAAATTCAATTAAAAAAAAAATATTTAAAGGGTTTTCGTATAGTGAAGAAGGTGTGCATAAAAAGTTTTTCAAATAAAATTGGATTAAAGCTCAGCACCACAAAAAGGAGACTGATGAGTGCAAAAGTGGCAAAGCACGAAATAGCTATATCTCCAGCTAAACAATTGGTGGTAGCGCCTTTAAGTTGTTGTTGTTGTTCAAAAATTCAACGATTTGAGAAGTTGTTTATTTCTGTGGTCAAAGTCTGTAAGTATCTTCATACTTTTTGTATGATTTGTATTTCAAATGTTATACTTGGAAAATAAGGACATACTATATTTTACCACCTACATACATATGGTAGATAATTTTTTCTTCGAAAAGGACAATGGGCAAATCTGGCCCAGCATCAATAAAAACGGCATTAACATCGTATATAGGTACATATTTATGCATTCATTATCCGTTAACCGTTTCTCCAAATTCGCTCTGTGTCAGAAGTTATTTAATCTTAATAATAATAATATTATAAATGTGAAAGTGTGTTTGTTCCACTTTATCTAAGAAAATACTGAAATGATTGGAATGAAAATTTGTGGAACGAGAATTTGGATGTAGGGAATTAAGATAGGCTAATTATTTATTTTCAAAAATGTTTAAAAGTGCAACAAAAAAAAAAAACAATTTAAATGCAAAAAATAGGGTTTTGATGAAAATGGTTAAACTATACGCAATAGTTTAGACTATGAGATGGATATTAGTTAATGGAGATCCTTTATATAGACTATATATGTACATGATCACGCTAAGGGATTAGATCGTATGCGTCCTGGGCAAATCAGCAAACATACAATTTCAATCAAATACGTCAGTAGAGTAACACCCCAGGGTGGAGTTCTCCCCATCTTTGGCTTTTAGTCATAAATAAAATTCTCGCTTAGTTAGAGAGGGGTGGAGTGAAGGCGGTCGCGTATGCCGATGATTTTGTGCTACTAGTGTCTGAACTTATGCTTTGTACTACAAAAAGAAAGATAGACCCCTTCAATCTACCTCGGTAGTAGCCCGTAGCGTAATGGTTAGTGAGTTCGACTGTCACGCTGGAGGTCTGGGATCGCTTCCCAGCCTCGTCCAACTAAAAACTAAAAAAAAGTTTTTTTTTCAGGGCTACTGCCTCTTGCGAGGAATTGACAAATCCTCCAAGAGTATCACTTGTCACGAATAAGTGCTTCTCGTCTAGCCGTTCGGATTCGGCATACAATTGTAGGTTCCTTCCATTCCTGTCGAAAGGCGCACACAGGAATGGTTGCGAGTTGTTAGTCACTAGGCCCTGGTTCTTCATGAGCCGTTGTGCCACCCGATTTATTTGTTTTTTTTTTTGTTCAATCTACCTCGACTCAACGGTCAAGCACATTCGCTCTCCTCCAGTGCAAAATATCTGGGTGTAGTTCTCGACCCTAAAGTAAACTGGAAGTTAAACATTGGAGAACGGGTTAAGAAGGCCTACATAGCTTTCTTTGCCTGTAGCAAAACTTTTAGTAAAAGGTGGGGCCTCCAGTCAAAAATGATTTTATGGACATACACAGCCGTGGTGTGACCTATTCTCACGTATGGTTCGATTGTGTGGTGGCCAGCATTAAAGAATTTGTATAATATCAACAAACTTAGGAAGGTTCAAAGAACAGCTAGCATTGGTACCACAGGGGCTATTCGATCCTGTCCAACAGATGCTTCAGGAGTTTTTCTACACATTTTACCACTAGATTTACACATTAAATACCTGGTATCTTGCAGCACGATAAGACTAAAAGAATCGAACTCCTGGTTTGCCAAACCCTATGAACACAGCAACATCACGGGTTTAATTCCTACCGAAATGTTTTCGACTCCGACTGATTACTGCACCCCTTCAATGAGCCTCGGTAAAGATTTTAAAGTTATATTCCCATCTAGAAATGATTGGAATGATGACGTCGTGACGAAAGACTTCGACACAACTATCTTTACTGATGGGTCAAAGTTGGAGTGCGGTGTTGGTGCGGGTATTTTCTCAGAGTCCCTAAATATATCTAGGTCTTTTCGGCTACCTGACTTTGCTAGTGTCTTTCAGGCTGAAGTACTGGCGATCAGGGAAGCATGCAAGCTACTTAAACAAAATCCAAACCAGAACCGAAATACAGCTATTTTCTCAGACAGTCAAGCGGCTGTCAAAGCCATTAATTCGGCTACATCATCCTCAAAATTAGTACGACAATGCCAGGAAGAGCTTCTGAGTCTGAACACTAACCTCAGGGTCACTCTTATCTGGGTTCCGGGTCACAGTGGTATTGAGGGGAATGAGCGGGCTGACGAGCTGGCCAGGCAAGGTTCAGCCCTTCATAACTCACTTGCGGAAAGAGTCAGTATTCCTCTTGGAGTTATGAAGGGCAATATATTCTCAATTTTTCTCTCAGAATCTAATCGTAGGTGGAATAGTTTAACTAACTGCATTATTTGCTAGAAAAATCTGGCCTACCTATAATAAATCCCGAACTATTAACCTAATGTGCAGACCCAGGCGAGACATAGCAAGGATTGTTGCAACATGCACTGGACACTGACCAATAGGAGAACATGCGGCGAAGCTTGGCATCCCCTACAATACTCACTGTCGTAGTTGTGGGGACCAGCAGGAAAAGGAAACAGTCTTTCATTTCCTCTGTAAATGTCCCGCTTTGGCCAGAATGAGGCAACAATCTTTTGGGAAGCCCTTTTTTGACGACCTTCACGAACTCTCCGGAACGAAGATCAAAGATTTGACTTCTTTCCTCAACGCGACGAAATGGATCTAGGATTTACTTCGGTTCCTCTTGCAACGTCTTCTTCCCCAAACTCCTATGACTGCGAGCTAGAATACTAACGGTTTAAGAAGGTGGCTCATGGTGCACGAGGACCGGACGATCACACAATTGAGCCGATCTCCGCTTCAATACCAGCCAACAAGTGCCTAGGTGGCACAGTGAAGATGGGTCTTAGTTGCGGACTTCGACCCTTTTGAGTGTTTTCCTATTTTCAAGTTCAAGAATGTTTCAATGGATCTAGAATTAACTTCGGTTTCCTTTTGCACCATTTTCTTCCTCAAACTCCTATGACTGTGAGCTATCAGACTACTGGTTTTTGAAGGTGGCTCATGGTGCACGAGGACCGGACGATCACACGGTTGTGCCAACCTTCGCTTCAATACCAGTCAACAAGTTGCCTAGTTGGCACAGTGAAGATGGTTTTTAGTTGCGAACTTTGGTCCTATCGGGTGTTTTTCCTATGTCCAAATCCTTAATAAGTTTCATCACATGTCTAAATCCAATAAAAGCGTCTGGGAATTCAGGCGGGTGGTACTTTCTCTGGTAACCACAAGTAATGTTGTGCAAACAGACGGAGGTGTACAGAGGTTACCATATCCGAGTGTGCGACTAGATGATCACCCTAAGGAATCAGAAAATTACTTAGCGTAGCACACTGCAGCCGAGCTCGGGCGTAGGCGATGATCCGTTGGGAGATCTATCACCAAATACCCTCATTATCAAAAAAAAAAAAAAATGTTCTTTTAATCCACAGGTCAAACGAGTTATGGTATCAGAACGGCGCATTACAGCGTTAATTGGGTCATCGAGCTAGGATGCTTGTGACCGCCATCTCTACCTTCCTACCTACCCGGTGAAAGGACACTGGGCAAATTGGGCCCAGCATCAATAAGAACGGCCTTCATATCGTATAGGTAAATGTTTATGCATTCATTATCCTATAACCGTTTGTCCAAATTCGCTGTGTAACAAATTATTTAATTTTTATTAAAATGAGTTTTAGGGTCACAATGAAAACTATAAATCTCAAGTAAGGTCGCAGTGCAATATCCCTCAAAATAATGTTCATAAAGGGTCACAATTCCTTTTTTCCACAGTTTTTCTTTAATATTTTGTGTATTTTTCGCTCGATTTAAGCCATTTTTTGGAATGAATTTCTTTGAATTTCTTTGAATTTGACAAAACAACTCACCAAACGACCCTCAAAGCCACCCTTATATCATTATAAGGGGTTGAAAACTCAGTCAGTTCATTCCTTTAAGTTTCTGTGTGGTTTTTTAAAGAATAATGTTAGCCTCTTTTTTATCATATACAAAAATCACTAATCCAGGTCCTTGTTTTACACAAAAACCACTAAATAGTCCAGAATCAATGCCAGGTCGTCGTTTTTTAACAAGTAGACTTTACACTAAATCCTCGTTTTTATTATCGTCATTTTAGATAAACTGTTAAACTTGAGCAAAAAATGTATTTAATTCAAAAAGGTCTTACATTCTTCTTTGAAAAACCACAAAGCCATTTAAAATCGATAAAAAACTGACTGAGTTAAAAATCGTTTAGTATCATAGGAAAAAAAATATTCTAATTTTTGTTAATATTTTTTTTTTTTTGATCTATTTATGAATCATTTCGTAAAAAATGTACAACCGTTTTCTTCGTTACTAAATAAGGAATAAGTTAACAAAAAATTCAACCCCTAATAGCATATATAAGTGTCGTTTGTTGTTTGTGTCGTGTGGGTTGTTTTGTCCAATTTTTACGAATTGTAATTTAAAACCTTGAAAATAATACCTATTTGTATTACGATAAAGATTGAACAGAAAATTGGGACGAAAAAAACAGCTCGGAACTAAGCCTACATCCAAATTGGCATTCATCGTGCGATCGAGCAACGAGCGACGATCGCTGCATCGGACAATCAAAATATCAAACGTTAACAAATCAACAATGTGTCCTAATTACAACATAAACGCGGTCGCGCTTTGAAGTAGTACGGTCGCACATGTTTGTTTTCAAATCGCTCAATCTACATCACAAAAGCTTTCAATATACAAACCCAATGGGGCATATTCATAATCGCAGATAGACCCGGGTTTAACTTATTTTCAATTCAAGACAATTTTGGCTCAATGAATACAGACCGATTTTAATTACAAATTGTTGGTTTTATATTTATATAAGATAATTAACTTGATAATATATAAGACAAATAGCTTCAAATATTTTGAAATGATAAACTTAAAAAAATAGAATCAACGTCCGAAAATTCAGCTAAAGCTATGTTTAACTTAGACCCAGGTCTAAAATGACTATGAATACGCCCCAATAAGCGTAGGAGAGTGTCCCAATTAGAAATGGACTTTGTGCGACTGACGCGACCCGACGGCTAGTTGCTTGATTGCTGAAAATCAAACAAGTTTGTTTTTGATCGTGCCTAGAAATAGAGTTTGAGGAAAAATTAATAGACGAATTTTATTTAATCCCAATTTCATCCCATAAACGTCGTTATTTCGCAATAAAAACTTCGCATCTTCGTTCCTGGAAGTCATTTCTTTCACAAAAAATATCTGTTTTCTAGCTTATTTAAAGAAAAGAAGACGTAAGACGAAATAGAAAAGAAAATCATATTGTGGTGAATATACCCAGTTATATAAACAACCACACATTAGTACAACTCTCCGCGCCATCTTTGAGTGAAATAAATAATTAAATCCATCACGGTTGGTGTCCAGCCTCTTTCGTACTGGAATAATTGCCGAAACCTTTTTGAAAAGCACCTTCTAGTAGACCCTAGAAAATTCTAGAACCCTATTTTCGGGTATAAATACAGGCGCACCAGTCCAAAAGAGCAGTTTGATTTTGGAAGTGAATGAATAAATGTCAGTGTGAATAAAGAGTTGCATACTTGTGCTTGGTTATAATAAAAGTAACGGAAGAAAAAGTATTTGAAATAAAAAGCGTTTTATTTTGTGAATTAATTGCAGTTTCATTTTGAATAAAGGAAATAAGTTTTATTTGCGAACCCTTAGTAAAATATTACATTGGTGTCAGAAAAAGTGGAATAAAACTTATTTAGTCTGTGAATTCAGATAATTGATGGTGAAAAATTGATAAAGTGTGTGGATTAGTAATCAAATAAGAAAGGTGTTTTTGAAAAGTGACATACAAAAATATAACAAAAAAAAAATTGGTAAAATTGTGAATGCATTGAATTGTGTTGAACTTAAAGCAGAACTAAATGACGAGGTCTTCCTACTGCTGGAACGAAAAATTACCTCATTATCCGTCTGCAGGAAGATTTAAGGCAACACAATGAAAATCCAGACACGTTTATATTTGAGATTGAGATGCAAGAAGAGCAAGTAAGTACAACCTTAGACATGACCAATATGATGGCTCAGCTGCTCGCCCAGTTTGAAGACCAACGAAAGGAGCAGAAGAATGAACAAAAGAATCTGCTTGTACGATTAGAAGAACAGCGAAATGAACAAAAGAATCAGTTTAAAGAACAACGCGACGAGCAAAATAATTTACTGGAAAAAACAGAACAAAATCCTTCTCGAACGATTTGAAGAACAGAAACACGTCCTCGAAGGTAGACTAGATGCCTTTGAGAACAAGTTTGTTGGCCTTGACGATCGTGTTGAAAAACAATTTTCGTCAGTGGGAGCAAAATTCGAGAAGTTGAAGATAAAATTCAGAGCATTACCGATGAGTTAGAAAAAGTTAGAAAAATGAAGGTTCGAGAAGGTTCGAGAAGGTAATGCCGATTTTCCAAAGAGTAAAGAAATGCATCCACCAACTTTTGATGGACAAACTTCTTGGTCGATCTACAAGAAACAGTTTGAGGCAGCTGCAGCAACAAACGGCTCGGATGACGAAGACAAGTTTATTGCCCTGACGCTTGCCCTTAGAGGTTCTGCTGCTGAACTTTTGCAAACCATACCAGCAGACTAGAACGGACACTTTAGTGTTCTTGTTCAGGCCATTGACAAATGCTTCGGCGATATCCATATGCAAGAAGTCTTTCGCGTCCAGCTCAATACCAGAGTCCAGAAAAGAAGTGAAAGTCTGCAACAACTCCAAGCAGACATTGAACGGTTGGCACACCTAGCATACCCGACTGCAGGAGATGAAATTTCCAACCAGCTAGCAAGGGAGGCTTTTGTCCGTGCATTTTCCGACATCAACCTACAGCGATCAATTCGAACTGCTGGAAAACGCAAGCTTTCTAAAGCATTAGAGTTCGCTCTGACTATGGAAGCATCAGAACAGGCTTCATTAGGAGTTCATCGGGTAAGAGAACTTGAAGTTGAGGAATGTTCTTGCCAGAGAGCTGAATTCCATAGAAGTCGGCGAGAAGGACCTGCTCGATGCTGGAATTGCAACAAAACCAGACATCTCCAGCGCCAGTGCAGATTGCCACCAAGAAGAGTCGCCTGTCAACATTGTGGAAACAGGAATAATACCCGCGAACAGGCAAGCAATAACATCAACGCTCCTACTCGCCCTGTTTCCCAGTCGGTAAACGAGTAAGAACCAACTTCGAGGGGCAGAAGCTGGTTTCTGGTATCGATGGCCCCAGAACCACCATACAAGTCTCGCAGACTAAACGGAACAATAAAAGTCTGACAGTGGATGCAACATTAAATGGCAAGAAACAGTTGGCTACAATTGACACCGGTGCCACACCCTCCATTGTAAGAAAAGACTTGGTGGAGATGACATGGCTACATAACACCAATAGCTACCGTCTGAAAACAGCGACAGGTGAGGCGGCAAGAGTATATGGAGAAGTTCGTCTGAAGATCTGTTTGGCAGAACTAGAGTTTTCGCACCTATTTTTGGTAGCAGACATATGTGATGAGTGCATAATTGGAATCGACTTTATGAAAGAGCACGGAGTGATTCAAGATATCGGTAAGCAAGTGCTGAAGTACCAAAATATTGAGATTCCTATGGTTTATGGCAACGAAAACTCATCGACTCTAAGAACTGTCATCAAAGAAGACATATGCTTGCCTGCTTCTTCAGAAGTGTTTGTTTGGACGAAAATAGAGGGCGATCTAGGAAGCCATCGATACCTCATGGTGGAACTACAGTCTGAGCAATCTTCCCAAAACACCATCACCCGTACGGATTCTGAATATCAAACCGTACGAGGTCAAGCTCAAGAAAGGAGAAGTAATTGGAAAATGCGAATCTGTGACCGCAATAACTGAAATCACAGAAATGAACGCGGAAGAACAAATGGACCCCGAAAAATTCAGCTCCATGAAAGCCAAAATTCTCAAGCCATCCAATCTAAGTCAACATCAGCTTAGTGTTGCTGGAAGCCTTCTTCATGAGTACGCTGATATATTTTCTTCACCGAGTGGGCAGTATGGTCGAACACAACTGGTACAGCATCGAATCGACACAGGTGATTCGAGACCGATTCGACAACAAGCAAGACGTCTCCCATTAGCCAAACAAGTCGAAGTTGAAGAAATGATATCGTCAATGAAGAAAGATGGTCTAATCGAAAATTCCAAAAGCCCTTGGGCGTCACCAGTTGTTCTTGCCAAAAAGAAAGATGGAAGCACCCGATTTTGTGTGGACTACCGTAGGCTGAACGATGTGACAAAGAAAGACAGCTACCTTCTGCCAGAATCAGCGATACATTGCATGCAATGAAAGGAGCTCAATGCTTCTCGACGTTAGACTTGAAGAGTGGCTACTGGCAGGTAGAAATCCATCCAGAAGATCGAGAGAAGACAGCTTTCTCAACCGGAAATGGTCTGTGGCAGTTTAAAGTTATGCCATTCGGACTTTGCAACGCTCCGGCAACATTTGAGCGTCTGATGGAGTGTGTTCTTCTAGGTCTTACTTGGAAATCATGCCTTGTACATTTGGACGATGTCATCGTTTATGGAAAAACTTTTGACGAGCATTGTGAAAACCTTAAGGCTGTATTTCAGAGGCTTCGAGAAGCACACTTAAAATTAAATCCAGATAAATGTGTGCTTTTCAAGACCGAAGTTAAATACCGGCGCTTTGTCAAGGACTTTTATGGAATCGCTAAGAGCTTGCATCAACTTACTGAAAAGT
The DNA here is from genome assembly GCA_949320155.1 of Melangyna quadrimaculata. Classification (NCBI taxonomy): domain Eukaryota; kingdom Metazoa; phylum Arthropoda; class Insecta; order Diptera; family Syrphidae; genus Melangyna; species Melangyna quadrimaculata. The sequence continues at coordinate 18,979,164 of OX439486.1, forward strand.
GGAAGCCGTTCAAATGGTCAGGTGAGTGCGAGAAAAGTTTTCAGGAACTCAATGCTCCTGTGCGGACCTATCCGACTCCTGGAAAACCTTTCATCATCGATGCCGATGCCATTAACGTCGGAATTGGAGCTGTGCTGTCGCAAGTCCATGAAGGAGAAGAAAAAGTCGTCGCCTACTACAGTAAGGTGCTCTCGGGGCCAGAGCGCAATTATTGCGTTACCAGAAGGGAACTTCTAGCTTTGATTTTGGCAACAAAGCACTTCCATAAGTACATCTATGGACAGAAGTTCCTCCTTCGAAAAGATCATGGTGCGCTTAATTGGCTTCTGAACTTCAAAAATCCAGAAGGTCAAGGAGCAAGATGGATCGAGAGACTGCAGACATACGACTACGAAGATGGAAAGGCTTATCTGATGCAGTTGATAGTGCCTAGGTCAAAGGTTAATGACGTTCTTCGAGAGATGCATGATGGAGCATCTGGAGGTCATTTGGGAGTCAATAAAACGCTGGAGAAGATACGACAACGGTTCTACTGGCTACATGCAAGAGATGATGTCGAAAAGTGGTGCCGAAAATGTGATACTTGTGCTGCTACTAAGGGTCCAGGTGGAAAGCTTTAAAGTAAAATGCAACAGTACAATGTGGGCACACCTTTCGAAAGAATAGCAGTAGATGTCGCATGTCCGTTTCCGGAGACCAACAGCGGAAACCGATACATCCTTGTGGTCATGGATTACTTCAGCAAGTGGCCTGAGGCATTTGCCATCCCAAATCAAGAAACTTAAACAGTTGTTGATCAGATTATCTTCAATTGGGTCAGCAGGTGCGGCGTACCTTTGGAACTGCATTCTGACCAAGAAAGGAACTTCGAATCTAACATCTTTCAGGAGGTTTGCTCTTTCCTTGGCATCAAGTAGACGAGGACAACACCGCTTCATCCACAATCTGATGGGATACTTACTTACTTTACTTTTGATGGCGCTCACAGCCCAGGATGGGCTTCGGCCTCAACTAACAAGCCCCTCCAGCCAGCTCTGTCCCTAGCTAGCCGCTTCCAGTTGCGCACACCGAGTGCTTTGATGTCGTCATTCACTTGATTGCGCCACCTGTTACGGGTTCTTCCTCTGCTGCGTACCCCATCGGGGTTGGATTCGAAGACTCGTCGGGCAGGTGCGTTGCTGTCCATACGCTCCACGTGCCCCAGCCATCTAAGCCGCTGTATTTTCAGCTTTTTGACCAGGTCAACGTCGCTGTATAGCCCGTATAGCTCGTCGTTGAATCTTCTCCTCCATACTCCTTCGATACACACCGGACCGAAAATCACACGAAGAATCTTCCTCTCAAAGCACCCTAGCAGATTTTTATCCGAATCTTTCAGTGTCCATGCTTCTGACCCATAAAGCAGGACCGGGATGATTAGGGTTTTGTATAAAGTCTCCTTGGTTCTCTGAGAGAGGGCCTTACTACTTAAATGCCTTCGTAATAGTGGAGCCCAGGTAGACAAAGTCCTTGACAACTTCGAAGTTATATCTGTCCATCGTGATATTTTGCCCGAGTCGACGATGTTGAGATTCCTCTCTCGATGACTGATTCTGAATCTGATGGGATGGTAGAACGATTCAACAGGACTCTTAAAGAACATCTGTCCAAGGTTGTAGGTGACTACCAACGAGACTGGGATCGCCATATTCCATTGTTCTTGATGGCCTATCGAAGTGCGGTTCATAGTTCAACAGAACATACACCATCGGAGATCCTGTTTGGCACAACAATACGGCTGCCCAGTGAAGTCAAATTTGGATGCCATACCATGGAACCGGAAAGGTCAGATAAATATGTGGATAACCTCAAAGAAAGACTCATTGACATTCATCAACGGACAAGGAAAACCATAAAAAGCGCTAGTGATAGGATGAAAACACGGTACGACACCCGTGCAATAACGAAGGGATTCCAAGAAGGAGACCTGGTGTGGTTTTACAATCCTCACCGACAAAAGGGACTGTCACCAAAACTACAACAAAACTGGGAAGGCCCATATACCGTTGTGAAGCGAATCAATGATGTGGTTTACCGCATTCAGAGAGGAGTAAGGGGTAAGCCTAAAGTAGTACACTGCGACCGTTTACATCGTTATAACGGTGGGAATAATGGATTAAATCGGGACGATCAATCCTAAGAGGGGGGCAATGTGGTGAATATGCCCAGTTATGTAAACAACCACACATTAGTACAACTTTCCGCGCCATCTTTGAGTGAAATAAATAATTAAATCCATCACGGTTGGAGTTCAGCCTCGTTCGTACTGGAATAATTGCCGAAACCTTTTTGGAAAGCACCTTCTAGTAGACCCTAGAAAATTCTAGAACCCTATTTTCGGGTATAAATACAGGCGCACCAGTCCGAAAGGGCAGTTTTGATTTCGGAAGTGAATGAATAAATGTCAGTGTGAATAAAGAGTTGCATACTTGTGCTTGGTTAAAATAAAAGAAAAAGAAGAAAAAGTATTTGAAATAAAAATCGTTTTATTTTGAGAATTAATTGCAGTTTCAGTTTGAATAAAGGAAATAAGTTTTATTTGCGAACCCTTAATAAAGTATTACAATATATTATAGTTTTCTGTTAAATACTGAGGAAAAAACGTTTTGGGCTCGTTCGCTCAGTTTTTGACCGAGGAACAGGTACCTATTTATGAGTGCAACGCATATAAATTGACCAAATAAATCCGGATTGGATCTGATAAAGTTTTTAGTTGCTAGATATATAAAGAAAGTAGTAAATATGAATTTCACAGCACTTTCACTTTATTTCGCTAAATTATCTGTTAAAATTTCACTTGCTCGCCTTTTTTCTTATCAATATTTGCGCTTGGTGCAGATTCCAAAAGAATAGTGGCGCGATGGTGTATTTGAGACCACTTTTGGTGCTCTAGCTCTTATGAGCGACCGCTATTAGTACACATATTTTGGTAGTGCTACCAAGAAGCGATGCAACCGACCAAAGCTTATCGCTGGATAGCGCGACGACTGCCCAATTAGGACTTAGCCTAAGGCCTGAAAATAATTAGACAAAAAAAATGTGGTCGTGGTTAAACAACCAATTGTCTAAAAACTGTACTTATTTCAGAGGGTTTTTGGGGCTTATTTCTAGGGACTGTGAAAGTCCGAATTTGGGGCTTAAGCTTGAACAATTAATATGTCGAATGCGTCGCGTCGTGTCAAACTTTTAGTGCAATTGTCTTATACAACCGAAATTGTTTCTTACGTTCAGTCAGGGTTTAGAAAATCTTGGGGCTTATATTTCCAAGGTTGAAGTCAATTAAACATATAAAACATTTTTAGACTAAGCAATTACATACAAGAAATCTAGTCAAGGAGCCAAATTCCATAAGCGTTAGTTTCTGTGTGTATACTCAGAAAATCATGCAGAAGCAAATGAATATTTGCAATCTCTCTAGACTCTAGAGAAGCGGTTCCCAAACTTTTAAAGCTTTGAAAGCCATAACAAATTCAAAATATATTTCGGAACCCCAACTCTTAACGAGAGCAAAAGATGAAAAATAACACAATCACATTTCAATATCAATTTTGGTTCGTAATTTTCTTTAGAAAGTGAGTTTTGTTGTATGATTTTTATTTGCTTTTTGTAATTATGAGAAGCTCAGACTTCGATAAAAAAATATAAACGTTATACATGTTTGTAATTATGAACGGACATTTTTTCAAATTTTTGTTGTAATATAATGAAATTTTTCTATCTTTTCGGCCATTTTTCTAAAAATGTATAATCATGTCGATTACAGAATCCCGCGGAGATGACTCAATCCCCAACGACTTTGGAGCGGATTTGAAATGTCAAAGATAAATGGAATGCGGATGAACTTTCATTATAAACAAATTTCATTATATACAAATTTTAAAACTTGTTGCAAAGCCATCCGCAGACCATTCATCGGATTCTGTAATCGGGGTGAATTTAATAAATTAAAAATGATTGTAATTGCTTCATTAGGATAAATTAAGTCACTTACAAATGTTGAAATACTACAGGTCGTTCATGCAAAATTTTGTGTAAACTTATCATTTTACACAATTTGTTTGTACCTCTTGAGTTCTGGGGGGTCATGACCCCAAGGCCCCCCATCTGGATCTGCCACTGTTATGTACTCAGAAAATATGTGGTATTGCTTGGTTTGTATAAGAAATTTCCCTCTTATACACGTGTTTCTCATATAAGAAATTGTCTTTCTTATATCCGTTGTTTGCAGTAGCGGAATAGGATTTGGCTATGGGGGGGGGCTTGGATGTCCAGTTTGAGACAAAAATGAAATCTCACTGGCAAAAGTTCATATGTGTTTCGGCAGTATGAGATCTCATTTTCGTGAACTACCCAAATCAACTAGTAGAGTAGGCACAAGTTAGTTCGAACTGTCACTGGAAAGCACAGAAAACAATATTTTTTTAATAATAATTTTAACCTCAGGTCTTTTAAAAGCAATGCACGGCACTAGTTAGATGGAATAGAAGAAAAGGAAAGATTTTTGTTGGCACAGTAGATTGAGAATTAGATGTTAATTATCTCCTGAAATTCCACGGGTGGCAACCAGTTGAAGTTGGGGAATATAGAAAAGAATGCTACCTAGACTGGGGATCGAACCCACGCGTCCAGGTTAGCAGTCAAACACTATATCCACTGTGGCATTGCCACCCGATTGAAAAATAAAATGTCCCGACTTTTAGTCGGACATAAGGCAAATCTGCTCCAAAAAATAGCATACGGCCTAGTTCTGCAAGCGTGAATGAATTTTCGTATATATACACTTTATATTCTTGCTCAAAAAATATGTCGATAAATTGCACGACACTCTAGAGCCTCGGTTCCCAAACTGTGTTCCGCGGAACCCTGGGGTTCAGCGAAAGAGTTTTCAAGGTTCCGCGAGTTTCTCGTAGTACAAACAGTAAAAACACAAATATATTTTGTTTAAGTACCGTGAAACCGGGTGACTTTGGCGCATTTTCAAGTTAAAATATGAATAACTTTTAGACAAGCCAATGCCACACCATCATATGCAATTTTTGATAAAAAGTACCTAAATATATTTTTTTTATTGTTTCATTAATAAAGTAAAGCAAATTCGATTACCATAGTATTCCATATAACAGAGTTAAAATAATTTTCCTGTAGTATTTCAACATATGTTAATGTCTTAATTTATCCTAATGAAGCAATTTCTATCATTTTTTTGACAACATTTGGTGATTTTAACTTTAGTAAAATGTTATGAGATAGTATGATGCTAAACTCGTTAAAAATTAGCAAAATATATTTTTCAATATAGTATTATACTAAAAATGATTTAACATCGTACTAAATCGACTAAAATTTTGCGCCAGGGATGTTTGTGATTTTTTTGTACGAGCTGTCACTTTTTTAGACGTGTTCACCTGAAATTTATGAAGGAAATTGGTTTAGTATGATACTGGTTGAAAAGTATATAAAATTTAGAGAATTTTAGTAATAGCCCTTCCACACTAGCACTGTATATTAATACATGTCAAATGAAAAGCGGGAATGAATTCCACGCGAATGCCAAATTTGTGTGAAAGAAATGACTTTTCATATTTTGCTTCCACACTTGCTTGTATTAATCTTCATGTCAAATTGTGTGGGATAGAATGTCGGATTGTGTAGGCTGGGCTGTCATATTTTGTTTCCACACTATTCTACATAATTTCTATGGAGTGTGGTCATAACAGCATAAGTCAGTTTTTTCGAAAATGACTAAAGTATGCAGAACTATTTGAAAAAAAATCTATTTTCGCTTGGTTTTAACAGCATAACTCTAAAAAAACTGGTTCCTTGGTCCTTACCTCACTGAACTCCTTTTTGTAAAATAATGTTTGGTCATAATGGCATAACTCGACTTTTGCTGTTTTGACAAACCAAAAATGGTTAAATTTTTATATAAGTGTTTGGTCAAAACGACACAACTCTGTTTCTGTGCTTTTTTGTGTAACGACGGAAGGTTTATTTTCAAAAACTAATTGTAATAGACAGGTAGGGGAGGGGGGGGGGCAAAACAGACTACGGGCAAAAAAGGACAACTTTATTTATAGCTTTTTATTATTTTCAATGATGAGAACTAATTAAGAACGTCTTTTAGGACTTCTTTGTACGTAATGCTGCATTTAAAATGCATTTTTTTCTTAAAGCCGAGGTAGCCAGGGTAGAAACTTCAAAATTGTATTTATAATTAAAGAGCTGAGCGCCCTAGATATGGATATAGGGTTCAAGACCTTTTCTGTAGGTCTAAATATCTGCAAGACGCACTCAAAGATTGAAACTTTAAGTGCGTCTTGCAACCTATTGGCTCTTTGGAAAATATTTTGTATTCCATAGCCATATCTAGGGCACTCATCTCTTTTATTAAATATGATTTTGAATTACCTACACTGCTTTTTTAATGCACTGCATTTTAAATGCAGTTGTTTTAGCACAAGTCCAGAGACAAGTACCAAATATCTTATAGCTGAAATAAAAATAAATAACCGATACAAAACACAACTTTTTATAAGTGGAAAAAGCATTAGCTCAAAAAACCACTATGTTACTTTTTTTTCTTTCCGTACATCGACCAGCTCTTTCCAAATTCAGTCAAAGACAAAAACCTAAAATTATTTCTCTCCAGAAAGAATGAGAGAAAGAACAATGTAGAAAACATCGAACAGAAGCCTACAAGGCTCTGTTTGATTCACAAAACATCGAACGAGAGTTAATAAACTCTCCGTTCGATACAGTCCCGGCGAAAACCTAGGGTTTTCCACCCTTTCGCATTTTATTAATAACCTTCTCTTTCTCTCCGACCAGGAAATGTCCCGGCGTTAACGCCTGCATGTCGTTCGGGTCGTCGCTCAACGCTTGCAAAGGTCTCGAGTTCAAGATTGCTTCTACTACAGCAAGCAATGTTGACAACTGTTCATGAGTTAGTACCTTTGCACCGACCACTCTCTTCAAATGGAATTTCATGGATTTTACTGCGGCCTCATAGATGCCACCCTGATGTGGCGCAGCTGGAGTCATGAACCTCCATTCCGTTCCTTTCGCACCGAGAAAGTCTAGTGTTTCTTTCCTTTGCCATACTTCTTTCGCTTTTTGTAGTTCTTTCGCAGCTCCAACGAACGCAGTACCATTGTCGCTATAAATTCTTTCGCACCTTCCACGCCTGGCTATGAATCTTTTGTAACATGCGATGAATGCAGTTGATGTGAGACTCGTCACCACATCGATGCTCTTGTCTTGAGACAAACAAATATAGAGACCCAGCATTTCTGTCTCGTTATCTGTTCGCCAGTTGTGTCCAGCATTTTGATTGGAAACGGTTCTGCGTAATCTACACCTGAGTGTAGAAACGCCTTTCCAGGAGTTTTTATTTCCTTTGGCAATTCTGCCATCAGCTGAGTTTCGTATCGATGATTGTATCGAACGCAAACTAAGCACTTGTGCAGAAACATTCTCAGTTCGCTTCTCAATCTTGGAATCCAAAATCTTTCGCGGATGTGTTGCATCATGACTTGAACGGCCCCATGCCTTGTTGCTCTGTGTGCACTGTCCATTATCAGCCATGCTAGCCGAACCAGTGGGCACAATGGCTGGATGCCTCTTTCCATATTCCATATCTGCTCTTTCCAGTCGTCCACCAGCCCTCAGAACATTTTTATCGTCCAGTATAGACTTCAGTGACTCTATATTGCTCTTCTCGTGTAGATTCTTCTTCTTTCCAATGGCCGCTATTTCTTTCCCAAAATATCTTTCCTGTTCTTTCCGCAGCAGGTATATAACCGCGCTCTCTTTCTCCGAAGATGTAAGTTGTATCAACTTTCTTTCCATTCTTTTGGCATGACGTGATGAGCGTCTCTGCCTCTTTCCATATTTTCTTTCCTCTTCTCTCGACTCTTTAACTTTCGCTTTGACGGTGTCTATAAAGCGAAAGACATAACCAACTACATTGACTGCTTTCTCTAGGGTGCTTGTGTGTTCGTGTATCGGAACGCTCTTTCCACTATCTTTCGTGTCTATCGATAGTATGTCATGAAACTTGATGACTGTGAAAACTTTCATCTCATCCCTCCCCCCATGTGAAACATTTGGTATAAAATTTTCAGATTTCCAATCGGAGCGAGGTAGAGATAGCCATTGTGGTCCTTCCAGCCATAACCAGCGACGATGGCTTCTTTCCTCTGCTTAGCAAATCTGCAGGATTTTCTTTCGTTCCTACATGCCTCCATCTGTGAGTCTCGGTGTTCGTCTGAATAGATGAGACTCTGTTCGCAACAAACGTCTTCAGGTCGTATGGCAATTTGCTTATCCAATGGAGTGTGACGGTTGAATCTGTCCAGAGGTTGTACTCTATCTCTTTCCATTGCATAGTCTCTTTTACGTTGACTATTAACCTTCCCAGCAGCTCTGCTGCTGCCAATTCAAGGCGTGGTATAGTTATTGTATTAAGTGGGACTACTCGTGTCTTTGCTACGAGCAGTGTCGATTTAATCTTTCCATTTGGGTATTCTGTCCTGACATAAATGACTGCTCCGTAGGCTCTTTCAGACGCATCTGAAAAACCGTGGAGCTCTTTCCTCACATCTTTCGATGTGCCTATCCATCTTTCGATCCTAAATCTTTCCAAATAAATAATCTCTTTCCAAAAGTCTTTCGATCTTTCCTGCATGTCTTCCGACAATTCCTCATCCCAATCAATCTTTCCTCGCCAAATATCTTGTATAAGAATTTTACCAAGAATTGTGACTGGCGCTATGAATCCGTTTGGATCGTATAACTGCGCAACGCAGCTAACTACTTTCCTTTTTGTCATTACCTTCTCTGTAATTGGTGTCTTTACCACGAATGTAAATTCGTCTCTTTCCAGTAGCCATTTGAGCCCCAAGATCGATGCCTTGTCGTCTTCTTGGAACATAATTTTATTCCGTCTCTCATCATCCATATTCTGTATGAGAGCCTTAGAGTTACAACTCCATTTCCTTAATTCGAACCCTGCGCCCTTTAGGACGTGGTTGATCTCTTTCGATAGCTTGATTGCCTCTGTTTCAGAGTCGGCCCCAGTGGCACAGTCATCCATGTAGAAGTCTTCTTGAATTGCCTTGGCAGCCTTGGGAAATTCTCTTTCCGCATCTTTAGCACATTGCATCAGAGCTCTCACAGCATTGTGAGCTGATGCCGCCATTCCATAAGTGACTACTGTGAGCCAATATTCTTTCAATCTTTCCCGTGGGCCTTCTCTCCAAAATATTCGTTGGAGATCCCACTGGTCTTTCGCAATTTGAACCATTCGGAACATCATCTTGATGTCCGCTTTGATCGCAATTTTGTGTCTTCGGAAGCGCATAAGGATATCATGCAAATCCATCTGAAGTTTGTTTCCGACCATCTGTACGTCGTTGAGCGAGATTCCCTTCGTTGTCTTGCAGCTAGCATCAAAAACAACTCGGAATTTCTTGGTAACGCAATGGTGTGGTATATTATATCTTGTCTGGTTGTCGTCTTTCCCGACAACAGGTGTCATATGTCCAGTTCTTTCGTATTCCCTCATGAAGTCAACGTACTTCTCTTTTAGTTCCGGATCTCTTTCCAATTTTCTTTCCAAGGCAAAAAACCTTCGCTTCGCAATGAGCTCGGTAGTGCCTATATCTTTCCATGATTCCTTCAGAATCATCACGTTTATACGTGTTTTGGAAATTCTGTTCCACCAGTTCTTCTTCTTTCGATCTCATGGACGAGGATTTAATCTCATCCAATAGCCATAGTCGTCTAAGCGCTTCATGAAACTGTTTATTGTCTAAGCACACCGTGTGCGCTTGTTCTATCTCTTTCCCAGCAAGGAATTCCTTCTGCTGTCCCATTATGATCTTTCCAAAGGCGGTTTTTATACCTACCACCCCATCTGACTGTCTTTCCAAACTTGGCATAAACATCTTTGCCAAAAACATGCCTCCTAGCAATAGGTCCACGGGACCTTCTTTTCATTACTCCGGGTCGGCTAATGGTGGCTCATGAGACGCATCCAATATTGCACGCGCCAAACCTTGTGCTGGAATTGTCGGTCACCATCGATCCTCTTTCGGTAGCACCCAGAACTCTTGCTCGATCGAAACACCTGATGAAAACCAAGGACTAACCTTTAACGTGGATTTGTGCTTGATCTGAAATAGCTGACCGCTGATGCCAATCGCTTTCTTAGTTGCTTGCTCACAAGGGAGCGACCATCTTTCCATGAATTGGTTGGTTACCAAATTGGCTTGAGACCCAGTGTCCAGCAAAGCTCGGACCGGACCATAATACTTACCTTTCCCTACAAATAAAACTATTCAAATAATCTTCATATATTATTTTTTTATTTGTTCTTTCGGATGTCTTTTGAAGTCTTTCCATGAGGCTTTGCCGCTGTTGTCATCTGACCCGAACCTTCTAGCATCTTTCCTTTCAAGTCGTGGACGTTTAGCTGGCGTGCCCTCCAGTCAGTCGGCTTTCTGTTTCTTTCCATCTTTCGACATCCCTCTCTTCCGCCCCTGCTCCTGGACCTGGAGCACGGTTAGCTCCGCTTTCTTCAGTTCCTTAACAGGACAGAGCACACTTTTATGCATCCTCCGACCAGGACAACGTGTGCATGGCCCTTGGAAGCAGTCTTTCGCATTGTGCCCGTTCTTCAGGCAATTCGGACATATGTTCTTCTCTTGCACCAGATCTTGTCTTGCCTTTAGGACAAGACCTGGAATTTTGGACACTCCCAGACAGGATTTTTTTTTTTATATTCCACGCGCGCAAAAGGGGTTATGGCTACCCTTAAAATGTTTTTAACACAGCACGAGCGATTAGGTAAGTAGGAGAGGATTTAGAAGGAGATACCGATGCACATTGGTTTTGAACGTTTGCACATCGAAATGGGAGGGGAAAGTCGAGTCAGGTAAAGCATTCCACATTCGTGGGGTGCGACTGAAGAAAGAATCTCTGTACATTACAGTACGTCCGAAGTTGGGCTCGAGGGTGAACTGATGGGCATTCCTAGAAGCGCGAGTATTACGGTTGAATTTTTTAAGGGGGGGAATGCAACTGGCTATTTCACTAGAACACTGATTATAATAATAGCGATGAAATAGAGAAAGACACGAAACATTACGGCGGTGTTCGAGAGATGTAATTGTTTCTGTTATAGATCTTTCGCCTGTCATTTTTAAAGCTCTCTTTTGAATTCTGTCCAACAAACTCAAGTGTGTTCTTGGAGCTCCTGCCCAAACATGAGAATTGTACTCAAGTTTTGGACGAATAAAGGCTTTGTAGATCACAGCCAGATAAGAAGGGGAAAAAACTTCTTGCATCTACGGAGAAAACCTAAACACTTAGCAGCGTTTTTGGCGACATCAAATATTTGGTCATTCCACAAAAGGTAGTCTGTGACACACATACCGAGAACTGAGAGCTGTTCGGTTTCCTCAATGCAAGTGCCGCCCATGGATAGCGGCATTGGGGGTGGGTTTCGCTTTAACGACAGGAGACAACATTGAGTTTTAGAAGCATTAAATTCTACGCGGTTTTTGATTCCCCATTGGACAATGCTGTCGAGATCAGAATTTAGTGAGCTTATCATACGCTGCCGTTCAAGTTCCACATCCGAAGGACATGGATGAGAATCTGTAATCGAATATGAGAAACTGAGGGTACTATCGTCAGCAAAACAGTTTAATGGATTAGAAGTTTCAGACAAAAGATCATTTATAAAAATAAGGAAGAGAGTCGGAGACAAAACGGAGCCCTGGGGCACACCAGCATTTATTTATTTTGTGGATTTCAGACTTGAAACCGTCCAATACGACTTGTATTGAACGGTCCGAAAGGTAATTTCTAATCCAATGAAGAAGAGGTTCATCGAAACCAAATGCGCGCATTTTCGATAAGAGAGCTTGGTGCCAAACTCTATCAAATGCTTTTGAAATATCAAGTGCAATAATCTTACTTTCTCCAAAACGATGTAAAGATTTGTTCCACTTTTCGGTGAGATATACCATCAGATCACCAGTGGACCTATTGCTACGAAAGCCGTACTGCCGGTCATTAAGAAGCTTTCGTTCCTTGAGATATTTCTTGAGCTGGAAATTAATCAGCGTTTCCATGACCTTGGAAAGAAGGGACGTAAGTGCAATTGGCCGATAGTTGGAGGGGGAAGAAGACACGCCTTTTTTAGGGACAGGCTGGACAAATGCTGTTTTCCATCCACTCGGATAGAGACCAGTAGAGTAGGACAGATGGAAAAGCTTACGCAGTGGTTTTGCCAGCGTTGAAGAACACCTCTTCAGAACAATGGGAGGGATACCATCCGGGCCAGCGGATTTGTGTACATCGAGATCCTTTAGAACTCTAGCAACTGCACGAGTGCGAAAGAAGATTTGTCCCATAAAATCATTTACGCTCTTAAGTACAGGAGGAGTCATAACACTTTCTGGCAGCGTCGAATTAACAGCAAACTGTGCTGCAAGCAAATTGGCTTTATCTTGCGAGCTGAAAAAAGGAGTATCATTGAAGACGAGCGTTGGAACCGAGGACGAGGTGGTATTTCGTATGTTTTTTACAAATGACCAAAAATTTTTACTACCTTTGGGACATTGTAGTATTTTTTGTCGTAATTTTTGATCATGTAAAAATTTGGTTCTTCGAATATGAACGTTACAGGTCTTTCTAGCTTGTTGAAACTTTTTCCGGTTTTCCTCAGTAGGGTTGGCTTTATAACATCGGAAGCTTACTTCTCTAACCCTAATAACCTCTTTACAGCTCGAATCAAACCATGAGTTTTCTTCGGGTTTGATAGATTTCACCCTATTCGGGATAAAATTTCTCATTCCACAAAGAATCAAGTTTGTAATCATATCTGCACTGGCGTCAACATCACTATCGAGGATGCATAGTGACCAGTTAAAGCTCTTGAAGAAATTATTGAGACCGTCCCAGTTGGCTTTCTCGTATTGCCAAACGGTTCTCTTTGGGATTTTTTCTTTAACTGTGATTTGGTGGCACGAGAAATTCGCAGATATGACACAATGGTCTGATGAGCCTAGAGGAGATAATACACTAATAGTGTGTTTATTCGGGTCAGAGGTAAGGAACAAGTCTAGAGTGTTGGCGATTTGACCTGCAACGTCAGGAATCCGAGTAGGCTCGTCAACAAGCTGAGTCAGGTGGTTTAACTCAGCAAAAATCTCGACATGCCTTCCTTCGGGTGTTGTCTGACCAGAATTGCGTAGCCACGAAGAATTGTGTACATTGAAATCGCCCGTAACAACAATTTCACTGTGCGGATAACGGGAAACAATTCTCAGGATTGAATCGGACAGCGCATCGAATTCGTTAGAAGTCGAATTACTATCCAAACTTGGGCTACGATAAATGAAACATGTATGTATGATGTGCTTATTGACGGTGAATTTTAACCACATGAATTTAAAGTTTGTATTTAAACAAATGCCATATTGTGGTTGAAGCTGATAAGCCACATCACTACGTACATATATTGCGAGACCGTGGTGTAGGAAAAATAAAGGCACTAAGCTATAACCAGGTAGGCTAAATTCGGAGTAATCAGAATTTTCACCTACCTGGGTTTCACTTAGTGCCAAGACTGCTGGCCTTTTTTTTACAGTATGTACGTACACAGCACAGAAATTTTTTCTCAGCCCCCGAATGTTGCTAATATCGACCCTAAATTCACCTACCATTACGAAAAAACAAACGTTAAAAACCAAATCAGACAGTTATCTATGCTGATATTGAGTTTGGGCCCCAATAAAACTTCACAATACAAAACACTACCAGTGTTATGCCTTAGTAGTATGTATTGATCCGCCCCTGGAAACCCAAAACCAATATCAGCAATTTGTCTGATTTACTTCGACTCAATCAATTACATATATTATATGAGATGAGCCACACATTGCATGTAATGAAAGCCGAAAGCAATGTGAATGATGAGGGAAGGAGAGATAAGGAAAATTTACCGCTTGCTGATTTTAGTTTTGTTGAGCATCAGGTTCATGGGCATGGTGCACTTTTGTTGTTGTTTTTGTACACAAGCACAAGCACTGGCACTGACACTAGCACTTTCTTTTTATTGCAATTTTTTTTGTGTATTTTATTATTATATTAGGCTATTGATTTTTTTTTTCGTACGGTGGGTTCGCAGGGATTTATTGATTTATTATTTAAATTTCACACTGATAAAGGTGATGGTATATGGACAGAGGTTGGTTTAATATTTTTTTTTTTTAATTTTTTGTTGGGGTATTGGCCGCGGTAAAGGTCTCAACTTCCGACACGTCTGGTCGCGGTGGGATGCGGTTCGGTACTCAATAGAGGAACATGCCTGACATGGCATCCTCTTCTTTCCGTCTGCGTTGTTCGTTCTGGTAGCCAGACTTCTTCTTTCCGGTTGCTCTCTCGGTCTCTCCAGGTGTCTTACCAGATTTCTTGTCGTCAATCTTTCCCGCGCAATTGCTTGTGCTGACGTCGATGGCCTGGAGGCTTCTCTACGCCGACAATCTTGCGCACTTTCCAATGCAACCGACCATCTATCGAGGAAGGTGCATATATCTTTCACCGTTGGCCCCTCGGAACGGCGAGCCTCCTCCCACTTGCAGGCGGTCTCGGCATCCATCTTGTCATGTAAAACATGTACGATTATCATATCCCACCCATCCGTGGGGATACCTTGCGCTTTTAACTGTCGCAACGTCTCGTGCGTCGTATTCGACATTCTTTCCAAGTCACTTGCTTTCGGCGGACCTTGGAGCGAAGGAAGCCGGAAGAAGTTACGGAGGAGCTCCCGACAGGTGGCATACTGCCTGTTGTATACCTCGTTCATGCGCTTCCAGGCCTCGATGTAATTCGGGTCTCTTCTTTCCGGGACCGAAGGTTGTAATTCGGCCCTTCTACGTTTGAGTGTGGCCGACGCTAGGAAATAATTTTCCTCAGCTTCAGCCATCTTTCTTTCCACCTCGGCCATCTTCAATGGATCGTTGGCCGAGTTCAGCTGTCCCTCTGCTATCTTGGCCTGGGTCCAAGCATCTGCCAGCGCTTTCTGGCGTACCTCGACACCTTCAACGGTGGTTTCGATGAATCTCGCCTCCTTCGTGAAGGCGACCATGCGCTGGATTGCATGAATTGCTGCCTGGAGCGCATATTCCGGATTCTTTCCGTCTATAATCTTTCGAATCTTTCCGATCTTTCCAACCTTTATAGTCTTTCCAATCTAATTTTTTCTTTAAATAAATCAAAACAAGGGAATTATTGTAGATTTTATAGAATTTATAATATACCTAAGAAAAAAAAAATAATAATTTTAATAATAAATGCAATTGAAACCCTAATTCGACTCTAAATATGCCCGTCGACACATCGAATCGAATGTAATTTTGTGCTATTGTTGTGTTGTTGTATTGACTGATCTTTCCGCTTGCAAACTCTCTTTTCAGCTAATGGCGACTACGCATTATTCAATGCTTTGAGTCCCTGCTTTTCTTTCCAGCTTTCGTTAAGAATCTCATTATTTGAGATACCTTTCCTCTTTCCCAGTCAATAAATCTTCTTTCCTTTTTCTTTTATATATAAACTATCCAACCGATCTTTTCGGAAAAATCTATTTGACAATTCTTTCAGAAAAGTCTATCCAACAATCCGTAAAATCTTTCCAACAATTTCTTTCGCATAAATCTGTCCAACATTCCATCAAGTCTATCCAACAATTTCTTTCGTATAAATCTGTCCAACATTCCATCAAATCTATCCAACAATTTTCTCATACCTTCTTTCCAATTAAGCCATCCCTTTTTTTTCACTTTCCACCAATTTATTTTTAATTAAACTCCCTGCTTTATTTTCCAATTAGAATCGCATCAAAAAGGCAAAATATTTACTTTCCGACACATAAATATTCTTTCCGATATATTAATTCAATTATTTTTTCTTTCCGCACAACAACACAACACATAATGGCACTTTTAATAATTTTATATTTGTTTTGTGGACTGTATCTTTCTTACCTTTGTCTTTCCTGTATATTTATTTAATCTTTCCTTGAGTGTGCACACTTTATCTTTCCGAATATTAATTTTTTCCAAATGTAATAATTCACTTGAATTCTTTCCAACAAATTACTTTAAAATTTTTTCCCAAATATTTCACTTAATTTCTTCTTTTTTTATTGTCTTTAATTGTTTTTTTTCTTATATTCTTTGTAACTACTAATTGACTGCCGTCGCTGTTGCTTGCTACACAATGAATGAATACATATGGCGTTTTTCTTTTTTAACTCTGAGCAGATCACGAAACTGTCAAACAAAAATTCTATGTTTTTTTTTAGCTCAGACATATCAGAGCTCAAAAAGTGCGTTTCTTTTTTCCATCTGAGCTAGCTCAGAGCTTAATCGATTAGCTCAGAATAAAATGACCGAGCAAATCGAGCGAAACGCTGAGCGAAGCCAACTTCACTTTTTTCAGTGATTTGGCAGACGAAAGAAATACAAAAAATTAAAAATGGATTCCCAGGACAGTCGCCCGTCTCAATCAGGTAAACAAAAATGTATTTTAGTAACACACCTATGAAATGACAGTTCAGTGCTCAAATGTGTTTCATAAATAAGTCTGAGGGCTCTAATCATAATCTGCTCAGAGCTCTGCTCTGATCGCTCAGCCTCTGCTCAGAGGTTTATTTAGAGCCAAAAAAGAAAACCGCCAATAAATTCGATTCTTTGCTGTGCAACCAGCTTATTGTCTCTTTCCTCTTTCGTGTTTTTTCTTATGTACATTGCGCAGCTGTGCGCAAAAAAAAAAAAAAAGAAACGAACAAAAAATAAAAAGGTGTGTATGTTGTATGTGTTGCTATGAAGGCAAAACAAAGTGCCGTCGTCGTGTCGCCTTCACCATGTCGGCGGTTGAAGACATTCTTTCGTTTAAATTGTGCGCCGTCGTGGTGTATTCTTTCGTTTGTGTAGATGCAAAAGGAAAAGGGGTATGCCACTTGAGCTCTTTCGTTTATGAATGATAAAGGGAAAAGTATATACGTGCCGCTTGGCCCGTTCTTTCGAGAAAAAAGTTGTAATATATTTGTTCTTGCTACCATAGAACGGTAGCAATAAAAATAAAGGGTATATAATGCTGTAGCATATGCTTTCGTGAAATGATGTGTGCCGTTAAGGCGAATTCTTTTCGTTTTGTAAAGGCAGGATGCGCCTTTTCTTGCATGTTCTTTCGTGCTGAATGTATAAGTGTGTCGTTATGGCACATTCTTTCGATTTGAATAAATAAGCGTGCCTTTGTGGTATGTTCTTTCGTGTGTTTCTTTCCAAAAAATAGATACAGAATTGACTTGCCATTTTTCTATTGTTTTAGGTAACAATTTCTTTCCTCTTTCGTGTAACGGACTTTTGCGTATTTTAACGCATCGTCATCTTTCGTATTCTTTCAATACATTCCCAAATAATGCACCGCACTTTTCTTTCGATTTGATCAATTTGATCATTTTAATTTTTTTCTTTCCAGAAGGGACACACACACAACTCGTAAATTTTTCCGCGGCGCTGGCTCAAATTTGCCTCGAATGACCAATTTTTTAGCACAAGTCCAGAGACAAGTACCAAATATCTTATAGCTGAAATTAAAATAAATAACCGACACAAACACAACTTTTTATAAGTGGAAAAAGCATTAGCTCAAAAAACCACTATGTTACTTTTTTTTCTTTCCGTACATCGACCAGCTCTTTTCGAATTCAAGACAAAAAACTAAAATTATTTCTCTCCAGAAAGAAAGAGAGAAAGAACAATGTAGAAATCAACGAACAGAAGCCCACAAGGCTCTGTTTGATTCACAAAACATCGAACGAGAGTTAATAAACTCTCCGTTCGATACAGCAGTATTGCATACAAAGGCCCCAACCCTGACATGCAAGACTTTCATATTTGCATATATGAATAGTATGGACCTATCATAAAACAAAAGGAATTTTTGCTATCGTTCACACCCAAAAATTGTTGTGGGCTTTTAGTCTGTTCGTTTCATAGGTACAGTAAGTTGGTTTCATTTTTAACAATTAGACATCCAACCACACGGCTTTATTCTTGCGGGAATTTCGTTTTTAATCAAGTGCTTGATTTTATTGGTTTTTGTTGGATGAATTAAACCCAAAACTAAAACGATCTTCTTTTGCAAGTTTATTGAAAGCAAATGCGGGTTTGGTTGTTCGAAAGAAAGGAGAAGATGGGAACATGTTTGGTTTTCAAACCATCAAATGGTTGCGTTATTCAAAATCAGATTCCGGAAAAGTCTACTTTAAAACAACACTAAATGAAGAAACGGACTTTTGATGTGTAAGTTTCAAACGAAGGGGTAAGAACTCATTAAAACACTCTTTGGAAAACGTGATACACCACCGATATCGGAAGAAAAATGACATCATCATCCCTATTGCGATTGTCAATCATAGATTGATAGTTGATAAATACTGAAATTCGATATAAAACAAGATAACCGCTAAAATTTTTGGTCACTGAGAATGGCAAAAATCGATGAATTTTTGATTGGATTTTGAATAAATTGACTGATAAAATGCAAAACTCCAGTATTTATCAACTATCTCCTCTTCCATTGATTCCAACAACTTTTCACGATTTCTATAAAACCTTGATATCACAAAAGGGAAAAGAGGATATAGATCCGGATTTAAGGAATTTTTGCTATCGTTCACACCCAAAAATTGTTGTGGGCTTTTAGTCTGTTAGTTTCATAGGTACAGTAAGTTCGTTTTATTTTTAACAATTAAACATTGCAAATGGACGCTTCAGTAAAAAAACATTAACTTTTTAAAAGACATCCAACCACACGGCTTTATTCTTTCGGGAATTTCGTTTTTAATCAAGTGCTTGATTTTATTGGTTTTTGTTGGATGAATTAAACCCAAAACTAAAACGATCTTCTTTTGCAAGTTTATTGAAAGCAAATGCGGGTTTGGTTGTTCGAAAGAAAGGAGAAGATGGGAAAATGTTTGGGTTTCAAACCATCAAATGGTTGCGTTATTCAAAATCAGATTCCGGAAAAGTCTACTTTAAGACAACACTAAATGAAGAAACGGAATTTTGATGTGTAAGTTTCAAACGAAGGGGTAAGAACTCATCAAAACGTGATACACCACCGATATCGGAAGAAAAATGACATCATCACCGCTATTGCGATTGTCAATCATAGATTGATAGTTGATAAATACTGAAATTCGATACAAAACAAGATAACCGCCAAAATGTTTGGTCACTGAGAATGGCAAAAATCGATGAATTTTTGATTGGATTTTGAATAAATTGACTGATAAAATGCAAACCTCCAGTATTTATCAACTATCTCTTCTTCCATTGATTCCAACAACTTTGCACGATTTCTTTCAAACCTTGATATCACAAAAGGGAAAAGAGGATATAGATCCGGATTTATCCGATTCATCTGATGACGAAAATTAATTTAAAAAAAATTCAACAAAGAACTCTATATGATCCTTATTCGTCCCTGTTTTTTAATAATGAATTTTAATAATATGTAAAACATATAAACAAGCCTAAAAAAATATTTTTTTTTATTATATTTGTGTAAAAATTATTATTTAAAACAAAATTGCATCCCAATATACATATATGTATTAAATAAAACTTTATTTGGAGGAATTTTTCTAACTTTAAACCGCATTTATCTCAAAACGAAGATTTTGGACTTATGTTGTTATGACCAAACTCCATAGATTTGTTTCCCACTTTTTTGACATGTTTTAATACACAGTGGGCTAGTGTGGAAGGCCTTTAAACTGTTACAGCCTTATTTAATAATTCGGTTTAGCGACGGCCGGCGCGCGTGAAGTTACTCCGTCTTTACAACTCCTCTAATCCTGAAAAGCTTATACCAGGAACAGAGGCGGAGTAAGCTAAAACTGGTTCATATGAGGTTTAAAGCCAGAGTAAAGCCGCATTAGTATCTAAATGTCATTTATACATGCCACCGTCTGAAATTAACAAACAGGAGTGCAAACAATTAATCTCCTTTTTGTTACTACTATAAAATGGATATTTATTTTACATTAATAAATCATTTAAATTCTTTAAACAGTTTAACATTTAACTGGAAGAAATAAAAGGCAATAATAAACTCGTTTAGAACCCATGTCACTGAGGAATGATTAGTTTGCGGAGAAATATCTATGAACATAAACAAAAATATTTATTTTTTATCTATAGTAATCTGGAAATTATATACATAGGTATATATATAAAGGGTTTTCCATTAAGGGCGGGTTGATTTTAAAATTTAATAAAACAAGTTGTATATGAGATATCAATATAAGGTCTTATCTCTATTTGAGAGCCCTATCAATGACAGCGGCGACGCTGGGTGGCGTGGATTCAAAAGGTCAAGTTTTCAATGACGGGTGCACAAATCAGGTGGAATTTGACCAATGGCATCTGTTATGTTGTCTTTGAGGGCCGCGGTGGTTTGCGGCTTATTCGCATAGACCTGCAACTTAGGAAAGCCCCACAAGAAAAAGTCCAAAGGGGTCAAATCACACGATCTTGGTGGCCAATTTACGTCGCCTCGGCACGAGAAAACCATGCCATGAAACCGCTCGTGCAGAATTTCGATTGTGTCTTGAGCTATATGGCACGTAGCGATATCCTATTGAAACCATATGTCTTTGGTGTCCATATCATCCAATTCAGGCCACAAGAAATTGGTGATCATCGACCTATAGCGATCACCGTTGACGGTGATGGCCTGGCCAGCATCATTTTCTAGGAAGTACGGACCGATGACGCCTCCAGCCCAAAATCCACACCAAACAGTAATTTTATTTGGATGCATTGGCACCTCGTGAATATCGCGTGGACTGGTGTTGTCCCAAATTTTGCTTATTCACGTACCCATTCATCGAAAAATGGGCCTCATCGCACATCACATTGGGATCAACAGAACACCGATTTTGATAATAAAGTTTTATCATTTGCACGTGTTGCTCGACGCTGTATCATACCATGATGATTTGTCTTTAGTAACAGATTTAAAGACGATATTTTGACAGAAAGTAAAAGAGACAATATGGCTGCCACGAGCTGCCAAAATCAACCCGCCCCTATTGGAAAACCCTTTATTTACATACCTTTTGAGAACTATCCCAGTTTTTCAAAACGTTTTCTTTTATTTATAATATCTATTTGTTAAACCAAAATATGTCTATAATTAATTAATCTACCAATGGCCTCGTTCACTTATCAATTCGAAGGAATCCGGGTTGGTTTGTGTTGTTGTAATCCACTGACAAAAAACAGCTGATGATAAAACAGCTGTTCTCAAAAAAGAAATCTCAAGCTATCCCGAAAATTCTTGTAATAACTCAGCTATATGAAGAGAAATGTCAACAACAGCTAACTTTAAAATTTAATTTTTACATTATTATCAGATTTGTTTGATAAACCTTTTTGACCTGTGTTTGTCAAACAGAGAGTACACATTATCAAACGTGAACAGATTTGTCAAGCAGGTTTGATAATGTGTACCCCGCTTAAATCGAATAATATTGGAAATCAGCTGAGGCTTGTTTATATGCCTTCTTCACTAGCCTACTGTGTATTAAAACATGCCAATTTGAAAGTGGGAAAGAATTCCACGCGACTGCCAAATTTGTGGGAAAGAAATAACTTTTCATATTTTTTATTCCATACTTGCTTGTATTAATTCATTACCATAACCTAAAAAAAAGTGTGATAGAATGTGGGATAGAATTAGAACCATTCCTAAAATTATTCATGTATTAACACATGTCAAATCGTGTGGGATAGAATGTCGGGATGTGTAGGCTGGGCTTTCATATTTTGTTTCCCACTTTTTTGACATGTATTAATACACAGTGGGCTAGTGTGGAAGGCCTTTTACGTTTATAATAACCAGAGTTTCAGATTGGTGATTTTTTTGATGAAATATTTGACATAAGGCAGGCATAACTAAAGCTGGCCTTAGAATTTTGTTTTTCATTCGGTGAACGTTGTGCGGTGTTCGTTCTTCTCTCAACAACGAAGAAAGCATTTACATTAGAAAGTTAAAACCTATTTACAAAATTGTTTACTTATATACCTAGGCTTCACGTGCTATTCAGTGATTAAAAGAACTTCGAAAATATCCCAACATGTTGCACAACCCCCCCTAAACAATGTTCATTTAAACAGTTTTCGCACTTAAACACACGTTGTTCGGGCAACACACGTTGTTCGAACAACGAACACCGAAATTTCTGACCTGATTTGAATTTGCACGTTCTTCATTCGTTCTAAGTTCGTTCTTCGGTCTTATCATTTACATTTTCATTGTTCCGCGTACGAACAACAACGAACACCGTACACCGATGATAACACCGAAAGTCTAAAGCCAGCTTAAAACTGCTAAGAAATATTTTATAAATATGGATTAGTTTGACCCCCGGAGTAAATCCTTCGCCTCAGTTTAACTATTCGGAGTATTGGTGAAATCTAATAAATACGGCTGTTAAGGAATTATAGTAAAATGTTAAGTAGTATCATACTAAGCCCTGCCCTTATAATAGGCTGTTTAAAATCTTACGCCATTGTTTTTAACCAAGATTAATGACTCATTAATTACACATGCTTACAAAATCAAATTTTTTTACTAGTGTTTATTTTTCCGAAAGCTTTGTTCAGATGTTCCAGTCTTAACATAAAAATAACCAGTTTTTGTTATATTTGAGGTTAACTCTTAGTGTGACGCTACTAGAATCTCCACCAATTAAAAACACAGGTCTTTTTTAATGCTGTGGAAAACAATTTATCATCGAATTTGATGACAATCACTAATACAGTGCTTTGCATAAGTATAAACGCACCTGTAAAAATGCATTTTATAGAAAACTGGAAATTGAAGCGACACCTTACATTTTGAAAAATTACGGGGGGGTCAGACCCCTGTGATCCCCCTGGTTACGGCCCTGCAGAAAACGAGCATGAATAAAACATATTTTAAAAACGGTCGTTTTACTAATGCGGAGTTGTATAATTGAAAAATGTTCAAATGGCAAACAATTTTGTTTCAATTATCCGGAGTTTGCAATTAAGCGGAGTTCAGTTATGCCAAGCAGTTTGTGTGAAAAACTCTCAAAAACCCTCGGAAATAAATTTCTTGTGTCAGATAACCGATGATTTCAGCTAAGCGGAGTTGACTGTATTCCGTCCATTGAGATTCTGCGGTCCTAGTTTATTACACTGTTGTTTGTGTTTCGGATTGTTGGCACTTGCAATTCACCGATTCTCGCATTAAAATCTCCAATAACCAAAATGCTTTTGCTTTTCTTGTGGGTCATCCTCATCATTATGGTGCAGGATAGTGAGAATGATGTTTTTACCACGCAGTCTCTGGTTTTGCATCTCAAGCTCCTCTCCCAATACATCACATCTGTTTCAAATTGTTGCACCTTTCGATTCAGTTCTTCATTTTGAATTCGCAAAGAGTTTATCTCATCGTTGAACTTCGGCAGATCGTCCTACAAAGCGAGTCTGGCGGTAGCTGTTGGAAGCTCCTTTTGCAATGATGAGTCGATTATTTTTTTTTTTGAAGATTTGACTAGGATATTGGCATAATTGAACGAAAATGGTGTTTATTTGTCGGTCTTTTTTTTTGAGACCGTTGGAAAGTTTAATCATTGAATATTTTAATGCTGAAATATAGCTTACGACTTCAAAATTATTTCTTCTCCAAAAAAATTCATGTTGACCCATTTCTTCCTCATAACGTAACCAGGCGCGGATTCAGGAATTCCGTGTGGGGGGGGGGTCGCGTGATGCTTAGAGGCAATCAATCGAGAAAAATGTATACAATATACAATTTTTTGTAATACAATTGATTTTAAAGGACAATAAATATATAGATAAAAATAATAAATTTGACAAGAAATAATATGGATGATTGAATCACTCTCTAACTTGCTCTTGTGGCATGAATAAAATATGAAAGGATACAAGATTACGCCACTTCTATCTTTTCACTTTGTTGTTGTAATTTTAACTACGAGACGTGAGTACCTGTACAGAGGACTTTTTTAATTCAAATCTCAGCATAATAAGAATCAAGCACGAAAATGTATTTAAGCATGTCAAATGTTAACAAAAGGTTTCTTTCAAGGTAAGTCCATTTTTTATAATAGGGGTATTCATGCAACGATATAAAACACTAGAAAAGTTTACCATTTCCGTAAGTTTAACATTTGGTAAATGAACTGTCATCATTTGTATGGGAAATGGTTAACACAAATTGGATAAAATTCCTCAACGAATATGCTTGGGAAAATGATTTGGTAAAATTTACCAAACGTCATTGTGACTTTTACAATTAGGCGTGTACAGAAAAATATGATAATATGAAATATGATGATTGCCAGAGAACTAAAAAAAACTCTGACCGTGTTCTGTAACTATCGAATCGCGATTAGTTGGCGATAAAAATTGTAGATAAGAACGTTGTTTATAGAAGAGAAAATAATTCGGACGTCTACATTTACTCAAAAATTAGAAAAGGTGCTTTTCATAAATCATTAAGGTAGAACTATAAAAGCTCTCCCAAACCAAAGCTAGTCATTATTGTTGTTTTCTTCATCGTCAACGAATGATTTTCATTGGTTTGGGAGATAGTCGCAAGGTGTCGGAAGCAGATGTGTCGTTCCGAGACCTTCAACTCCGATTTCGCATTGGTTGGGAGAGGTTCTCCATTTAAAAATAACTTCGAATTCTGAACACGTATAATTTTTGACTTTAATATCTGAAGTTTAACGAACAGCTGATTCAATTACACACCATTTAACCAAATAGGTCATTCATGCAAACTTTTGTGTAAACTTATCATTTTACACAATTTGTAAAATTATGACGTTGCATGAATACCCTTAATAAACATAACTTAAAAGTGTTTGTGTCTCCTGGATCCGCCACTGAACGTACATTTTAATTTTTTCAATGATCGTTGGTAAGGTAGTTCATCATTGAAAAATTAAAAGTCATTTTATGAGAAAAGTTGTGCAAAATTGAATTTTTTTTACCTAGAAATAAATACAAAGTCAATTAGCTTTACTTTGGCATCAAAATAATCATATATTTTTTCTTCAAAATCTTTCAAAATTGACAATTAATATTTTCAATGATGGTTTCCAATGATAGCTATAATTGTGTGTCAATTGCGTTAAATTTGATCTCGTGGCTAAATTTTGACATTACTGCGGTAAATACAGTCGTCAAAATTTAACCTGCTCAGGAGCTCGTTTAAATTTTAACTAATGGATACATTTTGACGTTTGTATTAAGCTTGAAGCTTCTTGCACATTACCAACATCACGATGGTTCTTTTTATTTAAAAAAATCGATACACTAGCAGCAGTTTGAAAACGACTTAGGCTTTATTTATTCACTCAAAGTTAAACATAACTGGGATTTTTACAGTCAACTTGAGAAATAGTTTTTTTTCACTCAAAGTTTACGTTTTCAACTTTATATTTTTGATCAACGAAATAGTAGAAGTTAGTGAGTAAACTTGGGAGTTTTCATCATTTCTGTTTAGTCATTCATGATATTTAGTTGTGTAAACTTTTCGCTTTTGACTCCGAAAGGAAAAAATCTTAAAATAAATAATAATCAAATAAAAATAGAGCTCTGTTCTAATTGAAATAATATAATAAAAAATGTTTCGTGTACCTACTTCTGAGAGAATTGGGCGTCATCTTTTTGGAGCAGCGAAGATGATGCAGAGGAAGAAAAGCAATATAAAATGCTTCCCGTGTTGGTATCGATAAATAGGACGATCATGATTTCATTTATCGTTCTCGCCTCTCAAAAGCAACGACAATTATTTTTTTTTATTTAATAAAGGATTCGTTGCCTTTTGACGAAAGACATTACGGAAAATATCAGTTTCAAAACACAAAAACAGTTTGTCGTTCAAGCATCTTCGGGCGCGGTTAGTACTTAGATGGGGGACCTCATGAGCATTGAGTTTTTTGTCTTGGTATTAATTATTAAAAATTAATTATTCGGAATAAATAAAAAATCGACAATAATAGTTTATCGCGAGTATTTTATTGAATAAGGAAACATAAAATACTTATTCCAAATATTTTGAATATTTAAAATGAATAAAGAAACATATTCACACTCAAATGAAAAATTATTCTAATAGGAAAGAAATCAAAATCTTGCAAATCACTTATTTGCCTCCCAAGATATTACACTGAAAAACATCGACCTGCTTTTTGCTTATGATCAGCTTCAAAATGCAAGTTAATGCCGTTTTCCATTGGTTTCACTCAAGGTTCCACTCATTCTGAAATTCAATGGAACAGTTTGTAATGCTTCTGCTCAATATCTTTGTATTGGTGAATCGTGAAAAGATTTAGTGGTAGGCATCAGGGATGGGTCATTATCTCGGTAACAGGTATACAGTAATAGGTATTGGAAAGTAGCAATAACATATTGCTACTGCAATACAAAAATACCTGTTACTGAATTAACATATAAAATTGATATTTTTTTTTCAGAACTGGTTATATCAAGAAATGAATCGTCAAAAGATTTAGTGCTAGGGATCAGGGATGGGTCATTATCTCGGTAACAGGTATACAGTAACGGGTATTGGAAAGTAGCAATAACATATTGCTACTGCAATACAAAAATACCTGTTACTGAATTAACATATACAATTGAAATTTTTTTTTTTAGAATTGGTTATATCAAGAAACAAAACAATTTAAGAAAATTCAAGACAAACATTTTCTTCGGTACTGTGTTAAACTGTGATTATGATTAAAAGTGATTTTAGAGACATTTGTTAAGTTCCTAAAACATTGCTCAATTCTGACTTCTGAAATTTATAATGGTTAATGGCATAAGTTGTTTTTGGAATTATCTGTTTATGACTGACTTCAGACACATTGCATTAATTAAACTAAAAATTGTTGTTAAAAACTGATATTGCCAAACTGTTATTCTGCTTATAAGTGATTTAAGGATTATTGTAACAATTTAAGCAACTTAACAGTGGTTTTGCTTGTTGTTATTAGTTATTTCAGATTCATCCTGTAAATTCAACAAAAAGTTGTGTTTCGCTTATAACTGATTTCAGAGTCATCGTGTAAATTAAACAAAAAGTTCTTTATTACTGATTTAGCTTAACTGCGACTATGCCCATCAGTTATTGCAGAGTTATCGCATAAATTCACATACAATTTCTGTACAGATTTAGTTTAACAGTGATTTCGCTAATTAGTGATTCCAGAGTCATCGTGTAAATTCAACAAAAAGTTGTTCTTTATTACTGATTTGCGATTCTGCTTATTAGTTATTGCAGAGTTATCGCGTAAATTCACCAAAAATTTCAATACTGATACACATTTTGAGGCCCGGCCGTCATTTTATTTTTGACGCGCAGGCGTCATTTTATTTTTGACGCCGGGGTGTCATTTCATTTTTGACACCCGGGCATCATTTTATTTTTGACGTTCCGGCGTCAATTTATTTTCGACGCCCTGGCGTCATTTTATTTTTGGCGCCCGGGTGTCATTTTATTTTAGACGCCCTGGCGTCAACTTATTTTTGACGCCCGGGCGTCATTTTAATTTTGACACCCGGGCGTCAAACACGTCTTTATGACTTTTTATGTAAACATAAGAGCAAGTTGTGCCAACATTCAAAATCGAAATTCCTTAATATTTCAGTCATCGTGTAAATTCAACAAAAAATTCTTTATTACTGATTTAGCTTAACTGCGACTATGCCCATCAGTTATTGCAGAGTTATCGCATAAATTCACATACAATTTCTGTACAGATTTAGTTTAACTGTGATTTCGCTTATTAGTGATTCCAGAGTCATCATGTAAATTCAACAAAAAGTTGTTCTTTATAACTGATTTGCGATTCTACTTATTAGTTATTGCAGAGTTATCGCGTAAATTCACCAAAAATTTCAATACTGATACACATTTTGAGGCCCGGCCGTCATTTTATTTTTGACGCGCAGGCGTCATTTTATTTTTGACGCCGGGGTGTCAATTTATTTTAGACGCCCGGGCGTCAATTTATTTTTGACGCCTGGGCGTCATTTCATTTTTTACACCCGGGCGTCATTTTATTTTTGACGTCCCGGCGTCAATTTATTTTCGACGCCCTGGCGTCATTTTATTTTTGGCACCCGGGCGTCATTTTATTTTAGACGCCCTGGCGTCAACTTACGTCCGGGCGTCACTATATTTGACACCCGGGCGTCAAACACGTCTTTATGACTTTTTATGTAAACATAACAGCAAGTTGTGCCAACATCCAACATCGAAATTCCTTAATATGACTGGAAAGTCAGGGTTGTTTTCTTGAACCAGTTCCTAATGTTCACATTAAAGAGCTCAACAAAACACACCTTATAATGAAAACAAATAAATCTACAGAGCGAAACGCCACGTTAGGAATAGGCGTCATTTTATATTTGAAACCCAGGCGTCATTTTATTTTTGACGCCCGGGCAACATTTTATTTTTGACAACCGGGTATCATTTTATTTTTGACGTCCTGGCGTCTATTTATTTTTGACGCCCAGATGTCAATTTTTTTGACGCTCGGGCCTCATTTTTTTTTGGCGCCCGGGCGTCAATTTATTTTTGACGACGAGGCGTCATTTTATTTTTGACATCCGGGCGTCTTTTTATTTTTGACGCCTAGGCGTCAATTTATTTTTGATGCCCGGGCGTAAATTAATTAATGACACCATCGCCCGGGCGTCATTTATTATTGACGCCCAAGCGTCATTTTATTTTAACGCCCGGACGTCAATTTATTTTTGACGCCAAGGCGTCATTTTATTTTTGACACCCGGGCTTCATTCTATTTTTGATGCCCGGGCGTCAATTTATTTTTGACGCCCGGGCATCAATTTATTTTTGACGCCCGGGTGTCAAAAAAAGGGGGCCCGGGCATCAAAAAAATTGACATCCGGGCGTTAAAAATAAATTGACGCGAGGACGTCAAAAATAAAATGACACCCGGTTGTCAACAATAAAATGTTGCCCGGGCGTCAAAATAAAATGACGCCTGCGCGTCAAAAAATAATTTTTGATTTTTGATAACCTGGGCGTCATTTAATTTTTGACGTCCGGGCGTCATTTTATTTTTGATACCCGGGCGTCAAACACGTCTTTATGACTTTTTATGTAAACATATAACAGCAAGTTGTGCCAACATTCAAAATCGAAATTCCTTAATATGACTGGAAAGTCAGTGTTGTTTTCTTGAACCAGTTCCTAATGTTCACATTAAAACAAATAAATCTACAGAGAGAAACGCCACGTTAGGAATAGGCGTCATTTTATATTTGAAACCCGGGCTTCATTTTATTTTTGACGCCCGGGCTTCAATTTATTTTTGACGACCAGGCGTCATTTTATTTTTGACACCCGGGCGTTAAATTATTTTTGACGCCCGGGCGTCAATTTAGTTTTGACGACCAGGCGTCAATTTATTTTCGATGCCCGGGCGTAAATTAATTTATGACGCCCAGGTGTCATTCTATTTTTGACGCCCGATTGTCATTTTATTTTTGACGCCTGGGCGTCTTTTTTTTGTTGACGCCCGGGTGTCATTTTTTGACGTCCGGGCGTCAATTTATTCCTGACGCCCGGCCGTCATTTTATTTTTGACACCGGGGCGTCAAACACGTCTTTATGACTTTTTATGTAAACATAACAGCAACTGGCGTCAATTTATTTTTGACGCCCGGATGTCAATGTTTTGACGCCCGGGCCTCATTTTTTTTGGGACCCGGGCGTCAATTTATTTTTGACGGGCGTCATTTTATTTTTGACGCCCGGGCGCCTTTTAAGTTTTGACGCCTGGGCGTCAATTTATTTTCGATGCCCGGGCGTAAATTAATTTATGACGCCCGGGCGTCATTTTATTTTTGACGCCCGAGTGTCATTTTATTTTTGACGCCTGGGCGTCTTTTTTTTGTTGACGCCCGGATTTCATTTTTTGACGTGCGGGCGTCAATTTATTTCTGACGCCCGGCCGTCATTTTATTTTTGACACCCGGGCGTCATTTATTATTGACTCCCAAGCGTCATTTTAATTTGACGCCCGGACGTCAATTTATTTTTGACGCCCGGGCGTCATTTTATTTTTGACGCCCGAGTGTCATTTTATTTTTGACGCCTGGGCGTTCTTTTTTTTTGACGCCCGGCCGTCATTTTATTTTTGACGCCCGGGCATCATTAATTATTGACGCCCAAGCGTCACTTTATTTTGACGCCCGGACGTCAATTTATTTTTGACGCCCGGGCTTCATTCTATTTTTGATGCCCGGGCGTCATTTAATTTTTGACGCCCGGGCTTCATTTTATTTTTGGCGCCCGGGCATCAATTCGTTTTTGACACCCGGGCGTCATTTTATTTTTGACGCCCGGGCGTTAAATTATTTTTGACCCCCGGGCGTCATTTTATTTTTGACGCCCGGGCGTCATTAAATTTTAGACGCCCTGGCGTCAATATATTTTTGACGCCCAGGCGTCATTTTATTTTTGACGCTCAGGTGTCAATTCATTTTTGACACCCGGGCATCATTTTATTTTTGACGCTTGGGCGTCATTTAATTTTTGACGCCCGAGCGTCAATTTATTTTTGCCGCCTGGGCGTCATTTTGTTTTTGACGCCCGGGCGTCAATTTATTTTTAACGCCTGGGGATCATTTTATTTGTGACGCCCGAGCGTCCGTTTATTTTTGACGCCCGGTCTTCATTTTATTTTTGACGCCTGGGCGTCGTTTCGTTTTTAACGCCAAGGCGTCCATTATTGACGCCCTGGCGTTATCTTATTTTTGAAGCCCGGGCATCATTTTATTTTTGACGCCCGGGCATCTACTTATTTTTGACGCCCGGGCGTCATTTCATTTTTAACGCCCGGGCGTCATTTTATTTTTGATGCCCGAGCGTCAATTTATTTTTGACGACCGAGCGTCATTTTACTTTTGACGCCCGGGCTTCATTTTATTTTTGACGCCAGGGCGTCGTCATTTTATTTTTGACACCCAGGCGTCATTTTATTTTTGACACCCGGGCATCATTTTATTTTTGACGCTTGGGCGTCATTTAATTTTTGACGCCCGAGCATCAATTTACTTTTGACGCCTTGGCGTCATTTTGTTTTTGACGCCTGGGCGTCAATTTATTTTTAACTTCTGGGCGTCATTTTATTTGTGACGCCCGAGCGTCCATTTATTTTTGACGACCGGGCGTTATCTTATTTTTGAAGCCCGGTCGTCATTTTATTTTTGACGCCCGGGCTGCATTTAATTTTTGGCGCCCGGGCATCAATTCATTTTTGATACTCGGGCGTCATTTAATTTTAGACGCCCTGCCGTCAATATATTTTTGACGCCCGTCATTTTTTTTTAGACGCCCGGGTGTCATTTCATTTTTGACGCCCGGGCTTCATTTTATTTTTGACGCCCGGGCGTCGTTTCATTTTTAACGCCAATGCGTCCATTTATTTTTGGCGCCCTGGCGTTATCTTATTTTTGAAACCCGGGGATCATTTTATTTTTGACGTCCGGGCGTCATTTTTTTTTGACGCCTGGGCTTCATTTTATTTTTGACTTCAGGGCGTCATTTTATTTTTGACGCCCGGGCTTCATTTTATTTTTGACGCCCGGGCGTCTACTTATTTTTGACGCCCGGGCGTCATTTAATTTTTAACGCCCGGGCGTCATTTCATTTTTGACGCCCGAGCGTCAATTTATTTTTGACGACCGGGCGTCATTTTACTTTTGACGCCCGGGCTTCATTTTATTTTTGATGCCGGGGCGTCGTCATTTTATTTTTGACACCCGGGCATCATTTTATTTTTGACGCTTATTATTTATATATATATATATATTATATTATATATTATTTATGACGCTTTGGCGTCATTTTATTTGTGACGCCCGGGTGTCAATTTATTTTTGACGGCCGGATGTAATTTTATTTTTGGCGCCCGGGTGTGTTTTTATTTCGCCCGGGCGTCATTTTTTTTTTTTGACTTCCCGGCCTCATTTTTTTTGACGCCCGGGCGTCATTTTATTTTTGACGCCTGGGCATTTTATTATGGCGTCATTATCGCTTTATATACAATTCTGAACGAGGCCACTGTCTTGTCTACTGGCTTCCCAACTGGCTTCGAAAATGGCAAGCCAGTTGACGAGCAAGATGCTCAGGTTTGTATGCGTTAGTAAGAAAATTTAAATGTATTGTTACTTGTAAGCCAGTACTGGCTCGTGTAGCCTCAGGGTGAACAAAATCAGTAATAAACAAAAACTTTTTATTGAATTTACACGATGACTCTGAAATCACTTATAAGCAAAATCACTGTTAAGCTAAATCAGTATTGAAATTTTTGGCGATTTTACGCGATAACTCGATTTAACGCGATGACTCTGGAATCACTAATAAACGAAATCACAGTTAAGCTTAATCAGTATTGACCTTTTTGGTGAATTAACGCGATAACTCTGCAATAACTAATAAGCAGAATCGATTTAAAGCTAAAATCAGTAATAAAGAACAACTTTTTGCTGAATTTACAAGATGACTCTGAAATCACTTTAAGCGTTAGACCGCACTAGGCGGAACTGCACTGCAGCGGAACTGCGATTCATTATAATTTGTATAAAATTTTATGAAGTTCAGTCCGCCTAGTGCGATATAGCTCATACCATTTCATACAAATAATAAACTTTAGCAAAGCCTATATTGAAATTTTTGGTGAATTTACGCGATAACTTTGCAATAACTAATAAGCAGAATCGCAGTTAAGCTAAATCAGTAACAAACAACTATTTGTTGAATTTACGTAATAACTCTGAAATCACTAATTACCGAAATTTCAGTTAAGTAAAATCAGTATTGAAACTTTTTTAGAATTTTCGCGAAAGCTCTGCAATAACTAATGAGCAGAATCGCAGCTAAGTAAAATCAGTAATAAACAACAACTTTTTGTGGTATTTACACATTAACTCTCACTTATAAGCGAAATCACTGTAAAGCAAAATCAGGATTGAAACTTTTGTTGAAATAACGTGAAAACTCTGTAATTGTTTCGCTGACGACAGTACCCTCAGCTTTTCATATTCGTTCTTAGATTCACATCCATGTCCGTCGGATGTGGAACTTGACCGGCAGCGTATGATAAGCTCATTTAATTCTGATCTCGACAGCATTATCCAATGGGGAATAAAAAATCGTGTAGAATTTAATGCTTCAAAAACTCAATGCTGTCTACTGTCGTTAAAACAAAACCCACCCCCCATGCCACTATCCATGAGTGGCACTTGCATTGAGGAAACCGAAAAGCTTTCAGTCCTCGGTATGTGTGTCACAGAACGACCACATATTCGACATCGCCAAAAATGCTGCTAAGTGTTTAGGTTTTCTCCGTCGATGCAAGAAATTTTTCTCCCCTTCTGCTCTGGCTGTGATCTACAAAGCCTTTATTCGTCCAAAACTTGAGTATAACTCTCACATTTGGGCAGGTGATCCAATAACCCACTTGAGTTTATTGGATAGAATTGAAAAGAGAGCTCTTAAAATGATAGGTGAAAGAACTATAACGGAAACATTCTCATCTCTTGAGCACCGTCGAAATGTTTCATGTCTTTCGTTATTTTACCGTTATTTCCAAAAACAATGCTCTAGTGAAATAGCCAGTTGCATTCCTCCCCTTAAACAATTCAACCGTAAAACTCGCGCTTCTAGGAATGCCCATCAGTTTACCATTGAGCCCAATTTCGGACGTACTGTTAAGTACAGAGATTCTTTCTTTAGTCGCACTACTCGAATGTGGAATGCTCTACCCAGCTCAATTTTCCCCTCCCATTGTGATCTACAGACGTTCAAAACCAATGTGCATCGGTATCTCCTTTTAAATCCCCTCCAATCTACCTAATCGCTCGTGCTGTGTATATCATCTTAAGGGTAGTCACAACCCCTTTTGTACGCGCTTAATATAAAAAAAAAAAAAAAATAACTAATAAGCAAAATAGCAGGTAAGCTAAATCAGTAATAAAAAACAACTTTTTGTTAAATTTACACGATGACTCTGAAATCACTTATAAGCAAAATCAGTATTGAAACTTTTGTAGAATTTATGTGAAAACTCTGCAAACTAGAATTTCTCGTTGACTTAAGCCTAGTACGCTGCTGATGCGAAACGAAATTTTCCTGCGGTCTCCAAAAAGACAACGAAATGCTTACGAAAACACAGCGGGAAAATATTCATGGAAAGTTTAAATAAATTGAAAATAAATAAATCAAAGGGCACGGTAGTGCCAAGCACTACACCCTTATTACAGGATCAAACTCAGGTGATTTTCGACCCCCCTCTAACTTCAGTGCCAATAAAGCCAGAAACTTCAAACTCACAGCATTTGCTAAGCTCACCAGGATTAGACAACTCACCAAAATTCAATTCTTTAGCATCAGTGGTTCCCAAGATATAAGACTGCAAAAATTGCAAAAACCGTAACTGACTGACTCACTGACAGATCATCAAAATTATGGAGCACTTCCCGACATCGTAGAATATTGCAATTTCGCACAGCGGTAGGCCTTGTGGTGTATACAAATGAAGAAATCAAAAATTTGAGATTTTCAATTCAGGGGGCGTGGTATTCGGCTATTTTCATAGAATTGGCATAAATTATTTAGGTACTTTGGACTATCGTGGAACGATGAAATTTGGTACAGCGAAAATTTGAAAGTTTGGGGGGCATGGCATCCGCCCATTTGAATAAGAATTGATATCAATTATGAGGAACACTTTTGACTGTCGTAGAATGATCAAATTTGGTAGAACGGTAGAGCTAGAAGTGCAAGCAAATGCAAAATTTTTAAATTTGAGATTTTACATTCAGAGGGCGTGGCATCCGCCCATTCTCTCAGAATTGTTATTAATTATGTGTATCACTTCGGATTGTTGCAGAATAATAAAATTTCGTGCCATGTTTTATTCTATTTCGTTGAACATTGATATTATTTTATTTATCATGATTGAACATCTAACAAGTCGTTTATACAAAAAATCGTGTGTAAATTGGTGCCCTAGCTTTCTGAACATCAATGGTTTTAATACTTCAAAAGCATTGAAAGCTAATGTGGATTTCCTTTCAACAAAAAATCAAATCTGTGAAGGGGAAATTTGATTTGTTTAGAAGACAAATGATGTCAATGTTTTGACGCCCGGGCCTCATTTTTTTTGGGACCCGGGCGTCAATTTATTTTTGACGGGCGTCATTTTATTTTTGACGCCCGGGCGCCTTTTAAGTTTTGACGCCTGGGCGTCAATTTATTTTCGATGCCCGGGCGTAAATTAATTTATGACGCCCGGGCGTCATTTTATTTTTGACGCCCGAGTGTCATTTTATTTTTGACGCCTGGGCGTTCTTTTTTTTTGACGCCCGGCCGTCATTTTATTTTTGACGCCCGGGCATCATTAATTATTGACGCCCAAGCGTCACTTTATTTTGACGCCCGGACGTCAATTTATTTTTGACGCCCGGGCGTCATTTTATTTTTGACGCCCGAGTGTCATTTTATTTTTGACGCCTGGGCGTTCTTTTTTTTTGACGCCCGGCCGTCATTTTATTTTTGACGCCCGGGCGTCATTTTATTTTTGACGCCCGGGCAACATTTTATTTTTGACAACCGGGTATCATTTTATTTTTGACGTCCTGGCGTCTATTTATTTTTGACGCCCAGATGTCAATTTTTTTGACGCTCGGGCCTCATTTTTTTTTGGCGCCCGGGCGTCAATTTATTTTTGACGACGAGGCGTCATTTTATTTTTGACATCCGGGCGTCTTTTTATTTTTGACGCCTAGGCGTCAATTTATTTTTGATGCCCGGGCGTAAATTAATTAATGACACCATCGCCCGGGCGTCATTTATTATTGACGCCCAAGCGTCATTTTATTTTAACGCCCGGACGTCAATTTATTTTTGACGCCAAGGCGTCATTTTATTTTTGACACCCGGGCTTCATTCTATTTTTGATGCCCGGGCGTCAATTTATTTTTGACGCCCGGGCATCAATTTATTTTTGACGCCCGGGTGTCAAAAAAAGGGGGCCCGGGCATCAAAAAAATTGACATCCGGGCGTTAAAAATAAATTGACGCGAGGACGTCAAAAATAAAATGACACCCGGTTGTCAACAATAAAATGTTGCCCGGGCGTCAAAATAAAATGACGCCTGCGCGTCAAAAATTGATTTTTGATTTTTGATAACCTGGGCGTCATTTAATTTTTGACGTCCGGGCGTCATTTTATTTTTGATACCCGGGCGTCAAACACGTCTTTATGACTTTTTATGTAAACATATAACAGCAAGTTGTGCCAACATTCAAAATCGAAATTCCTTAATATGACTGGAAAGTCAGTGTTGTTTTCTTGAACCAGTTCCTAATGTTCACATTAAAACAAATAAATCTACAGAGAGAAACGCCACGTTAGGAATAGGCGTCATTTTATATTTGAAACCCGGGCTTCATTTTATTTTTGACGCCCGGGCTTCAATTTATTTTTGACGACCAGGCGTCATTTTATTTTTGACACCCGGGCGTTAAATTATTTTTGACGCCCGGGCGTCAATTTAGTTTTGACGACCAGGCGTCAATTTATTTTCGATGCCCGGGCGTAAATTAATTTATGACGCCCAGGTGTCATTCTATTTTTGACGCCCGATTGTCATTTTATTTTTGACGCCTGGGCGTCTTTTTTTTGTTGACGCCCGGGTGTCATTTTTTGACGTCCGGGCGTCAATTTATTCCTGACGCCCGGCCGTCATTTTATTTTTGACACCGGGGCGTCAAACACGTCTTTATGACTTTTTATGTAAACATAACAGCAACTGGCGTCAATTTATTTTTGACGCCCGGATGTCAATGTTTTGACGCCCGGGCCTCATTTTTTTTGGGACCCGGGCGTCAATTTATTTTTGACGGGCGTCATTTTATTTTTGACGCCCGGGCGCCTTTTAAGTTTTGACGCCTGGGCGTCAATTTATTTTCGATGCCCGGGCGTAAATTAATTTATGACGCCCGGGCGTCATTTTATTTTTGACGCCCGAGTGTCATTTTATTTTTGACGCCTGGGCGTCTTTTTTTTGTTGACGCCCGGATTTCATTTTTTGACGTGCGGGCGTCAATTTATTTCTGACGCCCGGCCGTCATTTTATTTTTGACACCCGGGCGTCATTTATTATTGACTCCCAAGCGTCATTTTAATTTGACGCCCGGACGTCAATTTATTTTTGACGCCCGGGCGTCATTTTATTTTTGACGCCCGAGTGTCATTTTATTTTTGACGCCTGGGCGTTCTTTTTTTTTGACGCCCGGCCGTCATTTTATTTTTGACGCCCGGGCATCATTAATTATTGACGCCCAAGCGTCACTTTATTTTGACGCCCGGACGTCAATTTATTTTTGACGCCCGGGCTTCATTCTATTTTTGATGCCCGGGCGTCATTTAATTTTTGACGCCCGGGCTTCATTTTATTTTTGGCGCCCGGGCATCAATTCGTTTTTGACACCCGGGCGTCATTTTATTTTTGACGCCCGGGCGTTAAATTATTTTTGACCCCCGGGCGTCATTTTATTTTTGACGCCCGGGCGTCATTAAATTTTAGACGCCCTGGCGTCAATATATTTTTGACGCCCAGGCGTCATTTTATTTTTGACGCTCAGGTGTCAATTCATTTTTGACACCCGGGCATCATTTTATTTTTGACGCTTGGGCGTCATTTAATTTTTGACGCCCGAGCGTCAATTTATTTTTGCCGCCTGGGCGTCATTTTGTTTTTGACGCCCGGGCGTCAATTTATTTTTAACGCCTGGGGATCATTTTATTTGTGACGCCCGAGCGTCCGTTTATTTTTGACGCCCGGTCTTCATTTTATTTTTGACGCCTGGGCGTCGTTTCGTTTTTAACGCCAAGGCGTCCATTATTGACGCCCTGGCGTTATCTTATTTTTGAAGCCCGGGCATCATTTTATTTTTGACGTCCGGGCTTCATTTTTTTTACGCCTGGGCTTCATTTTATTTTTGACGCCCGGGCATCTACTTATTTTTGACGCCCGGGCGTCATTTCATTTTTAACGCCCGGGCGTCATTTTATTTTTGATGCCCGAGCGTCAATTTATTTTTGACGACCGAGCGTCATTTTACTTTTGACGCCCGGGCTTCATTTTATTTTTGACGCCAGGGCGTCATCATTTTATTTTTGACACCCAGGCGTCATTTTATTTTTGACACCCGGGCATCATTTTATTTTTGACGCTTGGGCGTCATTTAATTTTTGACGCCCGAGCATCAATTTACTTTTGACGCCTTGGCGTCATTTTGTTTTTGACGCCTGGGCGTCAATTTATTTTTAACTTCTGGGCGTCATTTTATTTGTGACGCCCGAGCGTCCATTTATTTTTGACGACCGGGCGTTATCTTATTTTTGAAGCCCGGTCGTCATTTTATTTTTGACGCCCGGGCTGCATTTAATTTTTGGCGCCCGGGCATCAATTCATTTTTGATACTCGGGCGTCATTTAATTTTAGACGCCCTGCCGTCAATATATTTTTGACGCCTGTCATTTTTTTTTAGACGCCCGGGTGTCATTTCATTTTTGACGCCCGGGCTTCATTTTATTTTTGACGCCCGGGCGTCGTTTCATTTTTAACGCCAATGCGTCCATTTATTTTTGGCGCCCTGGCGTTATCTTATTTTTGAAACCCGGGGATCATTTTATTTTTGACGTCCGGGCGTCATTTTTTTTTGACGCCTGGGCTTCATTTTATTTTTGACTTCAGGGCGTCATTTTATTTTTGACGCCCGGGCTTCATTTTATTTTTGACGCCCGGGCGTCTACTTATTTTTGACGCCCGGGCGTCATTTAATTTTTAACGCCCGGGCGTCATTTCATTTTTGACGCCCGAGCGTCAATTTATTTTTGACGACCGGGCGTCATTTTACTTTTGACGCCCGGGCTTCATTTTATTTTTGATGCCGGGGCGTCGTCATTTTATTTTTGACACCCGGGCATCATTTTATTTTTGACGCTTATTATTTATATATATATATATATTATATTATATATTATTTATGACGCTTTGGCGTCATTTTATTTGTGACGCCCGGGTGTCAATTTATTTTTGACGGCCGGATGTAATTTTATTTTTGGCGCCCGGGTGTGTTTTTATTTCGCCCGGGCGTCATTTTTTTTTTTGACTTCCCGGCCTCATTTTTTTTGACGCCCGGGCGTCATTTTATTTTTGACGCCTGGGCATTTTATTATGGCGTCATTATCGCTTTATATACAATTCTGAACGAGGCCACTGTCTTGTCTACTGGCTTCCCAACTGGCTTCGAAAATGGCAAGCCAGTTGACGAGCAAGATGCTCAGGTTTGTATGCGTTAGTAAGAAAATTTAAATGTATTGTTACTTGTAAGCCAGTACTGGCTCGTGTAGCCTCAGGGTGAACAAAATCAGTAATAAACAAAAACTTTTTATTGAATTTACACGATGACTCTGAAATCACTTATAAGCAAAATCACTGTTAAGCTAAATCAGTATTGAAATTTTTGGCGATTTTACGCGATAACTCGATTTAACGCGATGACTCTGGAATCACTAATAAACGAAATCACAGTTAAGCTTAATCAGTATTGACCTTTTTGGTGAATTAACGCGATAACTCTGCAATAACTAATAAGCAGAATCGATTTAAAGCTAAAATCAGTAATAAAGAACAACTTTTTGCTGAATTTACAAGATGACTCTGAAATCACTTTAAGCGTTAGACCGCACTAGGCGGAACTGCACTGCAGCGGAACTGCGATTCATTATAATTTGTATAAAATTTTATGAAGTTCAGTCCGCCTAGTGCGATATAGCTCATACCATTTCATACAAATAATAAACTTTAGCAAAGCCTATATTGAAATTTTTGGTGAATTTACGCGATAACTTTGCAATAACTAATAAGCAGAATCGCAGTTAAGCTAAATCAGTAACAAACAACTATTTGTTGAATTTACGTAATAACTCTGAAATCACTAATTACCGAAATTTCAGTTAAGTAAAATCAGTATTGAAACTTTTTTAGAATTTTCGCGAAAGCTCTGCAATAACTAATGAGCAGAATCGCAGCTAAGTAAAATCAGTAATAAACAACAACTTTTTGTGGTATTTACACATTAACTCTCACTTATAAGCGAAATCACTGTAAAGCAAAATCAGGATTGAAACTTTTGTTGAAATAACGTGAAAACTCTGTAATTGTTTCGCTGACGACAGTACCCTCAGCTTTTCATATTCGTTCTTAGATTCACATCCATGTCCGTCGGATGTGGAACTTGACCGGCAGCGTATGATAAGCTCATTTAATTCTGATCTCGACAGCATTATCCAATGGGGAATAAAAAATCGTGTAGAATTTAATGCTTCAAAAACTCAATGCTGTCTACTGTCGTTAAAACAAAACCCACCCCCCATGCCACTATCCATGAGTGGCACTTGCATTGAGGAAACCGAAAAGCTTTCAGTCCTCGGTATGTGTGTCACAGAACGACCACATATTCGACATCGCCAAAAATGCTGCTAAGTGTTTAGGTTTTCTCCGTCGATGCAAGAAATTTTTCTCCCCTTCTGCTCTGGCTGTGATCTACAAAGCCTTTATTCGTCCAAAACTTGAGTATAACTCTCACATTTGGGCAGGTGATCCAATAACCCACTTGAGTTTATTGGATAGAATTGAAAAGAGAGCTCTTAAAATGATAGGTGAAAGAACTATAACGGAAACATTCTCATCTCTTGAGCACCGTCGAAATGTTTCATGTCTTTCGTTATTTTACCGTTATTTCCAAAAACAATGCTCTAGTGAAATAGCCAGTTGCATTCCTCCCCTTAAACAATTCAACCGTAAAACTCGCGCTTCTAGGAATGCCCATCAGTTTACCATTGAGTCCAATTTCGGACGTACTGTTAAGTACAGAGATTCTTTCTTTAGTCGCACTACTCGAATGTGGAATGCTCTACCCAGCTCAATTTTCCCCTCCCATTGTGATCTACAGACGTTCAAAACCAATGTGCATCGGTATCTCCTTTTAAATCCCCTCCAATCTACCTAATCGCTCGTGCTGTGTATATCATCTTAAGGGTAGTCACAACCCCTTTTGTACGCGCTTAATATAAAAAAAAAAAAAAAATAACTAATAAGCAAAATAGCAGGTAAGCTAAATCAGTAATAAAAAACAACTTTTTGTTAAATTTACACGATGACTCTGAAATCACTTATAAGCAAAATCAGTATTGAAACTTTTGTAGAATTTATGTGAAAACTCTGCAAACTAGAATTTCTCGTTGACTTAAGCCTAGTACGCTGCTGATGCGAAACGAAATTTTCCTGCGGTCTCCAAAAAGACAACGAAATGCTTACGAAAACACAGCGGGAAAATATTCATGGAAAGTTTAAATAAATTGAAAATAAATAAATCAAAGGGCACGGTAGTGCCAAGCACTACACCCTTATTACAGGATCAAACTCAGGTGATTTTCGACCCCCCTCTAACTTCAGTGCCAATAAAGCCAGAAACTTCAAACTCACAGCATTTGCTAAGCTCACCAGGATTAGACAACTCACCAAAATTCAATTCTTTAGCATCAGTGGTTCCCAAGATATAAGACTGCAAAAATTGCAAAAACCGTAACTGACTGACTCACTGACAGATCATCAAAATTATGGAGCACTTCCCGACATCGTAGAATATTGCAATTTCGCACAGCGGTAGGCCTTGTGGTGTATACAAATGAAGAAATCAAAAATTTGAGATTTTCAATTCAGGGGGCGTGGTATTCGGCTATTTTCATAGAATTGGCATAAATTATTTAGGTACTTTGGACTATCGTGGAACGATGAAATTTGGTACAGCGAAAATTTGAAAGTTTGGGGGGCATGGCATCCGCCCATTTGAATAAGAATTGATATCAATTATGAGGAACACTTTTGACTGTCGTAGAATGATCAAATTTGGTAGAACGGTAGAGCTAGAAGTGCAAGCAAATGCAAAATTTTTAAATTTGAGATTTTACATTCAGAGGGCGTGGCATCCGCCCATTCTCTCAGAATTGTTATTAATTATGTGTATCACTTCGGATTGTTGCAGAATAATAAAATTTCGTGCCATGTTTTATTCTATTTCGTTGAACATTGATATTATTTTATTTATCATGATTGAACATCTAACAAGTCGTTTATACAAAAAATCATGTGTAAATTGGTGCCCTAGCTTTCTGAACATCAATGGTTTTAATACTTCAAAAGCATTGAAAGCTAATGTGGATTTCCTTTCAACAAAAAATCAAATCTGTGAAGGGGAAATTTGATTTGTTTAGAAGAAAAGATCAAATTTTCTAAACAAATCTTTTATTTTATGTCGATTTCTTTTCAACTATTGGAGATCAAATCTTTTTTTTTTTGTTGTAAGGAACTCGCAAACAAAATAAATTTTTTTCTGTGATTGTATGTGTGTGCAATTTGACAGGCCCGAACGCACAATTCTTAAATTTTTTATTTGAAAATGGAAAATTTGTAATTCTAAATACATATAGTAAATTTTATTTAATTTATTTTATTTTATTTACTGAAGAACGTGAAGTTTATACTTTTACACCACGCAAATAATTTAATTGAACAAATTGACTGAAAAGCCAAACGTAAACAATAGCCAGAGAAATGTCAAATCTTCCTAGTGTGTGTGCAAGTCGGTGTAAATCTTTCTAAAATTAATGATTTGATTTGTTTAGAAAATTTGATCTTTTCTTCTAAACAAATCAAATTTCCCCTTCACAGATTTGATTTTTTTGTTGAAAGGAAATCCACATTAGAAAGATTTACGCCGACTTGCACACACACTAGAGATTTGACATTTCTCTGGCTATTGTTTACGTTTGGCTTTTCGTCAATTTGTTCAATTGAGTTATATCCGTGGTGTAAAAGTATAAAGGTCACGTTGTTCAGTAAATAAAATAAAATAAATAAAATTTACTATTACATGTAGATAGAATTACAATAATTTTCCATTTTCAAAAAAAAAAATTAAAGAATTGTGCGTTCGGGCCTGTCAAATTGCACACA
This sequence comes from Melangyna quadrimaculata, assembly GCA_949320155.1. NCBI lineage: Eukaryota > Metazoa > Arthropoda > Insecta > Diptera > Syrphidae > Melangyna > Melangyna quadrimaculata. The sequence goes on from OX439486.1 coordinate 19,022,486, forward strand.
CAAAAAAAACAATCACAGAAAAAAATTTATTTTTTTTGCGTATTCCTTACAACACAAAAAAAGATTTGATCTCCAAACGTTGAAAGGAAATCGACATAAAATAAATTTTTCGTCCAACATTGATGTTGAAACATCGATTTTTTTTTTTTCTCACATCGATGTTTCGCCAACACCGATGAACGTCTTAACAATTTTTGCTCATCTCTCACAATATGCTGTCAAATCGCTTGAGTGGTTGTTTTTTGACATTTGATTTTAAATGTATTAGTGCTTCTTGAATAGATTCTGATTTCAGAATCGTCAGGAGAGTACTTTTTGTGCCAATGGAATGGTTTCAGAAGACTTCCGGACGCTTCTGGACCGTCCAAAGGAAAACGGCATAAGTAGACAGATGGTTTCATTCATTACAAGAATCAAAAAGTTTGTTCTTCTTCTATGAAGACGAAAGATTTGAAAATCTTCAACTGTGTTTTCATGTTACTATTTTCTTTTTTCTACTCTGAAGTATTGCAACACTCCTCTTTCAAGTGTGACTTGGAAAAAAACAATTTTCGGGTGACATATATCATCTGAATTTCCTGCTCAGCTGCTTTCTTTTACTTTAACATTTTTGCGAGATATCAGTTTCATTAAAAATTTCGAAGAATCAGAAATTTAGTTTGAACATTTAAAACTCTTCATTGTATTTGAGCTATCCAGATTTACACCTGTTACTATTTCTGTTACCACTGCATAAACTGAATTTGAGGAGACTGATTGATGAAATATTTTAGTAACCTTTTAATTTAGCAAGACGAATATTATTTTATAAAAAATCAAACAATACCTAACTTCCTACGATTTACAGAAGACGGTTTCAATTTAAATATAACATAATTTTAATATAATCATAAATGAAATCAAATCCAGTTAAACATTATGCGTTAGAAACTTGAAAAACTTCGATTCTGAGGATTAAAAAGTCTCCCAAAATTGAATGAATAAAAAAAAATATGTATCCAAATAGTACGAGTCAGAGTGTAAACAAAAAAAGTTGTGTGTCTCACTTTCCTAGAGAGTCCAAATTGAAAAAGATGAAACACAAAAAAGATGAATTCGAAAAAAGTATTTTTGAGATTCATGTTCGTTTGTTCCTTCTTTGTTGTTGTTTTTGCTCTCCTTTTCATATTTTGTATAAGTTCTCAAACGTGCGATAGCTATCGAAACAGCATTTACGGGAAATTTTTAGTTCAACACATAGTTATAGAAATATTTGCCCAATTGAATATTTATGAGTAAAATTGTCGATATGAACATTTTTAAATAAATATTATTGTAATTAAGAAAACAAACAACAACAATCAGGAATGTTGTTTTCTATGCAGACGGTTAAATGAGCTTAGTTGAAACAAAATAATAAAACCTATAACCACAAATAATAAGAAAAGTTATAAAAAGAAGTCATCTGTGCTGTGAAATATATTTATATTTAAATTTACACCTTAATTTAAGAACAAATAGACAATGTTTTGCTTTTGGGTTCAAAGTTGCAATCAAAAAGATTACTTGTGAGTTACAAAACATATGCATATATTATCATGTACATACTTTTTAAAAATAAATAAAATATATGTGTATGTTGTATAGTTAAATGAATTACAAATTTACTATTTGCATTTTGTATGGTTTAATGTTCCCAGTTACTCGTATTTTGTAGAATATAAATATATCTCATTGTTAATAATCCTTTTTCATATAGTGAATCATCATCAAAAAACTATAAGTCTGTAAAACTATTTACTTAACATAATTATTTTTTGTTTTTTTTTTTTTAAATTCGTGTGATACCTATAAATAATAAAAAAAAGTTAATAGAGAAAAATCCTCCAAAAATGCAATTCAACGGAAATCAAAGGTGAGAGCGACATTCCATTTAATTTCGAAACAAACCATGAGGTTAATTTTGTTAAATTTATATTATTTTAATTGGAATGTTTTCATATTTAATAACATTTAGATTAATATCGTTTTAATAATATTTTTTTTTTGTTTAGTTTATATTAAATGTCAACCCTAACATGTGACATTTGTCTAGGCGAATTTTAGTTTGTTTTTTTTTTGTTAGTTATTACTCATTGGAATTCAACAAAAATTATTCTGAAATTTTTCCTTTACCTATATTTGTAAGAAAGATACACACTGGGGTGATGTGCCAACGGACTTTCAGTTTTTTTTATTAAAGATAAAAAGAATCTCATGCATAACAAAATATTAGTTCGCTTGTTTTGTTGTCAGTTCCGGACACAAGCAAAATGATTACAATGTGTGTTAAACTGTAATTTCAGGTATTCAATCTTGTTATATTGCAGATTTCAAAGATATAAATATAAATTGTATCTCCCACATAAAAGATGTAAGAATATGGTCTAAATTAATGAGAAATCACATCTCCACTCTAACGGACTTATATCAATTTTCTTTATCCATTTCAATCAAAAGATTTTTTAAACATTGTTCTTAAAATATAATGAGAGAATTTTATTAATAACTCAACAACAACCTGTTGAATTTTTTTTACCGATCTGAAATTCTGTAGATATGTAGGAATTTGAAAATTTCACCTGCTCAATGTCAACGAAGTTCATTATAAGGGAGAGTGGGTTTGGAATGCTTCATCTTTTTAAATAAAAAAAAATCGTTTGTAGGTATGTACAGTTGTACATAGATACTGTTCCCTCTTACAGAATGGATAAATGAGTTACGGAGGGATTCGGTCTCAATAATGCTTTATAATAATTAAAAATGTCTGTAACCAAATTAGCAGGGTGAATAATATGTCCGATAATTTGAATTGTCAGCTGATACAACAGTTTCTTTGTTGCTATCATATATTGCCAGCACAGGTTCACTGGTGAGAATTTTCTTGACTTCATCGAATGCCTTTTCCTGCGCTGAGCCCCATGTGAAAACTCGTTCTTTCTTAAGCATTTCGCTTAGAGGTTGCAGTATATCTGAGAGCCTTGGAGTAAACTTGCCAAGATGATTGATCAGACCGATCACAATGCGAATCTCATGAACATTCTTCGGTCGTTCCATGTTGACGATGGCAGATATGCGATCGCTATCTGGATGCACCCCCTCTCCATCAAGAATATGCCCGAGGAACTTAATAAGTTGAACTCCAAACTGGCATTAAGCTTCATTAAGTGTGACACCTGAAATTTGAAGACGTTGCAATACAAGACGCAGTCTTTTTTCGTGCTCGTCAGCTGTGCTGCCCCAAGCAAAAATATCGTCCATTTGACAAAGGATCCCTTCCAGTCCTCGGACTATGCTGGACATTCTCATCTGGTAATGCTCTGGAGCGGATGTGATACCAAATGGGAGCCGGTTGTAGCAAAATCTAACATAAGCAGTTTTGACTCTTCGGAGAGTTTTATTTGCCAAAACCCACTCGATGCTCGATAAAAGGCATTGGATGGCGCTCAGTTTTTACGAATTTATTGAGACGCATCAGGTCAACGCAGATGCGTATATTTCCATTCTTCTTTGAAGTGATGGCCATCGGAGCACACCAGTCTGTGGGCTTATCCACAGGCTCGATAACACCTTGAAGTACCATGTCGTCCAATTGTTTCTTTAGACTATTGAGAAGAGGAAGTGGCACTCGCCTTTGTGTGTGTGTAGGTACGGCATCTTCTTCCAGCTTGATGTCGTAGGGGTCGTCTATTGTACCCAGTACCCAGTCCGCTGAAAAGTTTGGCAAACTCCTGCTTTGGGTTCAAAAGTGTGTGATTTTCAACGTGGTTGACACATCTCACTAGTCCAAGGTCTTCGCACGCTGACAGACACAATAAGGCTGTTAATTGTGTCGAATTTCCGATCCTGTAAATATATTAACTCCCCTCGAAACATACCCATGGTTTGAAGTTTAATTTTACTGGGACCACAAAGTATTTGGCCTGAGGGAAGGAGTGAATTCGTCTTGAATTTTTGTTGAAAAACGTCAGCTCCCGGATCCAGCCTCCAGTTGATCGTGACTTCGTTTAAAGCTACCTCTGCGGACCATCTTTTATTGCGATTCTTAACACCATTGAAGCTTACTGTTGCTGAAACAGCTCCGAGAAAATTTGATGCACTGTTGTCCGGCTTGGCTGTCACTTGCTTAACTGTTTTTGTTGCGAGGCAAGCACGAGCATAATGACCTCGCTTTTTGCAGTTATTACAAGATTCGTCTTTTGTCGGACAGTCATTCTTCTTGTGCTTTGCCTTACCTGCGCACCACTTGCATCGCCATACACGATTATCTTGACGTTGACTGTCGCTGCTGCTGGTTTTAAAACTTCGTCGTTATTTGCTCTATATTTTGATGCGATAAAATTCAAAGCTTTGTCCTCAGTGTCTCCGGCAAGATCACGCAGTTGCCGCTTCACGTCTTCGCTTTGCCGTGCATGTTGAACTGCTTTCTCTAGTGTTAGAACAATGTCCATCTGCAGCTTAACAGATAGTTTGCGGTCTCGCACTCCGACTACAATGCGGTCGCGTATTAGCTCATCATGTAGCGCACCGAAATTGCAGTGTTCAGCCAATGCATGCAGCGAAGTCATTAAGGTGTCAACTAGCTCACCTTCTCCCTGCTCCCTTGAATTAAGCACCGCACGCTCGTTAATGACATTGCGTCGAATGACGAAATAATTGTCAAAAAAATTACTGTGGTTTGTGTTGCGAAAAAAACACCGCTGCCACCATGTGTTAATCTGGTTAACTGACTTATGCCGGATTTACACGAATGAAAAAAGTGTCATAAAATCTGTCATTATAATGACAAAATAATGACAAAATCAATTAATTTATGACATGCATTTACACGAAGACAAAATAATGACTGTTTTAGATAATGACAATTTTGTCATAAATGAATGAGCAAGTTCATTCTTTCTTCCGGCTTGTCATAATTTTGAAAACGGTGTCATTGTGCGTTTACACGATGTCATTTTTATGACAATTTGTATGACAAGTTTGGCATGTCATTATTTTTATGACAAAAATTATGACAAATATGAAAACCATTTACACGAAAATGACAAAAATGACAGAAATAATGACATTTTGTCATTCGTGTAAATCCGGCATTACAAGAATGACTCTTGCCCGTCAGACAATATGTATTTATTGGCATTTTATAACTGCTACAAATAGTATGGTGTCGGTGTGACTTATGTATCTATTTACATAGTCTATTTACATATGAATGTATGTTAGTACATACGTTGATTGGTGTTGCTCAAATGAGTTAATTTCAACTAAATTTGCCCGAAATAAGGGCAAACCCTCAATAGACTCTACCGCCCGCTTCTCGTGCTCTCTCTTTTTCCTCCTGAGAAGTCGGCGTTCCTCTTTTCGTTTCAGCCCGTAGAGCTCCCGGGCCACTCTCTCAGCAGCTCTTGTTCGAGTCTGCAGCATTGCCTGGTAGGCCTCGTCGTTAGCTGCATGCGCTAGCCGGCACTCTTCATCGAACCAGGGGTTTCGTTGTATTCGCCTAGTGAAACCCAGCACATCAGAGGCGGCACTTCTGATGGCTTGATGACAGTGTTCCCACTGGTCCTCTGCACTTGATGCTGGTGGGGGACCTCCTGAGAGATTAAGAGTTACGTGGTCTGCAAAAGTTCTGGCAGTCTCTTGCGATTTAAGCTTCTCGACATCGAATCTTTTCACAGCATCTGCTCTGCGTTGTCGCGTCATGGATATCCGCATACGTAGTCTAGCTACCACCAGGTAGTGATCCGAGTCAATGTTGGCCCCTCGGAACGTTCGGACGTCCAAGATACTGGAAGCATGTCTCGCGTCTATCGCAACGTGGTCGATTTGGTTGACGGTTACTTGATCACGCGACCGCCAAGTCCCCTTGTGTATATTGAGGTGTGGGAAGTAGGTGCTTGAGATGATGACATTTCGCCCCGCCGCAAAGTCTGCCAGCCTGTGTCCGTTGCCGGAAGTTTCGTCGTGTAGGCTGTGTCCTCCGACTATCGAACCAAAGATGCCCTCCTTTCCGAATCTTGCGTTGAAGTCACCAAGAATGATCTTCACGTCGTACTTCGGGCACATATCATACGTTGTCTCCAAGAGATCGTAGAATGCTTCTTTGGTTGAGTCTTCTCTCCTTTCATGGGGGGCGTGAACACAAATCAGCGAAATGTTCTTAAATTTGCCTTTGATGCGGATTGTGACCAGGCGCTCGCTTACACTTCGGAAGCCCAAGACTTCTTGCCTAAGTCTTCCCCTTATCACAAAACCACAACCAAAGAGCCGCTGACCCTGTTCCTTCAAGCACCCGCCCTCCCCCCCCCCTCTCTCGTTGGCTGTCCCCAACAGCTTTCCACGGGGATTTAAACCCCGTCTCCAGCTGAGGTACTAGACACCCGATGTTCACCACGTGGAGGTGAGAGTAGGAGTTGGTAGACAGAGGTGGGTTTTGAGAAAAACCTGTGGACGCTTGTGTCCTCTTGAATGCACATAACTACCCTTTTGAACATCAAATCAAAAATGTTATTAAGTGGAAAATCAATTTGATTTTAAATTTAAAAGATGATGAGATTTTGTTAAGTATTGAAACAAAAATTACCAGATATATTGGTCTATCTCTCCTCTTAAATAATGTCAACAAATGATTTATGATTATTTCAACAGGTGCGGCTCTTAAATTGCTTATATCAATTTTGTACAAAAAAAAATGGATTTTGATTTAAAAACCAATCGATATGGCGTTGTTAATAAATCTAAACTTAAAAAATAGTTAAAATCTCAAAAAAAACTTAGAAAGTCACGATAAATTCTTTGGGGAGGGCACAACATTTATGTTGAAAAATTTAACAATTAAAAAAAAAAAATGTATACACGATTATGCTCCTCTACAAATTTTGTGGTTTTATAACTGTGGGGAATTTAAATCATATAAATTTCAATGGATTCAAATATATTTTCAATTAGACAAAAGATACAAAATGAGTTGTATCAATTGGCACTGTTCCACTCAATTTCAGAATGAGTGAATCTCTGAATGAACCCAATCCAAAACAACAAAAGGAAATTTTTAGGATATTTATTAAATCAAATACACTACCCTACCATGGTTTTCTTTATACCATGCTACCCTACCATACAGTGGCGTGGCGTGAATTATTTGAATTGGGAAGACGAAGCAAAATCAATTAGTCGCAAATTTAAGAGCCTCAATTTTCTGGCCATGTTCATGTGCGTTTATTTTCAATACTAATTTTGTAAAGTTCCAATTATCACATTAAATATATATATTTTTGTTCAATTTTTTGTTCATCATCCGAAATTTTGTTGAATATATGGAAATATCAATAGTTTGATATGCGTTTAATCTAATTTCAAACATCTTTTATGTTAGATTTGTCAGTATAAAATTTTTCTCTTAAGAACTTTTTCAATAAATTTGTTTTAGGTATAAAATTCGAATTACAATTTTTTTCTCTGAATTATGTCAAAATATATTTGTAGATTATTATTTTCGTGAGATTTTAAGATCCTAATCTTGAAGATTCGACCATTAGAACTCAAGTCATACTCTTTATACTCGAGCCATATCACTCTTTTCTAACATTTTGAACAAAGTTAAGAAAATAAGCCGAGAAAAAGCGTCTTGTTCCTTTTATAATTATTAAAAAAAGTTAGATACATACAAATCCACATGCTACACTTCTTGCAAAATGACCTTGCCATATACATGTATTGTGTGTGTGTGTATCTCTTGTCATCGACCAGCGCTCCAGCGCGGCTGGCAGCGAAAGCGGTTGTCGCTGTTCCTCTTTTTTTGCGTCACCCATCCAAATTTTCTTTTCGAACGACATGAATAACACGCTTTCGACCGTCTTATACTGGATTGGAACTAAATTGATTTGCATCCCTTTTTTCATTAGTGTTGTATTATTCCTCTGTTTGTTTAACTACCGCGAACATAAATAAGACGGAATAACACGGTGGTCGCCGGCCGTGTTATTTTAGGTAGTTTGTTAAAAATACTGTGAAAAAGGTGATATGGGTCGGGTTAAAAGCATATAGCTTGACTTCTACGGGTCGGATCTTCAAGATTGAGATCTTAAAATGACGTTAAAATAAGTAGGCTACATTCCAGTTAAAATTGAAGCAGTCTTATGGCGTTTGGCGGACATTTTGAAAGGGAAGACGGTAGGAATCGTGTTATATGGACGCCACGCCACTGCTACCATATTATTTTATGGTATGTCAAATAAAACATTTGAACCGTAGTTAAACACTGGGTCAAGATTTTAACCCACCGATTTTTGTGGATTATCTTTAGTTCGACTATAGTTCAGTTTATTAAATACTTGAACTCTTTATTGAACCTCAGTTAATCCGCCAAAATCAGTGAGGTTGACCCACGTTTTTACAACTGGTCCTTAGTGATATCAAAACATTATACAGTGGATGACGGGTATAAGAAACTCAAAAACTCCAAAGAATTCCTTTCTTATATCCGTGTTTTCTTATGTTAAGTATTGTATGTAAGAAAGAAAATTTCTTACATAAATAAAATGTATGTAAGAAAGAAAATTTCTTGTATAAATAAAAACACATAAGAAATAAAATGTATCCACTGTCAATGTATGGGCTTTTTTCTTTCTCGCTGTTCAATCTGTCATTTCTTTGGCCATTCAATAATGGTGGGTTCAGAAATTTTGTGAAAATTAAACGGCGGAGGCGCATCATTTGAAAGTTTGCATGGGAACATTTCTTATAAAAGTTTAATTTTCTATGTAGTGAATGGAATTTGTATCAGAATAAGTTTCTTATATCAGCGTTTTTCTTATAAACGTTTTTCTTATATGAGTTTTATTTAACACGTAAATTTTGGGAATGTGCATGGTGTTTTGGAATGTCCGTCTAATAAGCGTATTTTTCTTATATGAGACTTTATTATATCCGTAATCGACTGTATACAAATATTTTGATTTCGAGACACTTTGATCAACACACTCTATTTGAATTTACCTAGAAAAATGTTGTCAGAAGTGTGCTATGCATGGACCGCTTTAAGTTATAACTGTGAAATTTTCAAAATTCATGGGAATTTTGTGTGGTATTTACTAGGTACACATTTGTAAATAAAAAGGTCAGAGTTGTAATATCTTTTGTAAAGAAAGGAGGGATCTAACGATTTTATACAAATATGGCTGACTCTTTAGCGAATATAGACATTGACCTTTTTATTCCTTTGGTGCAACAAAAACCCATTTTGTGGCACAAATCACAAAATTTGTATAAAAATCGTTTCAGTGACATTGTTTAGTGAAAGAAAAAAGAATAAATGTTTCGTTTCAGCCCAGATGTTGTATTTCCGAAAAAAAAAAATTCTCACCACTAATTTTTTTTCGTTCAGAAGAACTGTATACTAGGATTTATACATTGGGGCATATTCATAGTTGCAGATAGACCCAGGTTTAACTAAACTACAGTTTAAGATAATTTTGGCTCAATGAATACCGACCGATTTTAATTACAAATTGTTGGTTTTATATTTTTATAAGATAATTAACTTGGTATACTACACAAATAGCTTCAAATATTTTGAAATGATAAACTTAAAAAAATAGAATCAACGTCCGAAAATTCAACCAAAGCTATGTTTTACTTAGACCCAGGTCTAAAATGACTATGAATACGCTCCATTGGTTTTAACATATATGTATGTACCTACTAGCCTTCTGCTTTTAAACAGGCTTGTTATAGTATTTTCTTTTTTCTTTCTCGCTGTTCAATATGTCATTTCTTTGGCCATTCAATAATGGTGGGTTCAGAAATTTTGTGAAAATTAAACGGCGGAGGCGCATCATTTGAAAGTTTGCATGGGAACATTTCTTATAAAAGTTTAATTTTCTATGTAGTGAATGGAATTTGTATCAGAATAAGTTTCTTATATCAGCGTTTTTCTTATAAACGTTTTTCTTATATGATTTTTATTTAACACGTAAATTTTGGGAATGTGCATGGTGTTTTGGAATGTCCGTCTAATAAGCGTATTTTTCTTATATGAGACTTTATTATATCCGTAATCGACTGTATAAAAATATTTTGATTTCGAGACACTTTGATCAACACACTCTATTTGAATTTACCTAGAAAAATGTTGTCAGAAGTGTGCTATGCATGGACCGCTTTAAGTTATAACTGTGAAATTTTCAAAATTCATGGGAATTTTGTGTGGTATTTACTAGGTACACATTTGTAAATAAAAAGGTCAGAGTTGTAATATCTTTTGTAAAGAAAGGAGGGATCTAACGATTTTATACAAATATGGCTGACTCTTTAGCGAATATAGACATTGACCTTTTTATTCCTTTGGTGCAACAAAAACCCATTTTGTGGCACAAATCACAAAATTTGTATAAAAATCGTTTCAGTGACATTGTTTAGTGAAAGAAAAAAGAATAAATGTTTCGTTTCAGCCCAGATGTTGTATTTCCGAAAAAAAAAAAATTCTCACCACTAATTTTTTTTCGTTCAGAAGAACTGTATACTAGGATTTATACATTGGGGCATATTCATAGTTGCAGATAGACCCAGGTTTAACTAAACTACAGTTTAAGATAATTTTGGCTCAATGAATACCGACCGATTTTAATTACAAATTGTTGGTTTTATATTTTTATAAGATAATTAACTTGGTATACTACACAAATAGCTTCAAATATTTTGAAATGATAAACTTAAAAAAATAGAATCAACGTCCGAAAAATCAACCAAAGCTATGTTTAACTTAGACCCAGGTCTCAAATGACTATGAATACGCTCCATTGGTTTTAACATATATGTATGTACCTACTAGCCTTCTGCTTTTAAACAGGCTTGTTATAGTATTTTCTTTACAATGCAAGGCAAAACTAAAAGAAAATATTCCAAAACAAATTTGTTTTTATCTTGAAATATAACACAAGAACTTAAAGTCGAAATAATAATACCAGCCTTTACATTAAAATCGAATAAAGTATAGGTATAATATTGACAATAAATTAAACAACATTAATACAATACAATTAATGTATTTAAAATGAATTGCTTCGATTGTAAACGAAAGTTTTATTTAATATAAAGGCCAGAAATTAACACAGAACATTTAATTTCAAATTATTTCTTTGTATAATTTTAAAATAGCATTTTGTACAGATTAGAAGTTTTGCTACGCCCCAGATGACCAATAATACGAAAATGAAGCGTTTCCACTTCATTATGCAGTACATTCTTATTTATGCGGCAGCTTTTCGATTTTTAATCGAATCATAAAGTGCCATGTGAACACCCCGCTGTTTGTTTGGTAAAACCCGAATACGATAAAAAACGTTCGTTGTAATCTCGTGTGAACTAGGCCTTAGATGTTTTTTCCTGCTAAATAGTTAGATCGATGTTCAAACATTAAAACCAACTTTTGTATAGAAAATTTTGCCGGAACCTTGATATTTTTAATTCATTGATGTTATGGATGACCTTTATTACTTTTGAGTCAGAAATACGTTAACGTTGTTGATTTTTAAAATTTTCAAACAACGAAATAATATTTCTAATTCAAGAAAAATGCATAACATCAGTTACTCGTATGTCGTATGGCTCTATTTGAATTTACCTAGAAAAATGTTGTCAGAAGTGTGCTATGCATGGCCCGCTGTAAGTTAAAACTGTGAAATTTTCAAAATTCATGGGAATTTTGTGTGGTATATACTAGGTACAAATTTGTAAATAAAAAGGTCAGAGTTGTAATATCTTTTGTAAAGAAAGGAGGGATCTAACGATTTTATACAAATATGGCTGACTCTTTAGCGAATATAGACATTGACCTTTTTATTCCTTTGGTGCAACAAAAACCCATTTTGTGGCACAAATCACAAAATTTGTATAAAAATCGTTTCAGTGACATTGTTTAGTGAAAGAAAAAAGAATATATGTTTCGTTTCAGCCCAGATGTTGTATTTCCGGAAAAAAAAACTCTCACCACTAATTTTTTTTCGTTCAAAAGAACTGTATACTAGGATTTATACATTGGGGCATATTCATACTTGCAGATAGACCCAGGTTTAACTAAACTACAGTTTAAGATAATTTTGGCTCAATGAATACCGACCGATTTTAATTACAAATTGTTGGTTTTATATTTTTATAAGATAATTAACTTGGTATACTACACAAATAGCTTCAAATATTTTGAAATGATAAACTTAAAAAAATAGAATCAACGTCCGAAAATTCAACCAAAGCTATGTTTAACTTAGACCCAGGTCTAAAATGACTATGAATACGCTCCATTGGTTTTAACATATATGTATGTACCTACTAGCCTTCTGCTTTTAAACAGGCTTGTTATAGTATTTTCTTTTTTCTTTCTCGCTGTTCAATATGTCATTTCTTTGGCCATTCAATAATGGTGGGTTCAGAAATTTTGTGAAAATTAAACGGCGGAGGCGCATCATTTGAAAGTTTGCATGGGAACATTTCTTATAAAAGTTTAATTTTCTATGTAGTGAATGGAATTTGTATCAGAATAAGTTTCTTATATCAGCGTTTTTCTTATAAACGTTTTTCTTATATGAGTTTTATTTAACACGTAAATTTTGGGAATGTGCATGGTGTTTTGGAATGTCCGTCTAATAAGCGTATTTTTCTTATATGAGACTTTATTATATCCGTAATCGACTGTATAAAAATATTTTGATTTCGAGACACTTTGATCAACACACTCTATTTGAATTTACCTAGAAAAATGTTGTCAGAAGTGTGCTATGCATGGACCGCTTTAAGTTATAACTGTGAAATTTTCAAAATTCATGGGAATTTTGTGTGGTATTTACTAGGTACACATTTGTAAATAAAAAGGTCAGAGTTGTAATATCTTTTGTAAAGAAAGGAGGGATCTAACGATTTTATACAAATATGGCTGACTCTTTAGCGAATATAGACATTGACCTTTTTATTCCTTTGGTGCAACAAAAACCCATTTTGTGGCACAAATCACAAAATTTGTATAAAAATCGTTTCAGTGACATTGTTTAGTGAAAGAAAAAAGAATAAATGTTTCGTTTCAGCCCAGATGTTGTATTTCCGAAAAAAAAAAAATTCTCACCACTAATTTTTTTTCGTTCAGAAGAACTGTATACTAGGATTTATACATTGGGGCATATTCATACTTGCAGATAGACCCAGGTTTAACTAAACTACAGTTTAAGATAATTTTGGCTCAATGAATACCGACCGATTTTAATTACAAATTGTTGGTTTTATATTTTTATAAGATAATTAACTTGGTATACTACACAAATAGCTTCAAATATTTTGAAATGATAAACTTAAAAAAATAGAATCAACGTCCGAAAATTCAACCAAAGCTATGTTTAACTTAGACCCAGGTCTAAAATGACTATGAATACGCTCCATTGGTTTTAACATATATGTATGTACCTACTAGCCTTCTGCTTTTAAACAGGCTTGTTATAGTATTTTCTTTACAATGCAAGGCAAAACTAAAAGAAAATATTCCAAAACAAATTTGTTTTTATCTTGAAATATAACACAAGAACTTAAAGTCGAAATAATAATACCAGCCTTTACATTAAAATCGAATAAAGTATAGGTATAATATTGACAATAAATTAAACAACATTAATACAATACAATTAATGTATTTAAAATGAATTGCTTCGATTGTAAACGAAAGTTTTATTTAATATAAAGGCCAGAAATTAACACAGAACATTTAATTTCAAATTATTTCTTTGTATAATTTTAAAATAGCATTTTGTACAGATTAGAAGTTTTGCTACGCCCTAGATGACCAATAATACGAAAATGAAGCGTTTCCACTTCATTATGCAGTACATTCTTATTTATGCGGCAGGTTTTCGATTTTTAATCGAATCATAAAGTGCCATGTGAACACCCCGCTGTTTGTTTGGTAAAACCCGAATACGATAAAAAACGTTCGTTGTAATCTCGTGTGAACTAGGCCTTAGATGTTTTTTCCTGCTAAATAGTTAGATCGATGTTCAAACATTAAAACCAACTTTTGTATAGAAAATTTTGCCGGAACCTTGATATTTTTAATTCATTGATGTTATGGATGACCTTTATTACTTTTGAGTCAGAAATACGTTAACGTTGTTGATTTTTAAAATTTTCAAACAACGAAATAATATTTCTAATTCAAGAAAAATGCATAACATCAGTTACTCGTATGTCGTATGGCTCTATTTGAATTTACCTAGAAAAATGTTGTCAGAAGTGTGCTATGCATGGCCCGCTGTAAGTTAAAACTGTGAAATTTTCAAAATTCATGGAATTTTGTGTGGTATTTACTAGGTACACATTTGTAAATAAAAAGGTCAGAGTTGTAATATCTTTTGTAAAGAAAGGAGGGATCTAACGATTTTATACAAATATGGCTGACTCTTTAGCGAATATAGACATTGACCTTTTTATTCCTTTGGTGCAACAAAAACCCATTTTGTGGCACAAATCACAAAATTTGTATAAAAATCGTTTCAGTGACATTGTTTAGTGAAAGAAAAAAGAATAAATGTTTCGTTTCAGCCCAGATGTTGTATTTCCGAAAAAAAAAAAATTCTCACCACTAATTTTTTTTCGTTCAGAAGAACTGTATACTAGGATTTATACATTGGGGCATATTCATAGTTGCAGATAGACCCAGGTTTAACTAAACTACAGTTTAAGATAATTTTGGCTCAATGAATACCGACCGATTTTAATTACAAATTGTTGGTTTTATATTTTTATAAGATAATTAACTTGGTATACTACACAAATAGCTTCAAATATTTTGAAATGATAAACTTACAAAAATAGAATCATCGTCCGAAAATTGAACCAAAGCTATGTTTAACTTAGACTCAGGTCTAAAATGGCTATGAATACGCCCCATTGTTTTTAACATATATGTATGTACCTACTAACCTTCTACTTTTAAACAGGCTTGTTATAGTATTTTCTTTACAATGCAAGGCAAAACTAAGAGAAAATATTCCAAAACAAGTTTGTTTTTATCTTGAAATATAACACAAGAACTTATAGTCGAAATAATAATACCAGCCTTTACATTAAAATCGAATAAAGTATAGGTATAATATTGACAATAAATTAAACAACATTAATACAATACAATTAATGTATTTAAAATGAATTGCTTCGATTGTAAACGAAAGTTTTATTTAATATAAAGGCCAGAAATTAACACAGAACATTTAATTTCAAATTATTTCTTTGTATAATTTTAAAATAGCATTTTGTACAGATTAGAAGTTTTGCTACGCCCTAGATGACCAATAATACGAAAATGAAGCGTTTCCACTTCATTATGCAGTACATTCTTATTTATGCGGCAGCTTTTCGATTTTTAACCGAATCAAAAAATGCCATGTGAACACCCCGCTGTTTGTTCGGAAAAATCCGGATACGATAAAAATCGTGCGCTGTAATCTCGTGTGAACTAGGCCTTAGATGTTTTTCCTGCTAAATAGTTTCAGATCGATGTTCAAACATTAAAACCCACTTTTGTATATAAAATTTTGCCGGTACCTTGATATTTTTAATTCATTGATGTTATGTAAGAAATACGTTAACGATGTTAATTTTTAAAGCAAGCTACACATTATCAAACCTGTATGACAAATCTGTTCACGTTTGATAATGTGTACTCTCTGTTTGATGGTTTGACAAACAAATCTGTTGTTCACAACATTTTTTGATAATGTTTGACTGTCAGCGGTTTGTTGGTGTGTTTGTTCGATATTGTGTACCCAAGTCATTCATCAAACCATCAAACTTCATTGAAAATACAGTTCACAATTCCTGATTTATTTAATTAAATTTAAGTGAGTGTTCTGTTTTCTTGTTTTTGTCCACTCTTTCACCCACTTTTGTCTATTCATTTTCTTTTTTTAGCTAACAAAATAATTTTAGCACAAGCTATTTTGTCTTCATACATTTTTTAATGGTTATAATAGCCGGTTATCTTTTATTAATTAGGTATATTTAAATATTTTGTATTTGTATTTTATTTTGGTTATTTTAATATCAACGCGTATATGGATTTGATATTGGTTTGTCAAACAGGGGCCCTATTGCGTATTACGATACGAACGGCAAGTAAACGATACTGAAGTAAACGATAGTCACGACAGAGAGCGATTATGTAAAACGATAATGGTGGTATAAAGATGTTGCCAATCTAAAACGAAAAAATCTATATTTTTTTTTTTGAAGCACAACCAACTTCCACGCCTGTTTATGACTGTCAAAAATTGAAATATTTAATCAAAAAAAATTTATTCAGCCGTATTGTGAGTTTCGTGTGAAAAAAACATCCGCCCGGCCAAGACTTTCTTATCGGATGAATTGTACCTACATTTTTCCATCCCTCTGTTTTTGCAGAGGGCCACTACCAAGTACGCCGAAAATATTTTGGACTTTACTTTGACTTGGCTAACAAGGCAGATAACTTTAAGCAACACCCGGGTTGCTTTCCATACAAGCAATTAGCAAATACAATTGTTTTGCCGGCGCGCGTATAAAAGAAATAATAACAACACAATATTAATTTTCACTCATAATTTACTTATATTTTCTTCTTATTTAAATTTTCACACCTCAGCATACAAACAAAAAAATCACCGGCAGACCGCACCAAATTATAAATCTTTAAACGATGACGAAAGCTGTACGACTGCCAAATGTCAGTCGTAAGTAAAAGCGAGTATAGTTAAACTAAAACAATTATCGTTTTAAATAATCGCATTTCAATGTTTACGGTACAATTTAAACGATAATCGTTTGACGTAATAGGGCCCCAGGTTTGATAATGTGTATCCCGCTTAAGAATGCAGATTGTGCCAAAACACAGGGTTGCCATAGTACTTTTCATTAATAATACCTACGAAATGGAAAATAATTGACTATACTGTGTTCAACAAAAATTGTCAGTACAGAAAAGGTAGGACGTTTGTATCTCTGTCTGGTTGCATTGGCTTGCATATACCTATTTTCATAGGGTCTCATAGGGTTTCCGTCGCTGTTGGAAAAAGGCTTACTATTGTACTGAATTCAGTACTATTGGATTTTCTCAGTACGTAAGTACATCTTTGCCATTTTCAATACTATTTTGATTTATTTGTACAAAATGTATTTACATTAAGTTAAATTTCGCTTATGTCGTTTTCGGTTGGAGGTTCGGAGTTACTCCTTTTTGACTCCACTTAGGTACTCCAAAATAATTCGATTGGCTGTTCCGAGTAATATTTTCGGGAGTTTTTTCTGTTCGGGATTTTATAAAAGAGTAGACCCGGAACACACATATACAATACATATAAGCTCTTTCATCGGATAACTTGTCAAATTAATTTTACTCGACTTAAAATGCAAAATATACATACATGTGTAAATATCAGACAATTTATTCACACACACAATTTTTCGTAATTTAGTCTTGAAACAACAGAACATAATTCGATTGGAATCAAAAAGAAGTAGTACTGTTCCGAAATCTATTTTAACGAATAGATTGGCCTTAGGGCCAGTTTCACAGTGAACACTTAACGGAATAAGATGCACTTAAATTTTGCGTAATGGTACTTTTTGATAATTTTCGCAATCTGAGTTATTCACACTTAAGTGCCCAACACGGGATACTTAAGTGCAACTTATTCAGGTAAGTGTGAACTGCGGAAATTGGCATTTTGTATCCTATATTTCACACTTAAGTGCCACTACAATTACTGTGAAACTGGCCTTTACCAACCTTGTTATACCGTTGTGAGGCTCATAGGTCCCAATTTTGTGTGAGTTTGTTTTTATGATGTTTCTTATAAGGCGGTCACAATTTCGTATTCTATGGAATCCCTCATAAGAAACCTCACAAGAACAACGTGAGTTGTGATCTGCTAAGGAGCAGTTCATAGTCTTAAGTGTTTATGAGGCGAGTTCACCACAAGTTATAAAATTATTGTGACCTTGTGAGGCATCATTGAGGTTGCCAGAATAAGAGCTGAAAGTCTTATAGACTCTCGCAATAAGCCTCCTATCCTTACGAAGAAAATCTATTTGGGAAGCGAACAGTCCTAAATCAGAGGGCACCCTTTTTACAAACATACAAAGTCAGAATTAAAACTTTGCTGAGCTCACCAGGTTCCGGAAAGTCAAAAAAATACAGTTCCTTAGTCCCCTTTCACCCAGTGTGAAAGGGGAATTATCTTTTGTGGTACCAGAGATAAGACTGCAAAATCGCAAAAACTGACTGACTCACTCATTCACGCACCGAAAGATCATCAAAATTTTGGAATACTTCCCAAAACCGTAGAATATTGTAACTTTGTACAACGGTAGGTCTTGTTGTGCATACAAGGGAAAGTTTCCACTTAGGTGGTGTGGCATCCGCCCATTTTCTTTGAATTTATATCAATTATATTCGGCACTTCCGATATTCGAAGAATGAAGAAATTTGTTGGAGTATCAGAGCTTGAAGTGCACAAGCAATGGAACAAAATGTAAGTTTGAGATTGTTCATTTTTGGGGCGTGGCATACGCCGATTTGCTCAGAACTGATATCAATTATATGGAATACTTCCGATTATTTAAATAGGATACAATTTGCAGTGGCGATTCCTGGTCCTTAGTATTGGTTTAGCTACGTGGTCTAGGGAAGGTTAAAAAAAAAAATTAAATTTCTCGATAAATAATTTCGCTTCGTCGTTCGACGGAAACAAAATTATCGATTACTTTATCATAAAAATCGTCACTTTCTACAACAATAATATAACAATTATATAATTATAAATATCTACATCCTATATTTATATGATTTTGTGTTGCAAAAAATCTTAAATTTAACCTTACCCACCCACATTAATGTATGAAGGTATGTATGTACCTATCTATTAAACAATTTAGTTCACGTTCAAAGCTATGTAAACAAATTTCATGTTTACGGTCAGCTTTATGCCAAAAGAAATTTACGATTATTTAACTATGATCTTTTTTATTATAATAATATTATTTCTAGGTTTTAGCATAGGTATATGAATTTATTTCCATCTCACTTCTCAAAAAAAAAAAAAAAAAAAAAAAACAAAACAATGTCGCACTCTCATATTTCAAAGCACCACAATCCACAAATATATTTACTCAAATTTAAAATCTACGCAAATACAAAATAACTTATTAATTTGGCACTTTTAGGATTCAATACGAATCAACTGTTTATGTTTATTTCGCAAATAGCCCAGTCAATTCGACAATAAATTCGCAAAGCGAGATATAGTTCTGCATTTCTGTATGTTGTTAGGGTATGTTAGAGTAGTCTGTATCTAAGTTTGCAGCTCGGAAAACCTGTTCTGGCTGCAGGAAACATGGAACAGTGAAAAAAAACGCTAAAATCAGCCCATTTTTTCCGATATTTTCCTTTATAACTTTGGAAATATTCAACTAAAGAACAAAACCGTCCATTATAAACTTGTTTGTTTTAAAATTTTCTACAAGACCACATCAGTTTTAAATGCATGCATGTTATATTTGTGTTGCTATCTAACCATGAATTTAAAAAAAAAATCTGCAAACAAAGTAATTTTGAAGCAATCAAAGAATAGGTCAAAAATTGTCCAATTCTGCTTAAAATTTGGAATCAAAATGTCTAGAGTATTACAAGATGAAATGCAACACGCAATATTTGCATCATTGTTGTGGTCAAAGTAGGACACTTAAGTTGGCACTGATTTTTGTACACGTACTTGGAAACCTCAACTATCATAAAATACAGTTATAATATATATATCTTTTTTTAAGCAACTTTGGTAGCGAATTTAAAAGTTTCGAAAATGTTCACGAAATTAGATTATTACATACCAAGTGTACAATTTTCGGAAGTTTTAATATCGATACCAAAGTTGCAAGAAAAAGATATAAATATCATAACTGTATTTTATCATAGTTAAGGGTTCCAAGTACGTGAACAAAAAAATCAATGCCAACTTAAGTGTCCTACTTTGACCATAGCAGTGATGCACATTGCTATGTTAACATCATGTTCCTTGCCAAAAATATTTGACCAATCTGGATCGAATTTTCGAATTTCATCTTGTAATACTCTAGACTATTTGATTACAAATTTTTAGCAGAATTGGACAAATTTTTACCAATTTTTTGATTGCTTCAAAATTACTTATTTTTCTGAATTTTTTTTTTTAATTCATGGTAAAAAAGCAAGACAAATATAACATGCATGAATATAAAACTTATGTGGCCTTGTAGAAATTTTTATAACAAACAAGTTTATAGTGAGCGGTTTTTTCCTTAGTTGCATATTTCCAAAGTTATAAAGGAAAATGTCGAACAAAATGGGATGAATTTAGCGTTTTTTTCACTGTTGCATTTTTTCTGCAGCTCTAATATGCCCCAACAACATATCAAAAATACAGAAATACATCGCGCTTTGCCAATTGAGCACTTTTTTGGAATTATTGACTGTGCTAAAAGAACTTTTTGGATGTTTAGTCAATCAAAGAACACTTCACTAATAATAAATCAATAAGCACACGCATTCATCCTTCCTACCGCATTTTTATAGAAACATAATACGAAAGTTAAAAAGGTGGCAAAAAACGAACCCAAAATGTAAGTAGGTACCTGGAGCAGCTGCATACCTGATGTATCGTGCTTTATCGCATTATACTTACGCTTATGCTTTCATTTATTTAGCTGGGCTTTGCTTAGACATGCGTAGTAAAACGCTCTTGTATTATAGATTGTATTGTATTTGTGTTTGTATTTGTGTTTGAATATATGTTATTAAAAATTGTATGCAATTTGGTAGCGCGGATGTTGTAAGCTTTCAAGGAAAACTTGTTGTATGACAGTTTTGTGTTGTGTGTACTGTGTTAGAACAATGTGGTTAGGTTAGACAGGTATCTATTTTTTTTGTATTATTATATCAATACTCTTTGTAGGGAATTTGGTTTTGGTATCACATATTGTAACGCCGAGGCAGATAGGAAGATGGGAGTTTTGTGTTGTGTGAAGGAAAATATGATTTGAAAATAGGTAGGCAGGTGGGTAGTTTTTTTTGTATTTATGGTATTGATTATTGCAATTATTCATTATGATTATTTCAACATTACATTATATAATTTATTCATTTAAATTCTTGGTTTAGCGGCGATCTGCTAACTGAGAGGAATCGCCATTGACAATTTGGTAGAGTGGAATGTCTTGTGGTGTATACAAAGCAATAAATCGAAAATTTGAGATTTTTCATTCAGGGGCGTACATGTACCCATATTCCCAAAATTTATAAAGAGCGTTTTCGATTATTTTAGAATAATTAAGTTTGGTATATTGGTAGGTGTGTTGGTGTATACAAAAGATAAAAACGAAATAAAGACAGGGCGTAGTTTCCACCCATTTTCGCAGACTTGATATAAATTATATGGACCATTCTGTGCTCAAAAGCTTGAAAACACAAAGCTATTTTATAAAAAAAAAAACACTGAAAAAGCTCTTTTTTATTGCTTTCTATGGGTAGTGGTAACTCTCTTGGAATATATATTTTTTTACCTCAGCTCACACAGTCAAAGCAATGAGGACGGTCATGGTATACTCTACGATATTTTGCATTACAACAACAATTCATGTACGTTGTTCAGTGGGTTAGAATAGAATCCTTTTTGTTGGCAGTTTTCTCAATGCAGTTTCGTGAGGGTATACACAGGCGACACTGTTTTGAAAAAAGCTCGCCCATAAGCAACTCAATTTACTAAAATAGTGATCAATTATTCATTGATATTTGTCAATTTTTTTATAAATCACAACGGTCTGCATTGTTCCCAATGACCAAAACTTTTTCGTGGTTTAATATCGAATTTCAATATATATCAACTATCATTCAACAATCGCAAATCGCAATAGGGGTGAATATTAAAACAAACACAAATACATAATTTTTAGCATAATTATTTTCACACAGGAAAGCACAGAACACTTTTGATGGATGAAAGGTTAAAAAGGTTATGGCTTAAACAGATGTGCAGCAAGTCTGCACGCATCTATGCATGCAGAGCTGCACACGAAACACATGTGCATAGTTTCTGACACTAATGATGCATAGTTATGTCAAACAAATACATGAAAGCACAGCGTTGCCGATGTGACACGAAAGTGTTGGAACGAGATTTTCTTCGTTGGACGATGGCAACGCCGGCTTCATGGATTCGTAAAAAATATCACCAATACAAACAATTTTTTTTTAAAGAATGATAATATGAGTAATGCCAAATACCAATTATTTAAGATTTTATCTTTCCTGTTGTGGCTGCAATGATACTGCGCAGCAAATTTAGAAATAGAAATGTCGTGCAGCGATGCGCTGTATGCAGACTTTGAGTGAATCTGCTCCCATAAGAACCTGTGTAAATTATTTTCGCTGCATGAAAAACGCTGTGTAATTTAATTTCGCTGCATGGGAAAAGCTGCACATCGGTTAAAGGCATAAAGATATCGTGCAGCGATCCGCTGCATGCGGACTTTGAGTGAATCTGCTCCCATAAGAACCTGTGTAAATTATTTTTGCTGCATGAAAAACGCTGCACATCGGTTAAGCACATTTATCTTGCCAGTGTGCGTTTTTTTTTACAACTTTTTAACATTAACATTAAATTCAGGGACGGTAATAAACAAAACACGACCATACCGCAGGTAAATTTTATTTTGGTCAGTGCTGAGTTTTTTATTTACTACAGCCGATAATTTCATAGCAGATTTAAGGTTTGTTCGTACAAATATTCCTTTGTCGAAATTCCATAAAATACTTTTATAAAAGATCGAACTCCTGAACACCAATTATAAAATATCTATTATGGTGAAGATCTGTTATGCATCATAACAGAAAATTCATAACAGAATAAAAGATGTGGCAGTAGGCCTAAATATCAGTCAAAAAAAGCTCACAAAAAAAATACAAAACAAAAAAAAATTACTTGGCGATTTAATTTGGAAACGTTTTTGGTCATATTTAAAAATGAAATGATTTGCCTGCAAATCTAATCGGTGTCCTCAATTTGAAACTAGGTCCCAATCTCATTACAAATCAAATCAATTCGCATATTATTATTATTTTCATATTTTTTTCAATTAATAAACTAAAAAAAACGACCCTGCACAAAACATACTGGACAGGTGATGACAGTTTTGGGATAGCTTTAGATTTCTTTTTGACATCATTTGGTTCGACAGTTGGTTTTTCCTAAACCGATGACCGGACTATGGAACATGTCTAAAAAAATTCCATGGAGTCGCAAAAATCCATTGAATTTCGATTGGATTAAAGGCCTTCCACTTTAGCCCACTGTATATTAATACATGTCAAAAAAGTGGGAAACAAATCGTGTAGAATAGTATGGAAACAAAATATGAAAGCCCAGCCTACACAACCCGACATTCTCTCCCACACGATTTGACATTTGTTAATACATGAATAATTTTAGGAATGGTTCTAATTCTATCCCACATTCTATCACACTTTTTTTAGGTTAATGTAATGTATTAATACAAGCAAGTGTGGAAGCAAAATATGAAAAGTAATTTCTTTCCCACAAATTTGGCAGTCGCGTGGAATTCTTTCCCACTTTCAATTTGACATGTATTAATACACAGTGGGGTAGTGTGGAAGGGCTATTGTGGACATCGTTCATGGCCTGTGGAGTCGGGGTGTAAGACGGCTTTCACACAAGCAAACTGAGTTGCCAGAAACTGGCTAGTTTGTTGGCGAGTACGGTGTGAGGGGAAATGTTTTGTCTTCCTTTTACGCCCTTCTCGCCTAGAAACTAAAAATCGCCGGCAACTCAGTTTCCTTGTGTGAAAGGGGTCTAAGGTATTGCAACAACACGAACGTATCCAGATACCTTTGGCGAAGCACCCGAACGCGGCCAATGTAATTGGATTGGGACTCGAGCAACAGAAAGCTGCTGTGGCGAGCAACTTTAAGTTGCTTAGTGGGCAGCAAACCTAATAGTCGACATTAATGTCTGACTATCAGTATAGGATACTATATTTTCATTGGGGCCGAAATGAGGCAATTTCGAAATAAGCTCATTTGGAACGTCAAATTTGTATAGAAAATGACGTTCCAAATGAGCTAATTTCGAAATTATAACATCAAAAAAAGGCTTCAAGTTCTTCGAAGGATAATTTGAAATGGTACTACTGATATTTCCCATACATTTGTGGCTATTTATCATGTTTACTACGGCAGCCCTGTTACTGCAAGAGCTTTAAGAAAGGGACATCTTATTGAAATCCATTTCAGTCAGAGTGAGAAGCAAATATCCCATCTTCCCTGTACTGACTATTTTTGCTGGACAGAGTAAGACCCCTTTCACACAAGGAAACTGAGTTGCCGGTAACTGGGAGTTTGTAGGCGAGAAGGGCGTAAAAGGAAGACAAAAAATCTCCCCTCACACCCTTCTCGCCAACAAACTAGCTTGTTTCTAGCAACTCAGTTTCCTTGTGTGAAAGCGGTCTAAAACAAGTATTAATGCTGTCCATATCCTCATAGATGGCGCTTAATGCAGTTAGAAGGAAATTCTTTTATAGATGAACGAAAGAAGGCGTTGGTTGCATTCAAAGGCAAAACTGCCAATATTTCTGCCAAAAAAGTGATAAAATAATGGCAGAAATAATTTTTTTTATGACATGCATTTACACGAGTTCAAATAATAGCAGATTCCAAAATACTGGCAACATGCCATAAAAGAATGAGCAAGCTCATTCGTCATCTAGAATGGCATAATTTGGAAAATGGCGTCAGTACATTGTTTACAAATAGTCATATTAATGGCAGCGTTTTATGCTATATTTTGGCAAAAATATTGCCAGTATTTAGAGCATTTACACGATGAAAAAAAAAATGACTTCAATTTGACAGATACAATGGCATTCTGCTATTCGTGTAAATGCAGCATTATTCTAGAATGGCATAATTTGGAAAATGGCGTCAATAAAGTGTTTACACATAGCCATATTAATGGCAGCATTTTAATGCAAAATTCTCTCTGCCATTTTTTTGGCAAAAATATTGCCAGTATTTAGAGCGTTTACACGATGAAAAGAAAAATGGCTATAATTTGACAGATATAATGGCATTTTGCCATTCGTTCAAATGCAGCATTAAAGGCCTTCCACACTAGCCCACTGTGTATTAATACATGTCAAAAAAGTGGGAACAAATCATGTAGAATAGTGTTGAAACAAAATATGAAAGCCCAGCCTACATAACCCGACATTCTATCCCACACGATTTGACATATGTGTTAGGTAGGTAAGTAGAAATGGCGGCCACGAGCAGTCTAGCCCATAGCCCAATTAGCGCTGAAGTGCGCCGTTTTGATACCATAACTCGTTTGAACCTGTGGATGGAATTGAAGAGAGAAAATATGGGCATATCCTCAGGATATCGTCCCTTTTTATTTAGTTTAGAATAGGATTTTGTTGTAGCTTTTAGCACAATCATCAGAAAGTGGATCACTCACTCAACCAGATCAGCACCCGCACCCGCACCATCCACAGTTAGCCCACTAGGCAGTTCGTTGGCTGGCACTGGAGCGTCCACTGACATGTGTTAATATATGAATAATTTTAGGAATGGTTCTAATTCTATCCCACATTCTATCACACTTTTTTTTAGGTTAAGGTAATGTGTTAATACAAGCAAGTGTGGAAGCAAAATATGAAAAGTCATTTCTTTCAGACAAATTTGGCAGTCGCGTGGAATTCTTTCCTACTTTCAATTTGACATGTATTAATGGACAGTGGGGTAGTGTGGAAGGGCTATTATAGATATCTGAAAAGAAGCGAGATAGAGATAATTCGAATCAATGAACAACGAATATTTTGTGCAAGGCAACGAAGAAGAGAACCCAAGGTGAACAGCTGATGTCTAGCAAGATATAAACATTCTGAGTATAATTTTATGTATAGTCTTTTGTTAAATCGCAATCATAATTAATATTTTAAAAACATTGTTAATGAACTAAATAAATGTGTTGCGTTTTTATTCTTTAGAAGTAAATATAAGGATAGAAATTTTTTCATTGGCGAAAATATTCTAGTGTGAAAATTCCTACAAAGGACATATTCACCACAATATTCCAGTTAATTTTAACCAGGCGCGAACGCAGGGTGGTTTTGGGGATTGAAAGTCAACAGACTCCCCTGGAAAGTGTTAGTAGCATTACATACCCATGGTATAAAGAATACAAGGTATGCTTGACAGTTCTTGACGTCATTGCGAGTGAACGTTCTCATAGTATTCTTTGGTTCTCAATTTTCAGATGGAAAGAAAAGGAAAGAAAGCACACATCATTTCCTTTCGCAAACAAAATCTACAAATCAAAACGACTGTCACTCGCAATGACGTCACACGAATCTAATATCCAGCCAGCATACTTTGTATTCGTATGACATAGACCCACTTTTTGAGAAAAGTATAAAAGTGAGAAATTAATATGTATACTACAGAACACTGGCTTGCAACAAAACATACGAAAATTGTACAGACGGATAAGTTTAGCCAACATACACAATTTCCAATTGCTGTTTTTCAAGCACGTGTCTTCAGCATGGTTCATATCTTTTTATTTTTCACTATTGTACTTTTTACAAAAAGTAGGTCTATGTAGTTAAGCCCTTAGAAATCACAACCAATGTGATGTTAAACCTCTAACATAACGCCCACTCTCCATAAAAGTTCTTATTTAAAAAAAAAAATAGGGTAGTAAGTTTTAAACTAATGCAAATTTTCTCCAAACAAAATCAAACGGCGGCGACGCAGCACCTAACCAACCAAAATCCTCACCCTACATACATACATATATGATAGAGAGTACGAGCCACATTAAACAAGGACATGCGTATTTAAAAAAAGCTCCTTGCAAGTTAGTGTGGTGATGTTGAGGTTCATCATATGATATGTCAAAAGGGTTATTTTATACTATTTTTTGTTTGTTTTTTTTGTTAAGACAGGTGAACTGTAGTTTTCTCCAACATTTACTCATAAGAATACCCCAGAAACTCTCCGAAGAATCGCACTCTGAACGGGGGCATGAATAACATATTTTTTGTTGGAATAAAATATTCAAAATAGAAGTTTTTTTCTTATTTTTCTAATAAAATTGGCTTAATAGTGTTGGTGGTGGTTGATTAATCGATTTAATAAAAAAAATGTATTGTAACTCGAGTTGTATTTTTGTGTTTACAGAGCTCTTATAATTCTTGAATGATTTGTTTAAAACCGTCTTGTCTTTGCTTACTAAAAATGTTAATTCGAGATTGTGGTTAGAAGAAGAAAAAACTCCTAAAACTATGCAACAGAGAGTGTAGTTTTCTTCCAATATTTGCCTAGTTGAATCTCGGCTAAGAAAAGTAATTGTCCTTGGAAAATTGAATTTAATTGACATACAAATTTGTATATAAATACACTTTGTAATTCTAGGTGAACCATTGCATTAAACTAGTCTCTGTTTAAAAAAAAGTAGAAATGCAATAAAGCCAAAAACAATCAAATGTGCAGTGAAGTGCGAACGAATGTGAATATTCAAACAAAAAAATTGTATATGCAATTAAAAGCTTGTTATTTTTCATTTTATTTTTTCTTTTCTAATTCCTGTAAAATGCATTTATTTTAATAAGGACAATCTACATTTTAATTTACATAATGTTCTCTTTCTTTTTCTCAACAACTGTCATCTTGTCTATTTTGGACATACCTACATATTTTTAAGTTCGGGTTAATTTCGCAGATAAACAAGTAAACTTGATATTCCGAATCACAATTTAAGAAAGCAAAACTCGGTATCACTTTCCATTAGGCACATACATATATTGTGATAGTCATGCGCATGCTTTAATTTCTTTTTGTGTAAAGAAAAAAGTTCCTACAAATTTAAGTTATAGAGTGAGAAGGAGAAAAAAGCAAAGGAATTTATTTTTATTTTTTATACGTAAATCCTTGAAAAAGCAATATAATTTAGTTGTCTGTGATTTGTTGCTAACTAAAAACGAGAAGCAAGACACAAAAGGGCTAACAATACAATTGAATTGCAGGTAAGAATAACAAAAAGTTTAAATTTAATAAGTAAGTTCTTGAAAGATATAGAAAAGAATAAACTTCTTGGCAGCATAAAAAGGGACGTAGGAATGAGTAACCCTTGAATTTCTTCCTGTTCTGTTTTATATCATCGTAACAATCAGCCATATAAAAAGGTTTTCAATTGAAAGTTTATATTTTTCCATAGAACTTTAAACTAAATTGTAAAAAAGTGTCATCGACCTGTTAAACAATTTTAAGTTAAATATAAATTAATTATATGTATTATTGTTTATCTTTTATATAGTATATAAAGTAAAAATAAATTGCAACTTTGAATCTGTTGTCTCTTAGTATTTGTTTAAGGTGTGCCTAGAGGGCCTCGCCTGTTTGAGTTTAAATTCATAACATTTTAATAATACCTTTTATTTAATAATTAAATTACTGAGTTTATTAAGGACATGAAATGCTAGCTTTTTTTAAGTGCGGTAAACATGCAATTTCGTGTTTTTTGTGGTTGTTAGGATTATTTATATGCGTTAATTTGTATGAGTATTTTTTAAGTGTATTGCTCTGTGTGACAAATCGTGGGCGATACTTATGGGATACTACTAGGAATCCTAGCTTTACTCTTTCAAATACATATAGTTTATTTGCAGTAGGCGTTTGTGTTGTATAATTTTGAAACGCATTGGCATTTTAAAATGTCAAAATTATCTTTCATATTCCTAGGATACCTTTCGATTTGCAGTTCAGTTCTTGGAGGTGGAATATATTGTATATTTCGTCGATAATTTGCATTTTAAATACCAATACATAGGCCTCCTTTGTTCAACTTCCTTATGCGCATTATTACAAAATATATAAGCCTCACCTTAATACTACGTTTTCAATGGAGCCGAAATGAGGTAATTTCGAAATAAGCTCATTTGGAACGTCATTTCCTATACAAATTTGACTTTCCGAATGAGCTAATTTCGAAATTACCTCATTTCGGCTCCAATGAAAATGAAGTATAAGATACGTTTGCACTTATACTGTAAATGTTACCGGCAACAAGTAAAAGGTATTAATTAGGTCATACGTTTCCTCCAGGAACTTAACCAAGTATTAGCAAGAAATATCACAAATCTCCTTGAAATATCTAAGATTTAACATACAATTTTTAATCTTCTCAAACTAAGATTTCAAATAAATCTCATTTAAATATTCTTGAAAACATTAGTATGTCAAATCAAACAAACTTTTTTTCGGACAATACTTGTGGAACTGACCCATCTAAACGCAATTTCCTACCGATTTATGAAGTCATTTAATATTCATATAATATTTAATTCTATAAAAAAAGTAAAAAAGAGGTAATACTACGTTTCCACCAGACACTAACCAGAGATTTAGCAAAATTATCACAAATCTCCTTGAAATCTCGAAGATTTACCATACAAATTTTAATCTCCTTAAATGAAGATTTCAAATAAAACTCATTTAAATCTTGGAAACATAAGTTTGTCAAATCAAACAAACTTTTTTTTTTGGAGAATAATTGTGGAACCGGCCGTCTCTAAACGCCATGTTCGTTTATTGACAGTTGGAAATGTAAACAAAAACTATCTATCTCGCTTCCAATTCATATCAAAAAAATGAGACACCATTTGAGTGTTTTGTCATAATCCTATTTTTCATCTTTTTGTGCAGTGGAAACACCAAACAAATCGCATTACCTAAATGTGAATGTGGCAAGTTTGGAAGCAAAATATGAAAAGTAATTTTTTTGCCACAAATGATGATGGGCAAATTGGTCGTTGATCCAACATAACTTAAATATATCACAAATGAAAGGTCTTGTCCAGTGCTTTATTTCATTATATTGCGGCAAGAACCAAAACCACCGGAGAACAGAGATATAGCCACTTGAATATGAGTATTGCAAACACCTTATTTCAGTTTTTTTCGAAATAATTGTTCATAACTTTTTATATAAAGAACGTGGGAAAACGACATTGGTATTTAATGAACGGTAGTTTTCTCATCTTTTAAATAATAGTAAAATAATTATGCTACGTTTTATATACTTTGAGATATTAAGTTTGAAAGTCTTGCATAATAACTTTTTCAGCACTGGCTTTACACACCAATATCTTAAAAACTTCAGTGGTGACGTTTACTTTTTTAGCACCACCAAAAAGCTATTTTTGAAAACTTTAATTAAATATATAATAAGGTGTCCTTTCCTTAATACCTTATAATGCTTATAGAGCGGGAAAAGTAGATTCTAAAATGAAAACAAAGGAATTATACAGTCTTATGACTGGTATCGACATGTTGTTTCACTCTTCATTTTAATTAACCTAATTAATTTAAATTAATTAAATACAAATACACTCTGGTTCTACCGATTAAGTCATAGTTTATTTAAAAATCTAAACAAAAAACATCTACTAGACCGGAGTGTATGGTTTAAGTTTTTATGTTTGCTGAGAATAAATAATATCTCTGTGACCAAATAAGGTATGCACCAAGTGCCTCCACCACCAAAGTCCGCTGCCAGCGGGCGCCGCGCCGCAAGTGGTTTAGCCACTATTTACTAATATAACTTGTTTTTTGCCCGATGCGTTATATGTATGTTTTTCGATATGGTTAGTTAATTGGGAACTTTAGTACAAACGTATCTTAAATGGTACCAGAAATATTTATGGCCATACAAAATTAAAACTTAAACCATACACTCCGGTTCGGTAGATGTTTTTTTTTAGTTTTTTTTTTTTAATAAATAATGGCTTAATCGACGGAACCAGAGTGTATTTGTATTAAATTAATTTAAATGTATTAGGTAGATCAAAATGTAGAGTGAAATTGTACGTCGATTCCAGTCCTTAGACTGTATAATGCCTTTGTTTTTAACATTGAATCTACTTTTCCCGGTCTATAAGCGTAATAAGGTGTCTTTTGAAACAATTTTTGATTATATTGGGGAAAGGACACTTTCTGATGTACTGAATGAGAGGTCGTAAAATAGTTTCTCGATGATCCTAAAAATTAGGTATACGTCACCACTGAAGTTTTTAAGATATGGTGTGTAAAGCCAGTATTAAAAAAGTTTTTATTCAAGACGTTTAAACTTTATATCTCAAAGTGTATAAAACGCAGCTTATTAACTTTACTAATATTTGAAAGATGAGACAACTACCTTTTTTGATACTAAAATAATTTTCTTTCGTTTTTCATATGACAAGTTATGAACAGTTATTTCGAAAAAAACTGAAATATGGTGTTTGCAATCGCCAACTTCAAGCTCAAATATCTCGAATTTCCTATGTACGATTTTGAAAATATTGCACTTATGTAAAAAGCTCAACTTCACCTTTCATTTGATACCAATTTCATTAGTGTTGGTGTAACGACCAAATTTCATACAAATTTGCCATCATCGATCATCCTTTGGCAGTCGCGTGGAATACTTTCACACTTTCAATTTAAAAAGTATTAATATACAGTGGGCTAGTGTGGAAGGGCTATAAAAGGTATTCCCTGGGCCAGATGGTAGGGTGCGAGTGGCAACAATTAAAACGCGTGTTGGCGAAATTACTCGCCCAATAGTCAAACTTTGTCGTTTGCTTATAAATGAGTGAATCAAAAAGCAAATGAATTTCCATAAATTGATCAACAGTTTTTGCGATGAAGTACATACATATTATCTCTTAGATAAAGTATCTATAAACTTCTTCTTTTTTTTGTTTATAAAAAAGCACACACAAATTAAAAAAAAAAAAAAAATCAAATCAAAATAATGTTCCATCACCATTTTTTGTATAAATTTTATAATTATATACAGGGTTTCCCGTAAAAGATGGTCCAAACTGAATATGGTGATATGCCAGGTCATGACCTTTCGGAATTTGGTAACTTGTTCATACCGAATCATAAAGGTTTTCGATTAACGGCTATTTTTCGAAATTTTAAAAAAACTTTACTTTGAACCAGTTTTTTTGCTCACCCTGTCCATAATTGACTTTTGTTTTTTACAATTTTAACACTGAAGCCTAGTACGCTACTGATGCGAAACGAAAAATCCCATACAAAAATGACATGACGAAATCATAAACGAAAAATTTCGTTGTGCTTTTCGTTCTGTGGTACGCTGTTCGACCAGCGAAATTGATGATTATACCAGATTGTTTTGAAAAGTCTCCACTCTCTTTTCGCAATGAATTAATTGCCCGGACTATTAATTTTGTGCGAAAAAATTACATTTGGATTTGTTCGTGTTTTATTTGTTGTTTCATTCATTACAACACTGTTTTTGTTTGATTCTTTCGTTAAATTTCGATTTATTTATTTCCAATTTAGGTGCCAGTTATAGCTATCATTGAAAACCATCATTGAAAAAGTTAACTGTTGATTTTGAGACAATTCGAAAGTTTAATCATTGAATATTTTAATGCAGAACTATAGCTTACGATTTCAAAATTATTTCTCCTTCAAAAAAAAATTAATTTTGACTCATATCTTCCCCATAACGTGACTTTTAATTTTTCAATGATGAACTACCTTACCAATGATCATTGAAAAAATTAAAAGTTACGCTATGGGGAAGATATGGGTCAAAATTATTTTTTTTTGAAGGAGAAATAATTTTGAAGTCGTAAGCTATAGTTCTGCATTAAAATATTCAATGATTAAACTTTCGAATTGTCTCAAAATCAACAGTTAACTTTTTCAATGATGGTTTTCAATGATAGCTATAACTGGCACCTTATTTAAACTCTCCATGAATATTTTTCCGCTGTGTTTTCGTAAGCATTTCGTTTCGCATCAGCAGCGTACTAGGCTTAAAACTTTGGCTAATAGTTTGGCTTATTTTACTGAATAAAGAAATTTCATTTACATCACCATTTGCCTACAACCTAAAAGATAAACTTGAACTTTGACCAAACTTAATTTTTGGACCTCAATCTTCTTAAGAGCTCCATGAATAAAATTCGTATGACACAATACAAGGTTTTATCTTCCAAAAATATACCGTTTTTCTGTAGTTTTTAAAAAGGTATAAGACTTGCTAAAGCGGTGCTCAGATAAAAAGTTATAACCTTTAAGTTATAACCGTTTGAATCCAATAAAACAGGTTCCAAATAAAACAAAAATAAAACATTTTTGTTCAAGTATATCAATAAAATTAAAATATCTTTTCAAATATAACTCCGACAAAGCTGAATTATGGTGGAGAGCTTCATTTTGATGTCTTACGCATTTTCAAATAAAAACCTTAAATTTGGGCACGGACTTTCGAATTTGTAGGGTGAAAGGGGAAAAGTCCAGTATTTTTAAAGATTTCTCGAAAACCATCAGGTGTTTTTAAGAAATATCTTTGGAAAAATTGTAGCTTATAATATTCTACAAAGAATAGATAACTATAATTTTTTTGTTAGACTAATGGATTTGAGAAAAATGAGTGCAAATGTAACGGTGTGGAAAATATCACATTAAAGTAAGGCCACATTTTGTCCCTGTTTTTTCAAAATCTCTTGCTCCGGCGAAAAAAGTGGTTGATCTTTTTTGTGCGGAATTTTAATAGCTACCGTTTTTCCAAAGACAGTTTTTAAAAAACCTGATGCTTTTCGAGAAATTTTCAAAAATACTTGACTTTTCGCCTTTCACCCTACAAAATCGAAAGTTCTTGCCCAAAAATTTAAGGTTTTTATTTGAAAATGCGTAAGACATCAAAATGAAGCTCGCCACCAAAATTCAACTTTGTCGGAGTTATATTTGAAAAGATATTTTAGATATATATATATATTTCGTGATAATTTTTTATAAAAAGTCTGTGACTGCACGTTTTACATTCAGAGATTTGACAATAATTATTATCTTGCTACTGAGACATTATCTTATACTTTAAGAAATTTATTGAAATTACAAATTTTATTTGAAGGAAAATACGAAAAAAACCTTCATTTGAGTTTAAAAAAAAGAAGATATATGAACAATGGTTGCAATAACATTATTATACACAGTAAAAATAGGTCTTATGTGACGTATTATATAATTGTTAACATTTTAGGTACATTTATATGTATATAAAAAGGAATACGTTTAAACATGAATTGACTAGAATAAAAAATAAATAATGAATTTATTAATAAATTAAATAACTAAGTAAGTTAAATATAATGATATATAATACCAAATATGTAAACAAAACAAAAGAATGGGAAAGTAAATAAATAAATAAATAAATAAATAAGTTAACAAAAAAAAAACATAAATCTCTGGTTAATTAATAATAAATAAATAAATAATTAAATTAAAAATAAGTAAATAAATAAATAAATAAACAAATGAATAATTAATTAAATAAATAAATAAATAAAAAAATAAATAAATAAATAAATGTATACATAAGAAAAAAAATAAAAAAAAATAAATAAATAACAAGCAGTAATAAATAAATAAATTATAAACTATATGCATAAAACACAAAACAAGCAAATGAAATAATTTGTAACGAATATATGAACATATATGTATATATTAAGTTATCCCGGATGAATAAAGCTGATTGATAAGTGGATTCTCAGCAATATCACATCTAATTTCAAAATTATTCATAAGTTTTTGAATTCTGTAAGAAACCTATTCAACCCTCATGGAGCATCATTTTCAAAATTTTATTTTGCGAAATTTGTAATTTTTTAATGTTACTTTTCGCAGCATTTACCCATACTGGGCATCCATATAATAAAATTGATTGAAAAATAACTTTATGTATTATAATCTTATTATGATTAGTAAGTAAAGATTTTCTATTTATAAATGGGTAAAGAATCTTTATTGCAATACTTATTTTCTTTAGAGTTTGTTTGAGATTGTTCCCAAGCTATTATATTGCCGTTGATTTGAAGCTGATTACTGGGAAGGTAATAAGGTTTTCTTTTTTGCGAGAAAAAGATGGCTTGCATTTTTCCAGTATTCAGCTTAGTTTTCCATCTTTATAATATTTTTCTAATATTTCAATTGCATTTTTTTAAATTTGTCTCAATATTGAGAGCAAACTCATGCGATGAAAATTTGGTCGTGTCATCAGCAAAAATTGCTGATTCACAATGTGGAAGATTTGGAAAATCAGTTGAATACACATTGTATAACGGTGGCCCAAAAACTGAGCCTTGGGGAACACCAAAACTAAACAAAATTACGTCGGAAACAGCACAATTGACATGCACTTGAAAACATCTTCTAGACAAGAAACTTTCGACTATTTTACATTAATAAACTGGGAACTTAAATTGTATCATTTTGTAAACTATACCATCGTGCCAAACAGAATTAAAAGCTTTCTCAATGTCTATAATTATCATTCAAGTAAACTGTCTTTGTAGGCGATGTTGTACAACTAGTTACAAATTCTTTTTATTTGGTGTGATGTGCTGTGAAAAAGTCTATGCCCGAATTGTTCATCGGGAAAGATGTTTTCATTTGAAACAATTTTTAAAATTTGTTCTTTTAATATTTTTTTCATAAATTTTACTAATGCTACTTAGTAAGCTTATTGGCCTATAACTTGCAGACTATTCAGGTGCTTTTCATGCCCATGCTAATTTTTTGACTTTGGGTTCAATTTTCTCCCAAAAGTGCGTAATCAACATAATGCTTTAATAATTTTTTTGAATGTATATTACAATACTAAAAAGAAAACTCAGTGTCAAGTTTGCCGAAAACCCCATAGATTTTATGATAATTTGGAAACAAAGCGGCAGGTAAAATTTAAAAAAAAATGTTTTCCTTAGCTTAAGAAAAAAAGTTAAAAAAAAACATTTTTTTTTAAATTTTACCTGCCACTGTTTTTCCAAACTATCATAAAATCTATTAGGTTTTTCGGCAAACTTGTTACTGACTTATTTTTTAGTATTGTTACTTACATTCAAACAAATTATTAAAACACCATGTTGATTACGCATTTTTTGGAGAAAATTGACCCCAAAGTCAAAAAATTAGCATGGCAGGAAAAATAGAACAGGCTAAAAACTAAATATCTTAAGACTGAGAAAATATATAAAATTTATTTAAACGCAGTTACAAAGGCTGGTGTTTCTTCTAAAAATAAAGGCCTAAATCAAGTTTCTATCATTATTACTAACAGCGCAATTACCGTTAACATGGGTCAGGGTACACCAAAATAAGTCTTTTCTTAGATCCCCGATAAATGATATCAAAATTGGAGATAGGCCCTTACTGTAGAACAATAGTTTTCTTAGAATACACCCAAGAATCATGCCCTAAAATACTATTGACGAACACCGAACACGAA
The DNA here is from genome assembly GCA_949320155.1 of Melangyna quadrimaculata. Classification (NCBI taxonomy): domain Eukaryota; kingdom Metazoa; phylum Arthropoda; class Insecta; order Diptera; family Syrphidae; genus Melangyna; species Melangyna quadrimaculata. The sequence continues at coordinate 19,058,935 of OX439486.1, forward strand.
CACGGACATCCTGTATAAATGTTATTATAAAATTATTTAATTTATAAATTATTAGTTAAAAGCAAAATCTGTGGATTGATTATCGTAGATTTGAAATAAATAAATAAATAAATAAATAATAAATAATAAATAAATAATAATAATGGAATAATTATTTTTGCATTTTTGAACTTTTGTATTGGTTGACTTATAATAATAATTGAATAATTATTTTTGCATTTTTCATAATTCTTAAAAATTATAAATCATAAAGTAATAATATAAATGCTTGTTGGCACTTATGCCAAGGGGGCCGGTAATGTTCACGCCATCCCACGGCGAGAGTATGTATCACTCCCTCTAGCATGTCCCTATGGTTTTGTGTACAAAAATCAGTGCCAACCTAAGTGCCTGTCCACATTGGATTTTTAATGCTAGGTGCATGCAGTGAGACAGGTAGATTTTATGTGAGTGAAAAAGAGATGGGTAGATTCCACCCAAATTGCACCGATTCGCCACTTTCAAACAATAAGGTCGATTCTGCCATATCTGTTATTCTGCTATAAATTTTCTGTTATGATGCATAACATATCTCCACCATAAAAGATATTTTATAACTGGTATTCAGGAGTTCGATCTTTTATAAAAGTCTGTTATGGAACTTCGAAATAGAAACATTTATATGAAAAGACCTAAAATCTGCTATCAAATTATCAGCTGTAGTAAATAAAAAAAAAAAACTCGGCACTGACGAGTGACCAAAATAAAATTAACTTGCGGAATTTTCGTGTTTTTTTTCGCGTAGATAAATTGGTGTTCTATGTAATTTGTCTATTATCGTTCCTGAATTTAATATCCAATTTAAAAAGTTGTACGAAACACACACTGGCAATATTAAGGCGACTTCTTTTTTACCTTTCATCTATCATAAGTGTTCTGTGCATTTCTGTGTAAAAATAATTTTGCTTGCAATTACGTATTTGTGTTTGTAGTTATGTATTTTAATATTATTTTAGTATATTCGTCTCCTTTTAATAACAAATTATTAGCAAAATAAATGTTTTAACCTCATAAATTGAAATCTTTTATGATAAAAGTCAACAAAATCTGTCTTTTATTCTGTTATGGTTAATAACAGATTTCATAACAGAATTCGAACTGCAGAATACCAATTAATAAAAGAATAAAAGATTTTTTGACAGTTCGAACATTTGTATGAAAATTGATAAAAGAATAACAGAATAAAAGAATAAAAGATTGCGCCGAAAAGGCCTAAATATTCTCGGATTCAACATGATAGATTTTTTATTGTGTGAGTGAAATATAGATAGATTTCAAGGGTGGGAGATAGGGATGGGTAGATTGAACTGAGAGGACACAACGAACATATTAACACCAAGCATTAAAAATCCAATGTGGACAAGCACAAGCACATAAAGGCCTAAACCAAGTTTCTATCATTATTGATAACAGCGCAATTACCGTTAACATGGGTCATGGTACACCAAAATAAGACTTTTTCTTAGATCCCCGATTAATGATATCAAAATTGGAGATAGGCCCTTACTGTAGAACAATTGTTTTTTTAGAATACACCCAAGAATCATGCCCTAAAATACTATTGACGAATTAAGGGACACCCTGTATAAATGTTATTATAAAATTATTTAATTTATAAATTATTAGTTAAAAGCAAAATCTGTGGATTGATTATCGTAGATTTGAAATAAATAAATAAATAAATAAATAAATAATAAATAATAAATAATAAATAATAAATAATAAATAATAAATAATAAATAATAAATAAATAATAATAATGGAATAATTATTTTTGCATTTTTGATCTTTTGTATTGGTTGACTTATAATAATAATTGAATAATTATTTTTGCATTTTTCATAATTCTTAAAAATTATAAATCATAAAGTAATAATATAAATGCTTGTTGGCACTTATGCCAAGGGGGCCGGTAATGTTCACGCCATCCCACGGCGAGAGTATGTATCACTCCCTCTAGCATGTCCCTATGGTTTTGTGTACAAAAATCAGTGCCAACCTAAGTGCCTGTCCACATTGGATTTTTAATGCTAGGTGCATGCAGTGAGACAGGTAGATTTTATATGAGTGAAAAAGAGATAGGTAGATTCCACCCAAATTGCACCGATTCGCCACTTTCAAACAATTGGGCCTTTTGTGCCATATCTGTTATTCTGCTATGAATATTCTGTTATGATGCATAACAGATATCCACCATAAAATATATTTTATAACTGGTATTCAGGAGTTCGATCTTTTATAAAAGTCTGTTATGGAACTTCGAAATAGAAACATTTGTATGAACAGACCTAAAATCTGCTATCAAATTATCAGCTGTAGTAAATAATAAAAAAAACTCGGCACTGACGAGTGACCAAAATAAAATTAACTTGCGGAATTTTCGTGTTTTTTCGCGTAGATAAATTGGTGTTCTATGTAATTTGTCTATTATCGTTCCTTAATTTAATATCCAATTTAAAAAGTTGTACGAAACACACACTGGCAATATTAAGGCGACTTCTTTTTTACCTTCATCCATCATAAGTGTTCTGTGCATTTCTGTGTAAAAATAATTTTGCTTGCAATTACGTATTTGTGTTTGTAGTTATGTATTTTAACATTATTTTAGTATATTCGTCTCCCTTTAATAACAAATTATTAACAAAATAAATGTTTTAACCTCATAAATTGAAATCTTTTATGATAAAAGTCAACAAAATCTGTCTTTTATTCTGTTATGGTTAATAACAGATTTCATAACAGAATTCGAACTGCAGAATACCAATTAATAAAAGAATAACAGATTTTTTGACAGTTCGAAAATTTGTATGAAAATTGATAAAAGAATAACAGAATAAAAGAATAAAAGATTGCGCCGAAAAGGCCTAAATATTCTCGGATTCAACATGATAGATTTTTTATTGTGTGAGTGAAAGATAGATAGATTTCAAGGGTGGGAGATAGGGATGGGTAGATTGAACTGAGAGGACACAACGAACATATTAACACCAAGCATTAAAACTCCAATATGGACAAGCACTAAGTGTCCTACTTTGACCATAGCAATGATGCAAAGATTGCTTGTTGCATTTAGTTAACACCATGTTTCTTGCCAAAACTATTTGACCGATATAAATCTCCTCTTGATTCCAAATTTTTAGCAGAATTGGAAAATATTTGACCTATTTCTTGAGTGCTTCAAGATTACTTAGTTTTTCAGATTTTTTTTTTAATTCATGGTTATATAGCAACACAAATATAATATGGATGAATTTAAAACTAATGTGGCCTTGTAGAAAATTTTATAACATACAAGTCTGTACTGGATAATTTTTTCCCAAGTTGCATATTTTAAAAGTTATAAAGGAAAATGTCGGAAAAAATGAGGTGATTTTAGCGTTTTTTCCAATGTTGCATTTTTCGTGCAGCGAGTACAGGTTTTTCGAAGTTGCAATCTTGGCTATATACTACTCTAACATACCCCAACAACATATCAAAAATACAGGACTACATCGCGCTTTGCGAGTTTATTGCCGAATTTGACTGGGCTTTTACTGCTCCATTTGAGACCGGAACATTCTTATGCCATGGTGTAGTTTTCCTTAACACGGGAGCTGAAATAACTAATTTTTCTTTATAAATAAGGGGGTTAAGATGGGCTCTCCCAAACCAACGCGAAAGCGACGCGAAACATTCGACGACAGTTTCTGTTAGCAATGTTTTTTGTCGGTGCAGGGAAATTATTCTATGAGACTCTGCTCCGCATGGGAATTTATTTCACTTTTAATGGGAATCTGCTCCACTTTTCAAAGTGGAATTGCTTCCCACCGAGAAGTCGAGAATATATTTCACCTTAAATTTTGTGGAATTGTTTCTCACCTAAAACCGAGCGAATTTTTAATATTTTTTGCATATTACTCCTTTGCTCCACTTAGGGTATTGTCAGTTCCAGGCAGGCGCGTATGTTGTCAGTTGGTGAACTTTAAGTTTAAGTGTCATAAAGAGTACCTTGGGTGGCCCGCTTCGCGGGTTCAAGGATTTTAACTCCGTTTCGGGTCCTCTGTCCCGCTCACGCGACTCTGTCGCTCCGCTTACGGTATGCTCAGTCGCCAGGCAGGCGCCTATGTTGCGCCTGCCTGCCTGGCAACTGAGCATACCCTAAGCGGAGAGACGGAGTCGCATGAGTGGGACAGAGAATCCAAAAAGGCATTTTTTTGCAGGAAAAATGTTGAAGTTTGATGTGTACTGTGCTATTAATCAACCAACAACATATACCTTTTTCTTTTCCAATATATAAATGTATTAGTAGGACAATTACAGGGATAAATGGACGAAAAAAATGTTTAGGAATTGGGAGAATCAATTCAAACCAATAGAACAGCAGCTGTTTCTACCCAGTCAGGGGTGTAGCTAATAAGAAAGGGTTCAATGGGGCCCAACGCTGTTGCTCATCAATGGTGCGTTAATCTGCTTTATTATTAATTTCAATAAAAACATACCTATTTATTTTTAGAAAATCAGGATTTCTATGCCTAATTTTCCATTAGTGCAAACTATTTTTTATGTTAAAAGGATTAAAACTTAATGGAAATAAAAACAAAGGCACGGAAAAAATCAAGAAACATAAATCCAGATAAAATTAACGAAATGAAATGTAGATCATCAAAAAATTATTTTATTTAAAGGTGAAAAATTTGCTCTGCAGGGCGAAGCATTCACAACGATAACAAAAATGACAAAAAACAATGCTAACATAAGCTGCCGTTGGCGAATGTTTCGCGCGCCTTTCGCGTTGGTTTGGGAGAGCCTTAAATGTTTGTTTCATTATAGTATAGGTACTGATGCATAAAAGTAAAGGAAAAGCATAAAGAAATATTTCTTTATGCTGAAGTTGCGCTAGTGGAATCATCTAGATATATAAAATTCGTATGTATTTAAATTAGGGAAACGAAATAATGTTTTGAATCTCATTATTATTATTATTATTATTATAAGCTTTATTTTCCACAAAATTTACATAGTTTTAAATACATTAATACATTATTATTTTTTATCTCAATTTTTAAATTAGTTTTGTATATACATATTTAAATCAAAATTTATCATTAATCCAGTTTTAATTTAAAAAGTTCTTGTTTTAAAATCTAAGTCTGTGTTTCTTAAGTGTTAGTATTTCGTTATAACTTTTTTAAGTTCATATTACGTATATCTGGCATAAGCCTCCCCCATTTCTGTCCAAAGATCTCTGTTTTTTGCGTCGTTATACCAGTTGTTGTTGAATTGTCTAAGATCGTCCATCCATCTCTTATTTGGTCTTCCTCTCGGCCTTAATTCGTTTGGTGGGGTCCATTTGGTTACTACTTTCGTCCATCTGTTGTCTTGCGTTCTTGAAATGTGACCTGCCCAGCTCCATTTTAATTGTTTTATTCGTTGAATTGCATCTGTTATTTTAGTTCTTCTTCTGATTTCTTCGTTTCTTATTCTTTGAACTGCCCTTATATTGAGTAATCGTCTTTCCATTTTTACCTAACATTTTCTAAGCTTGTCGAGTGAATTTGATGTGAGTGCCATTGATTGTAATCCGTATGTCATGACAGGAAGTATTGTGGAGTCCACGATGTATCTTTGTGTGTCTTTTCCAACCTTTGAGTCCAAAATCTGCTTTACATTCCAAAATTGTTTCCAACTATTCGTTATACGCCGGTCTATTTCCTTTTCTTGTTTCTTATATGATTTTAGTTGTCCGAGGTAAACGTAGTCATCAACGTAGTCAATTTTTTCATTGTCAAGCGAGATGTCCTTCCTTATGTGGTTCGTCATAACTTTGGTTTTGTTTAGGTTTAATCTTAGTCCATGTATTTTACATTCCGTAGAAAATTCGTTCACATTTGTTCTATGTCTGGTGTTTCGGAAAACAAAACAATGTCATCTGCAAATCTCAGGTTGCTCAGTCTCTCTCCCCATATGTTTATTGCAAATCTATTGGTCCAGTTAAGCTTGTGAAAAATGTCCTCGAGTACTGATGAAAATAATGGCGGAGAAATGGGGTCTCCTTGTCGAACTCCTCGTTTTATGATGAATTCTCGTCCGATTTTGTCCGTTTTTACTTTTGCAGTATTGTTATAATACAAATTCTTCAAATTTTGGATAAAAGTCGGATTAATGCTTTGGTTTCTCAGTGCTGTCCATATACTTTTGTGCTCTACAGTGTCAAAGGCTTTGCTGAAGTCAATAAATAGAAGGTATAGTGGTTTGTTGTATTCTGTATACTTTTCTATGAGTTGATTCATAGTCTGGAGGTGGTCTGTAGTTGAAAATCCCTCTCGAAATCCAGCTTGCTCCCTCGGCTGTTTGTCATTTAGTGAGTCTTTAACTTCTTTATATAATGCTTTAGAAAAATGTTTATAAATTGTCGATATTAAGCTGATTGGTCTGTAGTTGTTTATATCTTCTTTGTTTTCTTTTTTTGTGTAGCAATATAATGACACTGTGCTTCCACTGTCTTGGTATTTGTTGAGTTCTTATGATAGCATTGAAAAGCCTTTTCAATATTGGGGTAAGTGACTCTTTACCGAACTTGAGAACTTCTGCTTCTATATCGTCACTTCCTGCTCTTTTTTCGTTTCCCAAGCTGTCAATAATGGACTTAATATCTCCTTCGTTGAAAACTATCGAATCGTCAATGAAATTGTTCAAATTTATGTTGTCCGTTGATTGGTCCATTGTTGTGAATAATTTTTCAAAAAACTCAGTTGCTGCTTCATTGATGTCCATTCTCTTTGTTTTCTGTCTTGATTTATTTTTCATTGATATGATCCAGTCTTTTTCGTCGCATAGAAACTGTTAAGCCTTTTTAATGGATTTTGTTTCTTTAATTATGTCTTTTATTCTCGTCTCATTGTATGTATGTATGTCATTTTTAGCATTTATTTTTAAGGTTTTTCTCAATTCCTTTAGTTCTTGTTTCTCAGTATCTGTAAGGTTCTCTTTAGCTCTCAGGTCTTCTCTTTCGTTGACCAATATTTTTGTGTTCTGTGAAATTTTGTCAGTTTTTTGGTTTTTTTCTTCTTGCTTGTGCTTTTTGCTGAGCTTTTGATAATACTTTCTAGGATGTCATACGTATGTTGGATGTTTTCTGCAGTTAAATTTGTATCAATATGTTCTCTTATTTTATTGTCAAGTTGTTCGTTATATGCTCTCTTCTGTTCTGTGGTTATTTCTTTAGGTGTAAAGTATTTTTGTCGATTCCTATTCAATGTATAGTGGTTGATTCTTATTTTTGCTCTTACCATCTTATGGTCGCTGTCGAATTTGAATGAAGGTAGTGTTGAAACATCCATTATCGTTTTAATTTTATTTGTCAATATAAGATCTATTTCGTTTTCTGTTTTTCCGTCTAGCGATAACCATGTCCACTTATATTTGTCTTTTTTCCTAAAATATGAATTTGCAAAGGTCAAGTTTAGTTCTTGCATCCAATTTATTAGTTTTATTCCTCTTCTGTTTCTTTGTCCATATCCGAAATTTCCAATCATATGTTCTTCTCCTTCGTCTTGTTTACCCATCCTTGCGTTAAAGTCACCAATAACGTACATTACCTCCGTTTTGTTGATTGGTACACCTTTTCAAGATTGTCATAGAATGCGTCAATTTCTTCGGTGGTGGCTTTATTTGTCGGAGCATAAACTTGTATGACTCCATATAAGCCTTTCGTTTCTCCTATTGTGAAAAGTATGCTAGTGTCATTCTCAACTATTTTTGTCCATATATTTGTGTCTCAGATAATCCTATAATGTCCCATTCGATGTTTGCTAACGCTAGTTTTAGTTCTTCCTTTTTTTGGTCTGTAGATAATGTTCTCACATTGAGTGCGCATATGTTAAGGGTATTTATTGTTTGTGTTGTAAATTTAGTCAAGTGTTTTGGGGGGTTTAAGCCTACATTCCTCACGGTGGCAAGCCGGCTTGAGGAGGTAATCGAAGTTTTTTGTTCATTTGATTGGTTTTTCTTGATACTCGAGGTTGTTTTGTCAAGTTCAGTTGGTTGCTATTCCTCGTTTACAGGTGAAGTCAATGATTCTGGTCGACCATTTTTGAAAAAGTCGTTTATTTCGGTTTGTTGGCGTCCCTGTTTTGAAATAACATTTTCTTTTTTTTTCTGATGGTATGTCTAGCAAGAAGGTTCTGATTTTGTATCGTCTTCATAATGTTTTGTTTTCTTAAATGTTTTTTTCTGATTTTCGTTTTTTTCATTTTCAAGGGGTCTTTTCTTTGTGTTTGTATTGGTTCTTTCTTCTTCTAATTGTGTAGTGAGAGTTTTTTTTAGAATTAGTTTTTGATTCTGTTGTTATGACCTTTTCTACGAAAGTGTTGTTTACGTCTTCTTTCACCATGTCAATTTTCATCATGTCATCTTTTATGTAAATTATTGCTTATTTGTATTGTTTAAGCTTGAATTTATTGCGCATGAAGGAGTCTTTCTTTATTTGGGTGGTTAATCCAACTAAAAGTGGACGCGTCCTTTCTCCTTTTTTCCCAATTCGCCTTATAAAGTCAATCTCAGAAAGATGTGTTTTTATGTTAAGAATTCTGTTGAAAAAGTCCAAAGTGCAGTTTTGTAGATATTCGTTGTCGGTCTCTTTTTCCTCGATGTTATAGATCACTACATTTTTCCGTTTTAATGTTTTCTCTATGTAATTAATTTTTGATTCTAGATAATTTTGTTTTTCTTCAAGGTCATGGTTTTTGTCAACTATTTTGTCTAATTTGGAGTTCAAGTTCTCAGTTTCTTGTCTTATTTGATTCGTTAAGTCCGTTCGTAAGCTTCCCAGAGCGTTTATGATGATTATGTTATTTCTTCTTACGACTTGCAATGCTCAAGAGTCAAGAGAACTATGTTTGACAGAAGATGACAAAGGTCAATTTTGTTTTGAATAATTGTGGTTTGGTTTTTGTTTTTCGAAATAATTTGTTGAAATTTCTAGTTCATCTATTTTTGAAGGTTTATTGTTAATTGTTGTTTGTTATTGAATTGTGGTGTAAGTGCAGTTTTGATGCAAGGAATCAAGAGAAACTCACCAAAGAACCGTGCAAGCAGGGGGAGACTTGACTTGTTCTGGTTGGGGAAAATGAGATTTTTTTTTTTAAACAATTTAAAATCCCGCAAAATTTTTCTTGTTCGATTTGTAAGTTTTAATCACAATTTTTTTATTAAATATTTCTTCTTTTAGAGCTTTTTATATCTTATTCAAAAGCAAACACCCACAACTTCATTTAAACTTCTAAACTTGTTCACTTTTTTCATTTTTTTCTCCAAATTGTTGACAAAATATTTACTAGCACCTCGATACCACTTGTTGCTTCCTTAACTCTCTTTCGTAATATCTTTGATAATTCATTACTAAAACAAAATATTAACGCATTACTCATACCGTTTTTTAAAAACACAAGGCAATATGAAAAACATGCGCACTTTACAAAACATCAAAACATTAACATCGAGACCAAACTATTAATATCCGATGTTGAATTTTTTTAGCTACGCTACTGCCTACATGTCAGTTTTATTTTTATCTCTACAACTTCAAAATTTGTCTCGAGAAAAAAGATGTAGAGATAAAATTTGTCTTTATGTCGATCTGCATACTAGGCTTAAGTGGGCAGAAACTCCACTATTCGAAGTGAAATTCATTCTCAGGAACAAGTGTAATAAATTCTCTTTCTCAGTGGGAATCAACTCCACTTTGAAAAGTGAAACAGATTCCCACTAACAGTAAAATAAATGCTCATGTGGATCAGATTCCCGTGTAATTATTTCCTTGCACCTTTTTTGTCATTATTGGTATCATTGTGAATGCTTCGCCCTGCAGAGCAAATGTTTCACCTTGGTTTGGTAGAGCCTTTAAATGAAATTATTTTTTGATGGTCTACATTTCATTTCGTTCATTTTATATGGATTTATGTTTCTTGATTTTTTCCGTGCCTTTTTTTTTGTTTCCATTTAAGTTTTAATCCTTTTAACATAAAAACTAATTTTCACTTATGGAAAATTACACATAGAAATCCTAATTTTTTTTAAATAGAATCGGTTTGCAGTTTGTTTTTATTAAAATTAAAAACAAAGCAGATTAATGCACCATTGATAAGCATCATCGTTGGGCCCCATTGAACCCTTTCTTATTAGCTACACCACTGACTGGTAGAAACAGCTGTTCTCTTGATTTGATTCTCTCAAATCCTAAACATTTTTTTTCGTCCATTTTTCCCTGTAATTGTCCTCCTCATACATTTTTATATTGGAAAGAATGAAAAAGGTAGATGTTGTTGGTTGAATCAAATCACGGTACACATCAAACATCAACATTTTTCCTGCAGAACAATGCTTAGAACAATATTTTTGTCGGAAAAATAAAGTGGAGACTTTTTTTTTGTGCAGCGGATGCTTTTTAATGTACAGCTCAAACGTCAGAATTTTTCTCGTGAAGCATAGTACGCTGCTGATGCGAAACGAAATTTTCCTGTGGCTCCAAAAAGACAACGAAATGCTAACGAAAACACAGCGGAAAAATATTCATGAAGAGTTTCACAAATTGCAAATAAATAAATCAAAATTTAACGAAAAAATCAAACAAAAACAGTGCTGTAATGAAAGAAACAACAAATAAAAATACGAACAAACCCAAATTTAATTTTTTCGCACACAATTAATTGTCCCGGCAATTAATTCTTTGCGAAAAGGGAGTGGAGACTTGTCAAAACAATTTGGTATAATCATCAAAATCGCTGGTAGAACAGCGTACCAGAGAACGAAAAGCACAACGAAATTTTTCGTTTACGATTTCGTCATGTCATTTTTGTATGGGATTTTTCGTTCCACATCAACAGCGTACTAGGTTTGAGTTGCGTACTGCACGCAAAAAATTCAAACACAAAATTTTTCGAGGGAAAAAATTTGTATGGGAGAAACAAATTTTCTCGATCTGCGTACTAGTCTTTTAGCTATAAGTCCCCTTTCACACAGGGAAACCAGGTGCTGGAGATTTTTTTGACGTTTTCCTTTAATTGCCTTGTAGCTTTAACACAAGGAAACTGAATTGCCAGAGATTTTTGTTTGTTTAAAGTCTATTGGCTGAGTCTATTCCCCTCACTTCTTGCCCTTCTCGCCAACAAACTCCCAGTTGCCGGCAACTCAGTTTCCTTGTGTGAAAGCAGTCTAGCGACCATCAGGAAAAAACATTCCATTTCATACTGCTTCAACTTTTCCTGATCGCTATTACTGGCCCCTTAATGCTCAGGATTTGTTTGACAGAAGTAAAATCGATTTTGTTTAGTAAAAAATTGATTTGTTCAGAAAAAATCGGATTTGTCGGTTGTTTGGAACTCGACAAAAGAAAGTGGGAACCCGGCTTATCCCACAAACGTCAGTGGCAAACGGAGCTAACAAAAAACAACAAGCAAAAAAAGCTCTAAATCCATCGAATAAGAAGTACAGGAAGAGGCATATCGAAAAAAAATTGAAGCATTTTTCAAAATTGTGTGAGTAACACAAACCCAAATGCATTGCCACAAAGTCGCAGTGAAGGTAGACAGCTACTTTCTGGGGCGCCCAAGGGAATTGTTTGCTGCGTTTCTTTGCGGGTGGTAAAGTTAAAAAACATGTACATTAAGAAGTAGCGGATTATGGTTTTCATCGTCCCAGAAGTACTAAAAGGCCTTCCACACTAGACCACTGTGTATTAATACATGTCAAAAAAGTGGGAAACAAATCATGTAGAATAGTGTGAAAAAAAAATATAAAAACCCAGCCTACACAACCCGACATTCTATCCCACACGATTTGACATGTGTTAATACATGAATAATTTTAGGAATGGGTCTAATTCTATCCCACATTCTATCACACTTTTTTAGGTTAAACAAAAATAAATCGGGTGGCACAACGGCTCATGAAGAACCAGGGCCTAGTGACTAACAACTCGCAACCATTCATGTGTGCGCCTTTCGACAGGAATGGAAGGGACCTACAATTTGTATGCCGAATCCGAACGGCTTGACGAGAAGCACTTATTCGTGACAAGTGATACTCTTGGAGGATTTTTCAATTCCTCGCAAGAGGCAGTAGCCTTGAAAAAAAAACGTTTTTAGTTTTTTAGGTGGACGAGGCTGGGAAGCGATCCCAGACCTCCAGCGTGACAGTCGAACGCACTAACCATTACGCTACGGGCTACAACCATTTTTTAGGTTAAGATAATGTATTAATACAAGCATGTGTGGAAGCAAAATATGAAAAGTCGTTTCTTTCACACAAATTTGGCAGACGCGTGGAATTCTTTCCCACTTTTAATTTGACATGTATTAATACACAGTGGGGTAGTGTTGAAGGGCTTTTAGGCACATACAAGGAACATAGCTGTTTCTATACGCCCTGAAAGAAAAAAAAGATTTTTTTTTAATTTGGTTTATTAAAAATTTTTTTATTAAAAAGTTTCTGGCTAACATATTTGCTGCAAGTAGGGTGCTCATCTCGAAAGTCAAAATAAACCCAAAATTATCAAATTGATTAGAACTACACGTTTTTGTAAGTCTTGTGACATTTCTAAACTATTTATATTAACTTACTGATATTCTCTAAAATGTTCACATAAAAATGGAATTGCAAAAGGAAAAAGTATTCTTTTTTTTCCCGGAGCTCTATAAAGCCACATTCATGAAAGTGATTTGAACAGAATTCCGAATTCTTGATTTCAACCAACTTAAGGATTTTCATCCACTTTTGTGTTTTCCATTCAGCTTTTGGAAATCTTGAAAATTAGTAAAGTAGTTATTTGAGCTTTTTTTTAGCTAAACAAACTAAACATAACTGGACACAAACACTTCTTGACGAAGAACAAAACCGACACGATAAACAGGGTAACCACAGAAATAACTTACAAATACTTTCTATTTTAAATACATAATTTATATACAAAACTAAAACATAGAAAAATAACTCTGCAGTACGGGCACTAAACGGTTTTGACCGCCTTGCCATAACCCACAGAAAAACTTATCCGGTACTGGACGAGAATTTCTCATTTGACAGGTCAGTTTCAGGAAATTACATGATGAAAGTGTATTTTTATTATCAACAAATTTGATTGTTTTTATTGAAAAATACCATAAAATATCAATCATAACAAAAAATTAATGTTAAAAAAGGATCCAAGTTCTTCTATATACAAAAACCTTTGCGTAACAAGTCTCAAAGTAGTGAGATCTAAAAGTACTCCAAGTTCTAAGTTTATTAATAGGCGTATTTTTTAGTGCCCTCTATGTTAGCTTAAAAAAATGTCCATGTAAAATACAACAACAAATATGCTTAGTTCGCGGCGATAAACATCTCTGCTTAAGAATTAAGCTTAAATAATAACAGTGCTTCCATATACTATTTTCTACGTTTATCCTATGAATACTCAACAAATGTCAAAAATTCATCCAAAAATTCATTAATTCGGCAGATGTAACGAGAATGATCGAGAAAAAGATGACAGAAAAAAAGGTAGAAACCAAACATTTTTGTATTGTTATTTATTCCTTTTTCGTGACCTTTTTGAATAATATTTAAATCCTAAGTGAGCTTTAGGTCTATGATGAAAATTGTTATTGTTAAAAATAAGACGACGTTTCAAACGTGGTTACGTTCTTCTTCAGGTCTCTAAAAATTTGTTTATTAATATTGTACAGCTACACATTGGGAAATTATAGAATACTTAAATTTTCTATTCTTAAAAAAAATCTTAAGCAATGGTAATCTTCTTTTATTTCTCTATTGAAAGAATAATAATTGATATAACAAAAAACAAACCAATAGAGAAATAAAAGAAGATTACCATTGCTTAAGATTTGTTTATAAGAATAGAAAATGTAAGTATTCTATAATTTCCCAATGTGTAGCTGTAAATTATTAAGCCTAGTACATACTTCCCCGTGAAGTGAACATTCGCCTGTGGAGAAAGTGAACTTTTGACATTTTTATCACTGGTACACACTTGTGAATGCGCTTGTGAACGATTGTGCCTACCACAAAATAAAACTTTTCTGTGTAAATTCATCATGAAATAATCTATTGTTGCATTTTTTTTCTTTTGTCCAACTGTCAAACCTTTACCAAGTGTTCCCGTACATTTTGCTCGTGAATTGCCCGTGAACGAAAACTCTCCACTTTGTTCTCCACTCAGCTTCACGAGCACGTTCACGGATGAACAAAAAAGCGAAATTTGTTTGGGTTCACGAGATGGTTCACAAGTATGTACTAGGCTTTAATAAACAAATTTTTAGAGACCTGAAGAAGAACGTAACCACGTTTGAAACGTCGTCTTATTTTAAAAAATAACAATTTTCAACATAGACCTAAAGCCCACTTAGGATTTATATATTTTTTTATTGTTAAAATATAATTATTAATTTAAAATAAATGTTACTTTCTTATATATAAAAGCAAGATCTGGTCCAGGGAGGAGACGTTTCTTTTATGTCGAATTCCTTACAACCATTTGAAGTCGATTTCATTAAAAAAAAATTTCTTGGTAAAAGGAATTTAAAAAAAATTCGACTTTTTTTTGTGAGTGCAATTTGACAGGAATTTTGTTGCCGCACAAAAACAAAGAAGTGTTGCGCGCTAAACAAATATTAAAGTGTATTTTATTTTTCGCGTTGTTTTGATAATTTAAAACCAAATATATTTCGTCTGAAAATTGAAAAACAACTAAAACAATTGTGCGTGTAATCAAATAAAAAAATTACAATCCGAATCCAAAATCCATCCAGACACAGCAGCGAAGTTCTATTCTGAATATTTCACTAGGCGACGAAGAAAAATAAATTTGAAACGTGTTTTTTCGCGAATTGTATGTTATTTTAATGGGATTTTTATTTCTTGAAGATATACCTACGCACAAATTATCTTTACTTTTTTTGATCATTCACTGAAATATTCATGCTGATTACAGAATTCGCAATATTTGACTCCCAGTGAATTGGCCAGATTCGTGGTGAATTCGCGTTTATTTCAATTACTGAACTCGTCGAACGAACTATATTATCAATTCCTGCACTTCCTTACTATTTCCCGAACTATATTATCTCAGCTGTCAATTCCAAATTATTTTTATTAATCATCAAACTATGGTACGTCATTGTAAATTATTTATTTTAATAAAAATCAATTCAAAACCAAGTAAAATTTGATTCGATTGCATTTTATCTGGAGGTTTTGATTGAACAACAACCACTTGTGTTGGCTACCACCGAGTTTTACATTTGGCTGGAATTATTGCAATTTCATGGCTGCCACACCAATCATCAGATTCCTTTTAGTGGTGCTTAGTCTATAGTTCCAATTTCAATTTATAAATTGTTTTGCCGTCAACTGGATTCGAACCTAGACCAAGCTACCTCAGAGGCCGTTGCACTACGCATTGCACCACCGAGGTCACCTGATCGTGCCCATCCAAATGAAGGTTTTTCTAATTTACAATTGCATTTGGACAACTAGCATTTTTACAAGCCACACACAAGTTAGATGTTATTCATTCGGGTTCTTTCTTTTTCTCCTCTCCGTTATCACCGCTACAATTCGTTGCATATGTGTAAGGAGGGAAATTTTTTTATTTGATTTAACAAAATTCACAGCAGTAGATGTGGACGTAATGTTGTGGAAAAATACATTTTGGTACGTGGAAAAACTGGTGGCGATGTTGCATGGGTGCTCAGCAACTACACTATTCACCAAGAAAAGCTGTACAAATAATAAACGTTGCATGTGGATGGAGAAGGTATAGTTTGGGATAGTTCTACCTTTTTTTTTGCCAATCCACATGTTCGGCTTCCAGGAATACTTTGTTTGGGTTTGGACAATTTCATTAAGTTGTTTCCGATTAATTGTCATTTTTCTACAAAAAACAAATTGAATAAAAACTTCAGAATTATAACAATTCCTAGCTTAAGGCTGAGTTCATATTTTTAAAATATTGTGGTGAATATGCCCAGTTATGTAAACAACCGCACATTAGTACAACTTTCCGAGCCATCTTTGAGTGAAATCAATAATTAAATCCATCACGGTTGGTGTTCGTACTGGAATAATTGACGAAACCTTTTTGGAAAGCACCATCTAGCAGACCCTAGAAAATTCTAGAACCCTTTATTTTCGGATATAAATACAGGGGCACAAGTTCGAAAGCGGCAGTTCGATTTTGAATGTGAATGAATAAATGTCAGTGTGAATAAAGAGTTGCATACTTGTGCTTGGTTATAATAAAAGAAGTAGAAATAAGAGATTTAGTAAGTAATTGTTGTTTCAGTTTGAATAAAGGAAATAAGTTTTATTTGCGAACCCTTAGTAAAATACTACATTGGTGTCAGAAAAAGTGGAATAAAACTTATTTAATCTGTGAATTCAGATAATTGATGGTGAAAAAAAAAAATTGATAAAGTGTGTAGATTAGTGAACAAATAAGAAAGGTGTTTGTGAAAAGTGACACACAAAAAAATATAAGAACAAAATAGAAAAAAATGGGTAAAATTGTGAATGCATTGAATTGTGTTGAACTTAAAGCAGAACTAAACAGACGAGGCCTTCCTACTGCTGGAACAAAAAACGACCTCATTATCCGTCTGCAGGAAGATTTAGGGCAACACGATGAAAATCCAGACACGTTTCTATTTGAAATTAAAATGCCGGAAGAGCAAGTAAGTACAAGCTTAGACATTTTGTTATGAGTTTGTTCTTCTTAGAGGATTAGCTGGCACCAAAAGTAGGACTCCCAAGCTAGCTCATACAATGGGTCCTTTATCCTCCTCGTTAACAAAATTATTTAAATGCCAGTCTTTATCATCCCGATGTTATTGACGCGCGAGATACTTCTTCTATTCCCACCCTACCTGGTTGTTCTCTCGCTGAACAACCCCTTTTTGATAACGTTCCTTTTCCTCGGCCCTTTACCCCGGATTCCTTATCTCCTCATCTCCCCTTTTTTCTTTTAAAAATCTAGAGATTCATGACTTTAAATCTTATTAGAATAATTTATTAAATATACTGATGATTACTGTTAAAAAATACATCTTTACATTTTAAATTTAATTAAAATTCTAAACTATCTTTTAAGAGTTTAATTTTAAAATGTATATGTTTATTTAAAATAAAAAGAATTTAATGTTTAAAAATTTTATGAAAATCGTGGTATAATTCAGCCTAGCAGCGATTATCCCTTTTGGTCGGATATTGGGCAATACTTATAACAAATTTTATGTCAATAGGACATGTACGACAAGAAATTACTCACCCCTAAATTGATCGATGCAGTGGCCACCCCCTCGATGAATCTTGGTTCGATGTGGCGATCTTTATTACGCTCCTTTTTTTTATGATTGAAAACACTTATAAATATTACCACCTTTTAAACACACCAAAATAATAATCTTTTGCTTTTATATATGTGATATATGTAAGTATATATATATCTATATATATTTATATATATACCCACATACACATATATATGTACAGCACTTTAGATTTTAGATTTAGATTAAAGTTTACTTTTTTTTTAAATAAAAACAATTTTTAGTACTTTAGCACTTTAGAATTAGAAAATGATTAAATGATAAAAATTAAATGAATGATTAAAATCAAAATTCGAATTTCAATAAAAAAAACTTATATATGAAAATTTGATTTAGATTTTTCCTTTTTTTTTTACGAGTTTAGATGATATGTTGCCTTGGTTATGTATTCTTCTTTCTATTTTACTTAATTCCAACGGGAACTTGTATAAGGCTTTCAGGAATTTGAGATCTTTTTGTTCCGTTACTATCCGTTGGATTACTTTTTCTCCCTTTATAATTGAGACCGTCAAAAAGAACTTTTAACGGCCTAACTACACACAAAAAAAATCATCTTTAATACATTTTTCTATCAACACCCGCTTATTTAAAAATTACCTTATTTTATAGATTGAACTTTGCATAAGCACGTATATATATATATTGACCTTGAATGATCTTGATGATTCGTATATATGTACTTGATGGAGTGAAACCCGATCATGCGTTGATGGAATATTTCCCGAGATCTTGCGGACTATCCTTTTTTTTATGATTTTCTAAGAAAATATATCGAAAAGAAACACTAAAATGCTTATTTCCGCTTAGTTTTACACTACTCACATTTACAAATTCTAAAAGTTGGTTTCAAATGGAGTTCGTGCGGTGGTACTTTCTTTTACTTCTTTGCTAATTTCAACTTCTTGGCATTCTGGCTTCTAGTGTCTCGGGTGGATTTTTTTTGAAAAGAAAGTACGTACCGACGGCTTTTACCAAAGAACCCTAGCTCTACCCATCAGTACTCGGACATATAAATTAGGACTTTCCAACCTTTGTCTTTTACACATCTATTCACGCAAACATAATTACGCATTATAAACGTTAATTGAATTATTGTGCGTTAATCATTATATGTGGATGTGAACATTGGTGGGCTAATTAACGCACTTGTTGCAAACCTCTTTGGGTGCGAATCGGATTCATAAATGTCATGGCACACGATCACATCCAAATTGTCTCATGCAAGTGAGGTGCCTTTCCCCACCCATCGCAACATTCCGCAACATGACTATTCAAACATTTTGGCAAACCGCTGACAATCACTCAATTTGTGATTAAGTGTCAGCCATTATTTCACTCTTCTCTTCCTGACAAAAAGGAAAACCCTACAATCCTGTGCTTAACCCCTACAGGTGGGTGCGAAATAGCATTACTTTTAACTTAATTGTTTACAATTGTCAACAAAACAAATAAACATAATGCAGTTGAGTCGTCGTCGTCTTCGTTGTTGGTAGTGGGTTTTCGGAAATTTCTTTTAAATAATTTTCTTTTTAATTATTTAGTTTCAATACAACCCATTCGGTTACAATTTCTAGTATGATGGCTCAGCTGCTCGCTCAGTTTGAAGACCAACGAAAAGAGCAAAAGAATCTTCTAGAGGAACAACGAATTGAGCAGAAGAATGAACAAAAGAATCTGCTTGTACGATTTGAAGAACAACGTAGTGAACAAAAGAATCTTCTAGAGGAACAACGCAACGAGCAAAGGAACCTTCTAGACGACCAGAAAAATCTAAACGAAAGTAAGCTAAATTCATTTGAAAATAAATTCATGGCTCTTGATGAACGTGTTGAAAACGTGGAAAAACAGTTCGAGAAATTTGAAGACAAAATGCAGAACTTTGCCAATGAATTAGATAAGGTTAGGAAAATGAAGGTAAGAGAGGGCAGTTGCGATTTTCCTAAGAAGAAAGAAATGTATCCACCAACCTTTGATGGACAATCTTCTTGGTCAATCTACAAGAAGCAGTTTGAGGCAGCCGCAACAAAAATTGGCTGGGATGACGAAGGCAAGTTTATTGCCCTGATGCTTGCCCTTAGAGGTTCTGCTGCTGAACTTTTGCAAACCATACCAGCAGACCAGAACGGCAACTTCAGTGTTCTTGTTCAGGCCATTGACAAACGCTTCGGCGATAGCCATATGCAAAAAGTCTTTCGCGTCCAGCTCAATACCAGAGTCCAGAAAAGAGGCGAAAGTCTGCAACAACTCCAAGCAGACATTAAACGGTTGGCACACCTAGCATACCCGACTGCAGGAGATGAAATTACCAACCAACTAGCAACGGAGGCTTTTGTCCGTGCAGTTTCCGACATCAACCTACAGCGAGCACGCACGCTTTCTGAAGCATTAGCGTTCGCTCTGACTATGGAAGCATCAGAACTGGCTTCCTTAGGAGTTCATTGGGTAAGAGAACTTGAAGTTGAGGAATGTTCTTGCCAGAGAGCTGAATTCCATAGAAGTCAGCGAGAAGGACCTG
Source organism: Melangyna quadrimaculata (assembly GCA_949320155.1). Taxonomy (NCBI): domain Eukaryota; kingdom Metazoa; phylum Arthropoda; class Insecta; order Diptera; family Syrphidae; genus Melangyna; species Melangyna quadrimaculata. Next base: position 19,078,849 of record OX439486.1, read on the forward strand.
CTCGATGCTGGAATTGCAACAAAACCGGACATCTTCAGCGCCAATGCAGATTGTCACCAAGAAGAGTCGCCTGTTAACATTGTGGAAACAGGAATAATACCCGCGAACAGGTAAGCAATAACATCATAGCTCCTGCTCGCCCTGGTATCGATGGGCCCAGAACCACAATCCAAGTCTCGCAGACTAAACGAAACAATAAGAGTCTGACAGTGGACGAAACATTAAATGGCAAGAAACACGTGGCTACAATTGACACCGGTGCCACAGCCTCCACTGTGCGGAGAGACTTGGTCAAGATGACGTGGCTACATAACACTAATATCTACCATCTTAAAACTACGACAGGTGAGGCAGCAAGAGTATATGGAAAAGTTCGTCTGAAGATCTGTTTGGCAGAACTAGAGTTTTCGCACCTATTTTTGGTAGCAGACATGTGTGATGAGTGCATAATTGGAATCGACTTTATAAAAGAGCACGGAGTGATTTTGGATATCGGTAAGCAAGTCCTGAAGTACCAAAATAAAGAAATTCCTATGGTTTATGGCAACGAAAACTCATCGACTCTAAGAACTGTCATCAAAGAAGACATATGCTTGCCTGCTTCTTCAGAAGTGTTTGTTTGGACGAAAATAGAGGGCGATCTAAGAAGCCATCGATACCTCATGGTGGAACCAGAGTCTGAGCAATCTTCCCAAAACACCATCTTAGGGAAGACTCTTGTGGAACCAAAGAACAACATGGTACCCGTACGGATTCTGAACATCAAACCGTACGAGGTCAAGCTCAAGAAAGGAGAAGTAATTGGAAAATGCGAATCTGTGACCGCAATAACTAAAATCACAGAAATGAACGCAGAAGAACCAATGGACCCCGGAAAATTCAGCTCCATGAAAGCCAAAATTCTCAAGCCATCCAATCTAAGTCAACATCAGCTTAGTGTTGCTGGAAGCCTTCTTCATGAGTACGTTGATATATTTTCTTCACCGAGTGGGCAGTATGGTCGAACAAAACTGGTACAGCATCGAATCGACACAGGTGATTCGAGACCGATTCGACAACCAGCAAGACGTCTCCCATTAGCCAAACAAGGCGAAGTTAAAGAAATTATATCGACAATGAAGAAAGATGGTCTAATCGAAAATTCCAAAAGCCCTGGGCGTCACCAGTTGTTCTTGTCAAAAAGAAAGATGGAAGCACCCGATTTTGTGTGGACTACCGTAGGCTGAACGATGTTACAAAGAGAGACAGCTACCCTCTGCCCAGAATCAGCAATACATTGGATGCAATGGAAGGAGGTCAATGGTTCTCGACGAGGCTTCGAGAAGCACACTTAAAATTAAATCCAGATAAAAAGAGCTTGCATCAACTTACTGAAAAGGGGAAGCCGTTCAAATGGTCAGGTGAGTGCGAGAAAAGTTTTCAGGAACTCAAGCTACGTTTGTGTAATGCTCCTGTGCTGACCTATCCGACTCCTGGAAAACCTTTCATCATCGATGCCGATGCCAGTAACGTCGGAACTGGAGCTGTACTGTCGCAAGTCCATGAAGGAGAAGAAAAAGTCGTCGCCTACTACAGTAAGGTGCTCTCGAGGCCAGAGCGCAATTATTGCGTGACCAGAAGGGAACTTCTAGCTTTGATTTTGGCAACAAAGCACTTCCATAAGTACATCTATGGACAGAAGTCTCCTTCGAACAGATCATGGTGCGCTTAATTGGCCTCTGAACTTCAAAAATCCAGAAAGTCAAGTAGCAAGATGGGTCGAGAGACTGCAGACATAAGACTACGAAATTCAACATCGAAGAGGAAAGCTGCACTCAAACGCAGATGCATTGTCTCGACGACCGTGTAAACAGGACTGTAAGCATTGCACGCGTCAAGAAGAAAAGGAAGCGGTTGCCATCCAACGAATAAGAGCCGATCCCATTTACGGTTGGAGCAATGAAGAACTGAGGACTGCCCAACAAGAAGACTCGGATATAGAACCCATTCTGGCATAGAAGGAACACGGAGAACAACCAGAATGGGGTGACATCTGCGATAGAAGTCCAGCTCTCAAAGCATATTGGACACAGTGGGACTCACTTCATGTGCAAGAAGGAGTACTAAGGCGCAAATGGGAATCTGCAGATGGCAAATCTTATCTGATGATAGTGCCTAGGTCAAAGGGTAATGAAGTTCTTCGAGAGATGCATGATGGAGCATCTGGAGGTCATTTGGGAGTCAATAAAACGCTGGAGAAGATACGACAACGGTTCTACTGGCTACATGCAAGAGATGATGTCGAAAAGTGGTGCCGAAAATGTGATACTTGTGCTGCTACTAAGGGACCAGGTAGAAAGCTTAAAAGTAAAATGCAACAATACAATGTGGGCACACCTTTCGAAAGAATAGCAGTAGATATCGCAGGTCCCTTTCCGGAGACCAACAGCGGAAACCGATACATCCTTGTAGTCATGGATTACTTCAGCAAGTGGCCTGAGGCATTTGCCATCCCAAATCAAGAAACTTACACAGTTGTTGATCAGATTATCTTCAATTGGGTGAGCAGGTTCGGCGTACCTTTGGAACTGCATTCTGACCAAGGAAGGAACTTCGAATCTAACATCTTTCAGGAGGTTTGCTCTTTCCTTGGCATCAAGAAGACGAGGACAACACCGCTTCATCCACAATCTGATGGGATGGTGGAACGATTCAACAGGACTCTTAAAGAACATCTGTCCAAGGTTGTAGGTGACTACCAAAGAGACTGGGACCGCCATATTCCATTGTTCTTGATGGCCTATCGAAGTGCGGTTCATAGTTCAACAGGACATACACCATCGGAGATCCTGTTTGGCACAACAATACGACTGCCCAGTGAAGTCAAATTTGGATGCCATACCATGGAACCGGAAAGGTCAGATGAATATGTGGATAACCTCAAAGAAACACTCATTGACATTCATCAACGGACAAGGAAAAACATAAAAACCGCTAGTGATAGGATGAAAACATGGTACGACGCCCGTGGAACAACGATGGGATTCCAAGAAGGAGACCTGGTGTGGTTTTACAATCCTCACCGACAAAAGGGACTGTCACCAAAACTACAACAAAACTGGGAAGGCCCATATACCGTTGTGAAGCGAATCAATGATGTGGTTTACCGCATTCAGAGAGGAGTAAGGGGTAAGCTTAAAGTAGTACACTGCGACCGTTTACATCGTTATAACGATGGGAATAATGGATTAAATCGGGATGATCAATCCTAAGAGGGGGCAATGTCGTGAATATGCCCAGTAATGTAAACAACCACACATTAGTACAACTTTCCGTGCCATCTTTGAGTGAAATCAATAATTAAATCCATCACGGTTGGTGCTCGTACTGGAATAATTGACGAAACCTTTTTGGAAAGCACCATCTAGCAGACCCTAGAAAATTCTAGAACCCTTTATTTTCGGATATAAATACAAGGGCACAAGTCCGAAAGCGGCAGTTCGATTTTGAATGTGAATGAATAAATGTCAGTGTGAATAAAGAGTTGCATACTTGTGCTTGGTTATAATAAAAGTAGTAAAAATAAAAGATTTGAAATAAAAGCGTTTTATTTTGTGAAGTAATTGTTGCTTCAGTTTGAATAAAGGAAATAAGTTTTATTTGCGAACCCTTAGTAAAATACTACAATATTTTCGGTAGTTCTACCGTAACGTTACTTAAAAACTTTTATGAACACAAAATTTACAGTATCAATGCAGCATACAAACTTCGGTATAAACACCGTTCATGAAAGTATTCAGTGATTATACAGATTGAACGAACAGCTAAAGACTTTTTCGGGGTAGATGTTTGCAAGTTTTGATTTCGCGAGTGGCTTTTTTCTCCCTTCATCCTGAAGCATCGTTCCTCCATTGCAAGACTTGTCGAAACCGAAGTTTGGTGTCTTATTATTCCATAATTATTTATTTCATTATAATTATTATTTCATTCTTTCAATTTAAAGGTACCTACCTACCCATTTAAGTGTTATTAATAAATAAAAAGGTGTTTCGGTCCATAAAACATTAATGGCGTGTTGCACCAAAATGCTCTAAAACCAGTTTTTGCTTAAAGGCTATTTAAAATTATCGACATGACAAATTAATCTAGGTTGCACCAAACATCATCACAGATTTTTTAGCTAAAATTTAGTTCATTAACCATCCTTGCATTTTAGCATCGCTTTGTCCCGGCCTACATTGAACGATTTTTCCAGTGCCGATCTTTTATTCGTAGGTGAAGAGAGTGAAAAAAGAGGGGTAGGGACCACAAAACTCGAACGATTTTTCCAGTCTGTTTATGTTCTCTTTCGCCCTCTTTCCAGTTTTTTGTGTGTGTTCGGTGTCAGTGTGCCATTGGGTTTATGGTGTGAGTGAATATCAATGCAAAATGAAAAGCACAGAAATAAAAAAATGAAGAAGACAAGGAAAAAATCTCATGGAAAAAATCGTTCTGTGTGTACATTTCACACGATTTCTGGAAAAATCTTCGTGGAAATATCGGGCAATGTAGATCGGGACTTTCAAAACTGAACGGAAAAGTTTCAACTAGTGCAACTGAGATAGACCCCTTTCATACAAGGAAACTGAGTTGCTGGCGATTTATAGTTTGTGGGCGAGAAGGGCGTGAAAGGAAGACAAAAAATCTCCCCTCCCACCATTCTCGCCTACAAACTAGCCAGTTTCTGGCAACTCAGTTTCCTTGTGTGAAAGCCGTCATAGCAATACGAGAAAATAAATAAACATTGGGATGCGCTGCGTATATATAATATAAAGGTTCCTGGTACATGCAACTCGAAAATAGAAAAGAAAAATATGTACCTTTTCATTTAGTAGGTATTGTATGGGGTTGTTTTCGATTACACTCAAAATATAAAAAAAATATAGATTTAAATCCCAACTCATGCATCTTTGTTTTCCACCCTTCCAGAGTGTTTTTTATTTATTTCTGGGTTCTGTCCAATAAAATTAGTTTTAAAATTCATCTGGAGGAAAATGGAACTTTAGTTAATTGGTTCTTTTATTGGGCTTTTAGAATTAAAAGTGGTCGGTGCAACCGATAAATTCCATTTTAAAATCTAACGAAGCAACAAAAATTTAGAAGAGCTTGGTACAACTGGCCATAAAAGATGTAAAAAAAAACATAAACATTACTCACATTATTGTTTTTTTTACTTTCGTGCAACCAAAAATAGAATTATAGAATTTTGCTTTACTTTTACTGTAGTATTGCAGTACAATAATGCTGGATTTACATGTATCTTCGTCTGCAAATATGAAGAAAAGTAGAGCGGGACAGATGTATGCCAAAACTCCGAGCGTGTGAAAGAGAACCATCAAGAAGATGAACATGTTCGTCTTCATATCTGCATTATGGTGGATTTACATGTATCTGCATTTGGTTTCTGTACAAAAAAATGGATGCCAAATACAAAATGTATTTTTGTTAGATAGACAGAAAAGATCAAAATGCAGAAAAACGTCGTTTCTGCATTATAGGAAAGTGACATAATGCAGAAATGAAGACGAACATGTTCATCTTCTTGATGGTTCTCTTCCACTCGCTCGGATTTTTTGTATACATCTGTCCTGCTCTACTTTTCTGCATATTGCAGATGTAGATACATGTAAATCCACCATTATGGCACTTCTTATAATCTTTATGCACGAAGATCTTCTGCATTTTGGTGTTCCCTCTCTATCCAACAAATTTACATTTTAGTTTTGCATCCCCGTTTTTTTGCAGAATTCGAACGAAGATACATGTAAATCCACCATAATGAACACAAGTGATACCGAATTTCTACGGAAACAATACTGGTTTTATACAATAATGAACGCGATTCTGGTAGTGTTACTGTATCTTTACGATTATGAACTCAGCCCAACTTATCAGTTTTGGCTGAATTCGTGACATAATAGTCGCGAAAATAAAATTGAAGAGTTTGTATAGAGAGCGAATCGTTTGCGTTTATAGTAATACCAAATTTATTGAACAAAATATCAGTAGTGCAGGTAATGTTACCGACATTTGTTCAATTTTCTTTCGGAGGATTCACTAGTAACAGGCAAATTGAAAATGAGTTAAATTGTCACTCTAGCTCATTCTGTAATAGGAGTGATTAAATAATTTGAAGCACTTTAATTTCTTTTCTTTTTTAACATCGTCACAAAATTGTAATGAGAGCATTTAATTCCATCTTGATGCATGAGAAATGTCAAATCATGATAGTATGTGCGCGATTTGATTTGAAATCTAACTAAAAACGCAAGATTTGTTTGACAGCATAAAAATCGATTTTGTTTAGAAAAAATTCAATTTGTTTAGAAAAATTCGAATTTTTTTGGTTGTTATGAATTCGACATTAGTTTGTCAAAATTTTAACGAAATTTAGTTTAATTTTTTTTGTTGACAAACAGAGTTGACATCCAAAATGTCAGAAAATGTCATTGTTATATCAGTGCTGCGGAATTCTTTTCTGAAGCAATGATGAGCGTTTTTTTTTGTGGCATTATTTCTTAAGCTAACAAAAAACACGCCTAATGTTAAATATCAAATATTTTAAGTAAAGTTGTATGTAAGAACCTCAAAATTATCAGCGAAATCTGTTATTTAATGATAATTGACTTTTATTAACTAATGCTAATCAACCAAAATTGGCTGATTAGTGAAATCCATGATTAGCAACTCATACTTTAAATTTTTTAAACAAAATTTGATCAACAAAACATTTAAAGATTTTTCAGCTGCACTAATCATGGATTAAAGATAATCAGCTGTGAACAAACTGGCCCTTAAGGGACTTAGGGCCATTTTGTTCACACTTGATCATCTTTAATAAGGGATTATTCCAGTTGATAATCATGGAATGTGTTTGTTCACTAAAATTTTAATCAAGGAATCCATGATTTGAGCAGTTAATTGAAGATATCACTAATCAGCCGAATTTGCTTGATGAGCACCATTTAATCAAGGATTTACAGAAATTCAGTTTGTTCATGCTTAATTTATGCACTCGCATGATAAACAGAAGTACGTATGCTCATTAGAATACATTTGTCGCCATCTTGGGTTTTCTGTGACGTCTCAATCATCTTTCATTATTATTTTAATTTTTAAGTGAAGACTTGTTTTTAAGTGATAAGAACAGTAAAAATATAAAAAGCAATACGAACAATCAAATAAGTTAAAATTAATTTTTTTTAGAGTTTATTATAACTATTTTGACGTCACACAAGAAACGAGCAAACCTTGTTTCTTTTTATTACTGTATGTGGCCACTTTTGACGTAAAGTGAAACAAGTAAACAAAAAAAAAACAATACACTTTCTCTGGCTGCTGTTTTTTATAAGAAAAAGCTTAATGGTTGCAAATAAGAATTTATTTACCTTCTTATTATTGTAAACGCTGTTTTCAAATAAGAATTCACAAACACAAAATGGCACAAACGTCAATTAAAATGAGAAAATCTTAATTCTTGATTAAGTTTTGACAACCGAACTGACAGAAAGACTGGAAAATGGATCGATTTGTGAAAAAGCCATGATTTGTTAATCAAGCTGAAAAAAATGTGAACAAACAGTCTTTGATTATCACGGATCTGTAATCATGGATTAGGGAGAATCCGTGATAATCAAATTGCAGATTTAACCCGTTGTGAACAAACTGGCCCTTAATATTTAGTCAACTACATCCATTGAACGATAATCTACCCCAAAATAACTAACTTTTTTTCCTCATGTCATTATGTCAAACTTATAACTTTTCTTGAATAGTTTACCTCAAGTTGGTTTAGAAAAAGAGAATCCTCGACATGGATACAAAACTCCGTTGTAATGTACGGAAAATTTCATTTTAAATTTAATGAACTCGACCGCAAAAACAATTTATATATTTTTAATTTCACAAATGACAATTTTGACAAAAACACACTTGATTTAAAATAAAGGCAGATATTGCTTGACTAAATTTCCAGTCTCTTTCAAATAAAAGTTCCTTTCATTTGATGTCAATTTTTTGAAAGCTGGCCAATCACAGACTAGAAAGTTGCCTTACTTGCAAGTCGCCTTAATCATCTGAACGTAACCAATGTCTAAATCAAAAATCAAGGGTAAAACACAGCGTTACCACAATGTTACCACTTAAAACAGAAGTAATTTCAATATCTTAATATTTAAATTTCTTCATCTTACAATGTTACAAATGTAACAAAAGTGTTACACTATTTTTAAATTGTATTTCGTTGTTACTATAGGAGTATTCATGCAAAACGCGGAAAACCCATAGAAATCTAATAAACCATAGACTTTTATATCGGTAGAAATCACGATAAACAGAAATAAGGTATGCTCATTAGATACACCCAATTAGCCATCTTGCTTATGTTGTGACTTCATCATCATCATCAAAAAAAAATTAATACATAAATCATCTGCGAGGTTTAAGCCTTAACTACATAGACCTACTTTTGTACAAAAGTACAAAAGTGAGAAATTAAAATGCTCGCTAAAGAAACATGCTTGCAAAAAACCATACGAAAATTGTTCTGACATATAAATTAAACCACTATGCACAATTTTTCGTTGTTTTTTGCAATCAGCTATCTTCAGAAAAGATATCTATTTCTCATTTTTGTACTTTTGTACAAAAGAAGGCCTATGTAGTTAAGGCCTTACAAGCGAGGTTGTTAATTGAAAATTTTTAATTGGTCTTTGTTATTTTATTTGTTTTTCGGTTTAAAAAGTAAATTTTAAAATTTGAAAATGGTTGTGTATGCTGTTTTGGGGTGTAATAATACACCCGACAGAAAAAAAAAACAATGAACAAAAATTAAAATACATAGTAATATGTGGATTTGTGCTTGTGCGAATAAAAACGATTCTACTTTAAAACAGTCGTGTTTGCTTAGGACATTTAGTTGATACTAGTTTAGTTTTTAGAGAGCTTTAAAGAAAGAATCAGTGTCATGCTCCTTATACATCCTGAAGCTTTAGTTGGTGGATGAAAAGTTGGAAGGTGGGCTTAGAATCCAAGTGATACATTCTTTGAAAATGTAAGACCTTTATAGCCATATAAATAAAAACAGCGCCTAACTCACTTGTAACTTTCGAGCTCTCGTGTTAGCATGTATTAAGAGACAATTAGTGAATTAAAACGTATATTTATTTATCTTATTTAACCCTTCGCTATACCACCTTCCTTGTTTGTTTAGCTAGCTAGTAAGGGGCAGAAATTTAACTCCTAGTCCACTACGAGTTAATAATAACTCGCAGCTAGCTCCGTTTATTAACATGGGGGTTAGAAAACATTTTTGTTAAAAACAATGGCCCTAAGTCATAAACGAATTAAGATAAATAAACGAATTATCGTCTATATACAAAAGGGAAGTACCTGGAAAACCATTTAAAAAATGCTGAAGCTGTGCATCTAGACTTAATGCAAAAAAACTATTTCTTAAGTGTAGACTGAATTTTAGAATTAACCATTTAAACAAATTATTTGTAGGTGAAATTAACTGTAAAGCCCGGGGCACACAGGACGCGGTCTGGCGGTGCGGTCGACATTTTTGACCGTCGCGTTTTTGTCTTGTGTAGAATCACTTGTTGTTGTTCAAACAGAACGCGGTCAAGTCAACCGGCGAAGAATAGATCGTGACGGGCAAATTTATTTTGTAAATTTTTACAAAGAACGCGACGGTCAAGTGTCAAAAAAGACCAAACGTCAAAACCAACATCTGAAAACAGCTGCATGTGAGATTATTATTTTGTATTGATTTAGTTTAATCTCTTTTATTTATATTTATTCGTTTTCTTTTCCAATTTTAAGACAAATTAAAAACAAAATAATATGTGTGACATTGAAGTTCTGATCAAATCAGTTCGAACAAACATATTATTAAATGATTGCAAGCACCCGGAGTATAAAGATGTTGCTAAAAAGACGAAGACATGGGGAATAAAAAGCTTCTTTTTTCGATTATCTCATGAACCTTTTTTCGTCTTTTACTGCTCAACAGAAAAACACATACGAAACTAGAACGCCGAAAGCTGACCGCGTTCTGTCTGACCTTATAGAACGCGGCGGTCAATGACGCGTTCTGACCGTACCGCCAGACCGCGCCCTGTGTGTCCCAGGCTTAAGAATAGAAAAATTATAAAAATAATCCAATGAAATGGTATTCATTTCTTCTATCTTATATTCGAACCAGATGACGATGACGTCACACCACATCTGTCAAAACGCAATGAGCATACCTTATATCTGTTTATCATGGGTAGAAATGAACTGTCAGAATTTGTATGGGAAAAATAATCTGCAAAACATAGAATTTTATCTCACAAATTTGAAGCGAGAAGCGTAGAAATTTAAACGAGCCAAAACCAAATCTTAAAGCTCCAACTTGATAACTCAATTTTCCATAATAAACACTGCAAGAAATGTGCACGCCAGTTAAAAACTAAAGTTAAAAAAGTATGGTGGTAACGCTGATCCCTTGATTTAGATTATTTTCTTTTACTTTTTTGTAATGAACTTTCAAAATTAGAAAGAGAAAAGACAGAGATAAATCCGCGAAAAGCCGAGTCCCACAAACGTCAGTGGACACAACCAGTGTTGCCATAATCTCAAATTTTATAATTCTAGATTTCAAATTTTATAATGCTGTAGATCGTATGGGAGCTCAAAAAATAAAATTCTAAATTTCAAAATCCATATAAAAAGGTTAATTTCAATGATTAAAATACAAACTTTTAAAAAAATGCAAAATAAAAAAAACAGGTAATATCTCCCGCAGGGTCGAACTTATAGTACTTTTCTTAACAGAGTTCATAACAGTTTTAGCAGAAGTGATAAATTTTCCAAAACATCACACGTTGATAATTCGATTCTGGATGAGTATGTAAAAGTGATATTGAGTTAAAAATTGACAAAATATTACGAAGTTGTCACATTTTATTTCACTTTTTGACACTCAACCAGAGTCAAAATATTACCGTATGAAGTTTTGGAAAATTTACCACTTCACAGATCGAGAATTGACCCCCAGATTCCAATATGAAACAGATGCTTTGATTAATTCACAGGTATGGCAATTGTCAACAAAAACTGCGAACTTCAATCTGCAGAAAGGCTACGAAGCTACTTCCCGATATTCTCAGTTGAAGCCTTAGCTATTTTTAAAGCAACACAAATAGCAACCAAAAGAAAACAGAGAACCAAAATTTGCACCGACAGCCTTTCTGTGCTTTCCGCCATTACTAATGTAAAACACCACGCACTAGTCATAAACCAAATCCGGGACAACATAATATCCCTTCGTATAAAAATAAACATTATATGGGTGCCTGCACACATTGGTATAAGAGGGAATGAATCTGCAGACCTCAATGCTAAACTAGTTGCAACAGACCCAAATGCAGAAGTAATTTCTTATCGACCCAGCAAAAACGATTTATGCTGGATTTACATGTATCTTCGTCTGCAAATATGAAGAAAAGTAGAGCGGGACAGATATATGTCAAAACTCTGAGCGTGTAAAAGAGAACCATCAAGAAGATGAACATGTTCGTCTTCATATCTGCATTATGGCACTTCCTATCCGTATAGCCCTGCATAGGTTTTTGATCGCGGCCAATGTCATAATTGTTATATCAGTACTGCCAAATTCTTTTTTGAAACACGATGATCGTTTTCTTGTGCCATTATTTCTTCAGCTTACATAGAAGGCAAAAAAAACACGCCTATTATAGAGAAGAGAAAAGCATTATGAAATTTTATAATTATGCTAAATGCTTTTTCTGGCATTCTTGAATGCCAAAAATTACAAAGCATTGTGATTTAACCTTAATAACGTCAAATCACGAAGATTCACACATGCGGTCACAAAATTCATGACTTTTTCAAATAGAAATGAATTATTATTATTATTATTTTATTAATTTAACATAAATGTATAAATTGATAATTTTTAAGACTAACAGCGTTAGCATACGGGGCTTTCTGCTGCGATTCATACAATTATGATGTGATGATATAAGAAAAATTCGTATTCGTTCTATAATTGGGATTTTCTTTGATCCCAGTGAGTTTGTATTAATCTCTTTAATGGTGGATTTACATGTATCTTCGTCCGAATCATGCACGAAGATCTTCTGCATTTTGGTGTTCCCTCTCTATCCAGGCAAAGGTACATTTTAATTTTGCATCCCATTTTTTTGCAGAATTCGGACGAAGATACATGTGAATCCACCATTAAAGAGATTAATAAAAACTCACTGGGATCAAAGAAAATCCCAATTATAGAACGAATACTCTCATCATTACACTACTATCAATCCTAATGCAACACCTGTCTTGTACCCGACGCTCACCACAACTTTAATGAACAGATGCTTCCTTCGACTCCGACTTGGACACACTCGATTAACACACAGCTACTTAATCAAAAAAGAAACGCCACCAACTTTCCATCTTTGCTATACAAACGTAACACTTTCAATTAATCACCTAACTACCGAATGCAGTAAAATAAACAATTTTTGCATTAGACTATTCAATCATAATAATCTCTCAAATATTCGGTCAGTTCCTTCTGAACTGAACATTAAAAATGTATATAGAATTTTGCAAAACCAGGAACTAGACAGTAAAATTTAAATCAACCTATGTATGTATTTTTTCCTTTGGGGCGCTCGGGGATGTTCAAATTAAGAGTTTAGTTACTCTTGCTTTGTGCACCCCCGACCGCCACAGGATTTTTCTTATATCATCATAATTGTATGAATCTCAGCAGAAAGCCCCGTATGCTTACGCTGTTAGTCTTAAAGATTATCAATTTGTACATTTATGTTAAATTAATAAAATAATAATAATAATAATTCATTTCTATTTGAAAAAGTCATGAATTTTGTGACCGCATGTGTGAATCTTCGTGATTTGACGTTATTAAGGTTAAATCACAATGCTTTGTAATTTTTGGCATTCAAGAATGCAAAAAATAAAAACAAGAATGCCAGAAAAGCATTAAGCATAATTATAAAATTTCATAATGCTTTTCTCTTCTCTATAATGGCCGCGATCAAAAACCTATGCAGAGCTATACGGATAGGTTCGTGTTGTTGCAATCCCGTGTGATAGTTATCCATGCTAGCATAAATGTTTGCCTTTAAACTTTTTTTCTGTCACCTTTTTTATAATCAGTCGACCCGTGCTTCAAGATCCATCTGCCAAATTAATGAATTTTTGGATGAATTTTTGACATTTGTTGAAAATTCATCGGATAAATGTAGAAAATAGTTTATGGAAGCACTGTTTTCATGTTAGCTTAATTCTTAAGCAGAGATGTTTATCGCCGCGAACTAAGCATAATTGTTTTTGTATTTTACATGGACATTTTCTTAAGCTAACATAGAGGGCACTAAAAAACACGCCCAATGACATTTTCTGATAATTTGGATGTCAACTCTGTTTGTCAACAAACAAAAATTAAACTTAATTTCGTTAAAATTTTGATAAATTAAAAGAAACGTCTCCTCCCTGAACCAGATCTTGCTTTTATTTATTGGAAAGTACCATTTATTTTAAATTAATAATTTTTTTTTACAAATAAAAAATGTTTGGTTTTTACCTTTTTCATCTTTTTCTCGATCATTCGACTCGTGCTTCAAGATACATCTGCCAAATTAATGAAGTTTTGGATGAATTCTGACATTTGTTGAGAATTCATCGGATAAAAATAGAAAATAGTATATGGAAGCACTGTTTTTATTTTAGCTTAATTCGTAAGCAGATATGTTTATCGCCGCGAATTAAGCATATTTGTTGTATTCGTTGTATTTTACATGGAAATATTTTTTAAGCTAACATAGAGGGCACTTAAAAACACGCCTAATGCTAGATCTAGCATTTATAATGCTGGACACTACAGACAAAAAAAAGCTCTAACCTCTTGAACACAATGCAAGTCGCTGGTCGCTTTAAAAATCGCTGTAGCACAAGCTGTCATGAGAATCGCTCACTAGGTCGCAAAGGTCGTCTACAATGAATTCCAATTTTTACAAGGCGTGTTCCATATGTTTCATGTTGTTTTCATTTCTATTACAAATGCGAGACTATCATGTTTCTCTTTTAATATATAAAACACAAAGTATGCCGGTTTTTGACACAACAGAAAACAAACAAACAAAATTCAACATGGCAGAGCACAACACAGAATATTTTATTGAACTTTTAAAAAGAAATAATATTTTGTGCAGCTGCATTGTCGGCACTGTTGTGGATGCCAAGACTACATGATTATACTTACTAGCTGGACCCAAATAGTTTATGTATTTAATTACAATATTTTTTTCTTGAACTTGGATATAGTGAGAACTGAGCCTTAAGTTTGGTAGAGTATCGTGGCGCCCTCTATAAGATAGATTGATCTGTTAGTAACATCTAGTGGTCAGATTGGAAGTGGTAAAATGGAGACATTATTTTCGGAATGTCAAACTAATAGCATTGAATGGAGAAAAAAAAAGGTCTACTACTACAATGAAATTTAAATAGGAGTTTTTGGATGGCTGATCGGACGATAGGAAAATACAAATACAAAAGAAAAAAAAAGTGGCATGATTCCTCTGCCAATCCCGTATGATATTCAAAATCAATGTCATTTCTTTGATTCTCGAATAGCCGTTGATATTGAAATAAGTTATTTCAAATCCATAAACCATTGTGTACAGTCCGTTGGTCCTAAGAGTTCTTTTGTGTCAAATTCAAGACAAAAAAATACTTACTGGTGCGTATTTGTAACGTGTATTTATTGTTCCCTGCAATGAGCATCTTACTTGTTTTTGCTAGGATTTTACATAGTGCCTTGATAAGTTGCCCCGAATAATCCGACATAAAAACCTTATTATATTTACTTAAACAACAAATTTGGGTGAGTTTTAAAGAAGTTTTTATTGAAAGTATCTGTGCTAAGAGGGAAATTTGTATATAGGTTACAAATCTCAAATAAGTGACTTTCTGGCGGATCCAGTTGACTGCAGCGCGCTGGGCCGCCACATCATTTTATCGATTCCTAATTTTATTGATTCCCGTAATATTGATTCCTGTTGATTCTCGCAATTTTGCTTTTGCAACTGGTGACCTGGTGCTCTGGACCAGTTCCAATCCATTCATGCGGATACCTTCTAACCATATACGACTTATACGCAGACGATCCGTGAATTGGGCAAATACCCCAGAAACCTAGCCGGTGAAGTATCGTGTGACGTGTTCCAAAACGAACTTTCCTCAGTGGTGTCAAGGTAACCTCCAAGGTATCAAAGCCATACCAGTTTCAACGTGAGTACCTGAAAAAATATAAAATAAAGAGAATCATTAGTCGAGAAAAGAAGTCACAAGTATCGAGGCGTAAAGTTATTCAACGTTTCAATATAGTACATAGGAGTTAAAAATAAGATACTTTCACCTAATTCACCTTTTTTTAATTTTTCCTGAAAAATTATCTTGAAACTTAACAAAGCGTACTGAAGAAATTACAATTATATCCAGAAACCAGTTCCAGTACTTGGACATTAAAATGTTGTTTGTTAATTTACTTTTGATTTAAAATTTACATCTTGTTTGTTAAATTTCGATGAGCGTTGAAGTGTTGTATATATATATATGAGAATGCCCACACTAACGCGGCGGAGAAACATATGAATTAATTTTGACTGACGAATGTTTCTTCGCCGCAACGAATGTTCCGCATTGGTTTGGGAGAGCCTTTATTTAGCATAATGTTTATTTGTCGTTTTTGTTTTTATTGTAAATGGTTCGCCCTGCATAGCGAATGTTCCGCTTTGGTTTGGGAAAGACTTAAATATAAACAAAGTATTATTGAAAAGTAAAAATTATGGCAAGACCGCACTTAACTTTCAGCGGAAATACACTTCACGACGCGGCGCGGTAAAACATTTTTTGTATGAAATTGTATGAGCTATATAGCACTAAGCGGCAACAAAACTTCATAAAATTTCATACAAATTATTGTGAATCGCAGTTCCGCTGCAGTTCATTTCCGCCTAGTGCGGTCTAACCTTAAGCGGCAACTGAACTTCATACAATTGGGATACGAATTCTCGTGAATTCAGCACCCATGCAGTTCCGTCAAGTGCGGTCTAACCTTTAATTTTACATCATATGATTTACTTGTATTTGGTTTTTTTTCATCATCCACTTCAGTGCAACTTCCATTCATAGTTATATGTAGGTCAACTCTCATTCAAAAATAGAAATCCCTAAAGCAGAACTTAAAGATAAATTGAAACATTTAAAAGCACTACTTCTAAAATAATTTTCCAACTCCTAGATAAATGTATGTTTATCTACTTCTTAATGTTATCCGCCATTTTGTTCACGAACCGAGGTGAAACTCGGATGTTTTTCACGTACACTAGTGCAAAAATCCGATTTTCAGCACGGTCGTCTGCACATACACTAGTGCAAAAATCCGATGTTCACCACGGCCATTTGACGTCTGAGCTTGTTGACAAACCGAATTGATAGCCGTTGTTTCCCATCTAGGTATTTTTTATCTATTGGCGTTTTTCTTTTTTGGTTCTAAATAAACCTCTGAGCAGAGGCTGAGCGATCAGAGCAGAGCTCTGAGCAGATTATGATCAGAGCCCTCAGACTTATTTATGAAACACATTTGAGCACTGAACTGTCATTTCATAGGTGTGTTACTAAAATACATTTTTGTTTACCTGATTTAGACGGTCGACTGTCCCGGGAATCCATTTTTAATTTTTTGTATTTCTTTTGTCTGTCAAATGACTGAAAAAAAGTGAAGTTGGCTTCGCTCAGCGTTTCGCTCGATTTGCTCGATCATTTTATTCTGAGCTAATCGATTAAGCTCTGAGCTAGCTCAGATGGAAAAAAGAAACGCACTTTTTGAGCTCTGATATGTCTGAGCTAAAAAAAAAACATAGAATTTTTGTTTGACAGTTTCGTGATCTGCTCAGAGTTAAAAAAGAAAAACGCCATATGATGATGGCTAAATTCATCAATGGTTTGGTTTTATTTAAATGCAATTTTAGCAGATCCTGGAGAAGGGAAAGAGAAAAAACAAACAGAAACTAAGTAAATTACAACATATCAAAAAGTCACTTAACACCTTTATAAAAACAAAATTAAATTATAAACAAAAAAGTTCCTAGATAAAGGTGTTAAATGCACAAAAGTGTAAAAATCTCAACAACTATTTGCGTTAAATAAAAAATATTCCTAAAATTAAATTCACCCGAGTTTTATTGACTTTAAATTATCCATACAGTATTTTTATTATTTTCATAAAAAAAGTTATGGGC
This sequence comes from Melangyna quadrimaculata, assembly GCA_949320155.1. Lineage (NCBI taxonomy): Eukaryota > Metazoa > Arthropoda > Insecta > Diptera > Syrphidae > Melangyna > Melangyna quadrimaculata. The sequence continues at coordinate 19,096,209 of OX439486.1, forward strand.
AATAAACTTTAACACCCGTATTCATAAAGAAAAAAAAATTATTTTAGCTCCCGTGTTTAGGAAAACTACACCATGGAAAAAGAATTTTCTGGGCTCAAACTAAAGGCAATTGCTTATTGCTCCATTTGAGTCTGGAACATTCTGACTCCATGGTGTAGTTTTCCTAAACACGGGAGCAAAAATAACTATTTTTTCTTTATGAATAAGGGTGTAAATGATTATAACTCAAATGTTTAAAAATGTCGCTTAGACCCCTTTCACACAAGGAAACTGAGTTGCCGGCGATTTTTAGTTTCTTGCCGAGAAGGGCGTAAAAGGAAGACAGAAAATTTCCCCTTTTCGCCAACAAACTAGCCAGTTTCTGGGAACTCAGTTTCCTTGTGTGAAAGCCGTCTTACGTCCTTCATCTTCTAAGCGCTTCATTTATTTTGTAATGAACTGTCAAAATTAGAAAGAGAAATGACAGAGATAAATTCGCGAAAAGCCGAACAAGAAGTGACAACACTTCTCAGTCGTAGAAGGTAGTTGCAATTTTATTTCTCTCAGTGCTGTGATCTTAATTTATTATATTCTGTTTTAGTTTAATATTTACAAAACTTCTGTATGTGAGAAAGAAAGAAAATTCTATGAAATGCGATGCCTAGCACACTCCAGGAAAATTATATCTATGTAAATTTTAAATTTGTTTTTCCTTACAATATTGAAAAATGCACAAAAAAGAAAATCCAAAACTTGTCCGAAAGTGCCCTGTGTTTTTTGTTAATTGTTATAAGATTGTACCGTTTTATTTGTCAAATGATGCATTTTTTCCTTTCATCCAATTTATTCATCTCCAAGAAGCAAGCACAAGGAAGAAAAAATAAGAACAAAAAGAAATATAAACAAACAATTCATTTTGTAAAATTTAATTAAAAAAAAAAACAAAAAAGTCTGCCAGTGTGTGCTTTCTACCCACCTACTACTCCTAACTGCTACTGTATTCTACTACTACACATCTACTAAAAATAAGAATTTGGGGTAAATCTTAATTTAATGTAATTATCAAATACAATTAGAGCTACCTAGTAATTTTTAAAAATTTAATATTTACAAAATCTATCATTTCCCTAAATTTTTTTTTAGATTGAACCTCTCTCAAATCTCTAGTCTGAAGCCTCCTTCACTGTTTGTTCTCTATTGTCCTAGAAATATTGCAGTTTTAATTGTAGGGTATATTGTGCTGGTGGGTTGTGCCTTGTTTCCAATTCGATTTGTAAATAATAAAAACGAAAATTATCATTAGCATGTTGGTTGACTTACAATTAACTGTATTCATTTTGTTTTCATCCAAAATATTTAAGGGCAGACAGTCAGTCGGTGCACAGTGGCCCGTATTGACTTTTTTGGTTGCAAAAATCATAACTCTTAAACGAATAAAGATATCGACACAATTTTTTTATCTTCAAGGAAATTTCCAAGGCTATAATAATGGTGAGTTTAAAAAAAAAAAAAAATTGTACAGGGTGTTTCAGAATTTGCTGTTGAAATAAGGAGTTTTTGTTAAGGTGGTTAACATAATTTGTAGTTAATTCTTAAAAGGTTGAAAATTAATTCATGAAGTAATTTGGGTGTAGTTTAAGTGAAACAGTGGAGAAAAATAGAAAACAAACCAATTTGAGTGAAACAGTGGGGAAAACCCCCTTTTTTTTATTAATTGATTTTTAATTTTTTTATTTTTTTTCTTATAAAAGAGTAGGTACATTAATAAAGTATTTTATTCATAGATTACAGTTCAAAACGTAGAAAAAAAAAATAAAAGGAACAAAAATGTACATATAAACATTAGATTTCTTGGAAACTATCATCTAAGTCCGGGGTAATGCGTAATAAACTTATCATTTCCGGTGAGTATTGTGCTTTCAGATCTTTTTGGTTTCTTACATGTCTTAAGGAAGAAATTAGTGGATCCGATGAGATTGCTAGCATGTTAAATACGTCTTCATTCTGCCGGATTCTTGAAACCTTACACGTATTTAGATATCTGTATTTCTTGTAGTCTTTATTTTTGGACTCCTGGGCTTCTTCTGACAATTCTCCAAGTGGCAGAGATTGGTATTCGATAATATGTTGGCTATGAACCAACATTTTATGAAGAGTAGTTGTGAGTTGTTTTTGAGGGTACTTTTGTTTCAATAGCTCTGCGGTTTTTTTGGTGTACTCTCCAAATTTAACTGTATTCACTACTTTCCTGCAATTCAAAACATTAAGTATTATTTGGATCCTAGTTATAACCTCTTCATTGACTCCAGTTATTCGAGCAGTTGCCTCAGACTGTTCAAAAAATCTCCTTGAAGTGTTTCCATCATTGCTATTTCCAAATCCTTGCTTTGGTTTATCCACATCAAGTCCAAGCTCGCAGGATATAGCCAAATCCATAAACAAACCTGGTGCATTTTCATAAGTATATTTTATGGGATCCTTTTGTGGAGTATGAATGTTTTCCTTGACTCTTTTGACTCGAAGTGGACTTGCAGTAGAAATTGCCTTGATCACATCACTCTTCGCCTTTTCATGGTCTTTATTATATCTTATCACTAATGCATCAAAGAGATTTGCAGTACTTATCTCTTCTGTTGCATTGATTAGTTTTTGTTTTTTTTGTGAATGTTGCGCACTCATTAACTGACTTCCTTGGCCTTCCTCTTGATGACCTTGATGTAGTTGGGGGATCACACATTACTTCTGTTTGTCCGGTATTGATATGGAGAGATGTAGATAACCATTTTTAATTTTTGTTTATGAAATTTAATCTCGATCTATGGGTTGCGACCCATATTTTCTTAGTAGTGCAATGAAAGTGTCTTAATTTTTCCTCATTTTACGGTAAATTTTCACCGGATAGCTAGTGTTCACTTATTACGGCAGAAAGAAACTCGTCAGTACTATCAACTTTTAAAATTTTTTTATTGTATATCCATTTTAAATAATTTGTCCTTATACAACAGCTCGATCGTTCGTTCAAGTTTTCAATGATTGTTACATCCCATTGTTTTATCTTTTTATACCATAAAACCTGCACTTAAAATATTCAATTTTCTGACATCCCAATAAGATCATCTGTTTACCTATCTGTTTATTCTAATCCGGTTAAAAACCGTTATCCACCAAACTACCTGAGAATAATTAATCATACCCGAAATCAAAAACATTCCTACTTAAAAGTTTTATTAAGGGTTACAAGAAATAAACTATAAAACCGTTTTAAAAAACTTAGGTAAGTAAGCATAAAATATGTTTTCCTTTTAAATTACAAAACTTTTTTATTTTAAACCAAAAACTTATATCTTCAAAACAAAGAAATAATATGTTCCATGAATTTTTTTTTGCACTTGACTTCTTTAAACCAAATCTCTCTAGCTCAGCTCTATGCAACTCTATGCAGCTCAGTTTTTGGTTGTAAGTAAAGAGATATATAGCGAATCATTTTTTTTTTTTTTTAACTTTGCGCGCACAAAAGGGATTATTATTACCCTTAAAATATTTACACACAGTGCGAGCGTTCAGAAAAATGGAAAAGGGTTAAAAAGGAGATACCGATGAACATTTGTTTTGAATGTCTGAATACTGCAATGAGAGGGAAACACAGAGCCAAGTAAAGTATTCCACATTCTTGTGGTTCGACTAAAGAAAGAATCTCTGTACTTAACAGTACGTCCGAAGTTGGGCTCGAGGGTTAATTGATGGGCATTCCTAGAAGCGCGAGTATTACGATTGAATTGGTTAAGGGGAGGAATGCAACTGGCTATTTCACTAGAACACTGTTTATAAAAACAACGGTAAAATAGGGAAAGACATGAAACATTACGGCGGTGTTCGAGGGATGTAATTGTTTCCGTTATAGATCCTTCACCTATCATTTTTAAAGCTCTCTTTTGTATTCTGTCCAACAAACTTAAGTGAGTTTTTGGAGCTCCTGCCCAAACATGAGAATTGTACTTAAGTTTTGGACGAATAAAGGCTTTGTAGATCACAGCCAGATCAGAAGGGGAACAAAATTTCTTGTATCTACGTAGAAAACCTAAACACTTAGCTGCGTTTTTGGCGACATCAAATATGTGGTCATTCCGTCCAGTTTGGCTTGACAACTTTTGAAAACAAATTTTCTACTCAATGTAAAGTAGAAAAAGTGTGCAAAAAGAGGTGTTTCAAAAAACATTAAATTTAGCAGTTTACAAAATTTATAATTTTTTTTTTTTTTCATTTCTGATTATAGCGACTAACACAAATATCAAGTAAAACTAACAAAAAAAAGTTTTACTTATATTCTTTTCCTAGTTTTTACACTCAAATTAAAAAAAAAAATGAGTCTGGGGTCGACCCAGACTAGTAACTTCCGATTGGTGCACTTGAAAACCATGTACATAATGTACATAGTTACTTAAGGGGTGGGTGGCAGAGTATATATTATATAATAACATATATATTTTATAATGTAATAAAATAACTGGGTTTTTGGATAATCAGTATATAGGTAGGTATAGATATAGAGATACAGGGCAAAATGTGACATTAGCTATATTTTGTACTTTAGCTTTTTATAATAGTAAAATTTTTATAATTTTTTTGTAAATAGCTTACAAAATTCTAAGAATCTTACATACAAAAGCGATTTTGAGTATAAGTATTTTTCGAATGAAAACATTTTTGAAAAGTTGTTTCTTGCAACATTTTGATTTTTAGCTTTTTTAAGCGTGGTTTTAAAAGTCTAAAAATTACACAACATTTAGGCGGTATAGGTATATATTTTTGGTAGAATTTTGAAACCGTTATCATTGTTTGTTTTTCAACTGTTAAAAAAAAAAGTGTCTGTTGAATTTTTTTTTAATATTTACCAATTTGGTATTGTGTAATTATGTGTAAATTAAAATTAGTCTGAAGTGAATATCTTATTCCGTTCTCGAGATATTCCAGATAAATGACATTTTACAGCTCCTTTTTAAATTGCTGTAGTAAAAAAACGGTTTATTGAATTTGTTAGGAACCCTTTTCAATACAGACATCTTGCTAAAACGACGAATTCTGATTCTAGAGACCTCAAAACGTGAAGATATGTCAAAATTTTCAATTCGACAAATCGCACCAATTAGAATAACTTCCAATAGGAAGTTAAAAATCAGGGGAGTGTACTTAAAAAAAAAACCCATGGTTTAAAAGAATATAAAAAGTCAAATTAAGTGTCATATGCAAAATTTCGATTTTGAATGCAAGAATTTTTTGAATTAAAACATTTTTGCAACATTTTGATTTTAATCCTTTTAAAGGGAAGTTTTAAAAATCTCAAAAATAAAAAAAAACACAAAGATGATATTGTTTTATGTTTATGATAAAAATTTGGTTACGATATTATTGTTTATTCTCAAGAAATAAAACGTACGAACATACACACATAATACTCATCTAAAAAGGATCTCCCCTTATTTACCTTCTGGAAAATAATAAAGAAACATCGAACATGTTTGTTAGTAGACAGAGCTTTTTTATGTAAGAGTTTCGATGTTTTATTCTTGTTTTCGCTGCCCCAGATATATGATAAAAGCCCTTTTTAACCATATCTTTACCCCTAAAATTCGAAAAAAAATCCACCCGCCAAAATCAAGAAAGACAAACAAGACAAGAAAGAATAACAAAACAAAAACCATGCATGTTTCGTAATAGTGCTTTTTTTAACGTGCATACTTCCTATGAGGTGTTCTTTCTGGTTTGTACAGCATAAAATGTCCTTTTTTTGCCTTCTCTTTAGGTTTCTTATGCGGAATCAAAATCCACCCGTAAAACTTCTCTTTAGCTCTCTTCTTAAATACGAAATCAGAAATCACCCGCCAAAATCAAGAACAATACAGAAAAACAAAACAAATTCACAAATACATGCGCAAAGAATGAACGAAAAAGCAAAAATGGAAATGGTGTCAATTATTCTTAAAGCCATTTAAGAATAGCCCACAAATGTTGCTTTGTTAATGCATACAATTGCTTTAAGAATCCTTTTTTGTCTGTAGGTACTATTCTGATTTATTTTTTTTGTAAAAAATTTCAAGGTTGAATTTTAGCCATGAATCTGACATTATCGTTTGCCTAAGTGGTGGGTGGTAGAGTATATATTATATAATTATATGTTTTATAGAGTAATAACTTTGGCTTTTTGGGTAATCAGATAGAGATACAGGGCAAAATGTGACATTACCATTAATTTTTACTTTAGCTATTTATAATAGTATATTATAATTTTTTTGTAAATAGCCTACAAAATTCTAACCCCCTTTAACCCTCTTTAACTCGTGGATTAGGAGTAAGATTTCTGCCACTTACGAGCTAGTTAAACCACCAAGGAAGGTATATTTATTTGTCATAGTTAATCCTTCGCTAAACTACCTTCCTTGGTGGTTTAGCTAGCTCGTAAGTGGCAGAAATCTTACTCCTAATCCGCGAGTTAAAGATAACTCGCCGCTGGCTTCGTTTATTAATATGGGGGTAAGAATCTTACATACAAAACTTTTTTTCCTAACTCTTCTCGGTATGGAGGTATTAATTATTTAAGCCAGTTATTTCAAAACAGACTATTGGCTAAAAAAAATACCAAAGGGAGAGTGTACTTAAAAAAAAAAACAAAACATGGTTTCAAAGAATATAAAAAGGCATATTAAGTATCATATGCAAAATTTCCACTTTGTAGCGATTTTGAGTGTAAGAATTTTTCGAATTAAAAATTTTTTGAAAAGTTGTTTCTTGTAACATTTTGATTTTTAGCTTTTTTAAGGGTGGTTTTAAAAATCTCAAAATCACACAACATTTAGGTGGTATAGGTATATATTTTTGGTAGAATTTTGAAACCGGTATCATTGTTTGTTTTTCAAAATATTTGAGTTGAAAAAAATTTGTTAAGAATTTTTAATAGTTTTTGTTCCAGTTTTTTGCTCTAAAAAAAACTGTTTATTGAATTTTTTTAAAAAAATTATCAGTTGTTGACTACGTCATTATATGTAAAAAAAATAGACGGTTCGGAATCATTTTTTGTTCTTGAAATATTTGAGACGAAAACTATTGTTCAACTGTTTTTCTTAGTTAAAAAAAAAAATGTCTGTTGAATTTTTTTTTTAATTTTTACCAATTTGGTATTGTGTAATTATGTGTTAATTAAAATTAGTCTGAAGTGAATATCTTATTCCGTTCTCGAGATATTCCAGATAAATGACATTTTTCAGCTCCTTTTTTAATTGCTGTAGTAAAAAAACGGTTAATTGAATTTGTTAGAAAACCTTTTCAGCACGTTATGACAATATTATCTGTAAAATAAAATTCATCCGAGGTCGATATCTTTATTCATTCTCGAGATATGGTGAACGAAAAAAGTACCCCAAACGTGCGTACATACACACATACAGACATCTTGCTAAAAACGACGAATTCTGATTCTAGAGACATCAAAACGTGAAGATATGTCAAAATTTTCAATTCGACAAATCGCACCAATTACAATAACTTCCAATGGAAAGTTAAAAATAAAAAAAAAAATGTTTTTTTCTCACCATAAATATTTGTCAACTTTGACTGGCTCTACAAGCCAAACAAAACAAAAATAACTACAATATTTAAAAAATGAAATAAATTATTGGGCATAATAGAAACCTTAAACTCTAGCCTAATTTTAGTGAAAGCAGACTAAACTTGTTTTTGTTTCATTCCAATGTTCAATTTAAATCTTAAAATCACAAACAAAAACAATTTAAAATATTTATCTTCCTTTAAATAATATGTTAAGTTTAATTTGAATTAAAAAATTGATTGGTTATTTTGAATATAATAACTAAGTAGGTAGGTATAATGGCAAGTATTAAACTGCATATAAACTTATTATAAGAAATTGTTTCATACTTTGGTAACAAACCGATAGAAAAATTACAAGTTATCAAACAGGGGTATTATTAGATTTGATAGGCTTGTTTGTATTTGAAGGAAGTATTAACCCTTTTAGATTTTTAATCAAGTTTGACCAAATTGGGTGTTTACAGCAACGTGCAATATTTTAAAAAACTTTATGTGAAATTTCAAGTTACCAAAGAAACCTATTGAACGATATAATTTCTTGGATATAAACTTATTATCAGAATATTTTTTCATAGTTTGCTATCAAAACCGATAGAAAATGGGCACGAAACTTGCTCTCGTAGCTAACAACTTTAACGTAGCTTGAAATAGACAATGTACGTGTTTATTGGTTCCATAACATTATGATATTATTAAAAAAAAGTTTTAAAAACAATTTTAATGATTAGGTACTATGAATTATTATAAATTAATTATTTTAATAGCTAAAACAGATAGAGCTCAAAAAATAGTATGTCATCTGATTTGTTTAATAAATATGAATTTATGAAAAAAAAAATTCAAAAATCGTTAGAGCGGTTTTTTTTTTAAATAATTTTTTATACAGGGTGTCCCTTAATTCGTAAAGAGTATTTTTTATTTATACAGGGTGTCCCTTAATTCGTCAAGAGTATTTTAGGGTATGTTTCTGGGGTATATTCTAAGAAAAAAATTGTTGTACAGTTAGGGCCTATCTCCAATTTTGATATTATTTATCGGGAATTTAAGAAAAGTCTTACATGTTACCTAATTGCGACGTAAGTACTTATGATAGAAACTTCGTTTAGGCCATAATTTTTAGAAGGAATACCAGCCTTTGTAATTGCGTTTAAATAAATTTGATAACTTGTCTCAGTCTTAAGATCAGTTTTCGTGCCCATCCTAATTTTTTGACTTTGGGGTCAATTTTCTCCAAAAAATGCGTATTCAACATGATGTTTTAATATTTTTTTTAAATGTATGTAACAATACTAAAAATAAAAGCCAGAAACAAGTTTGCCGATAAACCCATAGATTTTATGATCAGGGCCTAGTGACTAACAACTCGCAACCATTCCTGTGTGCGCCTGTCGACAGGAATGGAAGGGACCTACAATTTTATGCCGAATCCGAACGCCTAGACGAGAAGCACTTATTCGTGACAAGTGATACTCTTGAAGGATTTGTCAATTTCTCGCAAGAGGCAGTAGCCCTGAAAAAAAACTTTCTAGTTTTTAGGTGGACGAGGCTGGGAAGCGAACCCAGACCTCCAGCGTGACAGTCCAACGCACTAACCATTACGCTACGGGCTACTACATGGTGTGCATAATTTTTCAAATAAAATTGGATTAAAGCTCAGCACCACAAAAAGGAAAATGATGAGTGAAAAAGTGGCAATGCATGAAATAACTACAGGGTTTGTGAGATAAAAATGAACAAATCAAATAATTGTAATTTTTCGCCATTTTTATTAAACAATTGTATCATTTTAAACAAAAAACATGGTAAATTATTCATTAAAACAAACAATAATAGTCAAAGTTGATTCAGAATTTTAATGTGACAAACTAACCGGATTTTATCTTGTACAATTAATTATTATTTTGTATTTAATATTTTGTCCAGTAACCCCTATTTTTTATCACAGCACGACATCGACGAGGCATTGAATGAATTAAATTTTCGAAAATAGAAGCAGGAATATTCTCAAATTCATTTTTCAAGGCTGCAAAGAGAAAAGTTGTTGACGTGTGCTTTTTTTTCCCAACCCGCCTTTTTAAAATGGCCCACAAGTTTTCAATTGGGTTTAGATCGGGTGATTGAGACGGCCATTCTAAAACACGAATATTTTTAGCCGCAAACCACTCTTTTAGCAGCTTTGAAGAATGTTTGGGGTCATTATCCTGCTGAAAAACCCAACGCAAAGGCATTTCTTCCTCTGCATATGGAAGCATTACTGACTCCAAAATGTCCTTATATTGATAACGGTCCATAATTCCTGTGATTTAGTGTATTGGACCGCAGCCTGCGCCTGAAAAAAAGCCCCAAACCATCACCGAGGCTCCACCGTGCTTAACTGTAGGGAGTACATTTGCGGGCTTTAATCGCGTACCTTTTGAGCGCCTTACTGTCCTTGCACCATCGGAGTAAAACAAGTTGAATTTGCTTTCATCACAGAAAAGCACGCTCCTCCATATGCTTAAAGACCAGTTAAGATGATTTTTTACAAATTCAACCCTGAGTTAAATGTTTTGATTGGGAATTTAAAGTCTTTTCCAAACACCTTTCATGGCTTCTCTTTTTCTACGATGTTAAGCAGTAAGAAGAGGTTTCTTCGCTGGTCGAAATGCAAAAAGACCGAAATCTCTTAAACGCTTCCTTACCGTACTTGGCCCTATAGGTAGATTTAGTTCATCACAAATTATCTTTGAAGTTGCAAAAGGGTCTTTAAGCAAAAAATTCTTTATGCGCCTATCAGTTTGAACAGTTGTTTTGCAAGGGCGTCCACCAAAATGATCTGCTTCTACTGATTTCCCGCTTCTAAATTTTGTAATGATGTCGCAAACCGTTGACGTTGGAATTTGCAATATTTCAGATATTAAATTTTGTTTTGTACCGGCTTGGCACTTTTCTATTACCTTGTATCGAATCGCGTTGCTATAACGTGTTTTAGACATTTTCTGCACTATATAATTTCAACTAACACAGCTCTCAACTTGTAAAGTCTGTTTAATCTACGGCGTGAGTCAAAAGACTCGAAAAAACCGCTACTTTAACATCGAGACTCGCAATCTCCCTGCAATTCGGTTAGTTTTGCACAGGCAAGTTATTGAATAACTTTAGAAAATATTTTTTTTTTTATTGTTTTTGTCATCGGAGCATTATATTAAAATTGTCTCATACCCTTTACAAATTATGGAAAACCTATGGAAAGTTATTAGTTTTCTACTTGATATTAAGAAAAACATTATACTAAGAAAAATCCGGAATGTTTTTGGCAGCACTGTATATCTCCAGCCAAACAATTAGTGTTAGCGCCTTTAAGTTGTTGTTGTTGCTCAAAAATTCAATGAAATTGACGGAATAAAGAATGGTCAAGCCTAATAAGCTGACATTCTAGTACGAATAGTACAATAATAACGATAATAAAAAAGATTAAGATTAAATAAAAGTATGTACTATGCACAGCTTTCAAAACAAGTACATAATTGTACTCATGTACAAATACAAGTCGTAATTCGTAAGCAAGCATATGCCAAACCGACTTTACAGGAGATTTTTCTCTCTGACTATATGTCTGAAATACATATCAAGACAAGATCAATATATTTTCGTTTGTCTTCGATGGGCAAATTATCTTTTTTCATTTTATATTGCGACTGGATAGAAGCTTGATATTTGCGGACAAATATGAATTGCTAAGGAGGCAAAGCTCGAAATTAACACATATATTAAGAGCAAGATCCCGAAGCCGTTATACCATACTTATTAAACGTACGTACAGGGTACATTTAACGAATACATACCCACTTGCTAGTTTGGGCTGCGTCCCGTGGGCCAATTCTCAGGTACCAGGTGCTAAAGGTACGTACGAATATTACTAACGTTATTTATAGTCCGAGCTGGTTTTTAAGTATGTTGTATAGGATATTCTTAAAAACTTTGAAACACCACCGCTGCCAGACACTTTCGGTGAAAGGTTTGTATCGCCAATTGCCAGACACTTTCGGTGAGCCTCACGCTTTAAACATCGACAAAAAAAAACCAATAACCTTACTTATATTCTCAGACTTAATTTTTATATGCAGGGTGTCCCAAAAGTTAACGTCGAAACGAAAACGGGTGATAGGGAAGGTGGTGATAGTTATCAGAAAAATAATAAAAAAAATCGTAGCCATGCATTTTGTGAGTTATAGACATTCGAAAAAATGGTAACCCTGTGACGGTCTTTCAAGTGCTGTGATTACAAATCTTGTGTTATGGAACCTTGAATAGCCCTGCTAACAATTGCATTCAAAATTTTAAACACACCTGCATCAGTTTTAAAGAAAATATCACTTTTTTTCCCAACTACGTAGCATGGCTACGATTTTTTTAAATTATTTTTCTGATAACTGTCACCACCTACCCTATCACCCGTTATCGTTTCGGCGTTGACTTTTGGGACACTCTGTATAATAATTAGGGGACTATTTCAATACTTTTTGTAGGTAGCCAGACCAATCGTAAGGGCCGAACATCCCCAGGTACAGTTCGCTGTAAGTATAAGCGTGAATCAAGGTATAGCCCAGGCAAATTGTACTTTTTCTGCCAAAAAAGATCAAAGTCAAGATTTTTAAACGCAATTGTCTTTATTTCGTCATTTAAGAGTAGGGATTCAGAAACCGGTATTTTAGACTTTTGGTGTTTTTATTTAAATAAATAATGTCATACAAATTATGGCTTATAGAAAAAAACTGTTAATGCATGCTTATAAAATATTACATAATGTAAAAATTTTGCTAATATAATTTTTCGATCAAGCTTAGAGCTTAAAAGATATATGCGAAAAACCGTTTTTTTTTGCCAGTTGACACTATTGAAGTCACAATATCTTGCGACTCGTAGGGAAAAAAATTTCATATTTTTTTGAAGAGAATATTATGATATTTAAACTGAGCGTAAGATTTTTTCGACAACTTGTGCTTTTTAGAGTAAAAATTAAAAAAACTGAAATTTGAAATTTTTGTCAAACTTTTAAAAAAATATATCTTTAAAACGTTTGTTTCTAAGAAAAAAATTATAATTTTTTCTTGTAGGGATTTACATAATATACAAACTATGTATGAAGATGTTTTCAAAAATTTGAACTGTGAATACGTGAAAAACGACCATTTTATGTTTTTTGAAATGTCAGTATCTTCTTAACGGTGGGTCGTAAGAAAAAAACAGTGATAACATTTTTGTTGGCAAATGACATAATCTACAAGATTTGTATGAAACACTTTTCGATAGCATTTACCGTTTCTGAGGTTAATGCGAAAAACTGACATTTTCGACATTTAACATTGTATAACTTGACGCGCACATGATTTGGTAATAGACTTTCGTAACAGTATTTCTTATGCCAATATGAAGACAATTGCGTTTAAAAACCTTCAGTCGTATTTTTTTTTGGCAGAGTGACCATTTTTTTGTACATTTTGCCTGGGCTATAGTGACAACGATCTGAATTAAAAAACGAATGTGTTCGTTTGCAAACACAGATGAAACTTTATTGATAATAATTTAATCTGGAAACAATTTCTTTTTATAGCAAACAAATGTAATGAACTTTATTAATTGTTCTTATTGTATATTATGAAATATTTCTATTAAATTTGTTGTGAGAAATTTTATGGAACATGATATTATATTATTACGATAATATTTATGGAATATGATTACCTAAGTCTACGGCCTGGTTTAAGGCCAAGCGTGGAAGTATGTATGTGTGGCTGTATGTAACCAACTGCAATTCCAAAAAAACATGGGAATCCTCACGAATATAGTGTAGTCGAGTATAATATTGTAGCTGATGTTTTTTCTAGGTTTCTTATTACTTTTTTTTTTCTTTTAATATTTTGCGCGTACTTAAAGGGGTTATACAAATTTTCACATTGTCCGTAATGTATGTTCACCTACTAGATTTTATAACGAAAAAATATAATTGTGTATATTTCTTTATTGTCATCGCTGCTAAGGTTTGCGTCAATTTCACGTTGGTTTCGGATCAAGCTTTAATACATCATATAAACGGGGTAGTAATGCTTCGTCTGCATAATGCAGAAAAGTTCAGCAGGACAGATATTTACAAAAAATCCGAGCGAGTGATAGAGAACCATCCAGAAGATGAACATGTTCGCTTTCATTTCTGCATAAAGGTTAGACCGCACTAGGCGCAACTGCACTGCATCGGAACTGCGATTCATAACAATTTGTATGAAATTTTATGAAGTTCAGTTGCCGCTTAGTGCGATATAGCTCATACAAATTCATAGAAATAATAATATAATATAATATGCCGCGTCGTGAAGTGTAGTTCCGCTTTAGTTGTGTGCGGTCTTAAGCCTAGGACGCTGCTGATTCGAAACGAAAAATCCCATACAAAAATGACATGACGAAATTATAAACTAAAAATGTCGTTGTGCTTTTCATTCTGTGGTACGCTGTTCGACCAGCGAAATTGATGATCAAGGTTAGACCGCACTAGGCGGAACTGCACTGCAGCGGAACTGCGATTCAAAATAATTTGTATGAAATTTAATGAAGTTCAGTTGCCGCTTAGTGCGATTTAGCTCATACAGTTTCATTCAAATAATGTTTTGCCGCGTCGTGATGTGTAGTTCCGCTGCAGTTGTGTGCGGTCTAACCTTTATACCAGATTGTTTTGAAAAGTTTCCACTCTCTTTTCGCAATGAATTAATTGCCCGATCCATTAATTGTGTGCGGAAAAATGACATTTGGGTTTGTTCGTGTTTTTATTTGTTGTTTCTTTCATTACAGCACTGTTTTTATTTGATTTTTTCGTTAAATTTCGATGTATTTATTTGCAATTTATTTAAACTCTCCATGAATATTTGTCCGCTGTGTTTTCGTAAGCATTTCGTTGTCTTTTTGGAGACCGCAGGAAAATTTCGTTTCGCATCAGCAGCGTACTAGGCTTTACCTTTATGGGACTTTCCTATAATGCAGAATCGAAGTTCTTCTGCATGTTGATCTTTTTTCTTTATCTAACAAATATTTATTTTGTATTTGGCATCCCTTTTTTTTTGCAGAAACCAAATGCAGATACATGTAAGTCCCCTTTCATACAGGGAAACCCGTTGCTGGAGATTTTTTTGACGTTTTCCTTTAATTTCCTTGTACCTTTCACACAAGGAAACATAAATTGCCGGAGAGCAACGCTACCCCATGAAGTTATTGATATTAAGAAAAAGTTTACTAGAGGAATTTGGATGTCATAACAATAGTTCCAAAAAAAGACCCGAGCAACGCCGGGTATTTTCCGCTAGTTTAGTATATGTTTACAGTCTTCGAGTAGTAGTACATTAGTACCAAAGTGATTTCGCCTGATTTCTTTCAGTATGGGACAGGATCCAAGGAAGTGAATCACGCTTTCTACTTCTTCGGTCTTGCACAAGCTGCAACAAGTTGCGAGATCTTCGCGATGAGACATCCAGTTTAAATTGAGCAGTTCGATCGATATTTGTTTAGTACTGAGGTTCGAGTTCATTTAGTCATTATCGTAATGGTTAAGGCTTCGATAAAGTGTTCGCGAGCTTGAGCTTTCAGCTTGGCTGATATTTTCCCTTTATATCGCTTGTCCCACGTCCAATACAAAAGATTGTGTGAGTCTCTGCCAGTCACGAAAATTGTTCTCGTTCAATTAAAAACTGATGTTATAATATCTATTGGCTATGTTTTTCCAATCCTTGTAGAACAGTGTTTTTGCCCGTAGTGCCCTTTTCGCAAGAACTTTGGTAAGCCGTGTATTATCTTGTGCATTTAACACTTTTTGAATATAGTACATATTGTGTTTGAGGGTGAATATAAGCAATGGTGATATGCCGGTCTCAATTTGTAGTACGTAGTTGGGTGTGGTTGATGGGAGCTGGAACAACTTAAAAAAAAAAAAAACGTAGCAGTTTTGTCGACTTCTTCATAGTGTTTTCCACCCCCAAACTTGGGCTCCGTAGCACATTATTGATCGCATAACAGCATCAAACACCCACATTTTTGCCGGAATTGTAACCCTTGCATTGGAAATGAGGTTTTTGCTTCGGCAAGTTTGATGGCAAAGTGCTTTTTCATTGAAAGATCGTGGCTTAGTGTTATTCCAAGATATTTATATGATTTTACGATCTCTAGGTCCTCTCCACCATACTTCCATTTTTCGTTCCTTGCAAAGCGACCAGATCCTTTCCTGAATACTAAAACTTTCGATTTGTCTGTGTTTATTTGCAGACTGTTTAGTTTGCCGTATATTTTAAGCTTATTAATCAAAAGCTGTAGTTAGTTTGGTGATTCGGCTAGGACCACAATGTCGTCTGCGAAGGGCAGAGTTTTAATCCTTACTCCCACTACAACGATTCCAGTAGGTAGATACTCAGATATATCATCCAGTAATAGCGAGAATATTGAGGGGCTGAGAAGGCATCCCTGTCTTACTCCAGCTGGTACTTCATACGATTCTGAAAGTGCACTCCCATTCCACTTTATCGAATGCAGCTCGGAAGTCCACAAAAAAAGCATGTAGTTTTTTGCTCTTATTTAAGTAGCCTTCGGCAATACTTGTAAGGGTGAACATTTGGTCCACTGTGGAATATCCTTCTCTAAATCCTGCTTGGAACTGACTTAGCTTGTTGTTTTCCTTTACCCACTTTGCTAGCCTTGCATTTATAAGTCTGGTGAACATTTTCGCAGTTGTATTCATAAAAGATTCATAGGGTATCCTAACTTCATCTGGAGTCTTATTTGATTTCGCTCTTAACAGAAAGGCAAAAAGGTCTTCTAGTTCAAATCTTGCGTCCAGATTTTCATCATACACTTGAGGCATATACCACTCAATTTGTGGTCCTTATGGTTTCAACAAAGTTTGAAAGTGAGTTATGAGCTCATTTACTCCAACCAGGGTACCAACTTTATGTGCCGTTCCATTTATTTTTTTCGCAGTAAAAACTCAAAACTCTTTGCTGTTCGCAATGGTGGAAATTTCAAAAGCCATAGCATTGAAGTATTGCGATTTTTTAAATTCACATAAGTCTTTGTATTGGTTATTTGCTTCGATATAGATTTTTCTTGTATTTTCTGAACTAAGCTCAAATAAATTCAGAGTTCCCAATGATTTTCCTCGGGGCCCTAAAGCTAACTAAACTAACTAAATTGTGTCTGTTTGTTTTCGGTGATACTAGAAATTGCATGATTCCTCTGAGAAATCTAGGGTATAAGAGGGCATGGTTCCACTCTGGTGAGAGCAAATGCACGCACTCGTCTAGTTGCCTACGATAATCATTGGCCAACCTCTCTTTCCAAATGATTTTTGGATGAAGTGAATTTTCTAAAAAAAATGATTTAAAATATAAAAAAAAAAATATTATTAATCAACGGCAACACTCAAAATATCATGTTATGGCTTTTTTGAAAGCCAAAACCTATTCTATAATTAACTTTTTAAATCAAGTTGTTTGAGCAAACAGTTTTTGAGAAAATAATTTTCAATCTCGAAATTAAAAAAAAAAACTTAATTTTATTTTCTTAATTCCAAGATGGTGGGCGCCCCACAAGACCAAAATTCCGCAAATCTAGATTTATGTTAAGAAGCAACCCCTCTTCAAAACTGCATTCAATTTTTTCAGCCGTCAAAAATGTTCATTTGACTTCCCGTTGCCTGTACTATATGCCATTTTCCATTTATAAGTGCATAGTCTATTGTCGAACATACGTTTCCCTTTACGTATGTAAATACGTTAGCGATACGGGCTACTTGATCACTACCCAATCTTGTATTAAAATCGTCAACTAACATAGCATTCTGACATCCTGAAGTAAGAAGGAAATCAAGCAATCTGTCACTTTGCCATTTGGAACAGATTGTGTATAAAGGCACAATTTGTAGTTGGTTTCCATTAATCTCTATTTGTACTATATATCTATCATCTGTCCTGACGGAGCAATACATTACGTCCGACGAAAATTGTTCTTTAATACCGAACAACGTCCCTGCACTCGCTCTCCCTGCTGTGTGAATTTGCACTGCAGCATCCCACACCAATTCAAATTCTTTAAAACAATTTTTGAAATTATCGAAACAATTTTCCATTAAAAATGTTCAGAAAAAAAATATCATGACTCTTAACATACTCAAAAAAAAATCTTAAACTTTAGTCTTGTTTTTTACTCCAGCTACATTATATTATAAAATTTTAAAATTAAATTTAGTTTTATTTTTAATAGACTTAGTACTAGAGCAGACGGCAACTCTACTAGGATAAATGATTATATTTTGCGATCGCTGCGACACTATTGTAGGTTTTTTTTTTTGAATTGAATTGAATTTTATTGAGACTTTAAAACTTGTTACAAAGAGTACAATTCATTAATTTTACTTAGCGAAACTATATGTAATCTGCGGCTATAGAGTATTGCCAGCTTTAACTTTTAATATTGAATGCCACATGGCTGTCAGTTGTTATAAATTTTTTTATAGATATTTTGCTCTTGCTCAGGAGCATACATTTGGAAGTGACTTGTAGTCACTATATAATATACAATAACTTAAACTAAAGGAAAAAGAGAGACAAGTATACTTTGTATACAATTGAGTTCTAATTCTCAGGAACGATACACCAGAGCGTGTTTTAACATAAAACATATCTTTATATCTATCACGAAGGTGATATGAATGAAGCAGAATGCTTTCATTTTAATTTAATTACTAATTGAGAGAATACATAATGTTACTTGATTTAACTGTGTGTTTTTATATTTTATTGTTGTGTTCTTTTTTTTTTTTTAATTTGTTAAACTGACTTATAGCAAGTTTAATTTTTGCCAAATTTCTGTGATTTAATTAATTATGTAATTTTTATATTTTTGGCTTTAAATCATCTGAAAAAATTAACTAAAATAAGTAAGAGTTATTAGTGCATAAAGAAGATAAATGAGAGGTAATATTGTCCCCTTGAAACGAGATAGCGAGCATAGATATTAATACAAAAGTCAATGCGAATTAAGGCTTAAAGTGCAATAAACTTTAGTTTCAGCCACGATTTTGACCCGGAAGGGTTTTAGAGTAGAAAGATGTAGGTACAGCTCCTGGGGTTGAATTAAAATCCATCAAAGAAATGTCTATCACTGAAAGATACCTAATTGAGTCCACATGGGAACCCGACAGTGAGGAGACAAGATCCCTGATGAACTCGTTGTCAGAAAATTGAAATATGGAGACAGTTTTATTTTTAGTAGGATTAAAACATATCTCATAAACGGAACGGTGTTTTTGTTGAATTGGTCTGATAAGAGATTTATAAAAAAGCATTTTGGATTTTTTTGAGAGAGCTTTATGTCTGAAAAAAAGCATGAACGCGTTAGATACTTTACGAGTTTTTATAAGAGCTGCTCTGGCGTGAGCATTTAATTTAAGCAATTTGTTCAAGATGACACCAAGGCATTTAATATTGTTTTTTATCTGTATATAGTGATCATCAACCTTTAGCCTGAGATACTTGCTCTCCAGCACAGTGCTAGCTGTACCTTTTCCACTTGCATTTCTGAAGCAGATCATTTCACACTTAGGTATATTTATTTTAATACCCCAGGTGTTATAATATTCATTAATAATGTTCAAATGTTTTTGTAAATGTCGAGTAGCAGTAATGGGTGAACTGTGGCTCGTGTACACAATTGTGTCGTCTACATAAGGCGTTTTTCTTTTTTTGTTCAGAGCAGAGCCTGAACTGTCAAACAAAAAATTGTGTTTCTTTTTTACCTCTGAACGTTCAGAGCTTCAAATTTGTGTTTCTTTTTTAGTTCTGAACGTGTTCTGAGCTTGTTCAGAGCGCGCTCTATGAGCTCAGAATAAAATAACTGAGCAGACCGAGTTGAATGCTGAACACAAGCATTTGATAGGTGAAATTGCAAAAAAAGTGACAGTTTAGTGTTCAGGTGTGTTTCAAAAATAATTCTGAGCGCTCAGAACCAGAACACGCTTTGTTCAGAGGATGTTCAGAGGATGTTCAGAGCATGCTCGATATGCTCGGACTCTGTTCAGAACTCTTTTCTGAGCTAAAAAAGAAAAACGCCTATAGAGAAGGCTAGTGGACTCAAGCTCATTTTCCGAAAAAGTATGGGGGAAGTCAGAAAGGAAGAGATTATAGAGCTGTGGTCCCAGGATTGATCCCCGGGGAACACCCCTGTCAGACTGACAGGTGTTGGATTGTGAAGCTTGTACTTCAATATAAAATTTTCTGTCATGAAGGAAACTATTAGGAAGATGAACAATATGAGAAGGTTAGTTAAGAAGTGCAATTTTTGAAAGAAGACCATCTCTCAAGACACAGTCAAATGCTTTCTCGAGGTCTTATGAACAAGCACAATGCATCTTTTTTCTCTAAGGTTGAGAGTGATATCTGAGTGGAGTTTTAGAACAGCATGTACCGTTGAGTGCCCTCGACGGAAGCCAAACTGATAATCAGTTATTGGTTCAATAGGATTGTCTTCTGGGGAATTGAGGTTATTGAGAATAATGCTTTCTAAAATTTTACACAGATTGGAGAGTAATGAAATCGGTCTACAATTGTTAATAATATAATTGTTAGATCGTTTTTGTATTGGTAAAATGTTGGCTAATTTCCAAGAATTAGGGAAAAATCCATTATTAATACAATTATTGAATAAAATAGTAATATATTTGATGGCATGTAGGGTAAGTTTTTTGAGAGAAAAATTTGTAATCCCATCCGGTCCAGCCGAATTTTTTGGTTTAAGGAAACTGATTATTCCGGAAACCTCGTCTGAGTTTGTGAACATGTGAGAAGCAATTTGGCTAAGGGCATTATTCACTTGATCAAAAATAAAAATGTTCTCAGGTTTATTAAGGCTGATTTGGCGAGCGGATAAAATCGCATCTTGTGTTACAACAGGATTAATAGCTTTTTCACACCAAACCCAAAACGCGGTTTTCGGCAATAGGTTTTCGAAAACTTGAAAAGCGTTCACACCTAAAATTTACAAGTTTTCGTTTGACATTTCATATTTTTTGCTGGAACACAATGATCTCGAAGAAGGGCCGCGCCGCTTTGAAAATTTGCAGTGCCACAGTAAAGGGCAAAAATCAAGTGTTTTATGCGAAATTAAAAGGTAATTTTTAAATATTGGAAGTTAAAAAAGGAAATGCAATGAATCCTGATTCGTTATAATTAAATTTATATCTTAACCGATCAATTTCACGTAGAAGTAAGGATTCGCGACACTGTGTCGCGGTCTCTTGTGTTCCAGCTGAAAATTTTTTTTTTACCTGGCATCCACCCGTCAGCTATTTATATCACGTTTAATTGAGCGCTGAATGTTTCACAAGGTGTGTTTGCTTAGTTCATCTTGCAAATTCAACATGTTTTCGACAGTTTTTATTTAAAACTTGTGTTTTATCAAAACTTGTGGTTTAGCGAAAATGTATGGGAAAACTTCTCTTCTCGCTTTAGGTTTTCAGCCAAAACACATATTTTTGCGAAAACCGGGTTTTGGGTTTGGTGTGAAAAGGCTATAAAGGACGGTATATTTTCTGAAAAAATAGATTGGAAATGATTTTCAAAGGCCGACGCTATGCTATGCTACATGTGATGTCATTGACAACAATCTTTTCACATGAGAAGGATTTTTTTTTTACCTGCAAGGCTATAAAATTCCTTAAAGTCATCAGGACCAGGTTTAATTTTTGAAAGTCTATTGCTGAGTTGTTTATTTAACCAGATAGTAACCTTTTCTTGTTTTATTTTTGTAAGCAGTGTGATTTGATTGGAAAGTTCTTTGTGCTGTGGATCTACCCGATTAAAATGATTAGGGAAAATATATTTTAATCTCCTTTGCCAAGTATGTTTAACTTTATATAATTTTTCAATCTCTACAGGGAGATAGTTCCTATTTTTTGCAAAAAAAAATGACTTATTTGCTCGTCGTTTATCTTCCGTGGGTGTGTTAATCAACATCCGACGATGTCAAAAAATATACCGCTTACAAGCACTTAAAGTTGCAAACGTTTTTCAAAATTCGAACAATTTGCTCGTTATTGAATTTAAACATGGATTTCCATGCAAATGCATGTTTTTTCTCAAAACAATTAGAAGCCTAAGACCAAAATTATCTTTACGAATCATGCGATTTCCTTTAAAATGACATTCAATCGTTAGTGTATAATTTGCATATTTTATGCAAAATGGATATTTCTATTATAAATGCATATTTTCATAATAAATGCATATTTTGAGTGCATATTTTCATATTTTTCATACATTATTTACAATAAAGTGTCGAGTTTATATTTGTGAAGAAAAACCTAGGTCGAGGAGTTGGTTTAATAGATGGGGTACGTGGATAGAAGCAATAACGTAATGTGCAAAACATTTTAAAGAGATCCAATTCGATGGTGGTGAAATTGTATTTATTTGCTCAAACTATAATTTTCTATTTGGCACGATCACAAATCTTGAGATAATGAAAAATCAAATCGATTTAGTTGATGGAATTTTTTGCAAAAATTAATTCTTTTATAGGCCCTATTGGTGCAATTATTATATTATATTAAGGCTATTGTAAATTGTAAACTAAAAGCAAATAATTAATTGAATTATCTATCTATCTATCTGGACTGTCACACTGGAGGTTTGGATTCACTTCCGAGCCTCGTCCACCTTAAAATTTTTTTTTCAGGACTACTGCCTCTTGCAAGGAATTGACAAATCCTCCAAGAGTATCACTTGTCATGAATAAGTGCTTCTTATAGCCATTCGGATTCGGCGTCAAATTGTCCATTCCTTTCGACACGCGCACACAGGAATGTTTGCGAGTTGTTAGTCACTAGGCCCTGGGGGCCTATTCTGGAAAGCGCGGCGGATCGCTTTTAATGGCGGATTTGCATTTTCTTATTCCCCAAAGCGCTTTCGCTTTCCATTTTGTGTATGAAAGCGATAGGTTTTTTAGGTGACGGATTGGTGGCGAATTGAAAACAAAAATGCAAAAAAAAAAAATGTATTTGCAAATATATCTTCTAATCTTCCTTCTTAATCTTATCATTTTAAATCACACTTATTTGGTTCATTTAAATGTTTTATTTTATGACTAATAGCAACAAAATCGAATAAATATACAAAAAATTATTCTTTTGGCACAAAATATTATATTAATAAAAAAGTTTCACATCAAAAAATTCTTCGACGGACAAGAACAACTGTCATTTTTGTTTGGATATATTTTAAGCGCATATTTCCGATTTTTAAGTGCATGAGAATCCTAGCCCTACTTATTAATGATGTAAAAAACATGTGCTTACATTCCGTTTGCGGGACAAAGTCACTTTAAGCGCTCTTCGAAGTCACCGCTGCAGCTGGGACCACCTATAAGTACTTCTATGGAAAAGCTGCCCAAAAGTCAAAAATTAATTTTAAAATAATGAATAACATAAGTCAAATAATATTTAAACTGCATATTTGTATATTTTTTATAGTAAATCGATATATTGCATATAAAATGATGATTTGCCATTTTCAGTCCTTGTTACCAACGAAAATTGATGACTTTAAAAAAAAATGTAATGCTAGGTTTCTACTTGTCGTTGAATTGACACAGTTTGACAGCTGTCAATTTGGTCTTTGAACGACACGAATTCCAGTTCATTTCTACTTGGGCCTTGAATTGAAACAAATTAATTTGTCTTTTCAAAGACAAGGAATTTTTGACAGATGCCTTTGTCAGTTTATAGACAAGTATTTCCACTTGGATTGGTCTTTCCAGGCATTTTTTTTTTAATTTTTATATAGAGCTATAAAGTTTAAATAGAATTGAATTTTTATTCAAATTGAAGTTATTTTTTGTAATTGGGTAAAAAATATATACATAAAAATATACAAATTTGCAGTTTAAATATTATTTTTCTTATGTTATTCATTATTTTATAATTAATTTTGGACTTTTGGGCAGCTTTTCCATAGAAGTTCTTATAGGTGCTCCCAGGTGCAGCGGTGACTTCGAAGAGCGCTTAAAGTGACTTTGTCCCGCAAACGGAATGTAAGCACATGTTTTTTTTACATCATTAATAAGATACTCCGTAGCCATGTTTAATTTCAATTACGAGCAAATTGGTCGAATTTTGAAAATTTTTTTGCAACTTTGAGTGTCTGTAAGCGGTAGTTTGTCCCGCTAAACGGTTGTAAGCGGTATTTTTTTGACATCGTCGGATGTTGATTAACACACCCACGAAAGATAAGGGACGAGCAAATAAGTCTTTTTTTTTTGTTGCATGTTTCAAATGCCCTCTACATCAGAAGGCATGCTACAACTAAACAAGATAACGCCGATAGAGGTTCAATTTTTCTCTCGTTCCGCGCATCTACGTCACAAGAGCCCATTGAGTTTAATATTTTGCATTAGATTTATGGAATTAATTGTAAACAAAAGATATCTGAGGAGAAAAAAATGTAATAATAAATTTATTAAATAAAAACAAATCATTTGCTTTCCTTTAAAACAAAAAGACAATATAAACATTTTATTTAAATTACAAAAACCCAGTCAATTATTCGGAAATTTGCAGCATAAACATACATTTCTAGACAAATATCTCAAAATGTTTGTTTTTGAATCTAGAAGAGTTTAGCTATTGTTATCTTCAAGTTCTAAATCTTCATGCCTTGCTGCATTTATTATGTAAAATGTATTATTATTAATTAATATGTTGCGGTAAGCAACTGATCCCTTTAGGTACATACAAAAGTGTCGAAATATTTTTTCTGGAGAATATTAAAATCTACAAAATACGTTCAAAATATTTCCGTAAAATTCGTCATTTAAAATGAAAACCCGTTATTTTCGACTTTTTGGTGATTTTTTGAAATAATGTCATAAAAATTATGACTTCTAGAAAAAAAAATGTTAATGCTAGTTTATACATACACATATATGGTATATAATGTTAGATATTTTTGGAGTTAAAGCCTAGTACGCAGATCGCGCTAAATTTTAGCTCTCATACCCATACACAATTCTTTACCGAAGCTATTTTTGAGAGAATTTAGTATGGGAGCTAAAATTTATCGCGATCTGCATACTGGACTTAACTGAATAAAAAAACGAATTAATGTAAAAGCTTTCTTCGTTGTTCGTTGTACACCGAATGAAGAACGAAAGTCTAAGGCCAAAAGCCAGTCTTAGAAACAAAAAGAACGCACAAACGGCCACGTTCGGGTGGTAGGCAGATACGTATCTGAGATATGTTAGAATCTGATATGTTTTCGAACGACCAAAACCGGATACGTACGCAAACCAAACGAAAACACCCTGCACAAAGGAAAATGAATAGATGAGATGTCAGCTGTTCGTAAATCCAAACAGATTCGAAAATTATTGCGATAGCTTTAGATTTGTTTTTGACATCAGCTGTTTGGTTCGTCAGCTAGTTTTTCCTTAGACATAACAACAACACGAACAAATCCAGATACCTTTGGTTACGTACCCGACCGCGGCCAATCTCAAACGCAAAATGTTGCGGTCAGTCAGTTTTGAGTTTAAATATTTTTGTAAAAATCCCCATTGCTAAAGCATGCACATTCCATGTCCATCTTCCTCATCGCATTTGAGAATATTGTTTTGATTCAAATAATATGATTTATTGTATCTTTAACATTGAACAAGAAGTACAGGAAAGGGCATATCGAGAAAAAATTTAAGTATTTTTCAAAATTATGTGAGTCACACAAACACAAATGCATTGGCACAGGGTCGCAGTGTAGATAGACGGCTACTTGCTGGGGCGCCAAAAGGAATTGTTTGCTGCGTTCTTTGAATGAGGAAGAGAGGACGAGGCTTTTGTCACATATACAGTGTACGTGAGTGAAGCATTAAAATAAAATTAAAAAAAAAATCCTAATATCATCTGTTATTTTGCCTAGCTGAAAGAAAATGGGCACGAGTACGATAACTTGGGCGCCGACAATTGATAACGGATTTTTGTAGAGGGGTCAAATACAAACATTTTTTTTACTACGGGTGGGGGTTGTCTATCTCCCCCCGTTTGGGAGGGAGGGGCAATTTAATGAAAAAAGTACTAAAAATGGAAACAAAAACATTTAAAAATAACGGTTATACCTACAATTAAGTATTATATATTTTTTGAAAGCCAATACACTGTTTTATTAGCCAGCTTTAAAATCTAGTGAAATCTATCCATAGTTTTTGAAAAAAACTACTTACAAACTCGAAATTTGCGAAAAAAATGTTTAAAGTGTAATTTTTCAAAACTTTGAGATTTTATGTTATATTTTTTTTCTTAGAAATCGTTGCTCATATTAATTCTTAATCGAATTAATCGAAGACGAAAGGAAAAGAGAAGAAAGCCAGAAGCTCGACTTATAGATGTATATATGCGCAACTTAACTACAACTTGGCAGCTAACAATTACTTCAGGGTGGAGTACCCAACCGACCTCATGGCACTCATTTTAAAAGCACGAGGAGAGTTACTCCCCCTGAACTACATGCCGCATAGAAGTGATTTACGAGAAACGTGTGAGCTATGTAATCTTGGAGAGAAAAAGCACGTTTTTCACTTTTTGGGCAGATGTCCGATTCTGGTAGAAACGAGAAGAAGTACCTTTGGAAAGAATTACCTAAGCAATGCTGAAACAGTCGATATTCTTAACGGAGTAACTGACTGGATGTTTTTAACCAATATACTAGAATAGCTCTTAGCTACAGAAACGAATTTTTGATGAACTTTTTAAAATTAAAAAAAACTTAACACTTATGTATAATATGTTATATCAATTTATTATAATATTCGCCAACTCGCAGACGGTGTATATGCCATGTCATATAATGAATGGAAACCAAAATATTGTAAATTGTATTTGAAAATTGAATTGAATATTAATTCTTAATCAGAAACCGAAAACAAAATGATTTTATGTCTTCTAGTTTGCGAGAAAATTACCAAAACTACTATTTTAATTCAATTAATTTTTTTTGCTTGATAGTAAAAAATGTTTGATAGTAAAAATAGAATATGGATTAATTCTTACACAAATTGACTCTAAATTATCATACTTTACCAACACCCACCCTTATGGCCTATAAGCAGTGAGGTATGTTTGGGGGCATGCTGCCCCCTTGCAACCCCCCTCATTGGTATCACTATAGGATTTGGGATATATGCGTGGTTCGGTGTATGCAAAATTTGATATTTAAATAAAGTGCTAGTACCCAGCATTTGGGCATTTTAAAAGCGAGGTATGTATGGGGGGCATGCTGCCCCCTGCAACCCCCCTGCTTGGGCTCACTATAGGATTTGGAGTATGTGCGAGGTTCGGTGTATGCCAAATTTCGTTTGCATTTAAGGAACTTTGAATGTATTCTCCGTTTCCAATGTCAACAGCTACATATTTTTTAAAAAAATAAAATACTCATAAAAAAGTACTTCTTAGTCTAAGAGCCCACAGCAGATTTGGCGTACGAAAGTGAACCAAAAACAAATTATATGAGTCGAAAGGTGTATTAAGGGTGAGAAAAGAAATGCAAGTCTTGCAGTCCCTGGTGGCGGCTGTTAGGTGGGAGGGGCAATTTTCTAAAAAATTGACTTAAAACAGAAAAACAAAAAAACTAAAAACATAGGTAACATGTACAATGCCCTGTTATATTTTTATAAAAGGCCAGAAGTCCCTTCTTTCATTTTCTTTTTAAATAAAGTTCTTTCAATGAATAGTTTCTGAAATATTAATGTTTGAACTCAAAATGTTGAAGTAAAAAAATGGTAAAAAATATTTTTTTCGCAAAATTTCACGTGATTAAGTACTATTTTTGTTTCCAAAATTCAATGCCCTTATCAAAATCCGGTTAAATTATCATTTCAGCAACCAGTTAAAATAGGACAAACATGCGGAAAAAAATTCTTACATTTTTGAAACTTGGTGGGAATGTCAGATTAACCATAAGAATAAAGAATCAAAAGAGTCCATAAAAATATCTGTATCCCACGGGTGTTTTTTGGAGGGGGAAAGTGGGAGGTATGACTTATCGAAGTTAAAAAATTACATTGATACAATTTGGATATATGATACATGATTTTAGGGTATTTTTCAATTCTGAATCTAATGACATCAAAATTAAAGCGATACAATAATCCTAAAAAAAGTTATGGTCCATTTTATCCAGAGATGACTGTTTTTCAGTAAAACTGGTAAACTATTAAAAAATACCTTTAAAAGAATGGTACATTAATGAATATTTGTATAAATATTTAATTTGACATGAGAATAAAGAATCAAAAGAGTACATACAAATATCTATGACGCAAGGGTGTTTTTTTGAAGGAAAACAGAAGGTATGAAATTTTGATCATAACACCTATCCCAAGAATGGGAAGAAATTTATTAAAAATGTTTCATTTGTCAAATGCCAAATTGAATATTTATACAAATTTTCATCAATGTACCATTCTTTTGAAGGTATTTTTTAATAGTTTACCAGTTTTATAAAATGGCACAAGTTTGAAAGACTCGCGAATATATCATCTAGACGTGCGAGTGGATGGTATTGCAATGAAATTAATTTATTAATTGTTATTTTGCAGTCCATACAAATTCCAATCGCCTTATTTGCCTTATCTACGACAACTATGGGAGTTGCCCATAAGCTTTGTTCAACAGGCTCCATTATCTTTCTGAACTCAAACTTGTATTAAAGACATTTGGAAAATTTGATTTTAAAAATTCTACGAAATATTCTTTTGTTTGAATAACTGAATCACAACAAAAACATAAATGTTAAAAAAGGAGCCAAGTTCTTCTATATACAAAAACCTTTGCGTAACAAATCAGCCGTAAAAGTGATCGCACTCTCCCGAGAAAGTGTGTTAAAATTTTAAGATTGTAAAAATAGACTTTAAAACTAAATAAAAAAGTGAAATAAAAGTGATTATCGTAAACAATAAAAATATTTTATTTAAAAAAATATAAAAAAATGCGGTACTGCGTAAAATCGTGTAAAACGCCCATAATAAGACGAAAAAAATTTTCCATTTCACAAGTAAGTTTTGGCTCACATTCCATACAAAAAATTTGAAGTATTGTTTGTTAGGTAAATACATAATACAGGGACAACCACAGAAATAACTAATAAATATTTTCTATTTTAAATACATAACTTATATCAAAAACTAAAACGTAGAAAAATAACTGCACAACGGGCGCTCAACGGTTTTGAGCGCCTTGCATCACCAACTAAAACTAATCCTGCCTTGTACGAGAATTTCTCATTTGACAGGTCATCTTCAGAAAATTACATGATGAAAGTACTCGCGCAGAAAAACATTCTAGTTTTCGACATGGCACTAGAGAGTTTTAAATAGATTCTGGCAAGGTCTTAGCATGGCTGAGTAATGGCCAAAACTAGGGCCTTGTCGATTATGAATCCTTTTGCCTCGTCAGAAAAACCACTATAGGCCCCGGACCAGCAAAAAGTAAATTTGTTCATATTTTTTCTAGAAACATTAAAAAAGGGTATTTTAGTATCGGTTGTGATCCGATCAAAAACAAAACCTGAATAATAAAAATAATGGCGCAAATTTCCATGAATTTAATACGATATTAAAGCAACTTTAGTATGATACTGAGCATTTTTGTAGAATACTCTTATTATCATATTATTTGAATTAGTACCGTGTACAAAAATGCGCTAAATCTAAACTATATCCCACCATAAAAACAACCGATATGAACCACTTGAGATGAACCATCTGGAATTAAGTAAATATAGTTTAAGACAGTAAATTATAATTATTGATTAATTTTAATGAAAAGTTCAAAAAGCTTTTGGCGGGGGTGTGAAAATAGAAATTCTCGAAAGTAAATACCTATGTATATCTTGGCAGGATTTGAAAGAGCGTGAAATTTTTAACTTTTTTTTTGAAACCAAAACTGATCAATTATAATAAAAGTTAAAATTTTTATTTTTCGAATCATCGATTCAATTCGTTAAGTTAAAATTTTGCATATGTATCAATAACGATAGTGCTTAGTCTGATAGGATGCCGAAAACGTCCAACAAGTTCTTACGAGCGAGAACCTCACGAGAGTATGAAACATTTTCCTCGTCTAAATTTTACTTACTGAAAACTTTGAAGGGCTTGGTGTATATTTGACAAGTTTTCCTCGTCTAAATTTTTCCTAAAGAAAACTGGCTAGTGCCATGTTGAAACTAGACAGAAACTGGAAAAATACCATGGAATATCAATTAAAAAGTAGTCTACGATAATGTACCTAACAAACTTCACTTCAAATTACTTTTTGTGGAACGTGAGCCAAAACTTATTTGTGAAATGAAAACTGTTTTTCTCATTATTATAGGCATTTTTAAACGATTTAACGCAGCACCGCATGTTTTTTTATATATGTTTAATAAAATATTTGAATTGTTTACAATAAAATCACTTTTTTATTTAGTTTTAAAGTCCATTTTTCTCTATTTTTACAATCTTAAAATCTTAACACACTTTCAGCTTGGCAAAATAACAGGTGATATTTAGATTTGTTTTTTAAATTTTATTTTAATGCTTCACTCACGTACACTGTATATGTGACAACGGCCTCTTCCTCTCTTTCTTATTCAATGATCTGTAATGTTTGTCCGCGAATTAGTATTTTTGTTTTTATATACTCCCTGTCACTTGTCCGAGGCCACTATTTTCACAAGTTTTTTCTCGATAAATACCTGTAGGAAATATTTTTCCCGGAAATTTTTGATACCTGTGAGTAGGTAAATATATTTTGCAATAAAAAAGGATAGATTTAAAGGGGTAACTTGGAAATTCCATAGGAATTTCACAAATTATAAGAATGGACTGCAAAAATGGGTATACAAAATGCGTCACTTGATTGAAGCCACTTGAAAAATCTTATAAAAAAAGAACAAAACTATAAAAATGTTTACTTTTTTTGTGTTTGGACATTAATGCATAATGTTTTTGTCAATTAATAATGAGTATGCCCGCCATTTTGGAATAAGTTCTATTAGACGGTTTGGAATTGAATCATTGCCGATCAGTGCCGATCTGCATACCATCGCATGCACATCAACTTCGTGTGTCTTGTGGAAGTTTAATTTATTTATTTCTTGTTGTCCATATTGTATCTCTGTTGCCTGTTTCTAATATCATAATTCTTACAAATAGCCCCAAAATTATTATTAAAATTTACCAAATAATAAATTCTATATAAAAAAAAAAACACAAATCAAACAATATTCGCGCCGCGTAAGAAATAATATTCATCACAACAACAACAACAACAACAACAACAACAACAACAACAACAACTACCAAAAAAATATAGCTAATGTGCCAGTGTAGTGAAATGTGCAATAGAAAAAAAAAAAAAAAACACAACGAGTGGTAAATCCCTAATTTTTCCCTTCCCTTTCACACGCAGTTGCTTTAGCATTGAATACATTATGTGGCAAGCTTTCATAGACATCTCCTTTTAAACCACATCCTATTTTCCTAAATCAATATCAGATGTAGTGTAGCATACTGATTTAGGGATCCAGGGGTGGATCGATGCATATTGTCACTAAACACTGGTGGTAATATGTATTGAAAAGCTCAATTGGGCCCTAATTCTGTTAATCTACATAGATTAAATTGTCTGATTTGGTTTTAAGGTAAGTTTTTTGAATTGTTTGTAATGAGAGGTAATTCTAGAGTGGACTATTCCAACATTCGTGGGTTAAGGAAGAATTTCTGTGCTGCATACATTCATTCTGTAATTAACAGACCAGCTATATTGGCACTGAGTGAGACTCAGGTGGGAGAAAATACTGATTATTCGGAATTTAATCTACATGGGTATCATTAAGTGCCTTTATTCTTTTCTCATCATGGCCTCGTTGTGTATGTAAGAAACGATGTTGCTTACCAGCTCCAACCTCAATATGGTGCGTGTGTTAACACAAACTTTAATTTTCTATGGTTGAAATTCACGGTAAACAAGCACATTATTCATACATGCTTCATTTATAGGAGTCCAAACCTGGACAGAAATTCAACTTCTCACGAATTTGATGCTCTGTCCGACTCCATCCAAAGAATTGTTTCCCATAATCCTCACACTGAAATCGTCATTGCGGGCGATTTCAATTTACACAATTCTAGTTGGCTCCGCTTTTCTGGCCAGACAACACCCGAAGGAAGGTATGTTGAGATCTTTGCTGAGCTGAGTATAATTCGCATATCTGGGCAGGTGCTCCTCCAACTTACTTGAGTCTTTGGGATAGTATTCAAAAAAAAGCTTTAAAAATGATAGGTGATAAAACCATAACGGAAACATTTACATCTCTAGAGCACCGACGTAATGTTTCATGTCTTGTCTTATTTTATCGCTACTTTTACAAACAGTGCTCCAGTGAAATAGCTAGTTGCATTCCTCCCCTTAAACAATTTAACCGCAATACTCGCGCTTCTAGGAATGCCCTTCAGTTTACCCTTGAGCCCAATTTCGGACGTACTGTCAAGTACAGGGATTCTTTTTTTAGCCGCACAACACGAATGTGGAATGTTATACCTTACTCTATTTT
Organism: Melangyna quadrimaculata; assembly: GCA_949320155.1. Lineage (NCBI taxonomy): Eukaryota > Metazoa > Arthropoda > Insecta > Diptera > Syrphidae > Melangyna > Melangyna quadrimaculata. The sequence continues at coordinate 19,128,437 of OX439486.1, forward strand.
TCCCTCCCATTTTGATATTCAGAAATTCAAAACCAATGTGCATCGACATCTCCTTTTAAACCCTATCCTATTTTCCTAACGCTCGCACTGTGTTTACATATTAAGGGTAGTAACAACCCCTTGAGTGCGCGTCGATTATAAAAAAAAAAAAAAAAAATACAGTTTTTTGGAACAATCCAGTGAAATCTGGCTCCAGGCATTCGATGATGTTTAAGTCCGGTGAATAGGGTGGCCATGGTAAAAGTTCAACGTTTTCCGACTGAATCCAGCTTCTAACTACCCTGGAAGTATGGATAGGGGCGTTGTCTTGTTGGAATATCAAATGTAGAGGTTCAAAAATATTCTTTAGCCTTGGAAATGCCCATTCCAGCAGGCATTTGTAACTATTTCCGTTCATTGTTGTCGTTATAAACTCCAATTCAATTGTTCGATAAATTGGTGATAGCTCCCCACACCGTATCACCTGATGTATGGCTGTGATGTCTTGACAAAATAAGTTCTTCTTTTCTTTAATCGTGAAAATTAAAGTTGTAACCATCGAGTCCGTCAATATTAAACTTTTTTTATATGAAAAGACAATCTTTTTCCATGCGTTGCTCCAGGCAACATGCTCCCTGGCGGAATTCATCCGTAGTTCCTTTTGTAACTGCCGCAGAACCGGTTTCTCTTTGATTTTCATACTCTTGATGTTACCACTAGTTTTAATAATCCTTAAAACCGTCCAAATACTGGCTGATACCCCACTTTATGACCTCATTTAAGGCGCTGATAGTGTGGAATTCGAAGCTAGTCGCAGAATCAGTCGCCTTTCTCGGATTGTTGTTGCTTGAGCTGTGCGTACTTTTCGTTGTTTCGGTGCATGCTATATAGTTGTTGGCAGCGGTCTTGCTTCTATTAAGTCTCTTAGCTATTGCTCGGCCTGAGAATACCAGTTCCTTTAAAGCATCTATTGATCCTCTTTCTACTATTGTCGACGTGTTAGAGCCCATTTTAACTTGAAATTTAAAATAAAATATAGTTCTCTTTCTTTTCTTAAATAGTTTAAACTTTTGTTTGAAAAAAATCGGCAATGTAAATTTTTCCAAGCAATTTTTGGAATAGCCTCAATCAAGTGATGCAACTTTTTATATCCATTTTTTGCAGTACATTCACATAATTTGGGAAATTTCTATGGATTTTCCAAGTTAAATATTTAACTTTATCCTTTATTATTGCAAAATATATATACCTACTCACACGTATCAAAAAATTTCCAGGAAAAATATTGCTTACATGAAAAATTAGGACCCTGAGATGGGGTGTCATTATTGCCGCTCATATTGCTGTTGATTTTTGGGTGTTCTTTAATGGAGTTCTACTAATTCCCATCCTTTTATATGATTTATTGTGATTAACTTAATCAAATATTGGCTCACCTTTAAGTATATGAATTTCAATTGACTTTTTCTTCTGTTTTAAACTGTTTATACTTTAAAAACACTTGAAAATCAATCAGTATTCTCAAGTTTAAAGGAGCTTAGTTACAGAACCATATAAAATTTATCGAAATTGGTTGAATAATTTTTGAAAAAAAACGGTACCCCAACATTTCATTAAGACGGTGCAGTGCATTAAGGCCCACGGTATTATCCTCCGCGGGTGTTAATTCCCAAAAAAAAAGAATTAATCCCCGTGCGTGATAATTCATTTTTAAATCGGGAATTAACATCCGCGGGGGATAATTCTTTAACACACGGGTTTTAGTTCAAATTTAATATGGAAATAAACCCCATGTGGCAGGCACCTATGGTATTAGTCGGTCTGCTTTCAAAGTTCTTGTACTAAATAGTACTTTGGGTAGCCCGCTTTGCGGGTTCAAGGATTTTAACTCCCTTTTTGGTTCCCCTGTCCCGCTCACGCAACTCCGTCGGTCCGCTTAGGGTATGCTCAGTCGCCTGGAAGGCGCCTATGTTTTCGGGCGGTCTGCTTTCAAAGTGTTCGTAGTAAACATTGCATGGGTAAAAGTATTTAAGAACCATATATCTATGAAGTTTGGGTCTTAATGCCAATTCCAAAAAGCAAAAACACCTAGGGGTCTTCTTTTTTTTTTTTTTTTATATATTCCACGCGCAAAAGGGGTAATGGCTACCCTTAAAATGTTTTTAACACAGCACGAGCACATTGCACATTGGCACATTGGTTTTGAATGTTTGCACATCGAAATGGGAGGGGAAAGTAGCGTCGGGTAAAGCATTCCACATTCTTGTGGTGCGACTGAATAAAGAATCTCTGTACATTACAGTACGTCCGAAGTTGGGCTCGAGGGTGAACTGATGGGCATTCCTAGAAGCGCGAGTTTTACGGTTGAATTTTTTAAGGGGAGGAATGCAACTGTCTATTTCTCTAGAACACTGATTATAATAATAGCGATAAAATAGAGAAATACACGAAACATTACGGCGGTTTTCGAGAGATGTAATTCTATCGCCTATCATTTTTAAAGCTCTTTTTTGAATTCTGTCCAACAAACTCAAGTGAGTTTTTGGAGCTCCGCCCAAACATGAGAATTGTACTCAAGTTTTGGACGAATCAAGCTTTGTAGATCACAGCCAGATCAGAAGGGGAGAAAAATTTCTTGCATCGCCGAAGTAAACCTAAACACTTAGCAGCGTTTTTGGCGACATCAAATGTGTGGTCATTCCACAAAAGGTGGTCTGTGACACACATACCGAGAACTGAGAGCTGTTCGGTTTCCTCGATGCAAGTGCCGCCCATGGATAGCGGCATTGGGGGTGGGTTTCGCTTTAACGACAGGAGACAACATTGAGTTTTAGAAGCATTAAATTCTACGCGGTTTTCGATTCCCCATTGCTGTCGAGATCAGAACTTAATGAGCTTGTCATACGCTGCCGTTCAAGTTCCACATCCGAAGGACATGGATGAGAATCTGTAAACGAATATAAGAAGCTGAGGGTACTATCGTCAACAAAACAGTATAATGGATTAGAAGTTTCAGACAAAAGATTATTTATAAAAATAAGGAAGAGAGTCGGAGACAGAACGGAGCCCTGGGGCACACCAGCATTTATTTAGTGGATTTCAGACTTGAAACCGTCCAATACGACTTGTATTGAACGGTCCGAAAGGTAATTTCTAATCCAAGGAAGAAGAGGTTCATCGAAACCAAATGCGCGCTTTTCGATAAGAGAGCTTGGTGCCAAACTCTATCAAACGCTTTTGAAATATCAAGTGCAATAATCTTACTTTCTCCAAAACAATGTAAGGATTTGTTCCACTGTTCGGTGAGATATACCATCAGATCACCAGTGGACCTATTGCTACGAAAGCCGTACTGCCGGTCATTAAGAAGCTTTCGTTCCTCGAGATATTTCTTGAGCTGGAAATTAATCAGCGTTTCCATGACCTTGGAAAGAAGGGACGTAAGTGCAATTGTTCGATAATTAGAGGGTGAAGAAGATACGCCTTTTTTAGGGACAGGCTGGACAAATGCTGTTTTCCATCCACTCGGATAGAGACCAGTAGAGTAGGACAGATGGAAAAGCTTACGCAGTAGTTTTGCCAGCGTTGAAGAACACCTCTTCAGAACAATGGGAGGGATACTATCCGGGCCAGCGGATTTGTGTACATCGAGATCCTTTAGAACTCTAGCAACTGCACGAGTGCGAAAGAAGACTTGTCCCATAAAATCATTTACGCTCTCAAATATAGGAGGAGTCATAACACATTCTGGCAGCGTCGAATTAACAGCAAACTGTGCTGCAAGCAAATTGGCTTTATCTTGCGAGCTGACAAAAGGAGTATCATTGAAGACGAGCGTTGGTACCGAGGACGAGGTGGCATTTCGTATGTTTTTTACAAATGACCAAACATTTTTACCTCCTTTGGGACATTGTAGTATTTTTTACCGTAATTTTTGATCATGTAAAAATTTGGTTCTTCGAATATGAACGTTACAGGTCTTTCTAGCTTATTGAAACTTTTTCCGGTTTTCCTGAGTAGGGTTGGCTTTATAACATCGGAAGCTTACTTCTCTAACCCTAATAACATCTATTCAGCTCGAATCAAACCATGAGTTTTCTTTGGGTTTGATAGATTTCACCCTATTCGGGATAAAATTTCTCATTCCACAAAGAATCAAGTTTGTAATCATATCTGAAGTTGTAAAGTGATTACTTCACAACATTCCCTTATCATCCTTTCTTATCCCATTACAATTCAACCCATTGCCACTTTAAATTCCCATGGTCATCATTTCTTTTGATTGCCCAATATCCGACCCACTTAAAATTCCCATATCATCATTTCCTTTTAATTACTTACAAATTCCATTCAACTCCAAAGTCGTCAACCACGAGATCAACGATCGCTCCACTTCAACCCATTCACTTTCCCAATACATTAAACTTCTCCAATTTCATTGCCTACATATGCCTCATTGAAACATAACCCAAAATTCCCAAATCATTTTCCATTTCTTTCTGTATCCAACAATCAATGCACTCCATTTCCAATACACAATATTTAAACCTATTAAACGTGCATTGATCCCACAGGCACACTTGTGCTGGCTGATGTTGCATCTTTTCCTTTTTCGTCGTGTCGGGTGACGAGCTATCGAGGGGACACTCTGTTTCGTGATATCGGATCGGTCGGACGAATTTCTTCTTATTGCTCTGAATCTTAACCTTTTTAAATTAATTTCTAAATCTTGTAATAAATAAATAAATAACGTAAATTTTAAATATATTGAAAAGAAACCAATGTAGAGAATATGAAATAACATAAATCTTAAATATATTGAAAAGAAACCAATGTATAGAATAAGAAATAGTGAGTAAGAAAATAAAACTAAAAACTCTTCTGTGTTTTAAATGTGGAACATTTTTCTTTTATTATCACGAGCAAAACAATACCACGAAAAACAGGATAAAACCCGTTTGAGAATCGTGCTTCTCAATCAAAATAAAGAGCACAACATAAATTGGTGTCAGGTGTGGGGTTTGCCTGAAAAGTGACAAGTGCAAAGTGTTAAAAAGATAAAAACACAACAAATCAAACAAAAGAAACTCAAAACCAAGTGAAAAAAAAAATATATTACAAACAAAAAAAAAAAAAAACTACAATCAGTGATAAAAAAAACCCATAACAAAACAACAATCAGTGAAAAACAAAATCTGAGAGAACTAAGGACAACACATTCATCTGTAACCCTCCGCATCCATCTTTAACCCGCTGCATCCACCAACAACCTATTATCATCATTTTACAAAGCAGAATTTTCAAATACAATTTTTTTTTACTAGTAAGCTATCTTTTAATTATTTTTCTTTACTATTTTCTTATCATTAATTTAATTCTTGCGTAGCCCTAAGATTTTTTTTTTATATATATAGATATATGTAAGTAATTATTGTATACATGTCTCAAGGTGAAATAAATAAAACCGACGAATCCGAATCAACGTTAAACTCGTCCGAAACAGATAGTGATACAGAATCCGACACCCCTTACAATACTTCTCCTTCCTCTCATTCTACTCCCAATAAATTACTGAATATGGCTCCTAAGTTAGATAGGTCTTTTGCGTTCAAGCTCATCCCGGAGTTTGACGGGGACAGATCGATCCTACATAAATTCATAAATGCCTGCGACTTAATCGCAGAAGAGACCTCTTCTTCAGATCTACCCATTCTTCTTCTTATAATAAAAACGAAATTGTCTGGAAGCGCATGTACTTAACTACATTATATGCGCTTCCAGACAATTTCGTTTTTATTATAAGAAGAAGAATGGGTAGATCTGAAGAAGAGGTCTCTTCTGCGATTAAGTCGCAGGCATTTATGAATTTATGTAGGATCGATCATTATATGCGCATATCGAAGATTGGAAGCCCCTTAAAGAAAAGCTACTCCAGCAATTCCTAGAGTTTAAATCTCTATCTCAATTACAGGTGGATCTCATCCAAATGAAGCAGCGAACGAACGAATCTGTTCGTCAGTTTTCAAACAGATTAGAAAAAACTTTATCCCATCTGAATGATGCTTGCATTGCAAGTGAAGGCTCAGATAAAGCTGACACAATCATAAGTCTTAATCGTTAGACTGCGTTGAAAGCGTTCGAAAGAGGGCTTAATTATCGAGTAGGTCTAATTATAAAAGCATCAAGATTTAATACATTGACGGATGCCATTGAAGCAGCCGTCCTAGAAGAGAAAACTAGTTCGTCACATCCTACACATTTTTCTACTAGCTCATCACAAAGCAAATCCAGAAATTCAATTTCATGTTATTACTGCCAAAAGTCGGGACATAACATAGAACAATGCTACTTAAGGAAAAATAAGGAACAGCTTCCTTCTTTCAAAAGTGAAGTTAAGAAAGTAACTATTACTTGAAGTTACTGTAAGAACCTTGGGCATCATATAAATGAATGTCGAAAAAGGGAGTATATGATAATAAAAAAAACAATACTTATTCCCCTTCGACTGTAAATAAACATTCGGAAAACCGTTCAGAGGCCGAAACCAGTGGCAGGCTTCGGACCCAAACTTAATCTCGTCTCGCCACATCCTACACATAAATTTAAAAAATAATATAAGTAGAGTAGATTCAATTAAACTTTCTTCTGAAATCTTGCTAAATCCTAAACCTTCTAAATTTCTAATCGATGGCGGTAGTGAAATTTGTCTGATTAAAATAGATAAAATGAAACCAGAACTACCTATCGACTCTAATATAATTCATTCCCTATCTGGTATAACTGATTCTGTTATCCGTACCAAAGGAGTTATACAACTTCTTATTAATCTTCCTAAAAACGTTACAATTTCTTACCCTTTCCATGTAGTAGATAAAAACTTTCCCATCAGTACCGATGGAATAATAGGTAACAATTTCTTGGATGACCATAAAGCTCAAATAAATTATGGCACCAAAATACTTACCTTCTCATGGGAAAACTACCTAATGGACTATGATCTTATTCCTTCTAATCTAGTTAATATTCCTCCTAGATCCGAAATCATTGTTCCAATCCTCAAGGAAATTAATGTGGATAGTATATGCCTCTCCCAGCAATTCCCCAATGGATAATATATTGGCAATAGCATTACTCCTGCCAATAGTTCTATCTCTTACATATCCGTCGTTAACTCCTCTGAATCCCCTATTGAGTTTAATACTGATGATATAGTATTTGACGAAGTCTCTAATTACAATATTTTGTAAATTCAACACTATCCTGCTTCTTACGAAAGAATTAAAACTATACAAGACCTAGTCGTGACTGACCACATGACCAAAAACGAAAAGGACTCTATTTTAGATTTATGCTGCTTGTACAGTGACTTATTTTTTATAAAAGGAGATAAATTAACCCATACCTCCTCTGTACAACATCCTATCATAACACAAGTTGCTACACCTACATATATAAAACCCTACAGGTTGCCGGAAGCACAACGACAAGAAGTGGATAAACAAATACATGAGATGATGGACGATAATATTATCCAACCATCGAATAGTCCGTGGAATTTCCCACTTATTGTCGTTCCGAAAAAACCTGATAAACATGGTAACAAGAAATGGAGAATCGTCGTCGATTTTCGCAAACTCAACGACAAAACCGTCGGTGACGCATACCCGTTACCTAACATTACTGATATTCTAGATCAGTTAGGGAGTTCAAAGTTCTTCTCAACTTTAGATCCGTCCGGAAGATAGAGAAAAGACCGCTTTCTCTTCTCCTTTTGGTCATTATGAATTCATTAGGATGCCTTATGGATTAAAAGGTGCTCCAGCCACCTTCCAAAGGTTAATGAATAATGTTTTGACTGGACTTCAAGGTATAAAAACCTTCGTTTATATGGATGACATTGTGGTCTATGGTAAGACTTTAGAAGAACACAATTCAAAATTAAGAGAAATCTTCGAACGTCTTAAAATGCATAACTTAAAATTGCAACCTGATAAATGTCAATTTTTGCGAACTGAGCTCACTTATTTGGGACATGTCATAAACGAATCCGGTATTAAACCTGATCCACAAAAAATCGAATGTGTGAAAAATTTTACACAACCCAAGAACGCAAAAGACATCAAAAGCTTCCTGGGTCTTGCAGGTTATTATCGGCGCTTCATAAAAGATTTTGCAAACATTTCTAAACCTCTTACTAATCTCTTACGTAAGGATGTTCGCTTCGACTGGACTCCTCTTTGTTCAAATTCTTTTCATGGATTAAAAGAAAAACTCATTAATCCACCCCTCCTCCAATATCCCGATTTCACTAAAAACTTCATTCTTACAACGGATGCTAGCGACTTTGCTATTGGTAGTGTCCTTTCACAAGGTGAAGTTGGGAATGATCTTCCTATCTCCTATGCATCACGAACTCTTAATAAAAGTGAAAAAAATTATTCTACTACAGATAAGGAACTTTTGGCTATCGTTTGGTCAGTTAAACATTTCCGACCATATCTGTATGGAAGAAAATTTCAACTTTACACGGATCATAAACCTCTAGTTTATATCCATAATTGTAAAGATACAAATTCTAGAATGATGAGATATCGTTTACAGCTCGAAGAGTTTGAATATGAAATCATCCACAAAAAAGGTGAACAAAATACAAATGCTGATTGCCTAAGCAGAATTGCAAAAATGACTCTTCGTTCAGATACAAAATCTCCTTCTACTTCTTCTCAAAATTCATCTTCTGAATCATCTCCCAAGTCGTCTTCTATCTCAACTACTACATCGTCAATTACTAATTCTTGTTCTACATCTTCAAAAACAAATCCTTGTACTAAATCATCGAATACTAACCCTTGTTCTACATCTTCAAATACAAATCCTTGTACTACATCGTCCAATACTAACCCTTGTTCTACATCTCCAATTCCTAAATCTAGTTCTCATCTTACATCTTCAAATAATAGTTCTAATTCTTGCTCTACTACTTTGAATACAAACCCTAGTCCTTCATATTCAGACATGAATTCTAATTCTTCTTCTAACCCTTCAACAAGACGAGAACTACCTCAAAATGAAATTAAAACTATACTCAAAGAATTTCATTTAAATCCTATCGGAGGACACTGTGGTGTCAACCGTACTTTTAAACGCATACGACTTTATCATAAGTGGAAAAATATGTTCCAGGATATAAAAAACTTTATAAAAAACTGCGAACTTTGTAAAAAGAACAAAGTTACTAAGTACACAATGGAACCAATGGTCATTACTTCTACTGCTAAGGAACCCTTTGAGAAAATTTCTATCGACATCGTTGGTCCATATCCTATCACTAACAATAATAACAAATATCTTTTAACATTTATTGACGACCTTACAAAATATACTGATGCAATACCTTTACCAAATCAAGAGGCTAATACAATCGCAGAAGCATTTGTCAAAGAAATAATATTTCGTTATGGCATACCCAAATACGTTTTGTCAGATCAAGGACAAAATTTTCTTAGCGACATATTTAAAAATGTATGTAAGCTTCTCAAAATAACTAAACTACAAACCACTGCATACCGACCACAGTCAAATGGATCTTGCGGACGAAGCCACAGAAACTTTGTAGAATATTTGCGTTGTTTTATCAATAAATCTCAAGATGATTGGGATAATTGGATAAAATATGCCGTTTTCGTCCATAACACGACCCCGAACACTTCAACGTCATTTACTCCGTTCGAACTCATGTATGGTAGACAGCTTGAACTTCCTTCTAGCGTAACAAAAAATCCAGAAATTTGTTACAATTACGACTTTTATGCCAATGAACTCAAATCAAGACTTCAACACTGCCATCAGATAGCAAGAGATAATCTCCTCAAGAGTAAAGAATCCTCAAAACAGCAATACGATAAGAAACTAAACCCTGTTGATTTTCAAATAGGAAACCTAGTTTTACTCAAAAATGAAAGCAATCCCAAAAATAGAAATAAAAAATTACTTCCCCTTTGGTCAGGACCATATGAAATCATATCTACATCAGGAGTAAACTCAAACATTAAAATCAAGAATAAAATAGTTAAAGTCCACAACAATAGACTCAAAATTTTTTTCAAGTTAATTAAAATCTTCAATCTCAATATTCTTTCCAGAAATGGATAAACCTATAATTGTAATCCTCATCTTTAAAACAATACTGAGCTACCCAATGATGATCAACCACGAGCAACCATATGAAATCGTCGACTTAAAAAACAAGACGGGAATATACTACGAACACGTTGGTAACCTTAAGCTTTCCACTAACCATTGGAACTTACTCATATATACTAACCTTACCGATCGCAACCTTCAATACAATTCTATCTTGCTGACCTATGACAAAATTCTATCCTCTTGCAAACAACTTCTTTCTTCTAACTTACATCAATGCGAATCCCTTCCTACCCTCTCTACGTTAGTCCTTGATCGAATTAAATCACAGGACCTAATTATAAACAAATACTTGGGAACCACCATCAAACCTCGAATAAAAAAAAGAGGATTAATAAATGCTATTGGTTCTATATCAAAGCAATTATTCGGCACCCTCGACGACGAGGATGCACAAACTTTCTGTCGTCATATAAATAAACTTAACCAACAACAACATTATGAATCCCAATTAAACGAAAAACAAATTTCAATATCCAAAAATATCATCCATCAATTAAACGTTACAAACGACCAAATTATTAAAATAGAAGAAAAAATTGATGAAACCAGTAAAATCATAAATCAAATAAGCAAAAACGCAAATAGTAACAACATAATAAATAAATCCTTTCTTCACCTAAACGAACTTTTTACGATGTTCAACTCCTTGTCAGAATACTACTATTCAACCAAAGATCACCTCCTGGACGCTATTTACTCCGCAGCCCATGGAAAACTTCACCCATATCTTATTGATCCTTCTAAACTCACCGAAGAAATTAAAAAGATACAATTACTTCTTCCAGAAGAAAATCGTTTACCACTTCCTCTACAAGAGCAATATATAGACACACTTTTTAATCTCTTAGAAACTCATGTTTACTACATTGACAACCAAATAAATTTTGTATTAAGAATTTCTCTTACTTCTTCCAAAAACTATAACGTTTATAAAATGACTAGTATACCAAATCTCATCGAAAACAAAACTTATGCAATTATAATACCCGAAAAACCTTTCCTTATCGTAGACTCAGAAAAACAATCGTATTTTCTCTATGATAATCATGACTTAGACAAATGTCAAACAACTACAAAAAATAACTATCTTTGCGAAAGAAACGCACCAATCCTTTTTACATCATCAAGCAGTGCCTGCGAATTGAATTTACTTTCCATTCTTCCAAGTGAAATCAGTAGTTGCAATATTCAGTTAATGCAAATATATCACCCGATTTTCCTACAACTAGCAGACTCCAATTCTTGGATTTTCGTTTCCCCAAATCCAGAAAATCTTATGATTAAATGCCAAAATCTTAACTCGCAAATAAACATAAATGCAACTGGTATTCTTAAAATCGAACCAAACTGTATCGCAAACACAAGATATCAATCCTTAAGCTCCAAAACAAATTTCGAAAAAAAAACTAATCTTAACTTTATTTCATCAAATCCTTATCTTTCATTTAATATCACACCACCACAATTTGAGAAAATTCCCAGTTACGCTACAAAGTCTTTTAATATACATAATCAGATTGATGACCTTAATTCTATCAGTAGGAATATAAACAACCTACAAAATTCTCAGTTTGTATATTCGAATTCCGACAGTGAAAATAAAAACTCTACAATCGTGTTTTTCCTTTTAATGCTTTCCATCATTTTAATGTTTACAATAATATTGCTAATGCGGAATATGAGAAAGAACTCAGTTCATAATAAAAAAGAAACGGAATCATTACCAATGCCAGAAATAAAAGTTGATTCAACCCCAGTAACATCGGTAGAAACTGAACCAATACCAAAACCTCGTTTAGCCCCATCAAATCTATCTCGTTCACTCCCAATTCCATCTTCTCACAGCAAAGCCGAAACTCGCACCACTCCAAGGTACAAGTTTCGTTCTTAAGGGGGGAGGTGTTGTAAAGTGCGTACTTCACAACATTCCCTTATCATCCTTTCTTATCCCATTACAATTCAACCCATTGCCACTTCAAATTCCCATGGTCATCATTTCTTTTGATTGCCCAATATCCGACCCACTTAAAATTCCCATATCATCATTTCCTTTTAATTACTTACAAATTCCATTCAACTCCAAAGTCGTCAACCACGCGATCAACGATCGCTCCACTTCAACCCATTCACTTTCCCAATACATTAAACTTCTCCGATTTCATTGCCTACATATGCCTCATTGAAACATAACCCAAAATTCCCAAATCATCATTTTCCATTTCTTTCTGTATCCAACAATCAATGCACTCCATTTCCAATACACAATATTTAAACCTATTAAACGTGCATTGATCCCACAGGCACACTTGTGCTGATGTTGCATCTTTTCCTTTTTCGTCGTGTCGGGTGACGAGCTATCGAGGGGACACTCTGTTTCGTGATATCGGATCGGTCGGACGAATTTCTTCTTATTGCTCTGAATCTTAACCTTTTTAAATTAATTTCTAAATCTTGTAATAAATAAATAAATAACGTAAATTTTAAATATATTGAAAAGAAACCAATGTAGAGAATATGAAATAACATAAATCTTAAATATATTGAAAAGAAACCAATGTATAGAATAAGAAGTAGTGAGTAAGAAAATAAAACTAAAAACTCTTCTGTGTTTTAAATGTGGAACATTTTTCTTTTATTAACACGAGCAAAACAATACCACGAAAAACAGGATAAAACCCGTTTCAGAATCGTGCTTCTCAATCAAAATAAAGAGCACAACACTGCACTGCCGTCAACATCACTATCGAGGAAGCATAGTGACCAGTTAAAGCTCTTGAGAAATTATTGAGACTGTCCCAGTTGGCTTTCTCGTATTGCCAAATATGACACAATGCTCTCATGAGCCTAGAGGAGATAATACACTTATATTGTATTTATTAGGGTCAGAGGTAAGGAACAAGTCTAGAGTGTTGGCGATTTGACTTGCAACGTCAGGAATCCGAGTAGGCTCGTCAACAAGCTGAGTTAGGTGGTTTAACTCAGCAAAAATCTCGACATACCTTCCAGAATAGCGTAGCCACGAAGAATTGTGTACATTGAAATCGCCCGTAACAACGATTTCACTGTGCGGATAATGGGAAACAATTCTCAGGATTGAGTCGGACAGCGCATCGAATTCGTTAGAAGTCGAATTACTATCCAAACTTGGGCTACGATAAATGAAACATGTATGTATGATGTGCTTATTGACGGTGAATTTTAACCACATGAAGTTAAAGTTTGTATTTTAACAAGGGCCATATTGTGGTTGAAGCTGATAAGCCACATCATTACGTACATATATTGCGAGACCATGGTGTAAGAAAAATAAAGGCACTTAGCTATAACCAGGTAGGCTAAATTCGGAGTAATCAGAATTTTCACCTACTTGGGTTTCACTAAGTGCCAATACTGCCGGCCTGTTTTTTTACAGTATGTACGTACACTGCACAGAAATTCTTTCTCAGCCCCCGAATGTTGCTGATATCGACTTAAAATTCATCTACCATTACGAAAAAACAAACTTAAAAAAACCAAATCAGACAGTTATTTACGATGATATTGAGTTTGGGCCCCAATAGAACTTCACAATACAAAATACTATCAGTGTTATGCCTTAATAGTTTGTATTGATCCGCCCCTGGAAACCCAAAACCAATAACAGCAATTTATCTGATTTGCTTCGTCTCAATCAATTACTTACATTGCATGAGATGAGCCACACATTGCACGTAATGACTAAGCCAAAGCAATGTTGAATGATGAGGGAAGGAGAGACGCTTGCTGAATTTAATTTTGTGCAGCATCAGCTTCATGGGCAAGGTGCACTTTTGTTGTTTTTTTTTTTTTTGTTCACAAGCACAAGCACTGGCGTTGATGCTCGATCCACAATGCAACGTGAAAACGCGACGTGATCGTGAAGAGAACTCGTCGTAGTTGTCAAGCCGATTTCAAATCATGTAAGTATACGAGGAAACGCCAGGGTATGCACAATGAAACGTTTCTCGTCGTCACGTCACGCCGGAGTTGGGAAAATTGAAAAAAAAAAAAAACGCTCTCGTCGACGTTTTTTTATATGTGATTGATGGTGAATTTTGTGAAATTGTAGAAAAGAATAAAGAAAACAACAGATAAGTGTAAATAAACAAAAATAAATATAAATTTTGTTGACAATGAAATTATATATTTATAGATCTTTTTGTGTTGACAATATTATAATGTTGTATTTTTTTAATTTCTTTGCATTTTTAGCCGATTTCATTTCACCAGCCCAATGGACAAACACAATTCTAATATTTAAATAAATAAAGTAATTTCAGTTTATTTTTTTTTTCATTATTTTGAACGCACACTGCACAGCAGGAACAAAAATAATAAATAATTTAACGCTGTCAAAAAACTCGTCGTCAAGAAACTCGTCGCATTGTGAATTGGGGAACGATTTTATAACTAGAAAAAAAAAAAAAAAATGACAGCGATTCACGTCACGCTCTCGTCACGTTTTCACGTCGCATTGTGAATCGAGCTTGACACTGGTTCTTTTTTTTATTGCAATTTACTTTTGCTTATTGAACAGATTTTATTTAGGCTATTGATTTTTTTTTTCTTCGTACCGTGGGTTCGCGGGAATTTATTAGATTATATTATTTGTTTATGCACTTTGCTAAAAGGTGATGGAGACAGTTTGGTTTATTTTTTTGTTTGTTTGTAATTTGTTAATTGGGGTATTGGGCACGGTAAAATTCTCAACTCCCGACACGTCTGTTCGCGGTGGGGTGCGGATCGGTACTCCTTTTTGTGGTGGGCCTTTTTACCAATTTAAAAAGAAATAAACACCCGCGGGGGTTAATTCCTTTTTTTTTTTGGGAATTAACACCCGCGGGGATAATTCGTGGACGTTAATGCACTGGACCTTTATACATATATAGATTTCCAAAAAAATTGATCTAACTGGAAAATTTGTTTAAAAAGGAAATTGCAAAGAATTTCTTATTCGTCGTAGAGTACAATCAGCCACCTTGTTTACGGTGTAGCGAAAAACGTCAGTAGCTTCTGCGGTCAAAAGTCCATAAATCAATTGTGAACTTTTGACCCACTCCGATGGGCCAAAAGTCCAAACAAAAATCTTGTGGACTTCTGGCGCAATGATTGTGGATTTCTGACCCACTTCAGTGGATCACTTTATAGATAGTTTTCTATAACAAGACTGCTTTAGGTGGCCCGCTTCGAGGGTATAAGGATTTTAACTCCATTTTCGGGTCCTCTGTCCCGCTTACGCGGCTCAGTCGTCTTGCAGGCGTCTATGTTGTCAGTCGATCTTTTATTAAAGTTTTTTTTTGTACTAAACAGTACTTTGGGTGGCGCGCTTCGCGGGTTTAAGGATTTTAACTCCCTTTTCAGGTCCTCTGTCCCGCTCACGAGACTCCGTCGCTCCGCTTAGGGTATGCTCAGTCGTCTTGCAGGGGCCTATGTTGTCAGTCGATCTGTTATTAAAGTTTTTTTTTGTACTAAACAGTACTTTGGGTGGCCCGCTTCGCGGGTTTAAGGATTTTAACTCCCTTTTCGGGTCCTCTGTCCCGCTCACGAGACTCCGTCGCTCCGCTTAGGGTATGCTCAGTCGCCAGGCAGGCGCCTATGTTGTCATTTGGTGTGCTTAAAGTTTACGAGTAGTGAAGAGTATAAAAATTAATTCTTAACTAAATAAATAAATAATTCCTAATTGTTCTGCTTTTTTCAATATTATAATATTAAATTATTGCGGACTTATGAGGACCCACTGTTTTTCTAAAATTACGGAATATTGACCCTTTTTTTGTGGACTTTACTTGTGGACAATACAATTGTGGACTTCTGATCCACACAAGTGGGACAAAAGTCCATTATGGACTTTTGGCCTGTGGACTTTTGCCCCTGCGCCATAAAAAGCTTCTGAACCAGCTCATTATGGCATTCTTTGAACTAAAATCACAGAAGAACTACTCCGACGGAAAGCTATACGCAACTTTTCACGGAGACTTAAGAATATAATGACGAAAGCAATATCCATTTATTTGTTCTACTTGCAAACTAAACTAAATGAACTCGTAACAGTTATTAGTTGCTGCCAGAGAGTCGGAATCTTAAAAATTCGAACTTTTGCTCCGAAACCATTCCCATTCTATTATTTAAATAAGTAAAATACTTACTTATGCTGGCGCTACAGTCCGGTGTGGACCAGGTCCTCAACCAACAAGCCTTCTCCAGCCAGCTCTGTCCCTCGCTAACTGTTTCCAGTTTCGCACGCCAAGTTGGTTGAGGTCCTCTTCCAACCGCATGCGCCACCGATTTCGCGGCCTTCCTCTACTGCGCCGTCCCTCGGGGAGGGATTTAAAGACTTTTTGGGCCGGAGCATTGGTGTCCATTCGCTCTACGTGACCCAGCTACCTGAGTCTTTGCCTTTTCACTTTTGTGACTAGGTCGATGTCGCTGTACAGCCCGAACAGTTCGTTGTTGTATCTTCTCCATTCCCCCTATATGCATACGGGACCGAAGATCACCTGAAGAATTTTTCTCTCGAATATTCCTAAAGCGTGCTCATCTCCCGCTAAGAAGGTCCATGCTTCTGCACCATACAGCAGGACCGGTATGATGAGTGTTTTGTACAGGGACATTTTAGTCATTCGATATAGGGGTTTACTTTTCAATTGCCTTCTTAGCCCGAAGAAACAGCGATTGGCAAGAGTTATCCTATGTTTGATCTCAGCGCTGGTGTCATTGACTGAATATAAAGCGGAGCCCAGGTAGACAAAGTCCTTTACTACCTCAAAGTTATAGCTGTCTATGGTGACGTTCTGTCCAAGACGTTCGTGTTGAGCGTCCTTTCTAGATGACAGCATATATACTTTGTTTTGCCCTCATTCACCGCTAAACCCATATTTGCCGCTTCCTTCTCAATACTTGCAAAAGCTCCAGTGACATCACGCTTTGTTCTTCCTATTATGTCAATATCGTCGGCGTATGCAAGTAATTGGATGGACTTTTGAAAGATTGTGCCTCTAGTGTTGACGTGAGAGTTTTGCACTATTCTTTCAAGTATGATGTTGAAGAAGTCGTGTTGTGCTAATTTTAGTATTCTGAGAAGCACGATTCTCAGTTGGGATTTTTTCCTGTTTATTTGTGTTATTTTTTTTTTTTTATTTTTATTTTTTTATTTTTATTTTTTTTTTGGTTTTATTTTCTTTCGTATAACATTATATTTGAATTTTAAGGTTATTTTAGTATTCACAATTTTAGTCTTAATAATTAGTCTTAAAAATTAACAAGATTAAGAGATTTGTTAAAATTAGTCTTCACAATTATCAAGATTTAGAGATTTATTACAATTAGTCTTCACAATTTTCAAGATTTAGAGATTTGTTTCAATTAGTCTTCACAATTATCAAGATTCAGAGACAATAAGCTAGTCTTCACAATTTATTATCAAGATTTAGAAATTTGTTTTCAAGAGCTAGAAAAGTTAAAAAGAAGAATTCGCACAATTCGTCTGACCGAACCGATATCCAGAAACAGAGTGTCACTTTGATAGCTCGTCAACCGACACGACGAAAAAAAAAGAAGCAACATCAGCACAAGTGTGCCGGTGTGTAGTTGCGATACGAAGTTCGGGATCAATGTACGTTTAATGGGTTTAAAGAGTGTGTATTGGAAAGTGAGTGCATTGATTGTTCGATATAGAAAAAATGGAAAATGATGATTTGTGAATTTTGGGTTTTGTTTCAATGAGGCATAGGCAATGGAATTGGAGAAGTTTAATGTATTGGGAAAGTGAATGGGTTTAAGTGGAGCGATCGTTGATCGCGTGGTTGACGACTTTGAAATTGAATGGAACTTTGGTAGGTAACTAAAGGAAATGATGAATAAGGGAATTTTAAGTGATTTGGATATTGGTCAATCAAAGGAAATGATGACTGTGGGAATTTTAAGTGGCAATGGGAATAATGGGATAAGGGTGGATGACAAGGCAATGTTGCGATGTACGCTCTTTACAACACCTCCCCCATTAAGAACGAAACTTGTACTTTGGAGTGGTGCGAGTTTCGGCTTTGCTGTGAGAAGATGAAATTGGGAGTGAACGAGATAGATTTGATGGGGCTAGACGAGGTTTTGGTATTGGTTCGGTTTCTACCGATGCTGCTGAGATAGAATAAACTTTTATTTCTGGCAATGGCAATGATTCCACTTCTTTTCCATCATGTAGAGAGTTCTTTTTCATATTTCGCATTATTAATATTATTATAACCATGAACATGACGAAAAGCATAAAAAGGATGAACACAATTTACTTTCACTATATCGGTACTCGAATATACAAACCGAGAATTTTGTAGGTGGTCATGGAAAGTAAATGTGAAAAGGATTGGTGCGTTTCTTTCGCAAAGATAATTATTTCCTGTAGTTGTTTGACATTTGTCTAAGTCGTGTTTATCATAGAGAAAATACGATTGTTTTTCTCAGTCTACGATAAGAAAAGGTTTTTTCGGGGACTATAATTGCATAGGTTTTGTTTTCGATGATATTTAGTATACTAGTCATTTTATAAATGTTATAGTTTTTGGAAGAAGTAAGAGGAATTTTTAACACGAAATTAACTTGGTTGTCAATGGAGTAAACATGAGTTTCTAAGAGATTAAAAAGTGTGTCTATATATTGCTCTTGTAGAGGAAGTAGTAAGCGATTTTCTTCTGGAAGGAGTAATTGTATCTTTTTAATTTCTTCGGTGAGTTTAGAAGGATCAATTAGATATGGGTGAAGTTTTACATGTGCTGCGGAGTAAATAGCGTCAAGGAGGTGATCTTTGGTTGAATAGTAGTATTCTGAAAGAGAGTTGAACATCGTAAAAAGTTCGTTTAGTTGAAGAAAGGATTAATTTATTATGTTGTTACTATTTGAGTTTTTGCTTACTTGATTAATTATTTTACTGGTTTCTTCAAGTTTTTCTTCTATTTAAATAATTTGGTCGTTTGTAAGGTTTAGTTGATGGATGATATTTTTTGATATTGAAATTTGTTTTTCGTGTTATTGGGATTCATAATGCTGTTGTTGGTTAAGTTTATTTATATGACGAGAAAAAGTTTGTGCATCCTCGGCGTCGAGGGTGCCAAATAGTTGCTTTAATATGGAACCAATAGCATTTATTAGTCCTCTCTTTTTTATTCGAGGTTTTATGGTGGTTCCTAAGTATTTGTTTATAATTTGGTCCTGTGATTTAATTCGATCGAGGACGAACGTAGAAAGGGTAGGAAGGGATTCGCATGGGGATAGGTGTTCGTGAGAAGAAAGAAGTTGTTTACAAGACGATATAATTTTTCATAGGTCAGTAAGATTGAATTGTATTGAGAGTTGAGATCAATAAGGTTAGTATATATTAGAATTGTTAGTAGTATATTCCTATCTTGTTTTTCAGGTCGACGATTTCATATAGTTGCTCGTTGTTGATCATCATTTCGTAACTCAAGATTATTTTAAAGATGAGGATCACAATTATAGGTTTCTCTATTTCTGGAAAGAATATTAAGATTGAATTTTGTTTGAGTCTATAGTTGTGGATCTTAACTATTTTATTCTAAGTTTTAATGTTGGAGTTTACTCCTGACTTAGATAAGATTTCGTAACGTCCTGACCAAAGAGGAACAAGCTTATTATTTTTATTTTTAGGATTACTTTCGTTTTTAAGTAGAATAAGCGAAAGTTTCCAGGATTTTGTTTTGTATCATACTGTAGTTTTGAAGATTCCTTACTCTTCAGTAGTTTGTCTCTAGCGATTTGGTGACAATGTTGAAGCCTTGACTTAGGTTCATTGGCATACACATCGTTATTGTAACTAACTTTTGGTTTTTTTGTAACACTAAAAGGAAGTTCAATTTGCCTACCGTACATTAGTTCGAATGGAGTGTACGACGTTGAAGTGTTGGGAGTCGTGTTATGTACGAAAACGGCATATTTAATCCAGTTATCCCAATCAACTTGAGATTTATTAATAAAACAACGCAGATACTCTACGAAGTTACTGTCACATTTGACTGTGGTCGGTATGCAGTAGTTTGGAGTTTATTTATTTTAAGAAGTTTGCATACATTTTTGAATTTATCGCTAAGGAAATTTTGTCCTTGGTCTGACAACACGTATTTGGGTGTGCCAAATCGAAATATTATTTCTTTGAC
Source organism: Melangyna quadrimaculata (assembly GCA_949320155.1). Classification (NCBI taxonomy): domain Eukaryota; kingdom Metazoa; phylum Arthropoda; class Insecta; order Diptera; family Syrphidae; genus Melangyna; species Melangyna quadrimaculata. Next base: position 19,148,800 of record OX439486.1, read on the forward strand.
GACTGCTTCGGCGATTGTATTTGCCTCTTGATTTGGTAAAGGAATTGCATCATTGTATTTTGTAAGATCAATGAATGTTGAAATATATTTATTATTATTATAAGTTATAGGATAGGGACATAGGATATCGATTCAAGTTTTTTCGAAGGGGTATTTGGAAGTTGAAGTTATAACCATAGGTTCCATGGTGTATTTTATTACTTTGTTTTTCTGACAGAGTTCGCAATTTTTAATGTAGTTTTTTATTTGAACATATTTTTCCAACTGTGATATAACTTTATACGTTTAAAGGTTCTGTTGACACTTCAGTGTCCTCCAATGGGATTTAGATGGAATTCTTTAAGAATAGTTTTGATTTCATTTTCTGACAAATCTGGTTTTGATGAAGGAATATTTGAAGAACTAGTAGTTAGGACTAAAGGCTTAGAACAAGAATTAGAATTTGTATTTTTATTTTAAGATTTTGAACAAGGATTAGGAATTGGGTTTGAACAAGAATTAGAATTTGTATGTTTATTTAAAGATTTTGAACAAGAATTAGAATTTGTATTTTTATTTAAGATTTTGAACAAGAATTAGAATTTGAATTTTTACTTGAAGATTTTCAACAAGAATTAGAAGTTGAAGATATAGAAGACCAACTTGAATTTATGGATGGTGGACAAGAATTAGTAGTTGGCGTTGAAGAAGACGAATTTGTATTTGTTGGTGAAGAAAGAGAATTTGAAGATGTAGAAAAATAATTAGTATTTTCAGATGATGTAGGGGAGGATGGATGAAAACGAGTTAGCAGTTGTCTCAGAAGACGAATTTTGAAAAGAATTAGAAGAAGATTTTGTATCTGAACGAAGAGTCATTTTTGCAAATATGCTTAGGCAATCAGCATTGGTATTTTGTTCACCTTTTTTGTGAATGATTTCATATTCAAACTCTTCGAGCTGTAGGCGATATCTGATCATTCTAGAATTTATCTCTTTACAATTGTGGATATAAACTAGAGGTTTATGATCCGTGTAAAGTTAAAATTTTCTTCCATACAGATATGGTCGGAAATGTTTAACTGACCAAACGATAGCCAAAAGTTCCTTATCTGTAGTAGAAAAATTCTTTTCACTTTTATTAAGAGTTCGTGATGCATAGGAGATAGGAAGATCATTACCAATTTCACCTTGTGAAAGGACACTACCAATAGCAAAGTCGCTAGCATCTGTTGTAAGAATGAATTTTTTAGTGAAATCGGGACGTTGGAGGAAGGTTGGATTAATAAGTTTTTCTTTTAATCCATGGAAGGAATTTGAACAAAGAGGGGTCCAGTCGAAGCGAACATCCTTACGTAAAAGATTAGTAAGAGGCTTAGACATTTTTGCAAAATCTTTTATGAAGCGCCGATAATAACCTGCAAGACCAAGGAAGCTTTTGATTTCTTTTGCGTTCTTGGGTTGTGTAAAATTTTTCACACATTCGATTTTTTGTGGATCAGGTTTAATACGGATTCGTTTAAGACATGTCCCAAATAAGTGAGCTCAGTTCGCAAAAATTGGTATTTATCGGGTTGCAATTTTAGATTATGCATTTTAAGACGTTTGAAGATTTCTCTTTATTTTTAATTGTGTTCTTCTAGAGTTTTACCATAGACCACAATGTCATCCAAATAAACGAAGGTGGCTGGAGCACCTTTTAATCCATAAGGCATCCTAATGAATTCATAATGACCAAAATGAGAAGAGAAAGCGGTCTTTTCTCTATCTTCCGGGTGAACTTCAATTTGATGAAAGCTACTAGCTAGATCTAAGGTTTAGAAGAACTTTGAACTCCCTAACTGATCCAGAATATCAGTTATGCTAGGTTTCGGGTATGCGTCACCGACGGTTTTGTCGTTGAGTCTGCGAAAATCGACAACGATTCTCCACCTTTATCATGCTTTTTCGGAACGACAATAAGTGGGAAATTCCGCGGACTATTCAATGGTTGGATATTATATTATTATCGTCCATCATCTCATGGATTTGTTTATCCACTTCTTGTCGGTGTGCTTCCGGCAACCTGTAGGGTTTTATATATGTAGGCGTATCATCTTGTGTTATGATAGGATGTTGTACAGAAGAGGTATGGGTTAATTTATCACCTTTTACAAAAAATAAGTCACTATACAAGCAGCATAAATCTAGAATAGAGTGCTTTTCGCTTTTGGCCATGTGGTTAGTCACCACTAGTTCTTGTATATTTTTATAAGAAGCAGGATGGTGTTGAAATTGCAAAATACTGTTATTATATTATCATCAGTATTAAACTCAACTGCGGATTCAGAGGAATTAACGTCTGATATGTTAGAGAACTATTGGCAGGAGTAATGCTATTGCCAATATATAATCCATTGGAAAATTGTTGGGAGAGGCATACGCTGTCCACATTTGTTTCCTTGAAGATTGGCACAATGATTTCGGACCTAGGAGGAATGTTAACTAGACTAGAAGGAATTAGATCATAATCGGTTATATAGTTTTCCCATGAGAAGGTCAGTATTTTGGTGCCATAATTTATTTGAGCTTTATGGTCATCAAGGAAATTGTTACATATTATTCCATCGGTACGGATGGGAAAGTTTCTCTCTACTACATGGAAAGGGTAAGAAATTGTAACGTTTTTAGGAAGATTAATACGAAGTTGTATAACTCCTTTGGTACGAATAACAGAATCAGTTATACCAGATAGGGAATGAATTATACTAGAGTCGATGTCCTTTAATTCGTCAATAGTATTTTAGGGCATGATTTCTAAGAAAAAAATTGTTCTACGGTAAGCGCCTATCTCCAAATTTGATATCATTTATCGGGGATTTAAGAAGTCTTATTTTGGTGTACCCTGACCCATGTTTACGGTAATGCGCTGTTAGTAATAATGATAGAAACTTCGTTTAGGCCTTTATTTTTAGAAGAAATACTAGCATTTGTAACTGCGTTTAAATAAATCTTATATCTTTTCTCAGTCTTAAGATATTCAGTTTTTAGCCTGTTCCATTTTCCCTGCCCATGCTAATTTTTTTACTTTGGGGTCAATTTTCTCCAAAAAATGCGAACATCAACAATGCGAAGTAAACATGCGCCAGGGTACACCAATATAAGACTTCTTAAATCCACGATAAATGATATCAAAATTGGAGATAGGCCCTTACTGTGGAACAATTTTTTTCCTAGAATACACCCAAGAATCATGCCCTAAAATACTATTGACGAATAAAGGGACACCCTGTATTGCCTTTTTCGACATTCATTTATATGATGCCCGAGGTTCATAAAAAAATTTAATTTAAATTAGGTTAATAAAAGTAATGATAATAATAATAATAGCAAAAGTAGGTAAAATGAATTGATAAAAGTATAACCAATATGTTGGCTGGCTAGAGATGATTGATGTTGAAGATGTTTAATTGTCTCTTACGTTGCACTAGTTCACAAAACACTTTTCAGGCAAACCCCTCACCTGACACCAATTTTTGTTGTGCTATTTTTAGTATTCTGAGAAGCACGATTCTCAGTTGGGGTTTTTTCCCTGTTTATTTGTGTTAAATTTTTTCGTCTATTGTAAAATAAATGAATTGTTCCTTTTGGTTTTTATTTTCTTTCGTATAAAATTATATTTGAATTTTAAAATTATTTTAGTATTCACAATTTTAGTCATAACAATTAGTCTTAAAAAATAACAAGATTAAGAGATTTGTTACAATTAGTCTTCACAATTATCAAGATTTAGAGATTTGTTACAATTAGTCTTCACAATTATCAAAATTTAGAGATTTGTTTCAATGGAATTGGAGAAGCTTAATGTATTGGGAAAGTGAATGGGTTTAAGTGGAGCGATCGTTGATGGCGTGGTTGACGACTATGGAGTTGAATGGTACTTTTGTAGGTAATTAAAGGAAATGATAAATAAGGGTATTTCAAGTGGTTTGGATATTGGTCAATCAGAGGAAATGATGACTGTGGGAATTTGAAGTGGCAATGGGTTGAATTGCAATGGGATAAGAGAGGATGACAAGGGAATGTTATGAAGTACGCACTTTACAACAGTCGCATGACAGCGCGTCGCCTTGCCTAAATCCTTTTGTGACATCGAAGGTGTCGGTGAGGTCTTCAAACTTGATGGAGCAGCGTGCGTTCTCCACCGTCATCCTGCACAAACGGACGAGTTTGCTAGGGATGCCAAAACTAGACATTGCTTTATATAGCTCGTCTATATAAATACTGTCATTATTATTAATATTATATTAAGCTCAAACGCCTTCTTAACAATTACATCTACCCAGATTTTCCAGACGTCTCGATCTGTAGCTCTTTCTTTCCATCGTTCTTCAAAATGATCTATGTTATCTCTCCATCTTTTTCTCTGTCTGCCTACTTTTCTCTTCCTAGCAGTTGGTATCCATTCTGTTAAACATTTTGTCCAGCGGTTATCCTCCAGCCTTGCAATATGTCCTGCTCAATCCCATTTTGTTCTCCTGGCCTTAACGACAACATCTTCGATATTAGTTCTTCGCCGTATTGATTCGTTTGAGATGTGATCTCTTAAGCTAATTTTTAGGATAGACCTTTCCATTGCTCTTTGAGAAACAGCGAGTTTATCAATAATATTTTTATTATTACTCCATCTTTGTGACCCATATGTTAGAACTGGAAGAATAGCGGTGTCCATTAGGTACTTTATAGTTCTCGGAGTCGGGTTTGCAGCCAGGATTTCTCGAATATTCCAATATTGTTTCCACCCGTTAGTTTTTCTCTGCTGTATGTTCTTATATTCCTTATTTTTGAATGTGATGATTTGTCCTAAGTAGGTAAAGTCGTGTACATATTGAATTGGGTGTCCTTCTAGTTGAATAGTATGTGGTATGGCATTGTACATCATTTTTGTTTTACTTAAGTTTATATGGAGTCCAGTTTTGACATATGCATCATTTAGCTCGATTATCATCCCTTGTAGCTCGGAGTGAAGAACTTATAAGAGCGATATCGTCTGCAAAGCGCAAGTTATTCAGGTGCTCGCCATTTATCACGATGCCTTTATTATTCCACATTAAAGAACGAAACATTTCCTCTAACACCGCAGCAAATAACATTGGTGAGATTGGATCTCCCTGTCGTACTCCACGTTCTATTTTGAAATCAGTGCCTGTTACTTCTGTTTTTACTCTTGCAGTTGAGTTTTGATACAGATTTCCCAGAATTCTTGTGTATTTGGTACTTACACCTTGATTTAATAGAGCTTCTCATATTTTCTCATGCTCGATTGTATCAAATGCTTTTGTGAAGTCTTTAAAGCATAGATATATTTGAATTTGATGTTCATGAGCTTTTTCGATGAGTTGGTTCATGCTTTGAAGATGGTCGGCTGTTGAAAAGCCAGATCGAAATCCAGCCTGCTCTCTGGGTTGGTTTTCATCCAGTGTATTTTGAATTCAATGGCTTAAACATTTTAAAAATACTTTATAAATTGTAGACATAATACTTATGGGACCTTAATTATTAATGTCGTTTTAACATCCTTTTTTGTGCAGAAGAATAATATCTGTTTTAAATCATTGTATTGGCAATGTTTCCGTCAGTAAGATAGCGTTGAAGAGGTTGGAAAGCACTTTAGATATTATTGGCATCCCTATCTTTAGCATTTCATTTTGAATGTAATCGTTTCCAAAGCTTTTGTTATTTTTCAGACTTCTTAAAGTTTGCTCTATTTCATCAATTTGGAGCTCGGGATGTTTGAAATATTATTTAAAGCGACTAAAATACAAGTTCCTGTAAAAGTTTGTTGCAACTTCGTTAATTTCTTCACGTAGAGTAATGACACTCTTCATGGAATTAAGGTGATTAATCCATGTTTTGTTGGGTTCTAAATTGGGTTCTAAAATTTTCTTAATCTTTTTGATAGATCCTGTATTTTCCAAAGCTTTCTTGATCAGATTGTAATTAAACTCTTCTAAATCCAGTTTGATATGTTGTTTGCATTCATTGTGAAGTTTTTTAAGTTCAAGTTTTTCGATAGAACTAATGCATTCCCTTCTTCCCAATTCTTTTCTTTGTCGACTCTTTTATTTTTCGGTTTATATATAGTTTCAGATGCTAGTTAAATAATTTTATCAGAGATGTTATTGCAGGTATTTTGAAGATTTAGAGATGAAAAGTTTTCCGAATAAGGTATAATTAGACTTTCTCTTAATTTCTGGTTGAAGCTCCTAGCGATAAATTCTTATTTATAGGATGCTTTTGAGTCGAGTGATTGATTCTAACATTTGCTCTTACCATTCTATTGTCTGGATCAAATTCAAACCAGATCTACATTTTTTATAATGTTTCGGTTATTCGTGAGGATGAAATCTATTTCGTTTTTAACGAGACCATTAGGAGATTTCCAAGTCCATTTTCTACTGTCCTTATGAAACATAGTATTGGCTGCTGTAAGGCGATTTTCCAACAAAAAATGTATTAATCTTTCTCCACATGGATTTCTACATCCGTAGCCAAACGGGCCCATGATTGTTTCCTCACCTTGAAGAGGCATTCCAATTTTGCTGTTGAAGTCGCCTATTATTAGTATGATTTCGTTTTTGAAGTGTTTTGTTGCTTCTTCTAGAGTAGCCTAAAATTTGTCGATGTTTAGGTCTGTTGCCCTCTCCGTTGGAGCATATGCTTGAATGATAGACAGTTTTTGATTTCCTAAGATGATCTTCATACCTATTACTCGTTCGTTAAACATTTTGATTTCTTGTATATATTTCTTACTGGTAGATTTCACAATAAATCGTACGCCATACATTCCTTGCCTTTCTCCAATAAACGCAAAAACATTACCTTCCTCGTCTTCAATTATTACGTTTCCATATCTCCTTATTTCGGATAGTCCTAGACGTTCCATTTAGTGTTTTGTAGCGCGTTCATTAGTTCTTCGTATTTGTTTTTTGAAACCATCAAAATTCTAACATTAAAAGTTGATATGAAAAAGTTTTTTTTTAGCCCATAAGGCTTTATTGATTGAGTTTTTCTTAATCAGTGGCTCTATTGAGTCTTCTGGGGGGTTTTGGCCTACTTTTCGCACGGTGGCCAACCGGATTGAGAAAGGGGTATTTTTGTTGGAATTTGGTTTTAATATGTATTTTTTTTTTAAGTTTTTCGACTGTTGTAATAAGTTTTACTTGCTGTTGTTTTCTGTTGTTGCTATTGAATGAGTGATTTTGAGTTAGGTGTTGTTAGTGGTGGAGCATTTATAGTTTTATTCAGTTGACTCGTGTTACTGTTTGTTGCACCAAGAAAGTTTTAATCGAATTTTGTTGTTTCGCTTTTGGTGTATTATTTTCCGACCCATTTGATTTTGTCGTGTATTTTTTGATAGTGTTTTTGCTTCCCGTTGTTTTATCATCTAAGCTTACCTCTGATCTAGTTCTTTTTCTTGGATTTTCGATAGGTTTTATTTTTGTTTTAGGTTGTAATTGTCCATCGACTTCCAGTCTATCATATTTAAGATATACTTGATGATCTTGTGTTTTCAGTTCCTGTAGCTTGGGTACTAACGCTTTTCTTGCTGTCACGATATCTTTTGGGAAATCCTCCGAAACACTGAAGTTCCCCACATTATTCTTTGTTTTGAGTATTTCTTGTTTCTTGAAAAATTTGTCCAGTTTTAAAAGAACTGGTCTAATCTTGCCTTCAGATTTCTAACCCAATCTGTAGCATGACTCGATATCTATTTTTGAAACTATTGAGTTGCAGTTTTTATTAATAAGGTTTATAATTATTCCTTCTATCTCCTCAATATTTCTTTCATTCTCTTCTGTTTGGAATATAATAAGATTTGTTTTCCTTATCGCTATTTCTAAATGATTTAATCGATCTTCTTGAGATGTAATGCGCTGGTTCTGTGCTGTAATTACGATATCTTGTGCTGCCACTTCTTTTAGTTTTTCAACTCTTTTTGCTAAAATTCCAACCTTTTCAATGGTGTTTTTAATAACTTCTTCGGATGCTAGTTGAACGTCTCTAGATGTTTCGTCTTTTTGTTCTTTCAACAGTTTTTTCAATTTTTCTTTTCAATTGTTATTGCCATTTTCGAAGCACCCTATACCTCGGTTTATTTAAATGGGTTGTAAGTATGATTGTACTATCGGCTCACATGTGGCGCTAACAATTGATTTTGTTTTTGACAGGTCAGTGTTTGGTTTCAGTTCAGTGGCAATTTATACAAGTTTGGCGAATTCACGGGTTGACGTTTAGTTTTTGTTTATTATTTTATTTGAAGATTTTTCGTCCTTGGCAAATTTTCAGTTAAAAAAAAGAGACTTTTCAGCTCTCAAACGGTATTTAAATATTTATTAAGAAATCTTTCAAATTTCTAAATTTGATCAACCAAATATAAAATAAAATAATGCGAGTCCTACCTTGCAATCAACAATCACTTCAACAGATGTCTCGGCCTGCACCCCAATTCACAACCTTACACCAGCTCAGCACCTCCAAGTATGATTATTTAGCTTTAAATCCAGATTTTATCAGCACAACTCTACACTCACGTCCAACTCACAACAACTTAGTATCTACTAATACTGTCATACGCGGCCTTAAAATCGATGACAGGTGGCGAGTGTCGATTTGAGGTTCCTGGGTTTGTTTCCAAGATCTGCCGTAGTTTGAATATTTGGTCGATGGTGGACTTTCCTGGCCTGAAGCCACACTGATATGGACCTATCAGGTTCTTGACGAACGGCTTCAGGCGTTCACATAATACGGCAGAGAAGATCTTGTAGGCGATGTTAAGGAGACTGATTCCTCTATAGTTTGTGCAGTTTAGAGGGTCTCCTTTCTTGTGGATCGGGCAAACAATGCTGAGATTCCATTCATCGGGCATGCTTTCCTCCGACTATATTTTACAGATGAGTTGTTGCATACTTCTTACCAAATCATCTCCTGCTGCTTTGAATAGCTCGGCAGCGAGCCCGTCGACTCCAGCAGCTTTGTTGGACTTTGTTGCTATCTTTACTTCGTCGAGGTCGGGTAGACGGAATTGTTGACCTTCATCGTCTAGGTTGAGTGGAGTAATCTGCCTGACAGCGGAATTAGATTCGTCATCGCCGTTATACAGTCTAAAGAAGTGATCTTTCCATATTCTCAGCATCGACTGCGAATCTACTACGATGTTCCCTCGCTCGTCCTTGCAGGCTTTGGTTCTCCTTTTTACCTTTTGGTAAAACTTCCAAACCTCATTCCTGTTATGACATCCCTCAATCTCCTTGATCTCGCGCTTCTCATGCTCCCTCTTTTTCTTTCTGAGCCGGTTTTTCTATCTCCTCTTTTGCTTGTAGAGCTCGCGAGCAGCTCTGGTCTTTCTGTGCAGCGACGCCTTGTATGCCTGCTGCTTCGCTGCATGTGCTTGCCGGCAATCGTCGTCAAACCATGGGTTTCGTTGTGGTGGTCGAGTGAAACCCAGAACGTCAGATGCGGCATCTCTGATGGCTTTCTGGCAATGTTGCCACTGGTTTGCAACACTTGATGATCGGGTTGTTTGAGACCCGATCGGAGAAGGACCTAGCAGTTTCTTGCGATTGTAGCCGCCCGACGTCAAACTTCCTCACAGCATTTCTTCGGTTTGGCTGAGTTCGAGATATCCGAAGCTGTACCTTGGCTACAACAAGGTAATGGTCCGAGTCATCGTTGCCTCCGCGGAAAGTTCGAACATTCCTGATACTGGATGGGTGCCTTGTGTCGATCGCAATATAATCATTCTGGTTGACGGTTGATTGACCAAAATGTTTCCAGGTCCCCTTGTTTGTGGATATCGAGGTGAGGAAACCGCGTACTAACTACCACTATGTTTCGTCCCGCAGAGAAGTCGATCAGCCTGATTCCGTTGTCGGAGGTTGTGTCGTGCAGGCAGTGCTTTCCGGTAATGTCACTAAAAACGTCTTCTCTTCCTAACTGCGCGTTAAAATCGCCTAGGACAGTTTTAATGTCATAGCTAAGACATTGCTCGTACGTCCAAGAGCTCATAGAACTCGTCTTTAGTGTCTTCATCTTTCTTCTCATGCGGGGCAAGCACGCATATGAGGCTTATCTTGGCGAATTTAGCCTTGATGCGGATTGTCACGAGGCGCTCATTCAAATAATTGAAACTCAAGACTATTTGCCTAAGACTTTTTCCAACGACGAATCCACACCCAAATAAACGCTGCTTTTGCCTGTGGTAGCAGTCACCGTAGTAAATGTCGCAGTTTTTCACCTTCCGTATACCCGGTCCATCCCATCGCACTTCTTGGATGGCGGTTATATCTGCTTTGCAGCAGTCTAGGGCCTCCACTGGTTGTTCGGCTGCACGTGGCCTATATAAGGACAATACATTCCACGTACATATCCGAAAATCTTTGTCCTTATTTCGTTTCCTTGGTTCGTCAACAGTTAATCCGTCCGTATCCGATGCTTGTTGGTGCTTCGCAACTAAATGATTTTATGTGGCCGGGAAGTCACCCCGACGGCACAACCCCCAACCTGGAGGACCAGATCCTTAGCATAACTCCAAGGACGGGGAGTCGGATTAACCGCTCCTTATAGGCCTAGGCTCTGAATATGTTGAAGTAGCCCGTATAAGGTGTTCACTAAGTAGTTCAGCCTGACTGGAACTGCAGACGCCACTGTTGATTCCATCTTGGGAATTCGTCCGCTGACGCCTCGATGAAAGGATAAGGGGGAACACTTCCCCCCCCCCTCTATCGTTGGCTGTCCCCAACAGCTTTCCATAGGGGTAAAAACCCTATCTCCAGCTGAGGTACTAGACACCCGATGTTCACCACTAGGAGGTTAGAGTTGGAGTTGGTAGACAGAGGTGGGTTTTGAGAAAAACCTGTGGACGCTTGTGACCTCTTGAATGCACATATTTACCCTTCTGAAAAAACAAGTAAAATAGTTAAAATTAATCGAAATGCATTTTAGTTTAGTTAAGTTCAGTTCAGTTTATTGAATTCAATGAATACCTACACAATAAGAATATACTTCTTATAAATTAATGGAAAGCGAAATTTAATTTAACAATGATTTGAAGGAGATAAGATATGAAGATAAGAATGTATTTAATGATAGTTTTAATGAATATCCGTTTAAAAAAAAAGAAATAGGAACAAAAATAAATAAATAAAATAAAATACAATTACATCTCAATTCAAAAAAAAAGAAGTTACTATTATAGTTTTTATGTTTAGAAAACAGAAACAATTTTGAAAATGAGTAAGTAGCTCTCTACGAAACTGTGCTTCGCCACTTAATCTCTTGACGTGCCTCGGAAGGGAGTTCCACAGTCTTAGGCGTTGACGAAGAACTGTCGCTCCGAAACCAGACAACTATAACGGGGATGTCTGATATTTTGGGAACTATTCGAGGAACCAAACTCTATCCTGTTGAAGAGACTACATGGTTCTTGGGAATGAATTATATTGAACAGTAAAACCAGGGTTCGGAAGCGCAATAAGTTATCAAAGGAAATTGTATATATTTATACCGAAAAATTTGAAACACGATCAATTCTACGCAACCCAAATATATAACGTGCGGTATTGTTGAAAGCTACGTTAAGCGTTCGCCTGCTGACTGCATCACATTTGCAATAGATCTCGCAACCGTTTGTATGTACAACTAGCGTTTTAGCCAATAACAAACGAGTTGAAAGAGGGGTGAACCGTACCCCGGAAACTTTCTCACGGCAGCATTAATATGAGCATCCCAAGAGAGTGTACTATTAAACAAAAACAGAGATTTCTTGCAGTTGAAACGTACTCAATACGTGATTTGTTTCAGCATAAGTTGGGAAAATCTGTAAGGTTAAGAGCTTTTCTGCTAATAACTGCATTTGCATTTAATAGGGTTCAAGAACAGACCATTAGAAGTTGACCAGCGAGAAATAACTTCAAGGCCCCTATTAATTTAGCAAGCGCAATTTTCTATAAGCATAAGGGGACAACTTCTATATAACTGAATACCGTCAGCATACATTTGGATGGAGGATTCATTAATCATTTCGGGAAGCTCATTGATATAAAGAGAGAAAAGGAGCGGTCCTAAGATCGAACCCTTAAGGACTCCTCTAGTTGTTGGAAGGAAACTTGATATGTTATTCCCAATCGAAACTGCTTGTTTTCTATCCCGAAGGTAGGATGATAATAAGATTACTGCAGAAGGTGAAAAACCATAAAATGCTGACAGCTTATGACATAGGTTAGTGTGGTCAACAGTATCAAATGCCTTAGAAAAATCGAGCAGTACAAGAAACGTTACATGATCCTCATTTAAGGCAATTCGAATATCTTCAACGATGTTGACAATAGCAGTATTGCAACTATGCTTTTGACGGAAGCCAGACTGCTTAGATGAGAGAATGTTATGAGCTCTAAGGTGGATGTTAAGTTGTTTTTGTACAATCCTCTCGAATACCTTTGACAGAAAAGGTAGTATAGACATAGGTCTAAACTCATTTTCCTTCCATTTTTCGGTATTGGCAATATTTGCGTGTTTCCATTGAGTTGGAAATAAACCTGTCATTAATATATGAGTTATATATGGCAGGATAATAGGTAATAAGGACTTTATGAATACGGGATGTATTCCATCAATGCATTGTATTTGACCGATAAACGCTTTCCACAATATCCATGCTATGCTCACATCTAAATACGAAAAAATCATCTGGTGAGTCTCTGTTAGTTAAAACATCATCTTAAAAGGAGGGATGATTAGAGAGTGCTGGAAACGGTAATGTAACAAATTCCTGATTTAACGAGTCGACATTGACCTTCTGTTGAAGTATTCGGTTTTCTTCACCTAAGACGATCTCCTTTAAGTTCTTCCATAGTTGACGTACATTAATAGAAGGACTAAGCTTTCTATTGTACAATTGGATTTTTGCTGTTTTTATTCTTTGAACCACTTTATTACGCAACCTACGAAAAATTTGATGATTAATTTCCAATCGATAACTTTTCCATACACTATATGCCTGATCTCGTTTCAGCCTTCGAATTTCAATTTTAAACCATAGGCGTTCGCCATTTGTAACTCTCAGAGGAACGTGAATATTAAATAGGTTGATTATATTATTGTTTAAGAATTCGACTTGATCATCGGTAGAAGGTAAACACATTGCCAACGGATATTTTTTTACAACTCATCTCTAAATCTGAATAATTAATGTTCTTGAAATATCTGAATTCGTAGGAAGTTTCGATAGATTTGAACTTTAAGTTAAAAGCCAGGTAAATAAGGTCGTTTTTTGAGAATGCTGGAGCTGATAGATCTTTAAGAAGATCTGGACAGGTGCAGAAAAAATTTAATACATTTAAAATATTTTCATCACCAAACAATAAATACATCCATTTTTGTTATTCTACGTAATTCTGTTCACAAACTATTTCTGGCTTAAACGCAAATATAGAAACACGCAGTGAAAACCAATTAGAACGATTTGAAATACATGTTCCTGTTATATTTAGATTTATTAGGATTGGTTGTAAGGAATAGTTATGAGGATTTTATAGATAACTACTAATCTACCACTAATCGTTTGTTAAATTGCCAGGTTTATTAATAAAAATAAACATTAAATAATAAAATTGGCATGATTTAAATTTCGTGTTTTAATATTACAGGAGAGGCAATAATGCTGGAATCACCAATAACAATCATATCCATACACACCAAAACAACAACAACGATGTAAAGCCGCCTGAAAATGCTTTGCAACGTTCTGCAACACTTCCCGCTAATCCAAGACGATTAGGTGTCCGTAATCGTGTCACTTTTCGCGTTGGCTCACCGGGACAATCTGGACCAATTGAAAGGAATAATAACATCAACAGCAACCAATATCATAATAAGTGCAATAACAACGACAACTATAATATCCAACAAAATCACCAAAAAAATAATTTTATCAACACCAAAATGACTTCAGAAGATCTATTACAACCTGGTCATGTGGTTAAAGAGCGATGGAAGGTAATGATTTTATTATTGTTATTATTGTACTATTCGTATTAGAATGTCAGCTTATTAGGCTTGACCATTCTTTATTCCGGCAATTTCATTGAATTTTTAAACAACAACAACAACTTAAAGGCGCTACCACCAATTGTTTGGCTGGAGATATAGCTATTTCGTGCTTTGCCACTTTTGCTCTCATCAGTCTCCTTTTTGTGGTGCTGAGCTTTAATCCAATTTTATTTGAAAAACTTTTTATGCACACCATAGGACTCGAACCCACGCATATCAGATTTGCTCAGTATTAGCAGTCGTGTGCACTACGCACTCCACCGCCTTAGACCAGTGAGCTCACAGGTCGAGATGTGTTATTTGTTTATCAAAATGCATTTGGAGCTTCAGCATCTTTATAAGCGCTTTTAAGTATGTTGTCTTGTTCCGCCTCCATTTTTCTCCATACCTTATTTCGATAGACTACAATTCGCAGTACGTATCAAAGGGGGAGAGGTTGGAAGATCGGTAACGAACCAGACTACTAAGTTATTATTGTTATTATTGTACTATTCGTACTAGAATGTCAGCTTATTAGGCTTGACCATTCTTTATTCCGTCAATTTCATTGAATTTTTAAACAACAACAACAACTTAAAGGCGCTACCACCAATTGTTTGGCTGTAGATATAGCTATTTCGTGCTTTGCCACTTTTGCACTCAACAGTCTCCTTTTTGTGGTGCTGAGCGTTAATCCAATTTTATTTGAAAAACTTTTTATGCACACCATAGGGTTCGAACCCACGCATATCAGATTTGCTCAGTCCTAGCAGTCGTGTGCACTACGCACTCCACCGCTTTAGGTAATGATTTAAGCTTTTGTTTATTTTCCACATTTTCATCAAGACTCTTTAAAATGCATAGACACATTTTTATAACGATTTATCAACACCAAAGCAACGCAACTCATTGAACATTCTCAAACCATGTTTTAGATTTTCGAATTTAAAAAATTCTGGTTCCTTGATTCATTTATAAAAGTTATAACCTCCATTCTATATTAATTCTCCGACATTTTAGAAAATTTTATTTTGTGTTTGTATATTTTGTATTTTTTTAGGTTGTTCGAAAAATCGGTGGCGGTGGCTTTGGTGAGATCTACGAAGGTCAAGACCTTATAACCCGTGAACAGGTTGCCTTAAAAGTCGAATCCGCACGACAACCAAAACAAGTCCTGAAAATGGAAGTTGCTGTCCTGAAAAAACTCCAAGGCAAAGAACATGTTTGCCGATTTATCGGTTGTGGTCGAAATGATCGGTTCAATTATGTTGTCATGCAACTGCAGGGTAAGAATTTGGCCGAATTGCGTCGTGCCCAGCCTAGGGGAGCGTTTTCTTTAAGCACAACACTCCGGCTAGGATTACAAATTCTCAAAGCTATCGAATCCATTCATTCGGTTGGTTTCTTACATCGTGACATTAAACCGGTAATGTTTTTTTTTTTTTTTGTCTAATTTATCTAAGCTGAATGTTTCCTTTCATAGAGTAACTTTTCGATTGGTCGATTGCCATACAATTGCCGACGTGTCTATATGCTGGATTTTGGTCTGGCACGTCAATACACCACCGGAACCGGAGAGGTTCGATGTCCTCGAGCAGCAGCTGGCTTTCGTGGAACTGTACGCTATGCCTCGATAAATGCCCATCGAAATCGTGAAATGGGTCGACACGATGATCTGTGGTCACTTTTCTATATGCTAGTCGAATTTGTCAATGGTCAATTGCCATGGCGAAAGATCAAAGACAAAGAACAAGTTGGCCTAACCAAAGAAAAATACGATCATCGGGCCTTACTCAAACACCTTCCATCCGATTTAAAGCAATTTCTCGAACACATACAATCGTTGACTTATGCGGATCGACCCGATTATAATGTAAGTTTTGAATATTTTCTTTTTGTTGGAAATATTAATAATTTTTTTTTTTGTTTAAGATGTTGATCTCATTGTTTGAACGCTGTATGAAGAGACGTGGCGTTAAAGAATCCGATCCATACGACTGGGAGAAAACTGATGTAGTTAGTGGTGGTGGTGGTGCAACATCTGCTTCTCAGGTCAATAATGTCCTAGTACAGACCAAAAATGAATATGTGCATGGAAATGTCACACAAATGACTGTTGCTGCTTCAAATGCTAGCGGAACTGAATATGTAAGTTTTGATGTTTGTATTAGGAGACATTCTATAATATCAGTAGACCGAAATCTGAGCCCAGAGCCCAGATCGCGTAAGACTAAAACGATTGTTCGATTGAACGGTCGTCGTTTCGACTATAATTGCTCTCTCTATATTTGCCTATATGTGTTTATACAGACAGTTATAATCAAAACGACGATCGTTCAATCGAACAATCGTTTTAGTCTTACGCGATCTGGGCCCAGGTCGCATAAGACTTTAACGATCGATCAATTAAATTATCCTTGTTTCGACTATTGCTCTCTCTGTCTTTCCTTATTAATGTGACAGTTATAGCAAAAACATTCAAACGACCAACCGTTTTCGTCTCACACAATGTTGTTTACCAATATCATCAGAAACGTGACATTTTAGCATTCCGTTTGAGAAAGACATATAACAAAATCTCAGTTATAAGCATTTGATCGCTCATTATACTTAACTGCAAACTGAACGTGATTGTATGGAGAGCTTGCTAAAAACGCAAAATTAAAGATTGTTTATAAATCAATCTAAAACAGGCATATTGTTTACATAGGTTATTGAATTATTTTGATAGTGTAGATTTGCCAACCTGTTTTTTTATTATATAAAACACTTATTTTATTCTTTATTTGCTTAGTTTTTAGAAGCTATGCTATATATCGTCAGTAAGCTTTTGTTTATATTTGCTCAAATAAAGCTTACTGAAGTTTTAATTATATCTTCCGAAAAATAAATGTGAGCAAATAAAGAAATAACATATTATGTGCTTTGTTTTTTAGGTATAAAAGGAACTGAATTATTTCTCTTCGTAAACTATACATAATTACAATTGTATAGTTGACATTTGTACAATCTTAGTCTAATTTAAGTTAATTTAAATGTACGTTATACCAAGGCTCCCATCCTAAGATTTAATATAAAAATCAAAAATATTGGCACATGGAGTCACCGCAACTAGCAGCGAAAACTAGAAACTACGACTAGAAAATACGATAGATTTCTTTCCGATTTGATGTTCAATGTATTAAAAAACGAAAAAAGCTCTAAAAGAAACATTAATTTTACATTAGAATTATAACATCCAGGAGCTCTCACTTAAGTAAATACCATAAGCCAACGAAAAGTAGTGTGAAGTGATATAAATCTTTATTTTCTTTTTACTTGCGATATAGGTAGTATATGGTAAGTTATAGATTTGTAAAAAAAATCGAAATCGAGATATTATTTTCCTTAACACTAAGATGTTTCTGTCTGTCTGCCATGATATAATATTTTGGAACCAATACGTATGTTGTTGTACATCACGTTAAAGTTGTTAGCTACGAGAGCAAGTTCGTGCGATCTAGTCGTGCCCATTTTGTATATTAGGTACACGTTAATGTGCGCTCCTCACTTACATTAAATATGAACGAAAACTTATTGAAAAGCAAAAAACTGTTTGATTTCCATTCGTTTGCTTGTTATATACGACCGCTTATGTTCCTCTCTGAGAATTATTGTTCAACCTGAATAGCTCACTCTCAAAGTGACGAAGCTTAAGAATTATGTTTTGAACGTAGTTTGATACAAGAACATCTTTTATCCTCCATTTCAGAACAAAATTAGCACTTTTAATTAGACTCTTACGAGCATAAATACGTCTCAAAAACAGAAGTAATTACGAGTGATCGACCATGATTTAAATTCATACCCCGCCATTTTTGAAAATCGAGAAATAATACATTTATTGACTTCCAAACCGAAACAAAATTCTAGACAGAAATTGAAAAAAATGTATTTTAATAATTGCTTCACAAGAAGATTTATACCCATTTTTTTTATCTAGTCAAATAATTTCATTTTACAAACAAACATATTTTACTAAAACAGATTGTATTAAAACAAAAACCATCAATTTTTAAAGCCTTTCTCTTTTTCTAATTGAGTACTTTCGTTGTTGTTTTTTGTTGTATAGGTGGTTTGCTTACGATTTTCCTTTTTCCTTTTAACTTGATTTATTAACTTACACATTTTTTGATTATATTTCAATTATAATATTGATACCCGTTTATATAAAGTTATTAATTAAAAAAATAATATTTCTTGGAGCCTTTTACTTTTCTCTTATGGAAAATACATTGAATGTCAAAAACTAAACAAAATCTGTTTTCTATATGATCTGTCGCACTGAATGCTAGGCGGCGCACATTGTATGGGAGAGCGGAAAAAATCTATAAAATCTGAACTATAAAACGGAGAGCAATGAAATTTTGCACACATGTTTGGAATGCGGTAACACAAATTTCTACAAAATTTGGTCAGGTCCGTAGCCAAGGGTAGGGGGGGGTCAAAGGGGTATGACCCCCCCCTGAAACAATGTATTTCATGGTTTTACTTTCTTCTTAAAAAAGTGTAGACCTATCTTATATTATTGACTGTCATCGAGTTTGATGACATTAAATTATTTTACACAAAATCTATTAACAAAGGTACATAGATACTGCTTTAAGTTCGGCAAACTAAATTATTGTTTGAACAATGAAACGGAGAGCAATACAATTTTGCACATATGTCTTGATTGGGCTACCATACATTGTGACAAAATTTGAATTAAAGAAATTCAAAGGAAAAAAAGTTATTGAGATTTTTCAGAATTGTAGGGTTTATTGACTTTTATGAACAAAAATATTTTTTTTATTTTGTGGTTTTTTTTTCGTAAGCTAAATAATTAAATACATTCATAGTAATACTAGCATATATCAAATGTAGGAAATAAATAAATAAATAATTACATACATAATAAATTACTTAATTAATTCAAGGAAGATGTTTTTTCTTGGATCATGTTGTTATTGTGTTTATATACAATATTAGTTAATATTTGGTCATAAAAAGCAATAAATCTAATACCAACAACATAAATATTCTTTGTTTTAATTTAGAGAAAAAACGTAACAGGTTTTAAAAAAAATATCGTGTACAGTTAAAAAGTGTCCTTTTTCATTATTACCTGTTCCTACCTGTTTGCCTGATAAAAACAGTTGGATTAAAATATTTAGGTACGCAATTTTGTAGGTACTTACATTTTTTCTAAATAACACCATAAAACAATATATTATTACGACATATTTCTAAGAAAAATAAGTTGAAAATTGGAAAAATATTGAGGCAAGAAAAAGAGACTGAGATAAAAATTGAATATCTCAGAGCTCCGTCTAGGTATTAATTTTATTTTATATTTTAAGGACAGTTTTATACTTCTACTAAAAATAAAATCCTAGTTGTAGTACCTAGTACAAATTTGTCCAATTAGTATTACGCAAGAAATAATAACTTTTGTTACATTACCAAAGTCAAAACCATGTTTTTTTTTTTAATCTGATTTAGTGAAACAAATTTGTACATTACCTTCAAGATCGGATAAGGACGGATACAATTCTTTCAAAAATAGTTAGCTGAATACTGTAGTTTTCTAAAAATGGTAACCACAAGGCGTAGCTTAATGGAGCTAAAACTGTAGCTCAAGGGAAAGAACATTAAAATATTAATTCTATACTCTGTTCAACAAAAATTGTCAGTACAGGGCTTATGGGCGAGATTTTTTCAAAACAGTGGCGCCTGTGTATACTCTCACGACACTGATTTGCGCAAACTGTCAATAAAAAAGTTTCTAACCCACTGAACAACGTACAGGAATTGTTATTGTAATGCCCTACAAAATAGCGTACACTCCACCATGACCGTCCTCATTGCATGTCCAAAGCACACTGATCATATAATCGTTTCTACTCTGGCAGTCTGGTTGTGTGAGCCACTGTTGGAAAAAGGCTTACTATTTTACTGAATTCAGTACCATTTGTTTTTACCAGCACGTAAGTACATCTTTGCCATTTTCAGTACCTACTATTTTGAATTGTTTGTACAAAATTGATTTATTCCTTTAGTTAATTTTCTTTTCGTGCCTTATTGCGAGAGTTTAGGATCTATAGGTAATCTAGTCGACAAAAGTCGATCAGAAACTCTTGTCGAATTTAATTTTCTATCAATAGGAAAACTCATATAAATTCAAAGTAATATGACAGAAAAATATTAAGAAATAGATTTTTGAAATGCCGATAGCAGGCTTTAAGTCTATTCGATTTTAGAATAGATTCACGCAATAAGCCCCTTATCTTCACTAACGAAATCTATGTGCGATGTTAAATCAATGGGGACAGTAGTGCCCACCCAAGTTCTGGTACTACACAGGATCAAACTCAGCCAATTTCGGACCAACTCTAACTTCAGTGTACCAATAAAGTCAGAGACTTAAAGTTCGCAGCATTTGCTAAACTCACCAGGTTCAGGCAACTCACGAAAGTTCAGTTCTTTAATCCCCTTTCACACAACGAAACTGAGTATCCAATAACTGGGAGTTTGTAGACGAGAAGAGCAAGTTCCGATCTACAGCCCTCTGTGAGCGGTCGTGTGCGTGAGTGATGGAAATACCTGCTAAATACCACCAGTTCAATAATAATTAATCCAACAAAAATATCCAGTTGTGCTTCTCTAATTGCCCCTTTCGAAAAAAATAAATAATAAATCCATAATCTAATAGTTACAAATAAAAATAAAAATCCAACTATGTCATATAGTAATTAAAAAAAAAAAAAAAAAAAAATAGCCCAAATCAACATCATAGTGCAAGTGCCAGTACCTAGTGCCAAACAAAATCCAACAAAAAACATATAAAAACCAACAACAAAAAAAAAGGGCACTCATGCGAAGACGATGATGCAGCAGCATACACCATAGCAAAGCGGTAAATTTTCCTATTTCTCCTTCCCACATCTCTCACAGTGCTTTGGCTTTGTCATTGCATGCAGAGTATGAGTATGTATATCATCTTATACAAAGCTTGTAATTGATTAGGCCAAAGCATATCAGATAAATTGCTGTTATTGTTTTTGGGTTCAGGGGCGGATCGATACATACTACTAAGGCATAACACTGGTAGTGTTTTGTATTGTGAAGTTTTATTGGGGCCCAAACTCAATATCAGCATAGATAACTGTCTGATTTGGTTTTTAACGTTTGTTTTTTCGTAATGGTAGGTGAATTTAGGGTCGATATTAGCAACATAAGGGGGCTGAGAAAGAATTTCTGTGCTGTGTACGTACATACTGTAAAAAACAGGCCAGCAGTCTTGGCACTAAGTGAAACCCAGGTAGGTGAAAATTCTGATTACTCCGAATTTAGCCTACCTGGTTATAGCTTAGTGCCTTTATTTTTCCTACACCATGGTCTCGCAATATATGTACGTAATGATTAGGCTTATCAGCTTCAACCACAATATGGCCCCTGTTTAAATACAAACTTTAACTTCATGTGGTTTAAATTCACCGTCAATAAGCACATCATACATACATGTTTCATTTATCGTAGCCCAAGTTTGGATAGTAATTTTACTTCTAACGAATTCGATGCCCATTATCCGCACAGTGAAATCGTTGTTACGGGCGATTTCAATGTACACAATTCTTCGTGGCTACGCTATTCTGGTCAGACAACACCCGAAGGAAGGTATGTCGAGATTTTTGCTGAGTTAAACCACCTGACTCAGCTTGTTGACGAGCCTACTCGGATTCCTGACGTTGCAGGTCAAATCGCCAACACTCTAGACTTGTTCCTTACCTCTGACCCGAATAAATACACTATTAGTGTATTATCTCCTCTAGGCTCATCAGACCATTGTGTCATATCTGCGATTTTCTCGTGCCATCAAATCACAGTTAAAGAAAAAATCCCTAAGAGAACCGTTTGGCAATACGAGAAAGCCAACTGGGACGGTCTCAATAATTTCTTCAAGAGCTTTAACTGGTCACTATGCTTCCTCGATAGTGATGTTGACGCCAGTGCAGATATGATTACAAACTTGATTCTTTGTGGAATGAGAAATTTTATCCCGAATAGGGTGAAATCTATCAAACCTGAAGAAAACTCATGGTTTGATTCGAGCTGTAAAGAGGTTATTAGGGTTAGAGAAGTAAGCTTCCGATGTTATAAAGCCAACCCTACTGAGGAAAACCGGAAAAAGTTTCAACAAGCTAGAAAGACCTGTAACGTTCATATTCGAAGAACCAAATTTTTACATGATCAAAAATAACGACAAAAAATACTACAATGTCCCAAAGGTAGTAAAAATTTTTGGTCATTTGTAAAAAACATACGAAATACCACCTCGTCCTCGGTTCCAACGCTCGTCTTCAATGATACTCCTTTTTTCAGCTCGCAAGATAAAGCCAATTTGCTTGCAGCACAGTTTGCTGTTAATTCGACGCTGCCAGAAAGTGTTATGACTCCTCCTGTACTTGAGAGCGTAAATGATTTTATGGGACAAATCTTCTTTCGCACTCGTGCAGTTGCTAGAGTTCTAAAGGATCTCGATGTACACAAATCCGCTGGCCCGGATGGTATCCCTCCCATTGTTCTGAAGAGGTGTTCTTCAACGCTGGCAAAACCACTGCGTAAGCTTTTCTATCTGTCCTACTCTACTGGTCTCTATCCGAGTGGATGGAAAACAGCATTTGTCCAGCCTGTCCCTAAAAAAGGCGTATCTTCTTCACCCTCTAACTATCGGCCAATTGCACTTACGTCCCTTCTTTCCAAGGTCATGGAAACGCTGATTAATTTCCAGCTCAAGAAATATCTCGAGGAACGTAAGCTTCTTAATGACCGGCAGTACGGCTTTCGTAGCAATAGGTCCACTGGTGATCTCACCGAACAGTGGAACAAATCTTTACATCGTTTTGGAGAAAGTAAGATTATTGCACTTGATATTTCAAAAGCGTTTGATAGAGTTTGGCACCAAGCTCTCTTATCGAAAATGCGCGCATTTGGTTTCGATGAACCTCTTCTTCGTTGGATTAGAAATTACCTTTCGGACCGTTCAATACAAGTCGTATTGGACGGTTTCAAGTCTGAAATCCACAAAATAAATGCTGGTGTGCCCCAAGGCTCCGTTTTGTCTCCGACTCTCTTCCTTATTTTTATAAATGATCTTTTGTCTGAAACTTCTAATCCATTATACTGTTTTGCTGACGATAGTACCCTTAGTTTCTCATATTCGTTTACAGATTCTCATCCATGTCCTTCGGATGTGGAACTTGAACGGCAGCGTATGATAAGCTCACTAAATTCTGATCTCGACAGCATTGTCCAATGGGGAATCAAAAACCGCGTAGAATTTAATGCTTCTAAAACTCAATGTTGTCTCCTGTCGTTAAAGCGGAACCCACCCCCAATGCCGCTATCCATGGGCGGCACTTGCATCGAGGAAACCGAACAGCTCTCAGTTCTCGGTATGTGTGTCACAGACCACCTTTTGTGGAATGACCACATATTTGATGTCGCCAAAAACGCTGCTAAGTGTTTAGGTTTTCTCCGTAGATGCAAGAAGTTTTTTTCCCCTTCTGATCTGGCTGTGATCTACAAAGCCTTTATTCGTCCAAAACTTGAGTACAATTCTCATGTTTGGGCAGGAGCTCCAAGAACTCACTTGAGTTTGTTGGACAGAATTCAAAAGAGAGCTTTAAAAATGATAGGCGAAAGATCTATAACAGAAACAATTACATCTCTCGAACACAGCCGTAATGTTTCGTGTCTTTCTCTATTTTATCGCTATTATTATAATCAGTGTTCTAGTGAAATAGCCAGTTGCATTCCCCCCCTTTAAAAATTCAACCGTAATACTCGCGCTTCTAGGAATGCCCATCAGTTCACCCTTGAGCCCAACTTCGGACGTACTGTAATGTACAGAGATTCTTTCTTCAGTCGCACCACACGAATGTGGAATGCTTTACCTGACTCGACTTTCCCCTCTCATTTCGATGTGCAAACGTTCAAAACCAATGTGCATCGGTATCTCCTTCTAAATCCTCCCCTACTTACCTAATCGCTCGTGCTGTGTTAAAAACATTTTAAGGGTAGCCATAACCCCTTTTGCGCGCGTGGAATATAAAAAACAAATAAATAAAGTTAATAATTTATTAAAAATTAAAATTGGCATTACAAAAATTATTTGTTAAGTAGTGGGCTATTATTAAGTCGATTTGACAGTTCAAAATGTTTGAGCACTTATGCTTATTTATTTTGAAAATTTCGTATTTGTCCAATACACGTCGGGTAAACAATGCAATAGAGAAACGTCATCGAGAGAGCATCCATGTCCAGAAGTTTTTATATGTTGAGCGAGTCCAAAAGAAGGTTCATTACACACAGAAGCCTTTAGATGCTCGATAAATCTTTTTGATAGGGTTCTTGAAGTTTTTCCTATATAGACTCCATTGCATTCTTTGCAAGTTACTTTATAAACACCGCTTTTTGAATGTTTAGGTACTTTTTCTCTGATTTTGCTGTTGCAGAGAGCGTTTTTAGGGTAAAATTATTGAAAAAGCTGGTTTTATATTTATAGTTGATAGTGGACTACTTAATTTGTCAGATACTCCAGGAATGTAAGGGATTTCCGCCAACTTTGTGGTTCCTTATCAATTGAAATTGGGAACATTGATTGGAGAGCTAATTTCCCAGATTTGTTCAGCAATAATCCATCAATAGTTCGAAGGTCATATACATTCCTAGCAGCAATGTAATTAATTATTTTTAACTCTTTTTTTAAAAACCATCTTTAACCAAAGGAACCGGTAGAAGACGATTTATCATGGAATGAAAAACTGACATTTTTGAACTCCAGGGGATCTCTGCCTCAAATATTGTTCGTGGGATAATCTATTTGAACTCTATAGCATGAAGACGATATGAAAGCTGAGAGTAAATGACTTTAAGATGAAAACCGATATTGTCTCTGTTAAAATATAGCATTTTAAGTTCCTGATTTATCCAAGATAACAATATTTGAGGCAGAGATCCAAACTAGAAAAGCTGAGTGTAACACCTAACAGCAATAAAAACAACAATATAGATACCCACAATCCCCACAGTTGTTCGAAGATGTTTGTTTTTAAACAAAGAGTGGTCAATAATTCTAATGTCGCCTTTTCTTCATCTGAGTTGGATTTACTTCAGATGGGTCTGAATTTTGCATATGTGCCTAAAGCTGGCCATAATCGACGATATTCGATCAATGCAAGTTAAGCTCAGAAAGTTAAATTTAATTTTGTGCAAGGCTGCCAAAGGTAATGCTATTACTATTATGCGACCTTTAGTCCGATGCGTTTCGGTCCTGATAACAATTACAGTGGACCACATCAGTTAGAGCTGTAATTGTAACCTTTCTAAGACGCAACATTTAAGTCGATGGCTCCCGACGTTTATAAAATTTACAGCATAAACACACTGCAAATTATATTTTTCTAGGGGAAAATGGTTACATTCAGACACCTAGATATAGATATAGATATAGATATTATGCCCGTGGTCTGGCGAAGGTAATAAAGAAAGAAAAAACCTAAACAATAGAAGTTATATTGTTTTTGTTTTTATTTTAGTGGACTGTATTGAATGAAATTCAATAAAAAGTATTTAAGCGACCTTGAGTCCAATGCGTTTCGGTCCTGATAACAATTACAGTGGACCTCATCAGTTAGAGCTGTAATTGTTACCTTCCTAAGACGCAACATTTTAGTCGATGGCTACCGACGTTTATAAAATTTACAGCATAAACACACTGCAAATTATATTTTTCTAGGGGAAAATGGTTACATTCAGACACCTAGATATAAATATAGATATAGATATTATGCCCGTGGTCTGGCGAAGGTAATAAAGAAAGAAAAAACCTAAACAATAGAAGTTATATTGTTTTTGTTTTTATTTTAGTCGACTGTATTGAATGAAATTCAATAAAAAGTATTTAAGCGACCTTTAGTCCAATGCGTTTCGGTCCTGATAACAATTACAGTGTACCTCATCAGTTAGAGCTGTAATTGTTACCTTTCTAAGACGCAACATTTTAGTCGATGGCTACCGACGTTTATAAAATTTACAGTATAAACACACTGCAAATTATATTTTTCTAGGGGAACATGGTTACATTCAGACACCTAGATATAGATATAGATATAATGCCCGTGGTCTGGCGAAGGTAATAAAGAAAGAAAAAACCTAAACCTAAAGCTGATCGTTGGGCGGGTTACCACGCACGCTGATTTAGCGACGAACTCCTTATGCGCTTTTGTCTCGGCTATCTTCTTATTCCGCACAGTTAGTCGAGCCTTTAGAGTTAGACATCCCTTGAAGCTGGCAGGGTGGCCTTCTTTCTTACAGTTTGCGCACCATACGTCCATTCCTGTGCTCACTATCCTTTTGCACTCTCCGGGCTTATGGTCCTCCTTGCATTTGACGCACACATAATTCCGTCCGCAATTGGTGGCAACGTGTCCGAAGCCTTGGCAGTTCCGGCACTGCACAACGTCGTTTTTTTTTTTTTTTTTTTTTTTTTAAACTTTGCGCGCACAAAAGGGATTATTATTACCCTTAAAATATTTACACACAGTGCGAGCGTTCAGGAAATTGGAAAGGGTTAAAAAGGAGATACCGATGAACATTTGTTTTGAATGTCTGAATACTGTAATAAGAGGGAAACACAGAGCCAGGTAAAGTATTCCACATTCTTGTGATTCGACTAAAGAAAGAATCTTTATACTTAACAGTACGTCCGAAGTTGGGCTCGAGGGTAAACTAATGGGCATTCCTAGAAGCGCGAGTATTACGGTTGAATTGTTTAAAGGGAGGAATGCAACTGGCTATTTCACTAGAACACTGTTTATAAAAATAACGGTAAAATAGAGAAAGACATGAAACATTACGGCGGTGTTCGAGAGATGTAATTGTTTCCGTTATAGATCCTTCACCTATCATTTTTAAAGCACTCTTTTGTATTCTGTCCAACAAACTTAAGTGCGTTTTTGGAGCTCCTGCCCAGACATGAGAATTGTACTCAAGTTTTGGACGAATAAAGGCTTTGTAGATCATAGCCAGATCAGAAGGGGAAAAAAATTTCTTGCATCTGCGGAGAAAACCTAAACACTTAGCAGCGTTTTTGGCGACATCAAATATGTGGTCATTCCACAAAAGGTGGTCTGTGACACACATACCGAGAACTGAGAGCTGTTTGGTTTCCTCGATGCAAGTGCCGTTCATTGATAGTGGCATTGGGAGTGGGTTTCGCTTTAACGACAGGAGACAGCATTGAGTTTTAGAAGCATTAAATTCTACTCGGTTTTTGATTCCCCATTGAACGATGCTGTTTAGATCAGAATTTATTGAGCTTATCATACGCTGCCGTTCAAGTTCCACATCCGAAGGACATGGATGTGAATCTGTAAACGAATATGAAAAGCTGAGGGTACTGTTGTCAGCGAAACAGTTTAATGGATTAGAAGTTTCAGACAAAAGATCATTTATAAAAATAAGGAAGAGAGTCGGAGACAAAACGGAGCCCTGGGGCACACCAGCATTTATTTTGTGGATTTCAGACTTGAAACCGTCCAATACAACTTGTATTGAACGGTCCGAAAGGTAATTTCTAATCCAATGAAGAAGAGATTCATCAAAACCAAATGCGCGCATTTTCGATAAAAGAGCTTGATGCCAAACTCTATCAAACGCTTTTGAAATATCAAGTGCAATAATCTTACTTTCTCCAAAACGATGTAAAGATTTGTTCCACTGTTCGGTGAGATATACCATCAAATCACCAGTGGACCTATTGCTACGAAAGCCGTGCTGCCGGTCATTAAGAAGCTTTCGTTCCTCGAGATATTTCTTGAGCTGAAAATTAATCAGCGTTTGCATGACCTTGGAAAGAAGGGACGTAAGTGCAATTGGTCGATAATTTGAGGGTGAAGAAGATACGCCTTTTTTAGGGACAGGCTGGACAAATGCTGTTTTCCATCCACTCGGAAAGAGACCACTAGAGTAGGACAGATGGAAAAGCTTACGCAGTGGTTTTGCCAGCGTTGAAGAACACCTCTCCAGAACGATGGGAGGGATACTATCCGGGCCAGCGGATTTGTGTACGTCGAGATCTTTTAGAACTCTAGCAACTGCACGAGTGCGAAAGAAGATTTATCCCATAAAATCATTTACGCTCTCAAGTACAGGAGGAGCCATAACACTTTCTGGCAGCGTCGAATTAACAGCAAACTATGCCGCAAGCAAATTGGCTTTATTTAACGAGCTGACAAAAGGGGTGTTATTGAAGACGAGCGTTGGAACAGAGGACGAGGTGGTGTTTCGTATGTTTTTTACAAATGACCAAAATTTTTTACTACCTTTGGGACATTGTAGAATTTTTTGCCGTAATTTTTGATCATGTAAAAATTTGGTTCGTCGAATATGAACGTTGCAGGTCTTTCTAGCTTGTTGAAACTTTTTCCGGTTTTCCTCAGTAGGGTTGGCTTTATAACAACGGAAGCTTACTTCTCTAACCCTAATAACCTCCTTACAGCTCGAATCAAACCATGAGTTTTCTTTGGGTTTGATAGATTTCACCCTATTCGGGATAAAATTTCTCATTCCACAAAGAATGCAATGGTCAAACCAAAGCAACTGCGAGAGATGTTGGGAAGGAGTGAAATGAGAGTACCGCTCGCTGTGGCTATGGGTTATTTAGGTTTTTGTTGTTGTGATTATGCATGACTTTTTTTTTTTTGGGTGCACTTTTTTTTTCTATTACACACGCACTGGCACTGATTTGTATTTGGTTGATTTTTTTTTTTGTTTTTCTCGCCGCGCGATATGTTGTTTAATTATTTGATATATATTGATATATTGATAATTATTGCAATTTTGGGCTATTTATTTATTTTGTTTTATTTCACTTTATGGGAGGTGATGGCAAAAACTTTTTTGTTTGGGGGTTTAGGCAAACGAACGAAAAATACCGCACTCAAACTCGCTTCACGTGTGTTCGCGGTAGGATGCAGATCGGTACTGATTTGAGGCGTTCCCAGCGAACCCTCTGGTTCATTATCAGATTCTTCGTTTAGATCTCGTTGATGTCGCAGGTCTTTGGTGTTTCGACGACAAAATTGTTGTAGACTTTTCGCTGTGCCTTTTTTGACTTGTATTGCGTCAACTTCGTGAGTGGGATTCCCTCGATGCGGAGTTCATCTTCCACTTCAATTTGTGTATAGGTATGGTGGACACCTTTGAGCAGAAGGAGGTTCTTCCTGTCTTCCTTGGGAGTGAATGTTGTGAATTGTATTTTTACTATCTGTAGATATTTTTTTTTTCCTTCAAAGGTTGGTCGGTCTCCAGCGTTGTGTTACTGTTTTTAAAAGTCACTGCAAAGTTTTCACTCTTGCAGTGTCTCCTAATTTCAGCAACACTCCCGGAGTAGAAAAATATAGGCGGCGTTCCTGGTCCTTTGGCTGTTTTCACTAGCATCTAGTTTGCCTTCGAGGAAGTGTTTCTGTTCTTCGAACCTTTCGAAAAGATTCTTTTCTTATTTTTCGAGTGGATTCTTTTACTCGTTGCGTTTTTCTTCCAGAAGATTCTTTTGTTCACTTCGCTGTTCTTCAGATCGAACAAGCAGATTATTTTGTTCGCTGCGTTGTTCTTCTAGAAGATTCTTTTGCTTCTTTTGTTGGTCTGCAAACTGTGCGAGCAGCTGAGTCATCATATTGTTAATGTCTAAGCTTGTACTTGCTCTTCCGACATTTCAATTTCAAATAGAAACGTGTCTGGATTTTCACCGCGTTGACTTAAATCTTTCTTTGAGCTCGTTTTTCGTTCCAGCAGTGAAGACCTCGTCTGTTCAGTTCTGCCTTAAGTTTAACACAATTCAATGCATTCACAATTTTACACATTGCTGTTTTTTTTTTATATTTTTGTTCTTATATTTGTGTGTCACTTTCAACAGTCCCTTTCTTTTTTTTACTAATCCACAAACTTTATCAATTTTGACAGATAATTATCAGATAAAATACATTTTTTTTTCTGTCTTTATTTCGTGTTTACATACATACATTCTTAAGTCTAGTATATACAAACTAATTACATATGTAGTTAACAAGAAGTAGATAAGAGCATTCTATTGTCTTTACGACAAGTGGCGAATGCACGTTATAAAATGAATAATAAACAACATAATTCATTGATGGGGATCTTCAATAGAAAAAAATAATTTTTACTATAATACAAAAAGAATTGTTTTTTTTTAGATTTAAGTTTATAGATTATATGAAAAACTCAAGTTATGTTTAGCAAATTTAGGCAGTGATACATAAAAACCATAAGAAAAAAATGTGTCCTTAAACAATTTAAACCAAAGGATTCCATAAGTTAAGCATTTCAATATGATTAAGTGTAAGAAGCCATGTTTTAATTTTTCGAAGAAAAGAAGAAATAACTCTCACATCATCTGACACCAATGTAATATTTTCCAAAGGTTCTATAATAAAACTTATTTTCTTTATTTCAAGTCTACAATTACTTCACAAATAAATCGCCTCTTTATCACAAATTTTATTATTACTAACAACAAGTATACAACTTAATTCACTGTCTTTTACACCGTGTAAAAGAAAGGTCGGCCATGTAATGTAGATGCAGCCACCCATTTTTCTCTTGATAATATTGATATAGTTTTCATATACAAAGTTCGGACTCGTGGCTGGCTATTTATATCCGATAAAAACGGATTTAAATTGTTCTGGTTCTGGTATCTACTAGAAGGTTTTCCGGATATGTCTCCACAAGTCTCAAAACCCTTTTGGAGCTTTTGGACGTTTCAGTTGTATGACAATTCTGGTTGTATAACAGTTAATTATTAAGTCTGTAGCTGATTATTAATTCTCTCTATTTGTTCATAAATTTCGCTTAATGCAAATAGAAGGATATTCTTTTAAAAATGAGCGAACGATGACTTTGGTTGCATTCAAGGGCATATTCACCACAATATTAATTTGACATCTGTACGAAAAATATTGAAAAGCTGTAGTTCTTTATGCAGGGTGTTCTAATTTCACCGGCCCAGATAAAAACATGAGTTCCTCAGGTGATTTTAAGTCGAAAAACTTAAGGGGAAATATTCAAATTTTAGTTTTGTAATTTTATTTTGTTAATAATTTTAGATATATTTTTGTTCGATAAAAAAACATTAGGTATTTTGAAGAAAGCGAATTGAGCTTTCATAATAAGAAAGAAGAAATTATACTTATTTACGTGTTTAAACAAAAATTATAAAAATGCGATAAAATTGGTTTGATAATAGATTGCGGGAAAACTGTCATCCGCATAGAAAAAAGCTGTAGCAAGGGTAGAAACTCTTAGGTGCTCTTGTGTAATTACAAAAAAAAAATGTGAAGAATCGGTTGAATTTTGCCAAAGTTAATGTTAGTTAAAGAAACAAGACCAAAAATCATAAAAACCATTATAAGTCGAAAAGGAAGCAAACACGAGAAAATTACCTCTTGCGTTTTCGACTTAAAATCACCACAGGAACCCATGGTTTCCGTCTCGGACAGTTTTTAGCCTGTTCCTTTTTTCCTGCCCATGCTAATTTTTTTTTACTTTGGGTTCAATTTTCTCCAAAAAATGCGTAATCAACATGATGTTTTAATAATTTTTTCGAAGGTATGTAACAATACAATAAGTTAGTACCAAATTTGCCGAAAACCCATAGATTTTATGATAATTTGGGAAAACAGCGGCAGGTAAAATTTAAAAAAAATGTTTTTTTTTAGCTTTAAACTCGAAAAGCTATTAATAAAAATTATTTGTGTGGTTTTAGATAATTTTTTAATTATGTTTTTTACTAAAACAGTTATAACGGGTGCACTCTGACACTCTTTGGTTTGAATACATGCTAATTTTAGTAGCCACTTAATTAATTTATACAAATTATCTGCAGTTGTTGCAAAATGATTTATCAGAACTATTGGAAGACATTCCAACTTTGCTCGAGAGGTTAAAATTTGACAAGATGAAGAGTAAGCGGTAATCGTTGGATAGGAGAAAGTTAGAGCAGAAGATCACCTGACCCTACAATATTGGATGTTTTTGAATAGGAAGAATGAAATAAATCATTTATTCAACCAAAATAGCAACTTAAAGTGAATTAGAAGAGCGCATGCTCAAAGCGTCCTCTGAAGTGAGGCAGTAGCTAAAATCATTAATATCAATATCAGTGAAATACGAAAACGGGCTCTAGCATGCATACAAAATCAAAGAGGACTCATTCGAACACCTGTTATATAACTGTGTTAGTTCACACATAAAATAAAAATTATCGATAACCACACATATCATTTTTTATTCATAGCAACATTTTATTTGAAATTTTACCTGCCGCTGTTTTTCCAAATTATCATAAAATCTATGGGCTTTTCGGCAAACTTGTTGCTGACTTTAATTTTTAGTATTGTTGCATACATTCAAAAAAATTATTAAAACATCATGTTGATTACGCATTTTTTTTGGATAAAATCGACCCCAAAGTCAAAAATTTACCATGGGCAGGAAAAATGGAACAGGCTAAAAACTGAATATCCTAAGACTCAGAAAAGATATATAAAATTTATTTAAACGCAGTTACAAAGGCCTAAACGAAGTTTCTATCATTATTACTAACAGCGCAATTACCGTAAACATGGGTCAGGGTACACCAAAATAAAACTTTTCTTAAATCCCCGATAAATGATATCAAAATTGGAGATAGGCCCTTACTCTTGGACAATTTTTTTCTTAGAATATACCTAAGAATCATGCCCTAAAATACTATTGACGAATTAAGGGACACCCTGTATATTCCAACAGAGAAACCTGAAAGCAATACAAAAGAGCTTTTTCAGTGGTTGTTATAAAATAGCTTTCTGTTTTCAAGATTTTGAGAACAGAACTAATTAAGGTGAGATATAATGCTAAGTACGGAAACCCTTTGAGAGCTTTTACTTGAAATAGGTATATGCAAGCCAATGCGACCAGACAAGATAGAAACGTCCTATCTTCTCCGTAGCCCGTACTGACAATTTTTGTTAAACAGAGTATAAGTGTGTCCTCGTTCGCCACCAAAAAGTAAATGGAAATCTTTTTGCCCGAAACTCACAATAAGGGAAGAGTGAAATGTTATTTTTCCGGGCGGATTTTCTTTTACGCGAAAGTCACAATAGGGCTGGTTATGTTTGATTTTAAAAATCATACTTATGCACATTTTCTTCATTTCCAGTTAAATTTAACTGAGCCATTCCAGAGTTTTTTCCAGATTTGGTTTTCTTCACTTTCAGTTGAATTAAAAGAGGTATTAGTTAATGGAACTCAAGAGCACCATTAAGGCTTGGAAATAGTGACTTTAAAGAGAAATTCATTTTCTTGACAAAACATTAGCGCATGTTTTGACATTATTTGTCAGTCTGTGAATATTTCATATATATACCTATGTATGTTTATAAAAATCAAACTTAAAGAGAATACAAAATATATTTTATTAAAAACTTTAAAATCGAATATTTAATAAAACACTTTATTAGTTTCGTAAATTAATAATTAATAAGTTCACAGATTGTTTATAGATATGTATAGATACTTAAATACTTTCTGTCGACACCCGTTGCCTTTGCTTCAAGCCTTTCTGCTGCATATTCTTTTTGAAATACGAACTTATTTGTGTATTTATATCTCGGAGGGCTTTTAATGTTCGACGACTACAAATTATTAACAGTTATTTGATGAACAAAGAAGAAGTATATAAAGGGACATGCAGTATTCCTGACTTTTTACTGGAAGTTTCAATGGAAATAATGGAGGTGCTCATTAAAAATAAATAAATAAATCGGGTGGCACAACGGCTCATGAAGAACCAGGGTCTAGTGACTAACAACTCGCGCCTGTTGACAGGAATGGATGGGACCTACAATTGTATGCCGAATCCGAACGGCTAGACGAGAAGCACTCATTCGTGACAAGTGATACTCTTGGAGGATTTGTCAATTCCTCGCAAGAGGCAGTAGCCCTGAAAAAAAAACTTTTTAGTTTTTAGGTGGACGAGGCTGGGAAGCGAACCCAGACCTCCAGCGTGACAGTCGAACGCACTAACCATTACGCTACGGGCTACTAGGTGTTCATTAATGGGACTTTAAATATTACTGAGTTTCAGAAATCATGAAGAAAACCAAGTTTTAACTGAGAATTTAAAACAGTTTGTTAAATTTAATTTTCTTTTAGCTAACTAATATTTAAATTGAATTGGGCATTAGTGTACTAAATTTTAGACATTGTTCAACATTTACCTTTTTTTATTTATTTTTATTAATTATTATAGTCCTTCAAAAGAGTTAAATAAACAAACATCTTATTTGTTTCCTTAAGTATGTTGTTTTGTGGATTTTATAGGTGTTGGGATAAAATTCATAAAGTAAGGATTTTTCGTATATACCTTCGGGATTTATTTTGGTTTCATGTACGACCACTGATCTCACCTAGAATGGCTCCTTCGGTCGAATAAAGCATACAAGATGGAAAAAGGACACATATGTTTTTGAATGAAAAAGGCCGGGGTAGTTTAAAACCGACCTAAATGGGGTGCACAACCACTCAAACAGTATCTACAAAATTTGTGAGGAAAGAACGTGTTTGTCAAATAGAGAGTACGTGAACAGATTTGCCAAACAGGTTTGATTATATGTACCCGGCTTAAGACTTCGTTTTAAATTATGTTCTGCGTGCGTTGTTCGTTGTTGGCCTTAAGTGGGGTACACATTATTAAACTTGGTTGACAAATCTGTTCAAAAGGCAGTTTTTACTAGAAGTAAAAGTTTACAGTAAATACTTAAACTTCTAGTAAAAGGTTACATTTATAGTATTTACTTCATTTCGTATGCATAAAAAAAAGTTTCTACTGGATGACATATACTTTCAGTATATACTGAATTCATTCAAGTAATTACTAGAATTCATCCGAAATTGAAAGTATTTACTCTTATTTACAATGAAATTATAAGTTTGGTAGTTTTACCGCCTGATAGTATTGTTATTTTGAACTCAATTCTCGTTTTCTTAACATCTGTTCCTGTGGTTTTGTCAATCAATAATTGATAGCCATTTGAGTAGCAAGTATGATAAAACAGGTTTGGCAATTAGCCAAATGCATCTAGCTTTGTTTGGATTTTAAAAGTACATAGTGTAGTTAAGAATATAATTCACAACAACCTTCAATTCAAAGATGTAAATCAAAAGCTATGAAACTATTGATTTCCGAATATACAAACTTAAAAATGGTGTTGAACTAACCGAAGAAAAAGTGAGGTAATATATCCATTAATCTTATGGAAGGTTTTTATTAAAGAAATTTTAAGTACTGATGGTGTGTTGAAAATCATTAGAAGTATTAAAACTTTTGTACATGGCACGGAAAGGCTCCCTATAGGAACTAACTTTACATATGTATTAGGTCTTAAGACTGTAATAATATTTTATATTAATTTTTGAAATGGGCAAATTATTGGTATGGCTTACCATAAAACAACCTCACTGCAACCCAATTTCAATATAAACTGTGACTTGATTG
Source organism: Melangyna quadrimaculata (assembly GCA_949320155.1). NCBI lineage: Eukaryota > Metazoa > Arthropoda > Insecta > Diptera > Syrphidae > Melangyna > Melangyna quadrimaculata. The sequence goes on from OX439486.1 coordinate 19,184,488, forward strand.
CTTCGAATATGACTCATAACTTATATTTTTTGGCTTCACGCATATTAAATTCCTAGTTTAAAGCAAAAAAGTTCAGCTTCCTATTTTGTAACTTTGAAATAACTAAGTATTTCCTAGAGAAAAACAGTACTTACTAGGTTTTATGCATACGGCATGTATGTATTTACTAAAATAGTTCATCCGAAAAAAGTAAAAACTATGGTCGAAAGTAAATACTTAATTTTCAGCATTAACTGCATTTTTATGCATACCAAAAATAGTTTATACTTAGAAATTCTCCAGTAAAAGCATTTACTTTGTGTTATGCATACCACCCACTGTTTTAGTGATTGACGTCAAACAGATTTGATAATGTGTACCCCGCTTTACACGAAACAAATTTAAAGCTGCACCCAATCATTCAAACAATCAAACAATATACTAAATGAAGAACGAAAATGTAAATCCAGCTTTCAATCTTTAATAAAATTTCAGATACGAAGAAGAAATGAAGTGGATACTGCGCATTTAGCATCGACTGAACCTGCCAATCATCTTAAAGATAAGGTAAATATAAATATTGACATATACAAGGTATGGACATATTTAAATTTCCTTTAAAATTAAAGCTTTTTGTTTTGTTGCCCCAAAATAATGTAGAAACTTTATATAAAAAAATGTAAATTCAAATCATGGAAGATTATCGAAAATTTTGTTCATCAATCCCTTCCTCTCAATCTCTTATTCGACTGTTTCTTGATTTTTATTTCCTTCAGGTTGATAAAAATTGTAATGCTACAACATCGCCTCATAATGAAATAATTCAAAATGCTGGTGGCTTCAATCAAAATAACAGTTGCCAGCAACAAAATATCGAACAACAGCAACAGCAGCTCCACTATCAACATCAAATGAATTCGAAAATAATGCCAAATGTTGTTGGTGTTAATGCAGGAGCCGCGGGCACAGCAATAATTTCCAACGATCCACTGGCTCAGCATTTAACTGCTGCAGCAAATACAGGACTTTTAAAATCAAGTAATCAAGTAACAGCGGTATTGCCAAATGTTTCCTCAAATCCAGTCCTGCTGCAACAAAAACAAAATCAACAGCAACTTTTGACAAATACTCACATCCAACAACAACAAAACAATTCAGCTTCCCTTCCACCAATGGTACGTGCTACAACATAATCTAGTTATTTAGCGGATTTTTTTATTTTTTTTTCGTTTCAGTTCCATCAAGGCGTGCCAATTGATGCCTTAATCGATTCGGCTACTAATAAATCTACAAAATTCCAAGGTCTAACTTCCATGGTTGGCATGACAGCCACAGATCTTCAGCACAATTTTACACCAACAACGCCTGGAAATGGCGGTGGAGGTTCTTTAACCGGTGATATTCTGCCGAAGAAAACATATTATGCAACTCCAGTGACTGATGGAGGCGGTGTTGCTACAACAATAGCAAATCCAAATGGAATAAGTAGCCCTGCCAAAGCACGACGATCCACATCGCAAATTGATCAAACTGAAACTCATGCAAATGATAATGTGAGCGCAACAGCTGGCCATAAGTGCCAAGATAAATCAACCTATGGACGATTACGTGTCCTCACAGCCCCACCTAGTTGTGTACATGAATTGATAGCTTCTGAGACTGGATCTCCGCGAGAAAACGAAGCAGCATTCCCCTTCTCTTTCGATACCAATAAGAGTTCTGATTACCTTCGAAATAATCGAAATCATCAAAGTGCCGGGGAATCTGCTGTCAGTGGTCGTGTAGTGGGTTGTGGATCAAGTGGTGGTGGTGGAGGGAGTGGTGGTGGTGGAGGAAGTGGTTGTGGTGGGGGAAGTACTGGTGGTGGTGGAAGTGCTGGTGGTGGCGGAAGTGTTGGAGGAGGTGGTGGTTCGGCAAATGCCAGCAGTGCTGGTGGTTGTGTTTCAGGTCGTCGGTCTAATCTAAGACCATCGCCTGGTACCGGAACCGGTTCAACTCAAAGACTTAGTGGTGGTACAACTCGAGATCACTCAGTTACACAATTTGCATTGATAGACGATGAAAATGTCTCGGCATTACAACAAATGACAAAAGGTGGTGGTGCTTTGACTCTAGCCTCACAGTGGAAGAGTCAATTTGATGATTCTGAAGAAACCACTGACAATGAGTGGAAACAAGAGCCACAGGTAAGCCATAACAACCAATTTGTTTTAAGAAACGAACTTATTGTAAAAAGAGTGAATAATTGTGGTTTTTATCCTACACACATTCTGCACACTCTATGTTCCTCTTTTTTTTCTAAAATGTATTCTCATGATGATGTCCCCGCTTTTGTTTTTCTTCCTTTTTTTTATTTTTTTTTTTTTATTTTCTTTGTTTTTTTCTTACAGAGCCCTGATCACCGAGGTAAAAGTCATTTAGTCTCACAATCACAACCAAACTTAGTCAGTAAGCAACCGACCTCGCGAAAACGTGACGCTAAACGGAAAAAGTATGTTTTCAAATTTTAATAATTTTTCTTTATATAATTAATTTTTTTTTGTTTCAAAATTGTTTCTGAGGAGTGTTTTTTGTTTTTGAATTTAAATTAAATTCAAAGACCAAGACAAATTAGTACTCCTTCAGAATTTCTATAAGAAATTAAAAACTCTTTTCATTTAGTTTTGTACGTTATGACTAAATTTACATTTAATTTCACGATATGAAAAAAAAACATTATAAATATGCTAACGCACTTTTCAAAATATCTCAGGTGCAATCTCAACATAGCCGGTATTGAAAACTATACAAATTTGCAAGAATCACTACCTCATTGTTGGTCAGAGCCAGCGTTGGGTAATATATTGCGCAGGGATCTTGAGCCGCCTGTCATACAACAGGCTGCATTTGATTATACAGTAAGAAACAACAAATGTCTTTTATTAAATTAATTTTGTTTTTATTTAATTTATTTATCTGTAAATAAAAGAACACTAGCGGTCAAAATGGTTGAAATTAGGTAAAAAAGATTTTAACTAGGAACATAAATGTTTTTTTTTTTTTTTAATTTAAAACAAATGAAGGTGGTGTGTTCTTTTAATAACAATAGTTATATATGGTCATTCCTTTAATTCCTTTAATTCAAAATAGTTACGATTTGTAACCATATGACGTCATCACATCGTTCCTAAATTCAGTTTATAAGTGTGTTACAGTTTGTAACTATTTCCAAAAATATTTTAGAAGAATATGTGTTCTCGGATACATTTTAAAAGTAAGATGATGTCTTTCAATGACAAAAAAAAATCCAAAATAAGTAATGTGATGAGTCCCTTATACAGGTCTCATACTGAACTGGTTTTTATGAATGAAGTATCAAAAGAAGCAGAGTTTTGCGAAGACTAAGCGAATTCTATTTTTATTGTATAATTATTTATAATTTTATTAAAAGACGTGTACCCCGTTTACAAGCAGTATCGAGAGATCAAGTTGGAATAGGCTCGGATCTCAGACTAGTCTTTCGTCATTTGAGTTCAGAGTGGATTTGGATTTGAGTTGAATGGAAATAGTGTTGGAGTTAGTGTTGAGTGGCTTCAGTATATTTATTTGACCGCAAAAATAATTAAAATTGAATGAAGTTTAGGGTGTACCTACTACGCATAGCTATCAAAACAAATAAGTATTTTTACTCACACATGTGAAAATCTAATGTCGAATCCTTACAACAACAAAATCAAATCTGTGAATACAAAATTCGATTTGTTTAGAAAGAAAGATCATATTTTCTAAACAAATCAAATCTTTCATTTATAGAAAGACTAGCCACCCACAGAAATAGTCGCTGCGCAGACTAACATACAATATCTTAATAGTATATATAGTAAAAATAGTCGCCACGGGTTAACAGTTGCTTCGCAGACCTACACACTCCCTCTGTATAGCCTTTCTGTCGAGTGCGTTCTTACTTGTTTGTAGGTTTTGCACGTAAAAGTTCAGCTAAGTGTGATCTTTGTTTAACTTAATGTGATCTGTACCTATGTATGTATCTATGTATTTATTTAATCATTAAATTTGTTTGCAAGATTTTGAGGGTAGGTAGGTATTTTAGTTGACTTCAAATTTACAATTTTGGGGCTTAACTAAGCGTCCTAGCGAATTAAAAAAATGGCATATTCGTGAGTGCTGCATTTCCATCGATGTATCGCATGCTATTATCTTTTATCTTTAAACACGTTTTGCGGCTTAAGTGAACGTCCTAGAGGCTTCAAAGTTGACACTTTTTTAACTTTAAACTCGATTTGCGGCTAAATTATTTGTCCTAGTGACTTAAAAGTGGCAAGTTCATTATATCGGACAACACGAAAAAACTATTTCTCAAAATCCACACATTTTTCTACTTAAATGGTATTTGCTTCTTAACTAATCGTCCTAGCGACCAGTCACAGGTTATTTTTGTATTTAATCAAATAATTTTCTATGTTGTATAGCCTTCCAACTGATACATCATTTATAAATATCAAAAAAAAAATAAACCCAAGCTAGCTATGGTCATTTACGTGTATTTTATGTATCTATAGACTGGATTTTTGATAAATTTTCCTGTCAATTATTTTTACTCACATATTTGTGGAGGAAGGTTTTTTTAAATTTATAAATTCTTAATTAACTTTTACCAATTTTTGAAAGTAAATACACTCAAAAGGTATGAATTTTTCGTTTTGTGGCAAATTATTTATATTTTATAATAATAATATAATAAAATTTTTATTTTAATAATTTTCTATGTCTTATAAGTTATAACCTTTCATTTGATACCTCATTTATAAATATCAAAAAAGTATTGCCCAAGTTATGGCCATTTACAGGTATTTTACGTATGTTTTTCAAAAAAGAAACAATTTTATCGACTGGATGTTTGCAAAATTTTTCTTTCACTTATGTTTAAAAATCCATATTAAAGCTTACGGCTATCGTGAAAATATGTTTTATATACCAAAATAATGGTTGATTGGTATAAATTATTATAAAATTTTGATAATCGATTGCATAAAAATTTATAATATTAAATTGGGTTTTTTGTGTGATAACACACTCGCAGTTAGGCTGCATAGCTTTCGCTCCGTAATTTATATTATTGAATGTTTGAATTTTTAACAACCACTTGAGTGGGCTACCACCATTGTATTTGGCTGGAATTATTGCAATTTCATGGCTGCCACACCAATCATCAGATTCCTTTCAGTGGTGCTTAGTCTTTATTTTCAATTTTAATTTATAAATTAGTGCCGTCAATTGGAATCGAACCAAGACCAGCTACCTCTGAGGCCCATGCACTACGCATTGCGCCACCGAGGTCACCTGATCATGCCTATCCAATGTTAGGTTTTGTCTTTATAAATTGCATATTGAGACAACTAGCATTTTTACTAGCCGCACACAAGTTGGTTGTTGATCATTCGGGTTCTTTCTCTTTTCTCCGTTCACTGTTTACAAACCAACAATTCGTTGGACAATTGTATGGTGGGCGATTGTATGAAAGATTTGACACTGGTCAAGAATTGATTTAATTAAATTGGGTTTTTTGTGTGATAACACAATCGCATTTAGGCCGCATAGCTTTCTCTCCGTAATTTATGTTATTGAATGTTTGAATTTTCAAAAACAATAATATTCACTATTAAGTCAAAATAATGCTATTTTATCTGTTTAAGCGTATTAGTCTTTAAAATTATATAGTTGTCTATTAAAATTTTGTAGGTATTTAAATAGTCAGACAATGACCTTTCCATAGACATCTAAATTCGGATAAGTACTTTCCGATTTATAGCCAATTTTAGGCAGACAAATTGACAATATTAAGATTTTTTTCTGGATTTTATCTGTACAAAATATTGCTAATGTAAAATTTTAATATTTGAAATTATTTTGTGAAGCTTCTGAGCAACGCAAAGTTATGTTTTGTTTATCAAAATTTGTATTAGATTTTCAAGATTTATTATTTTGAAATTTTAAAATATTTTATTAGGCTATTGAATAGACCTTTTAGTAAGGAACAATTGCGTTCAGGGGTTTTTATTATTGAATATGTTAGTGTGAAAGTTAAGCTTACTTAAAACACAAAATTCGCTTTAATTTATCCATGCGTATCTGGGAGAATGGTCACACTGGTTTTCAATATTGTCAAAAACTGAGCCGAATTTGTGAATTAAACTCAAGAAACTTTTTGTAGGAAATAAGATTTTCTATCGAAATTGGTGGTGTAAAAAATTTTATAAAAAAATTTAAGCAGGGCAATTTGTCAAAAACTGACCTAAAAAAAATCGAAAAATCACTGATTTGAATTTTTTTTACTAAATTGCTCATAACTTTTTTTGGAGCAAAGGTTCGCGCGGGATATATAAGAATGAAACAAAGTACATGCTCAAGCCTTTAATATGACAGATCAAAAAAGATTTTTGGATGCAAATTGGCGAAAATATATCCTGTTAAAAATAACCTTTTCTTATATTTTGTTTGTAGTTTTTGCTCGTAAGCATCTTTTTGACTTGCAATTCATTGGTACTATATGGCAAGTTTCCCATTCTTGAAATAATTTTAAGTTGAGATTTTTATCAAATATGTCATTACGTCAATAGAGAATTCGAAAATTGTATGTCCCGCAGTTTTATCTGTCCATCTGTCAATTTGTAACACCTAGGCCTACAGACTGAACGGATGGATAGATTTTATAAAAATTAGTACATTCTGTTTTTAAGGTATGTTTTATACATATGTTCAATTGAAATTTTTGTTTTTGGACCAAAAGTAGTGGTAGCTTTCATAGAACCATTTTTTGCATTTCCTTCTTTCGAGCTAACCGGGTAACCGAACTGAATGTATTTTTATTATAAGTAAGTTTTCAGTCAACCTAAGTAATATTGCATACAATACATTTGATTTTAAAAAATTTAAATTAAAAAAATAATTTATTTTATTATTTTATTTAATATTTTAAGAGGGCATCCAGCTTTATTTTCAAACTTTGGTTTTTATTATCAAAAATAAATATTTTAAAATATGATGTATCAAGAACTTTTTTAAAAATATTTTTAAAATCTTGTAACCTCAAAATATTATTTCTTTCGTAACTCGAAACTATTTAAAAAAAGAATATTCATAGGAAAATGAAATAAAACAAAAGCATGATCAAGCTTCTTATATTCATTGCTCTTGGAAATAAAACATTAGCACATTCATTGAAATTGAAAAAAGTAATTAACATAAAAAAAAATATAACTAATACCTTAAATTTGTGCCTGTCCTGGCTTTGTACAGTTTTTGGCGAAGATAATTGGACCAGCTGAAAGTATAATTTTATGCTGAAATCTCATCTCTTATTTTTACTAGCATCTTATCTTTGAAAGTAAATTGTACATAGTTTTGGACTCTAAGGATTTTTAAGATTTGTTTATAAAATAGATACTAAAATATAATATAATGTACGGTCGAATTTAGTTGAAGAAAAACGTTATAATTAATAATGGAATAAAATAGCTGTTTCTATACTAAGGCCTTGCCTCCTTAACGACTTAAGATATGAAGGAGATGTATTATCATTCGATTTCTTCTTTAAAATGGAATAAACAAGAAGATATAAGAAATATGTTGAGTTTTATGCTAAGGAAAATAATTTTTTGAGGTTAAAAAATTTTAACAATATTTTAAAAAAAGTTCTTGATACATCATATTTTAAAATATTTATTTTTGATAATAAAAACCAAAGTTTGAAAATTAAGCATGGATGCCTTCTTAAAATATTATATATTATTATTTTTGATAATAAAAACCAAAGTTTGAAAATAAAGCATGGATGCCTTCTTAAAATATTAAATAAAATAATAAAATAAATTATTTTTTTTTTTTTAATTTAAATTTTTTTTTAAATCAAATTTTTTGTATGCAATTAATTTTACTTAGGTTGATTGAAAACTTACTTATAATAAAAATTCATTCAGTTCGATAACGCGGTTAGCTCGAAAGAAGGAAATGCAAAAAATGGTTCTTTGCAAGCTACCAATATTTTTGGTTCAAAAACAAACATTTCAATTGAACATATTAAACTAAGTTTTATAGAAATCTATCCATCCGTTCAGTCTGTAGGCCTAGGTGTTACAAATTGACAGATGGACAGATAAAACTGCGGGACATACTATTTTCGAATTCTCTATTATCGGAATGACATATTTGATCCAAATCTCTACTTAAAACTATTTCAGGAATGGGAAACTTGCCATATAGTACCAATGAATTGCAAGTCAAAAAGATGCTTACGAGCAAAAACTACAAACAAATATAAGAAAAAGTTATTTTTAAAGGCTATATTTTCGCCAATTCGCATCCAAAAATTTGTTTGATCTGCCATATTAAAGGCTTGAGCATCTACTTTGTTTCATTCCGATATATCTCGCGCAAACCTTTGCTCCCAAAAAATTTATAATCACTTTAGTAAAAAAAAATTCAAATCAGTGATTTTTCGATTTTTTTTTTTGGTCAGTTTTTGACAAATTGCCCTGCTTAAATTTTTTTATAAAATTTTTTATACCACCAATTTTGGTAGAAAATCTAATTTCCTACAAAAAGTTTCTTGAGTTTAATTCACAAATTCGGCGCAGTTTTCGAGTTATACCGACAATATTGAAAAATGACCAGTGTGACCATTCTCTCAGAAACGCATGGATGAATATAAGCGAATTTTGTGTTTTAGGTAAGCTTAAGTTCCACACTTACATATTCAATAATAAAAACCCGTGAACGCAATTGTTCCTTTCTTCCCTTAAAATTCCGGACTATTCAATAGCCTATATGGGCGTGGTAAAAATATAAAAATAAAATTCGTTGAAAAAGCATTGAACATTTTGCATTTTTTTGGTAAATAAATCAATAAAACTAATTTAAGAGTCACTTTTGTTGAAATAATCACTTAACATTTATTAGCAATATTTTAAATGAGGATTAGGGCAATTAGAGTGTTGGTTTTGTTTTTCAAAATGTATCAATTATTTTATTAGCTTTTGCATTTAAAGCACTGTAGTGTTCGCTCTTACTGTTCAATAAAACCCGTTCTTTTCTTGTACTAGTATAGTTACAATTTATTTTAAAACAAATTCTTAGGCTAATAGATAATTCGTATAACAATAAGTAATCAAGCGAACTGAACTGAGAGAAAACGTTACGAGCATGGCTTATATATAGCATAACACGGGCAGTTACTTTACAATTATACTTCAATATCCCCTTTAGTTCGCTTTGTAAAAGATTAATTAAAAAATTCAATTATAAAATAAATCCAAAACAATAATAATAATAATTCATTAATACTTGTAACTGATTTTCAAATTTCTTTCTCTTAATTTATCTCTATAAGGAGAAGAAGCTTTTTGTACTGAATTCACAGAAGGTGAACTTCTAATCGTATTACTTGTATTAATTGTAGGTGCTTCATTTTTTTGAGTTGAACAAACTACTCTTTCACTTGAATCTTCCAAGTGTTTCGATACATATTTTTCTTTTAAACTTTTATCTTTTACATAGGAATGCAATTGATTAATATGTCTTTTCCATACGATATTATTTTTACAACATTTAACTAAATAATACTTTTTTCCTAGAACTCTGATAACTTTTGCTTTCAACCAACTTACTTTACCCGCCACGCTGTAATCCTTGGCGAGTACATAATCGTCAACACACATAAATTTTGCCTTCCCGCGATAATATTTTCTTTGCTTCTCTTGGCTTTTTTTAACATTGTTTTAAGCAAGTTCGATATCAGGCAAATCTTTATGTGAATGCATCGGATTAATTAAATCTAATCTTCCTCTCAAATTTCTATTGAGCATCAGCTGAGCAGGAGAGTAACCAGTGGAGCAGTGAATGGTATTTCGGTAATCCAGCAAATAGTTCGACATTGATTTAATTAATTTCCCATTACTAGTGTCGTGCAAGGCTCGTTTAAGAGCGAGTTTAATCGTCTTTACGGCGTTCTCCGCCTGTCCATTGCTTGCAGGGTGACCAACCGGTGATGTTAAATGTTTGATACCATTACTCTGTAAAAAAAAATTCAAATTCTTTTGAAACAAAAGAAGTTCCATTATCAGTTACAACATGTGTTGGTAACCCAAACCTAGCAAACACCGTGCGGAGAGCATCTATCGTCCGACTACTAGTTATACTGTTTCCCATGGCAATACACTCTAACCATTTAGAATGCGCGTCTACTATAACTAAAAACTGCTGATTAAATATAGGACCCATGAAGTCTAAGTGGATTCTTGACCAAGGCTGTTTCGGCCAGTCCCAATTAATTAAATTAGTTTTCGGCTGTGAAGCCTTATAAGGTAAACATTGTTCGCATGATTTAAAAACGGTCTCGATATCTGAATTTAAGCTTGGCCACCACAAGTACGAGCGGGCCATAAGCTTCATTTTCACAATTCCTGCGTGAGATCTATGAATCTCACACAGAACAGCTGATTGTAAAGAAGAGGGTATAATTACACGAAAACCCCAAAATAAACAGTCATTTTCCAGTGACAACTCGGACTTCCTCATGAAGTATGGTTTAAGTTCTTTGTCCTTAACTTTTGATGGCCATCCACTTAAAGTGTAGTTGGAGACTTTTTTTAAGATAATATCTTGTTCCGTCTCTTTTTTAACCACCTCAAAAGTTATAGGTGAAGCACCTGATTCATTGATGTAATTCATGTTAATGTTATTTTCACATTCAATTACCTTATCGTCGGAATTGCCTACTGGATTACGAGAAAAGTAATCAGCTATATTTTACTTTGAATTGATATACTCTATATCGAAATCGTAGCCTGATAAAAATAAAGCATATCGTTGAAGCCTATTGGCAGTCATTGTAGGTATCCCTTTTTTCGGACCAAATATGGACATTTTCTGCCAAAAATATAATGGTGAAATTTTTTTACAGCAAACACTACCGAGCGCTTCGCGCTCAATTTGCGAGTAACTTTTTTCAGAGCTAGACAATTTTCTAGAGATATAACAAATTGGGCGTTCAACACCATTTTGATAAACGTGAGCAAGAACTCCCCCGAGGCCAACCGGACTTGCGTCCACTGTAATTTTTATTGGAACGGAAGGAATTTTATTCGATATCAAAAGACTTTTTACCTCTGCAAATGCTTCATCTTCTTTCGATCCCCACACAAATTTACTATCTTTTTTTAAGAGATCGTACAGAGGCTTACATACTGTTGCTACATTTGGACAAAACTTCCTGTAGTAGTTAAAAATTCCTAGGAACGATTGAAGTTCGGCTACATTCGAAGGTTTCCCAATGCCAACAATCGCATCCCCTTTGCTATCAATAACATGGCCTAAATAGGTTAATGACTTTGAGAAAAACTCACATTTATCTTTAGCTACCTTTAAACCGGAACCTTCCAAAACACTTAAAACTGATTCTAGTGTTTTTAGATGCTCCACCTTGTTCCTACCTGTAACTAAGAGGTCGTCCATATAAATAAAAACACCTTCTATGCCAAGTAAAAGTTTTTCCATTGTTGACTGGAAAATTGCAGGTGCGGACGCTACACCATACACCAGACGAGTATATCTCAACAGACCTAGATGTGTGGAAATAGTTGTCAAATCCTTAGATTTTTCATCTAACAACAGCTGCTGATAGGCCATTGACAGATCGAGCTTCGCGAACATTTTACCACCATGTAATTCCGCAAATAGCTCTTCAACTTTAGGAAATGGATGTTGAACAACTTTTAGTTGAGGGTTGAGTGTTACTTGTTAGTCGCCGCAGATCCTGACTTCACCATTTTTTTTAAGAATGGGAACAATTGGTGTACCCCACTCCGAGTAATCCACATGTTCTAACACTCCTAACTTGATTAACTTAGAAAGCTCATCTCCTACTTTGCTTTTGATTGGCAAAGGCACTTGTCGTGGCTTAAAAAACTTGGGTTCCGCGTTTTCTTTTAACTGTAGCGAAACTATCATTTTATTAAAGGTGCCTAATTTTCCATCGAACAACGAACAATGCCTATTAAGTATTAAGAACCTCTTTTAATTCACAATCTAAATTTTCCAAAAAATGTATTTTACCAAAACCGATGTTGAACTCGTTCATCCAATCTCTACCTAAAAGTGGCGGGCCACCATTCGAAATAACATATACATCTAGCAATTGGATTTGATTCTCATACCTGACCTTCATTCGGCAATATCCTAATGGTTTTATACTTCCACCGTTGTAACTGTTCAATACCAAAGTCGTAGGAAGCAATGGACAGGAGGAGAACCGCAAATCGTAAAACTTTTCTGATATCACCGACTTTGATGCACCGCTATCTATTTCCATGGTTAACAAAATGCCATTCACTTCCACATCCGCGGTCAAAGGTTCTAAATTAGAAGATGTTTTAAAATGAAATAAAGGCAAAGATTCAATATCATTATCACTACAACTATTATTCTTAAAAGAACTTAAATTATAATGCAGCGACTTGGAACTGGAATCAGCTTTCTTGCACATCTTCTGAAGGTGACCACGTTGTTTGCATTTTTTACATCGGTAATTTCGAAATTTACAATGGCTCTCCACGTGATTTGTGTATCCACAAACTGTACACTGCACCGGTTTGTCAGTTTTGCTGACCACATGATTTTTTACAGGTTTACGGGATCCCATACGGTACAGTTCAGAGTCTGCTGGTTCAGATTTTACCGCTGGCACTAAGTATTGGTTTCGTATGCACTCCATTGTCTGCGTAATTTCGATCGCCTTTTCCAAAGTCAAGGTTTTTACGTTTTCAAGGAAAAGCTTGTCCTTCTCAGGACCTTTTTCGAGACCCATGATGAATTTATCTCGCACGGCAGTTGTGAGAAGGTTGTCGAAACCACAATTAATGGCAAGCTCTCGAACACGTGCTGTCCACTGTTGAATAGTCTCTTGCTTTGATTTTGAGGCTTTATAAAATTTGTGCCTCTCTGCGAATCCAGAAGTTGATGATTTGAAGAACTGATTAAATGCAGCCTTTATGCTTCCTGTGGTGGACTCATCTGGCTTAGTAGGATGAAGCAGGTTCTTAAGCAATTTGTAGGAATTCTCATGCAACGCGTTAAGAAGAATGGCTTTTTGCTTGCCTTTTGTGTCATCGATGTCATTTGCTAAACAAAATTGTTCTATTCTTATTAAGAATATATCCCAACAATTATTAGCACAATCGAAGGTTGGAATAGTACCAAAAGACATTTTTTGTTACGCACACGTTTATGATTTTCATTCGTTTTTTATCTCGTCGCCACTGTAGTGTTCGCTCTTACTGTTCAATAAAACCCGTTCTTTTCTTGTACTAGTATAGTTACAATTTATTTTAAAAGAAACTCTTAAGCTTATAGATAATTCGTATAACAATAAGTAATCTCATTTACGAAGCGAACTGAACTGAGAGAAAACGTTACGAGCATGGCTTATATATAGCATAACACGGGCAGTTACTTTACAATTATACTTCAAGCACCAAAAATCGAATTGATTTTTGACTAAATCACTTTTTTAGTATGAATTTTTTTTAAGATGTTGCTAAAATTTCAACACAGAAATTCAGATTATAAATTTCTACCTTAACCCTTTCGGTACGGATGTGGTACAGTTCCATATAAATGTTCTTTGTCTCTTACCATTCCGTCCCGAAAGGATTAAATTCATGTATCATTTGTTATTAACTATTAAGTATGACTCAAGTTTGGAGACTCTTAAATTGGCTAAATGGAGCTTTATTGTGATTTATTTCATTAAATTGTACCTACTTTTTTTCCTGTTATATTTACAAATACAAAATAATGCACATATTTGTAGAAGAAGGTTTCACCTATAAATGTGCATCATTAGTTTCTTAAAATATATAAATTTTTTCATTAACTTTTGAATTTAAAGTACACACATTTAAGTAACACACATTTTTAGTATGAATATGATTAATATTTTGCAATCATTTTTACGCACAAATTTAAGTTATAAATTTCTACCTAAATTTCGTGTATCATTTATTATGAACAATTAAGTTTTACTCAATTTTGAAGCCTCTAAAGTTGTCTAAATGTATTTTTTTTGTGATTTATTTATTAAATTGCCGCTTTTTTTTCCCCCGTTAGATTAACAAATATAAAAATATCCACATATTTGTAGAATAATGTTACAGCTATAATTGTGCATCATTAGTTTTTTGAATTTCGAAAAAATTTCATCAAGTTTTGAATTTAATATATGTAATATAAATTTAACGGGTCATTTACACACCCTTTTAGTATGAAATTTTTCACCCCCCTCAATAATTTTTATACACAAATTTAGTAACATCGCATAGCTAAATTTTGAGATCTTAACTTTAAATATTGGCCAATTAGAAATGAAGTTATGATTTTTCATATTAAAAATAATCGTATAAAAAATAATTTGAGATAACGGGTCTTTGTAGTGGTTGACGATTTTTGGCAATGAACAAAGCGGAGCATTTCTATGGATTTATTTGATTTCTTATGAATTTTAAAAAAGCAATTGTGACGCTAATATAGGAGGTATATTAAAAAATGACCTTTTGATAGGATTGAACCACTTTCGTCGACTACTGCAAACGATGTGTGGCTATCTGTTTTAGAGGCGTCAGTAAAAAGAAGGTTCCAACCAAGGGATTTGTATTTGTCTTCCATAGCCAGGAATAAGGCTTTGTATGTGTCATCAGAGGTAGTGGATTTGGGATAGTTGCATAGTTCTGTATTTATGGTGTGCCTTGGAAGGTTCCAGGGTGGTTGACTTTTGTAGCTCACGTTATTTTTAAAAGTGATTGGAATATTTGAGTCCTTTGCAAAAGAAAGTGCATTACACAGGGTTGATTGAAGTCTCTGGGATCTCTTCCGATTTAAGGTTTTCTTGGCGATATTTTGTATAGGTGATTGGGGTGCCGGGTTGAATTTTTGAATAATGTTGGCGGTTAATAGGTCGATTCTTGCGGCGAGTTGGGGGAGTCCTGCTTCGGTGAGGATGTTGTTGATGGGGGTTGAGCGAAGTGCCTTTAAACTTGTTCTGGCGGCAGCGTGATAGGGCGTTTTAATGAGTTGTAGTGATGTTTTGG
This sequence comes from Melangyna quadrimaculata, assembly GCA_949320155.1. Taxonomy (NCBI): domain Eukaryota; kingdom Metazoa; phylum Arthropoda; class Insecta; order Diptera; family Syrphidae; genus Melangyna; species Melangyna quadrimaculata. The sequence goes on from OX439486.1 coordinate 19,199,601, forward strand.
AGCATTTCCCGTAAATTGGTAATCCATAGTCAATTTTTGATAGTACAATAGATTTAGTTAAATTTATAAGAGTGTTGACATTTGCACAACTATTTTTTGAAGATAAAAATTTAATGATATTAACCCTGGCAGTAAGACTTTTTTTAATATAGGTACAGTGATTTTTAAAAGTAAAATTAGAATCAAATATAAGGCCAAGAATTTTAATACAATTAACAATATTAATAAGGCTGTTGTTTAAGTTTACATTGATAGTTTTATTACAATTGTGTTTCTTGCAAATGTGAAATAATTGAGATTTCAAATTTGAAATAATTGAGCCTGAGTAGTCGCTCCAATTAATTAAAGCTTCGATGATGCAGGAGAAAGTATCCTCCACTTCATGTAGGTCTTTAATTTTCGAGAAAATAATGAGGTCATCGGCGTAGAGAGTATGTTCTACTTTTTGAAAGCTGTCTATAATTTTGCTTATTTCATTGAAGGCAATAGTAAACAGAACCACTGATAATGGTGATCCTTGCGGAATCCCATTTTTTAGATTATGGACTTTGGAGTAGATGTTGTAGTATTTAATGCGAAAGCACCTGTTGGAGAGAAACGATTTTATGTACCCAAACATTTTGGGTCCAATTCTCCATTTGAGAAGTTGTTTCAGGACGACATGAACCCCGATCCTGTCAAAGGCTTTGTCGAAGTCCAAACTTAGGATTGAGGCGTGGTTTTTTTCAGACAGCGTTGAGGAGATGAAATGGTCAAGGTGAAGGAGAGAGTCGGTAGTTGATCTGCCCTTTTTAAACGCCCCCTGTCGACAGTCGACTAACTTGTCTTTTTCGAGGAACCAGAATAAACGTTTGGCAATGATTTTTTCCAAAATTTTTACAAGGAAGTAGTGAGATGGTGCGATACCCGGAGGTGGAGGTGGGATCTTTATTTGGTTTAGGTAAGGGGATAATACTTGCAACTTTCCATGAATGAGGAATTGTTCCTGTATCAAGGATGTTGTTGTACAATTCCAATAGGCGGATTTTTAAAACAGATGGTGAGTTTTTTATCATGTCATAGGAGATTCGGTCAAATCCCGGTGTTTTACCATTGACGTTATGTAAACTGGATGTAAGCTCTAAGGTATTTATATTAGATTCGATAGCGAGAGCGGAATGGGAGGGATTAAAGGGTATGTTAAAATTGTGAAGGGTGTTATATTTTTCATTAATGAATGACGGTTTGAATTCCGAGTCATCCGCTAGTTGTTCCCAAGTTTGAGCAAAATGTTCCACTATCTCTACTGGACAGGAAATGGTTCTAGTGTTGTATTTTATTATCTTTATTGTGTTTGGAGCGTATGTGCCTGTTAAAGTTTTTATGTCCGCCCAAAGTTTTTGGGACGTAGAGTTTGGACTGATGTTGGCTGTGAATTTTTCAAAATAGTTTTTTTTTTCGGCCCTGACAGTTTTCCGGAACTTGGCGTTTAGCTTCCGATAAAGAACAAGATTAAAGTCAGTGGGTGAATTTTTAAATTTATGCCAAGCTTTTTGTTTCTGCGTGCGAAGGGAGCTTATTTCTTTATTCCACCAAGGTACTGTTTTTTTGTGAATTTTGTCACTTGTTTGGGGGATGGTTAGATTTGCTGCAGTGCGTATAGATTTATGAATAAGTGCAGATTCCTTATTGATGTTGGGAGAGTTTTTTCTCGCGAGTAGTTCTTTTGAAACACTGTTTTGGAATAGATCCCAGTTAGCTTTGTTCAGCAAGAATTTTTTTTGTTGTTTAATCTGGTGATTGTATGGGCCGGACGTGAGGGTGGTAAGAATGGGAAAGTGATCGCTGCCGAAAAGGTTGTCGGAAATATTCCAGGTGGATTTGGAGAGAAGAAAAGGTGAGATGAGGGATAGGTCCACGTGTGTAAACGTTTTGTGAGTAGAAAAATGTGTGGGTCGCCCGTCATTTAAAATCGCTAACCCTGAGTTGGCGATAAAATGCTCGACTATTTTTCCTCGTTTGTTAGTTTTCTCAGAACCCCAAGAGGGGCTCCATGAATTGAAGTCCCCTGTTATTAAGATAGGAGTGTTTATCCCATCAATGACATCTTCAAGGTCTTTAATTGAAAAATTTTGTTCCGGGTGGATATAAAGAGATATTACTGTGATTTGAATGTTAAGATTGATTTTGATTCCTATTGCAGATATATTTGAGTTAATTATGACGGGGGTATGTGGGATGGTTTTGTGAATAAGGAGGCATACTCCTTGCTTAGACGTGGCGATTGAGTCAATGTTATGGAAGTATGAACAATATTGTTTTGGGGGGAATGGTTGAAGGTTTGATGCAATATGGGTTTCCTGCAAGGATATTACATTTGGGTTAATGTCTTTTATTAGTAGTTGAAGTTCGTGTAGGTTATTAAAGTACCCATTTAAGTTCCATTGTAGGACGCTTAAAAGTTGGTATGTGTCGAGTGAGGAATACTTGTCAACGGAAAGTGTTTTCCGTTGAGAGGAATTCATAGAGTTGTTTTTAGTATGGTTATGACTCCGCGGCGCGGATGTCGAAGCTCAGTGATGTTCCTGGCTGATTCGACGCTCGGACCGCGGAGTCGTTGTTTTTGTTTGATTTAATATTGTTATATGGAGTCATCATCGCTGTTAGATATGTAGTATTTGTCGTTTGTCATAAGATTTTTTGTTATGTTGGTGAGTGGAGATGAAGATGGAGAGATGTGCATCGGGGTTTGAAGGTATGCTTGTGTTAGTGGTGGTGTTTGGAGGTCTTCTTGTGTTTGTGGTGGAGGAGGTGGGTTGGAAGGGAAATGGGTGTGATTTTCGTTATTGAATTCTGTGTTTTGAAAAATAGTTCTATTGTTGTTTTGTAGAAGCCGTTGGGGTACAGCTGGAGGAAAGGAGGAAGAATGTATAGAGTTAACGGAGGTACTTGATTTTGTTGTGGTTTTAGGATCGTTAGATAGGGTATTAATGGGTTGGGAAATTGTTGTTGTAGACTGAACTTGTGTAACTTGGTCAACTGTTTTGTTTTGTGGGATTAAAGGTGAAGATTGAGAAAGAGGGGATGTGAGGGTGGATGAAGTTTGTTTTTTTTTGAGGTTGTTGCGCTTTGTGCGACTGATGAGTATGTTGTGGAGAAAAGAGTTGGGTTTTGTTCTCTTAATATTTTGTTTGCGTCAGCAATAGAACATTTTTGTATTGTTTTTATTTTGAGCACTTCTTTGGCATTGAGGTATCGCTTGCAAGTTTTTGAGGATGATGGGTGTTCTTCAGAACAGTTTGCACATGATGTTCGAGTGCAGGTGTTAGGTTGGTGGGGGGGTAGGTTGCACGTTACGCAAGAGGTCGGACGGTTGCATCTCTTGGCGGTGTGTCCAAGCATTTGACAGTTACGGCAGCGCATGGGGTTGGGGAAGTGTTCTTCTACTTTGACATTATACCAGCCAATGTTGACTGAAGTGGGAGGACGGAAACGATCGAACGAGAATAGCATAAGACCGGTGGCTCGATATTTGTCTTTAGTTGTATCTTTTTCTGATGAAGTGTTTTGTGATGTTGTTTGTGCAGAGGGCGTTTTGTCAGATGTTGGTTTGGTGAATTTGTAAACCGCCGTTACCCCTTGGGATTTCATTTCTTTTACTATCTCCTCTTCAGGCACGTTTATTAAGCAAGGGGCATAAACTGTACCTTTGGAAGAGTTCAAGTTAGAGTGAAGATTAACTGTTATAGGACATAAATTAGCGAGCGTTTTTTTGGAGAGGAATAAATTTACAATTTTCTCTGATTTAGCAAGAATGAGAAGACTGCCGTCTCGAAGCGCCGTTATGCTTTCGTACGCGGTACTTATTCCGTCTATAGCTTTTTTTAGCAAGAAAATGCTCAAAGAGGAAAGGGGGATTTTTTCGTCACTAGAGGAAATAACAATGAATTTAGGGTCAGGGAGGTTTGTGTTTATTTGGAGTGGGTTGTTGGAGTCACAATGAGTATTATTTTTTTTTCTTTTTTTACCGTTGGGCACAGATTGCGGCTCGGTGTCGAGCACACTAAATCTGTTGCCCGAAAGCACTGGTGGCCCAGGGGCCATGTTTCAATAATCACGCACTACAGCAGTTTTTTTCCGTTGCGATACGGGAATTAAGAGAAAAAATAACAGAATATAAATTCAAAGGAATGTGAGAAAGAGAGGGATATTGAAGAAAAAACAAACTAGAGCAATCGAGTTGAATACGATGTTGTCTATCTTTGTTTTGGTAGTAAAAAGTATAAGTTCAGTTTTGCTTTGATTAATACCCAGTCCGCAGCTCGCAGCCCAGTTACTAACCTTCCTTAAAGCCACCTCCGAGATCTCACTTATCACAGGGGTAAACTTACCCGACACTAGTAGCACCAAATCATCGGCATACGCGACCGCCTTCACTCCACCCCTCTCCAACTTAGCGAGAATTTTATTCATGACTAAAAGCCAAAGAAGAGGAGACAGAACACCACCCTGGGGTGTTCCTCTACTGACGTATTTGGTTAATATTGTATTTCCTAACGTAGATTGAATCCTTCTATCCCTGAGCATGGAAACTATCCACTCCCGGATGTAGAGCTCTACACCAAAGTCAATAAGGGCTTCTAGAATGGACTCAGTTAGGACGTTGTTGAAAGCCCCTTCTACATCTAAGAAGGTGGCGAGTGTATATTCTTTGAAGTGAATACTTTTCTCAATTGTACGAACTACCTCGTGAAGGGCCGTCTCCGTGGACTTACCCTTTAGGTATGCGTGTTGAGAGTTTTCAAGAGGGCATCCAACTAGGATGTCCCTAATGTGTTTGTCTAGGATGCGCTCCATCGTTTTAAGCACGAAAGAGGTCAGACTAATTGGTCGAAAATCCTTCGCGGATTCATGGCCCCTTCTACCGACCTTCGGGATGAAAACTACTCTGACATGTCTCCATGTCATGTTGAGTTTCAAGTGGTTCCGGTTTATTGTTTTCACACCCCGGAAAGTGTGTCGTCATCAGTAGTTCCAAGGATTCAGCTGGAGAGACTGCCCACTCCCCATCGTTCTTTTTCAAAAAAGACTGGTTGCAATGCTCTTTTGACAGAACTCTACCAAGTCTTGCGGAGTCTTTGATGTTTTCTATTGACTCGCAGTACTCCCTCCAGCCTTGTTTCTTGGCTGATGCGACAGCTCGCTTGTATACTCTAAGGCTATTTTTATACGGTTGATAAAATTTGTTTTTGTGGCAGATGTTGAAAATTTTCCTTGTCGATTTTCTGAGTTCAGACAGATTTTCATTCCACCATGGAGGGAGAGTTTTTCGGCTATATTTAACTGCGCAAGAGATCTTGAACGCCGTGTTCATAGATGCTTCAAAGGTTTTCACCTTTGACTCTATTTCTGCAACCGATTCTGGACTGGAGATTGGGTATATTGCGCAGTTTAGAATTAAAAATTTTACTGAACTTCTTCCAGTCAATTCGTTTAGGATTTCTATAAGGAGGAGGGGTTTCAGACTCAAAACCTATGCTGAAGAGTATCCACCTGTGATCCGAAAACGAATTCAGAAGAGATACCCTCCAATTTTCCACTAATAGATTAAAGTTATTGTTGGCAATAGTAACGTCGAGCACATCCTCCCAACCTTCAAAATTTTCAGAGCTCGGAAAGACGAAAGTGGGAGTATTACCTCTATTACAAACAGTTAAGTTATTATCAATGACAACATTAAAAAGAGACTCACCTCGTTCGTTTATCTCGGAACTTCCCCAAAGGGTGTGTCTTGCGTTTGCATCACATCCAACCAGGCGGTTTGTTTTTTGCACTTTCGCCTCGGCTATGAGTGCGCACACTTCTTCTGGTGGTGACTGCTGGTCATGCCCGAAGTAAGCAGATACCAAGATTAAGCCGTCTGCATTTTTTGCTTCTAACCTGACGACTGTCAGATCAGGAGTGCTAAGATTAGGACACAGAAAAGCTTTTAAGTGTTTTTTAGCTAAAATACAAGTTCTAGGCTTACCATCGTTTGTGTTTGCGATCTTGTAGATCAGGTCGTATTGTTTATCTTGGAGGCCTCTCACTCTAGAGCGATTGACCCATGGTTCTTGGACGATGCCTACATCTATATTTTCCTCACTCAGGAAAACTCTCTGATTATCCGAGGCACATTTTGAGTGCTTCAGGTTAATCTGAATGACTTTTAGCAGCGCGTTTTTTAATTTTCTTTCGATTCTGCAAAGCCAGGGCCCGGCGACTCGCTTGGGACCTCGACTCCATCAGTGACATCGTCTAGCTCAACGTTGTCACCAACTTTGCCGGGGTCTGCTCCCTGGTTCTGCAGAATCTTAATTTTCGCACATCTTATGCCAAAACGCAGCTTGAATTCGGCTTTCTCGAAAGCCCCAATGCTTTCCTCGCTGATCATCAGAAGGTAAGATGCACTGTTCCTTTGCGACTCCTCCGCCTTAATGACTGTCCAGTCGTGCATCGGAATCAGTGGATTTAACCTCTGAAGACCACGGATCAGCTCCTGTCCGCTTGGCTTAATGCTCATGAGGGATGTCCTTAGCTGGGATGAGCTTGAGCTTCAAGCCCTCCCAGTCATTGCTAATCTTAGCGATGCAGGTCCTAGGGAACTCCCTAGAGAACACGTCTGCGCACCTGATTACCCTGTACCCCCTGAGCACCTCGTCAGAGTCAAAACTAGGGTAAGGGCCCTCGATCGCCGAAATGGTATACAAAAACACCATCTCCGAGAGCTTGGCCTCCACACAATAAGCAGAGCTCTGCTGGTTGTGGTGAGCTCATCTACAACCGCTACTTGGAGGTCGTCTCTGACAACCTCACTTAGAGTACGCGGTTGCGCTGCTCCGGAAGATGGCGCTTTGGTAGACCCTTTCGTACCGTCAAGCTTGCTTTTTTTCATAGGCTGGCTGGTCTCTTCACAAGACCTATTGCGCTTGGCGGTGTTTTTGGCTTTAGTATCCAGAAGACAGTTGTACTCTTCAACGATCTTCTGGCACGTAATTTTGTCAGCGAGGTCCTTCTCAAGAATAATTCCAGCCTCCTCATTCTTGGCAATTTTGTCAAGAATTAAGGTGGCCTTCTTGAACTCCAACCTGCGCAGAACACCCGCTGATTGCTTTTTACCCCGGGCAGCACCGCTATGGCTGGCGTTGCTACCTGAGGGTACGTTGGGTTTGGTCGGTCGAAACACAGGGGTACTGTGGCTGGTACTGCCTGTGCTTCCAGTTTCTGTAGGTTACCCTACAATGGTCTCCTGACTGGAGGCCAAAAGTTCATCCTCTGTGTCGGCGGATGGTAAAACGTCTGTCATGTCTAAATCGTCCATAGTGTGAAAAATTAAATAAGAGTCCCACGAGTAGGTCGGAAAGGAAAGGTCAGCCCCGGCAGAGCCGATATACCGGGGTAAGGCAAAGAGTATGACGGACCCTGCCAAGGCGTCCGAAAGAGCTCGTTAGCGACTGGTTTACCCCCCAGCCTTGCATTTCTTCGGCACGGATTATGAAAATCGCTCACACCACCACTGAAAATTAGAGACCCCGTATCTATTGTCAAATCGCATTGCTGAGTGTTAAACTATTGAGAAATAAAGGAACGTCTCAGCAATTCGACCTGACCTTAGCTGATCACCATCTTGACATCGCACAAGATAAAAATTGTGGTGACCATTAACCGCCCGGCACCCACTAGGAGGGTTTGATACGCGGATTTTTGCCGAGCTATAATTGTACTAATAAACTTACTTATAATAAAAATTCATTCAGTTCGATAACGCGGTTAGCTCGAAAGAAGGAAATGCAAAAAATGGTTCTATGCAAGCTACCACTATTTTTGGTTCAAAAACAAACATTTCAATTGAACATATAAAACTAAGTTTTATAGAAATCTATCCATCCGTTCAGTCTGTAGGCCTAGGTGTTACAAATTGACAGATGGACAGATAAAACTGCGGGACATACTATTTTCGAATTCTTTATTATCGGAATGACATATTTGATCAAAATCTCTACTAAAAACTATTTCAGGAATGGGAAACTTGCCATATAGTACCAATGAATTGCAAGTCAAAAAGATGCTTACGAGCAAAAACTAAAAACAAATATAAGAAAAGGTTATATTTAATAGGCTATATTTTCGCCAATTTGCATCCAAAAAATTTGTTTTATCTGCCATATTAAAGGCTTGAGCATCTACTTTGTTTCATTCCGATATATCTCGCGCAAACATTTGCTCCAAAAAAAGTTATGAGCAATTTAGTAAAAAAAATTCAAATCAGTGATTTTTCGATTTTTTTTGGTCAGTTTTTGACAAATTGCCCTGCTTAAATTTTTTTATAAAATTTTTTTAAACCACCAATTTTGGTTGAAAATCTAATTTCTCCTACAAAAAGTTTCTTGAGTTTAATTCACAAATTCGGCGCAGTTTTCCAGTTATACCGACAATATTGAAAAATTACCAGTATTACCATTCTCTCAGAAACGCATGGATGAATATAAGCGAATTTTGTGTTTTAGGTAAGCTTAAGTTCCACACTAACATATTCAATAATAAAAACCCGTGAACGCAATTGTTCCTTTCTTCCCTTAAAATTCCGTTCTATTCAATAGCCTATATGGGCGTGGTGAAAATATAAAAATAAAATTCGTTGAAAAAGCATTGTACATTTTGCATTTTTTTGGTAAATAAATCAATAAAACTAATTTAAGAGTCACTTTTGTTGAAATAGTCACTTAACATTTATTAGCAATATTTTAGATGAGGATTATAGGAATATATGTAATATAAATTTAACGGGTCATTTACACACCCTTTTAGTATGAAATGTTTCACCCCCCTCAATAATTTTTATACACAAATTTAGCCACATCGCAAAGCTAAATTTTGAGATCTTAATTTTAAATATTGGCCATTTAGAAATGAAGTCATGATTTTTCATATTAAAAATAATCGAATAAAAAATAATTTGAGATAACGGGTCTTTGTAGTGGTTGACGATTTTTGACAATGAACAAAGCGGAGCATTTCTATGGATTTTATTTTATTTCTTATGAATTTTAAAAAAACAATTGTGACGCTAATATAGGAGCTAATAAAATGAGGTATCAAATTAATAGTTATTCCATTGAGATTAAATATATGAAAAAAACTAAATCAATTCATGCACTCACATGTTATTAAGTCATATGTATAAACAATATTATATTGTGAATTTCTCAGTTCAACGGTACAATAGGAATATAGTTTATACTTATACAAATTCCTAGAACATATAGCTATATTTCATTTGTACATTGCAAACCTGTACGACAGTTATTTAAAAAGATATTAATAAAAAACCAAAAAAAAAAAACAAATTTCAAAAGTTTTACTCCTTCCTAAATAAATCTGTCAAATGATAACTTAGAAAGATAAAATTTATACCATTTCTATCAAATATATCTATAACATAGTAAAATTTTAGATTTTTCCAACAACCCATTAAAAAGATAATATTCAAATACTTTGAAAAATTTGACAAAAAAATTTACTTTTTTTCAAAAATCATTTTGGGTATGAAAAAAAAAATCCTATCAAAAATTCCTTAAACATGGATAATTTTTTTTTTATTATATTTAAAATATGTAAAAATATTTTTAAAAAATGTTTCCTTATACAACTTTTAAGCACTTTTCGTAACGGTTATTTGTCGATTTTCAGTCTTAAAACGGGTATATCTGGGTCAACTAGATTTTAAATAAAAAAAAAAGATATACGTGTTTTTTTCCTAATTCTTAAAGATCTTTAAAATAAAAAAAATATCAAGTTTCTACAACGCGACGTCGCGTTTAGAAGTCAGTTATCCGACTTTCCCCTACTCTTACCCATATTTACCCTATTAAATGTGCGAATTTCAAAAATTCCGTTCTTAGTGCTCACCTACATAAAATTTCCAATCGTATTAATTTTAGTATATACTTTTAGTACTTCTAGTTTAGGCTGTAGCGTGATTTGTATATTAAATTTTTGTTTTTTTTTGTTTTAATACTCATGTACATACATACCTATGTATATAAATATGTTACCTTATAATTAAAATGTAAATATTTTAAAACAAATGAGACCCAGTCTCAAGGTTTTTGTAAATAAATAAAGTTAAATGAAATGAAATGGTATTAATTACGACAATTTTAATTCTTTCATTTATATAGTATAAAATAATTACCCCAGTCAAAATAGACATAACAACTGAAACATAAACAAAGTTCCGATAACGATCAAACTTGGTAGGGACCTTTCACTCACCATATCTATCCAACGGGAGCACAACTTTTAACGCCAGGTGAAATGTCGAAAAAATCAGTTTTTAGAAAACAACTTTTCAACGATAAATGCTTTCGAAAAGTATTTCGAGTACAGTTTGTAGATCTTTACAAAAAAGACCGATAAACTTTTTTCCTACGAATAATGTAAGTTAGTAAGTAAGTATGTAACAAATTCATTTATCTATTTTCTTATATACACAGGTTAACAATTAAATGAATTAAGAAGCTATGAATTAGCCGTGAGCCTAGTTAGCAATTTTATAAGTTATATATTACGTTAAAATAGAACACATTTTTCAATTGTAAATAGGTATACAATGTAATATACAAACATAAAAATCAAACATATTCCGTTATTAATAATTTTCTATACTTAAAAATGGCTTTTAAGAACTTGCTTAAGATCTTCCAGTCGTATTCATTTAAAATTTGAAGTGTTTGTTGAATGGTTAATGTATTTTTACTATACAAAACGCTAAACTTTGCTGCTTTAATATTGGGCATACACTTATAAAGTGATAACAATCCTCCTTTGCTCTTAAATTAAACAACGTAAAACATTTATTGAAGCTTCCGTTATAAGGTCTACCGTTTTAGTTGATAAGTTCACATCTTGCCTTGAAAATAAGCAAATGTCCTTGTAACTTAGTCCATCGTGAAAATAGTTTCTTTAGCCGAGTATATAGTTCAACTGAGAGTACAGTACTCTGCTATCAGATTCACGAGCCTTATTGACAAATGATTCCCGAACTATATCCTCAATCTTCTTTTTTATCTGGTAGAGTTGCTCCTTTAAATTATTTAGGTTGTTGAAATCTATACACAGCATCTCTCCACAAGCATTACTGATATTCTCCCATTTATTGAACCACCAATCCTCATTCCTCAGTTCGTATAAAAGCATTGTTTTTAATAGCCTATCGTCCTGGCAGGTAAAAGTTCTTATAATGAAATCAGCCTGTGTCTAAAGTGTGTTCGTAAAAAGTATTGGCTGGTTGCATAGGTTGGTGTATTTATGTATGTCATATTAGCACTACATTTGTGGAAATTCAAATAAGTAAATATGCAGTTAATTGTAGCTTTTTTGTAGTAAATTAGTTGTGTAAAAAAAAAATGCAGTACATACCCTTTTTTTAAAAAAAGGGTATATACTGCTCACTTGATATCAACTTGGCACTACACTTTCTGGAATTCCAAAAACTAAGTAAGCACTTCGTTGAAGCTTTTTAATAGTAATTAGTTGCGGAAAGAAAAAAATTCTAAAAAATATTTTTGAGTACTATTTTTAATATTAAAAAAAAAAAACTTTCTGATATTCTAAAAACTAACTACGCAGTCCGTTAAAGCTTTTTAGTAGTAAATTAGTTGTGGAGAGAAAAATTTCCAAAAAAATGTTGTCCGTACTTTTTTTTTAAAAATAAGGGTAGGTAGTGCTAACTTGACACTGGTGAACTCAGCCATTAAAAAGGGAAATTCGAAAATGTAAACAAGCCATTGTTAGTAAATTGTGGAGAGAAAAAAATTCCAAAAAAATTTTTGCTGTACTTTTTTTATAAAAACAAGGGTAGGCATTGCTAACTTTACACTGGTGAACTCATCCATTAAAAAAGGAGATTCGAAAATGTGTCCAAAAATTTTTTGCCGTACTTAAAAAACAAAAACAATAAGGGTAGGTAGTGCTAACTTGATACTGGCACTGTCAAGTTAGCACTACCTACCCTTATTTAAAAAAAAAAAAAAGTACGGCAAAGTTTTTTTTTTTGATTTTTTTTTCTCTCCACAACTAATTTATTAGTAAAAAGCTACAAATAATGGCACGTTTATATTTTCGAATTTCATTTTTAATGGCTGAGTTCACCAGTGTCAGGTTAGCACTACCTACCCTTGTTTTTATAAAAAAAAGTACGGAAAACATTTTTTTTTCTCTCCACAACTAATTTACTAGTAAAAAGCTACAAATAATGGCATGTTTACATTTTCGAATTTCCTTTTTTAATGGCTGAGTTCATCAGTGTCAAATTAGCACTACCTACCCTTTTTTTGTTTTATTTTTTATTTTTATTTAATACAATAGCTAACAGTTGTTAATAAGTGTTATCTTTTTACCAACCTTTTATAAGCTACAAAATTAAAAGATACTGCAATATAAATTTAAGGAAACGAAATTCAATTAAAATTATATAATTTAGATAAAGATTTTAAACCATGTATATAGATATTTTACAATTATTTTAAGAAAAAAAAAAATACAAAGAAATTTTCAAAAAAAAGAAAGAAACCCTTATTTTTTTTTTACTGTAGGGCAAACATTTTTTTGGATTTTTTTTTCTGTCCACAACTTATTTACTAGTAGAAAGCTACAAATAATGGCACGTTTACATTTTCGAATTTCCTTGTTTAATGGCTGAGTTCACTCACCAGTGTCAAGTTAGCACTACCTTCCCTTATTTAAAAAAAAAAAAAGTACGGACAAATTTTTTTTTGAATTTTTTCTCTCCACAACTAATTTACTACTAAAAAGCTACAACGAACTGCGTACTTACTTAGTTTTTAGAATTCCAGAAAGTGTAGTGCCAAATTGATATCAAGTTAGCACTAAATACAATTTTTTTTTCCACAACTAATTTACTACAAAAAAGCTACAATTAACTGCATATTTACTTTTTTGAATTTCCACAAATGTAGTGCTAACTTGACTGTATGTCAAGTATTTTGTGGTAAGTAGTTTTTTAATTTTTTTAATAGTTTAAAAAAAATTCTTTGAAATTTTTCAATAACTTCGTACTCATCTCCACCCCAAACCTGTAAAGCGTAGCAGAGTTGATTTCACAACCGAATCAAATATCTTACATTTGGATTATTCTTTTGTTCGAGAAAACATTTTTCCATGACAAATTTAACAAGCGTTGATAGGTGCTGGCTTTTTCCATTAGGTGTTTTCCGAAATTTAGAGTTGTATTTAATTTTACACCTACGAGTAAATATTTAATTTCTTTGCTTATTTGCAAAAGATTTCCATTGAAGTACCAACTATTTCCACTATAGGTCTGTGAGAAGCGTGAGAATATCATTACTTTTGATTTATCTGTATTAATAGTCAATCCCCATCTGTCATAGTAATTTGCTAAACAATTTATCATCAATTGCAGTTTTTCTGGTGATTCAGACAGCAGAACAAGGTCATCAGCGTACAGCAACACATTTGGAAATTCGTGTTCCTCCAGGCAAGGATTATTCTATGTCATTTATGAAAAGTGAAAACAGCAAGGCACTGAGTAAACAACCTTGTTTAACTCTAGAACATGTTTTAAACCATTTTGAAAATCTCTTGCCACCCAAGACTGCTGCGTTAGTTTCAGTATACATTTCCTTGATTACTTTTATAAACTTCAAAGATAATCCCAATTGTGAGAGTTTATAGAAGAGCGCACTTCTGTTCACTAGGTCAAATGCCGCTTTGAAGTCCACAAAGAAAGAATATACCGTTTTGTTCCTTGCTTGAAAAGCTTTGATGATCGATGAAAGGGTAAAGATATGGTCTATTGTTGAAAAGTATTTCCTAAAACCGGCTTGGATATCCGAAATGATGTTTTTGCGTACAATCCATTTATTAAGTCTCTCTACTAGTATACCGAAGAATATTTTTGCCATCACATTCAAAAAAGATATACCACGATAATTTTCAGCAATGTCTAAAGGACCCTTCTTGTGTAATGGAAAAATTACGGACTTTTTGAAGGAGGCGGGGATGTCAGCATTTGAAAAGATTTTATTGAAGAGTTCCTTCACTTAACTAATAAATGTGTGTGTAGAACTCATAAGGAATCCCATCTTCACCTGGTGCCTTTCCATTTTTCGCCTTTTTCAAAACAGCTTTATTTCCCCAACTGTAATCTCTACATCTAACGCTTTATCGAGGATTGATTGTTCTGCATAGTAGTAAACTTGATTTGGGTTATTGCCTAGAAGTCCTTCAAAATGAGCAGACAGACTTTCTGTAGATACCTGTACCTTCTTTGTTAGTAATTCCGTTAATTTCCCTAGCTATCTTCCAGAATTCGTTTGAGTTTGCCAGATTGACAATTTTATATTCTAAAAATAATTTGCTTTATAGTTTGAAATTGAAATAATATACAATAATTAAATTAATCACAGTTAATAATAAATCTCTTTTTCTAAAAAGCTTTCCTTCATTATTGTAACTCTGTACGCTAAGGCAATTTTGGAGAAGTTGAATAGTTGTGTAACATAAAGGTCATTTAAAAGATCCATACACTCGGCATCGCTAAGAAAGCATTTCCCAAAAACACTACTTGTTTCACGGAGAATAGGACATTCAGAATATCTTTCCTTTCACTCCCTTTCACGCTATACAATATTCATCGACTTTAGCAACAAGCTTATACAAAACAGGTCTCCAATTAGCTGCATTCTCCATAATCAAGTCTTCTTCGAAACTGACACGTTGAGCTAGTTCCAGCCATTCCGTACCAGCTTGATTTGGTTCTTATTGTTTTTAAAGCTGCTTTTTTCGGCAGTTGAGAATCGCTCATATTTAATGCTTTAAGAATATAGTCTATTTGCAGTTTTAAAGTTTAAGTAAAAAGGGGAGATAAACCCGTTTCTATCATCAGCACATAATTTGGGGTAATCGAATGTAGGTGGAAACCCCGCTCCAAATAATATCTCAGTAATGTTCTTACTTCATTGTATTGCTTATGCCCCCATATTTGCGCACCATACAGTAAAACTGACTCGGCGACTGCTTCGAAAACTTTGAATTTGTTACTATGGGATACATATGAATTTCGAAAACATCCCTTCTACATTGTATTGATTGCTGGCTTTGCTTGGGAAAGCTTAACTTGTAGTTGTCGCTCCATACTTAGGCTTTTTGTAAGATGAATTCCAAGGTACTTGTAGATATTGACTACATCAACGTCTACGCCATTGAATTGCCATTTTTCACTTCTGCAGCGTCGTCCAGCACCTTTTTTAAAAATCATGACTTTAGATTTCTGAAGATTTACTTCCAGATTCCAGGTAGAACAGTAATCTTGTAATCTATTCATCATGAGTTGTAAGGTTTCGGGTTTGCAAGCCAACAGAACTACATCATCCGCAAACTTTAAACTTTTGATACACCTTTCTGCATAAACTATTCCTCCTGGTAAACAGTCCGTAAGGTCATCCAAAAAAGCGAGAAAAGTTGTGGGCTTAAAGAGCATCCCTGTCTTACACCGGATTTTGTTGTGAACCACTCCGATAATTGTTCGCCATTCCACATCACTGCTGCTTTCGTATCATCATACAACTTTTGCACTATACGACCAAACTTTATTGACATTCCTCTATTGTATAGCTTGTGTTTCTATCTATAGAGTCAAATGCTGCTCTAAAATCAACTAAAAAAGCATAGAGCTTCTTATTTTGCTGGAAAAAGGATTCTGCTATGCTTTTTAATACAAATATTTGGTCTATTGCTCTAAATCCTGCTTGATTTTCGTTAAGGAGGTTTTCCGCTATTATCCATTCTGTCAAACATTTTTTTATTATCTTGTAGGATGAATTCAGAAAGGATATTCCTCTATAGTTAATCCGATCTGTTAATCTTCCTGTTCTGTGTATTGGGCAAATGAGTTCCGCTTTGAATAACTGCGGGATCGTTCCTGTGTCAAAAATGTTGTTGTATAGGAAATGGAGTTTTTCAAGCAATAAGTCTGTTCCATACTTATAAAATTCTGTAGATAAACAGTATGAGTCAGGAGCTTTTCCGTCTTTGAGAGAACTGAGTGCGATAATTATTTCTTCTTTCGTGATATAAGAGTCTAATACACTGTTGTGATATTCTGGTACCGCATATTGAAAATCCATATTATGTGTATCCCGATTAAGCAATTCTCTGAAATGTTCCTTAAAGTTTTCTGCACTTATGCTACAGCTAATGATCGAAACTGTTCCGTTAAGTTCTTTTGCTAATTTCCAGAACTGTGTTGCATTTGAACACCTTCCCATCTCCGTAGCCTTTACATTAAAATAATTTTCCTTTTTAGTTTTACACAGATCTTTGAACCTTCGGTTGGCTTCTAAGTACGGATCAGTAGGAAGTAGGAAAAGCTTTCGGTTTCCTTCAGGCATTCGGATTTTGTGGCCAAACTGTACTACTAAAGGTAGGTGGTCCGAATAAGGAACAGGATCAACTTTAAGATCCACAATGACTTCGTTCCAGCTCCCTCCTATGAGACAGTTGTCGACAACTGAAGTTCCTTGTCCACTTACGAATGTGAGTTCCCCATTTTTAACACCAGGGCTTGTTCCATTAAGTATCCGCAGTCCATAGGAATCGCACAGATCTAATAGTTGTTTCCCTCTTGCGTTGCAAGTAGTTTCCTTGGAGTTTCGAATTATTCTTTTTGAGGTGTTGGTTGTTCCTTCTCTTGCCCCACTCGCGCGTTTAGATCATCGATAACCATAATATTTGAATTATCTGTAGTGTTAAATGTATTCTGCAGAATGTCGAAGTCTTCTTCCCAGCGATTGCAATTCAAATAGGCTGGATATATCTTTAATGATTCTTTATCAAATTGAACATTTACACATGTATGACCATTGTTCATCTGAAACTCCCATTTCATACCAACCTCCGCTTGCCCTTCCGTGATTATGATGTCTTACTGCTGGTATACAAACAAATTCATAACTCTGAAATCGAAATGCTCTCCCAAAATTACTAAGTCGTTCTTCATTAAATGTTTCATATAGAAAAATGATTCCAAACTTATGAATATAATTAAAAAAATCTAATGATAATAACTTATTACCTAAGCCATGAATATTATAAGATAGAATGTTTTGTTTACTTTTAACATTTCTAATTTCTTTACTTCTACTACTATGTATATTACTTTGACAGACGTCATTACAATTAAAAATACAATTGCGTTTTAGTTGTGACTGCTTACTTAAATCGCGTTGAATGTTTGCGCCTGTGCCTTTTTAGCTTAGAAGCGTTTTTTAACACTTTTGCTGCAGTATCGTTTGATCCTGTGTTCAGTTTGAGTGTGATCATATTATTGTTTTCGATTATTTTTATGACCTGTGCAATTTTAGGTGATTGATTGTGCAATTAAAGCGTGGATATATTCAAAATTCGATCTTGGGGTTCACTACCATCCCTTGGAATCGAGAAAATTATGTTTTTTCCTTTTATTTCTCGACTTTGTAGCTCCAGTTCTTCTTCAAGCAAGCTACACCGTACTTCGAATTGGTGAGCCCTATCCGATAACTCCAGATTCTACTGTCTAAGATGGTTCAGCTCAATATTTATTTTGTTGATGTCATCCTTTGTTGCACAAACTGGCAATGGCTAAGTGAAGCTATTTGTGGAGTGATTCGTCAATTTTGTGTTTAATTTGTTGGAAATCCGATTGATAAATATACATTTCACTGCTATGTTTATAAAGTTTTGATGTTCTATTGGTTTTATGTAGTGTATTTGTATTTTCTTCGGGTGAAGTTTGACACAGAGTATGATTTTTTTTTCGGATTTAAAGATAATTACCTGGTTTATCCTTCACTTTTCCCGTGAATTTATGTATTTCAATACAAATCACAAAATATGTGCAGTTTTTAGCATTTATTATAGTTTTGAAATATTGAAAATTGAAAAGTTAACGAGAGCGATACGTAAAGTTAAACTGTTCACTTGAGAGCAGAGTTGCCTACGACCAATGAATAAGAAAGTATAGCTACTTAAAAAAAAACACATAAAGTGAGGAAAATATAGTTTTTTTTTGAGTATGTTTTATGTTTTTTTTTTAAATAGCTGTACTTTCTTAATCAATGGTCGCAGGAAAAAAGTGTATGAGACTGTACTCAAACTATTATTCGATAGCATTTATCGTTAAAAAGTTATTTGCTAAAAACTGATTTTTTCGACACTTGACCATGTGTAAAAAGTTGTGCTCTTTTCGGATCGACGGGGACTTTTCGCCATTGATTTTTTATAGTCAGTGGAAGTCCCAACAAAGTTTAAGCGTTATCGGAATTTTGATCAGGGAAATGTCTATTTTGACTGTAGTCCGCCATTTTGAAAAAGGTGTTTAAAAGTGTTTACTCAATTTTCTCAACCGCTATTAATCGCAGAGTAGTCATTTTTGTTTACTTTTGTAGGTTACAATTTGTGTCTTAAATTTTGTTTTGATAGCTCCTTCCTATACAAAGGTATTGTTGAAAAACCAGCAAATTTTTGATTTTAAAAATAGTTTTTTCAAGTTTATCTCACTATCTTCATCCGAACGAAAAATCACTTTTGATACTTTTTATAAAACATTGAATTTTCTACATTTCTGTATATTTAGATTTCATGTAAGTCAAAAAGCTTTTCTAGATAAAGCACGACAAAGCTTCTAATATTATATAAAAAAAGGGCGCGTGTAACTCAGTACTCGTGGCAGAAGTGAAACTTCTTTGGCGATCTAAAACTCGATATGTAAAGGGATATTAAGCTTATATGCGTAAGACGCAGCTAAGTGTTCTATAGCAAGGTGATCGATGGGTTGGAGTTGTAAACTTGAAAATTAAATAATAATGGTGAAAATATAAAGTAAAAAAAAGGTGAAAATTTAAAAGACATAAATCATTTTATTTGAGTAGGTTTTCCGACTATTTCCAAAAATTCCTACGCTCAAAATCTCTGCAAAATCAATAATTTGTATATGACAACTTTAATTTGGTTTTATGTATTTTGCAACCATATTCAAATTTTTAGCGGACTCTGCTGATTCAATTCAATTTTTTGAAATTAGCCTATTTTGAGATAATTTTTTTAAAATAATTTATATCTCCATACCAGTAGGAGATAGACAAAAATCTGAAACTAGTAAGATTCTTAGAATTTCATTATCTATCCACCAAAAAAAATTCAAAACTCTAGCATTCTAATTAACGGAATTAGAAAAAAGACATAAAAGGACATTTTCCCTTTTATCTGCTACAAT
This sequence comes from Melangyna quadrimaculata, assembly GCA_949320155.1. Classification (NCBI taxonomy): domain Eukaryota; kingdom Metazoa; phylum Arthropoda; class Insecta; order Diptera; family Syrphidae; genus Melangyna; species Melangyna quadrimaculata. Next base: position 19,218,913 of record OX439486.1, read on the forward strand.
AACATAGATTTTCAAAAAATCCAAACTTATTGCAATATAAAAAATATATTAGCCTATCAATGAAAATGTTTACTTTTACTCTACCTCCCACCACTTAGCTAATCAATGATCTCAGCGTTGCACCTGTGGCGTTACATTTTTTCGTTTCACAAAAATTCAACCTTGAAATTTCACTCTCAACGCGCCCAAAGAAGTTTCACTTCAAAAAAGAAAAAAAAATTGGGTACCAGCAGGACTCGAACCTGGAACATTTGGGTCCATCATATACCTGGAGTGAATTTCTCATATGAATTTAGTACGATACTTAAAAGATGAAACAGCCAGTTGGTGATTTTAACTTTGGTTAAATAATAGGGGATGGAACGTTGCTAAACTCGTTTAAAATTAGCAAAACACAATTTTTAACCTAATATCATACTAAAAATGATTTAATGATGATTGACCCGCTGCTTAGCTTGGTGTACGGAAGTGTTTTTGGTTAGCTCTGCTATAATTTCATTTTTACCAGTGATTGTCAATGAGCATAAAATAAGAATTGGTGTCATAACTAACTTTGCATATACCTCAGCTTTAATCTTACAAAAAAAGCAAGAAAGCTTATTTTTATTATCCATTAAAACGATAAAAGAAATTATTTATTTGTGGTGTGGAGCATCGAAGCTAGTCTAATTCTTAGTGGTGAAAATCAGCTATATCTATCTCTGTCGTCAAAAAAGAACACAAAATATTACTGTGAGTATTTACCATATAATACTATGCCAAACAAGACCAGAAAAGAGCTAAGCTATGCTCCTACTTCCATACGGATTATCAGAGCCTCCTTGCCCCACTTCCCTGCAGTAAACAAAAACGCTGTTTTAAGTTTGTTTACGAAAAAGCTCTCTCAATTTTGGCGAATTTAAATATCCATAACAAGATAGTTAGAACACAAACCAAGCGATCATCTTAGTTGAGACACAAAACAATTCGCTGAAAAAAACAGTGACTCGCAGCTCTGTCCATGAACCGTGAATAAAAAAAATTAGAGGTGTTTAATAAAAACTTCACCTGAACCTGAAAACAAAACTTTTTTGAAAAAAAAACTACACTTCGTCCGATATGCCTGAATCACTTCAATTAGCTACCCTTATTGATGAAATAGATAAACTCTTGGACCAGAAACTAGTTAAAATAGCTACAAAGGAAGATATTAATGGTATCAAAATGGAAGTTACTGCGCTACAAGAAGAAAATAAAATACTTAAGTAGGAAATCGAAAAACTAAAAGATGGTGAACGTGTGCTTCATAAAAGAATGGAAGATGCCGAGAAATTTAGCAAGAGGTTGAACGTGATAGTCAACGGATTAAACGCGGAGAACATTGAAGAAGCGAAACAACAATTTCAACAAGTTTGCAGCACAGCCCTTCGAGTCACTGCAACAGCTAATAGTGCCCGAAAATTAACTTCATCCAAAAACGTCAGACCTGCCTATGTATTTGAGCTTGCTAATACCGATGAAGTTCACTCCGTTATGTCTGCAACAAAAAATCTCTCGAATACCCAGATTTCCATTAATAAAGATCTAACTTCAAGTGAAAGAACTGAGCAGTACCACCTTCGCCAGATAAAAAGATGCCTTCATAAAGCTGATAGCAACCTTCGCATCGAAATCAAACGCTGGACTCTTTTGGTAGATGGACGACGTCGGTTTAAATGCAGCTAAGATGGCGTTGTAAGAGCCTTTAACGAAAAAGACAGAGAATTTCTGAGTCAGTTTTTGGGAAAGGACTCAAATTTTACTGTCATCCTGGATACAACACTCAATCGAAAAAAACCCAAATAACCATTAGCTAACAAAAGTCTGTCAGGTCTTGTCTTATAATGTAGCTGGTCTTGTTAATAAAACTATTTTATGTAACTTTTTTAAATACGTTTGTAAATTTGATATTTTCTTTTTGTATAAAACTTTTGTTTTATCAGAGCATATACGACATTATGAAATTTATTTTAAAGAATTTAAACTATACTGGATTGCGGCAACGAAAACATTTAACTTTGGCAGAGCTAGTGGAGGATGCTTATTCCGTAAATCTATTCCGTAAATCGATTGAATCAACATACCAACTGAAATTCTTAAATGTACATGATACTGTTTTCTTGCAATGCAACTTTTCGGGATCTATTCTAAATTTGGTCCCAATCTATTTAAACTGCAATCATTGGATGCGTGATTTTGTAAAATTAAAAACCTTCTTTGAAGAATTTCAATCAAACCACTTTATACTTGTGGAAGATCTTAACGTCAGAACAGGAATCAAAGGAACAGTCGATTCACGTACATATATCACAGCTTATCACTGACATAAGAATTTCAAAAGATACTGTAAGTGACAGCAACAGCAATATGTTTTGTGTGCTCTTGGAAGACATCGGTGCATTTATTCTTAACGGGAACGGCTTTGGCGATGAAACTGGCGAGTTTACTTTTGTGTCAACTAGAGGATCATCAGTGATTGACTACTGCTGACCTTCATACAGTGCATTGGAAGTGATTGAAAGTTTCTCAATTAATAGTACAACCTTTTCCGACCACATGCCGCTAGTGCTAGGTCTTAAAGCTTTTGAAGATACGCAGAGTTCCCCCAGTTCAATGTTGCTTCCAAGACTAAAATGGTTTACCAATAGACGCGCTCAATACATAAACAGAATTGATGAAGATGCTGTAGAAAAACTCTTGCCTTTGGATAGCGTTGAAACACGATGCAACTCCTTAAAAGAGTGTATCTATGCAGCAAACGAGAACCCTATTAATACCAATGTCAAGTTTGAGCGAAAGAAACCCTGTTTTGATATGGATTGTCATAAAGCTAGAAAATCTTCACTCAAGCCACTTAACATTTACAGGAAATATAATCTCGATGCAAGCAGAAAAAACTAGTGTGATGCAAATAAAAAGTATAAAACCCTATGTAAAGAAAAACAACGTTCGTACTACCAGCGCATTTCCAGTCAACTCGCAAGTATTACCACAGCAAAAGATTGGTGGAAGTTGGCCAAAGAGATACGCGGTAATCCTACGAATAGTGAAACCCAAATCACAGCTTTCGAATTTATGTCATATTTCGAAAATTCCCTTAATTCAGATGGATTAAGCAGCGGAGAATATTCCCGAGAAACAAATCTAGTTGAAATACCTGAACTTGATCACCCAATTGATTTGAATGAAGTAAGGATTACGATTGAATCTTCAAAAGAAAACAAAGCTCCGGGTATAGATGGCATCCCATATGAGTTTTATAAAAATGCGACTAACTCTTTTATTGGTGAGGTTCACACCTTGCTGAAAAGAATCTACGAAACAGGAACAATACCAACATCCTTCAAAAAATCAATTATCTTTCCGCTCTTCAAAAAAGGTGACGCTAGTCTTGTATCTAATTATCGTGGGCTTTCATTTTTAGATACCCTCTACAAATTATTCACCTGAGTTCTCCTAAACCGCCTCACTACTTGGATCGAAAACAACAATATACTCAATGAATACCAAGCTGCCTATCGAAAAGATTATAGTACCACCGATCAGATCTTCAATCTTTCATGCCTTATTCAGCTGCAACTTAGCCAGAAAAAGAAACTATATGCTTGGTTCGTAGACTAGAAAGCTGCGTTCGACAATATTAACAGAGAATCTCTTATTCACAAACTTATTACATTGGGCATCTCGACGAAAATGGTTAAAATTATCAAACTACTATACCAAGATACAGTTGCCGCCGTCTGGGATGGAAGCAATACCTTGTCTTGTTTTTAAATGACCTCCATTCTGAACTGCCCATCGGAATACATGTGGAAGGAATCGGTATAAATGTTCTTTTGTATGCCGATGACATTGTAATTTTGGCTGAGAGTCCAGCTTTACTTCAAGCAATCATTAACAAGTTCAGCAGCTATTGCGATAAATGGAACCTGGAAGTTAGTCTTGAGAAATCTGAAATTGTTATTTTTAGGAATGGAGGATTAAGAGCATAAGGTGAAAAACTTACTTACTTACTTACTTTTGATGGCGCTCACAGCCCAGGATGGGCTTCGGCCTCAACTAAAAAGCCCCTCCAGCCAGCTCTGTCCCTAGCTAGCCGCTTCCAGTTGCGCACACCGAGTGCTTTGATGTCGTCATTCACTTGATTGCGCCACCTGTTACGGGTTCTTCCTCTGCTGCGTACCCCATCGGGGTTGGATTCGAAGACTCGTCGGGCAGGTGCGTTGCTGTCCATACGCTCCACGTGCCCCAGCCATCTCAGCCGCTGTATTTTCAGCTTTTTGACCAGGTCAACGTCGCTGTATAGCCCGTATAGCTCGTCGTTGAATCTTCTCCTCCATACTCCTTCGATACACACCGGCCCGAAAATCACATTAAGAATCTTCCTCTCAAAGCACCCTAGCAGATTTTTATCCGAATCTTTCAGTGTCCATGCTTCTGACCCATAAAGCAGGACCGGGATGATTAGGGTTTTGTATAAAGTCTCCTTGATTCTCTGAGAGAGGGCCTTACTACTTAAATGCCTTCTTAGACCGAAGAAACAGCGGTTGGCAAGAGTAATTCTTCGTTTGATCTCTGCACTGATGTCAGTCAGTGGAGCCCAGGTAGACAAAGTCCTTGACAACTTCGAAGTTATATCTGTCCATCGTGATATTTTGCCCGAGTCGACGATGTTGAGATTCCTCTCTCGATGACAGCATATACTTCGTCTTGTCCTCATTAACCGCCAATCCCATTCTAGCCGCCTCCGATTCAATGCTCGCAAATGCCCCTGCCACAGCTCGCTTCGTTCTGCCGACAATGTCTATGTCATCCGCATATGCAAGCAATTGAACGGACTTTTGATAGATTGTACCGCTGGTGTTGACATGTGCGTTGCGTACAATGGCTTCAAGAACGATGTTGAATAGGTTGCATGATAACGCGTCGCCTTGCCTCAATCCTTTCTCAACATCAAAGGAATCGGTGGTGTTCTTACCAATTTTGACGGAGCAGCGAGATTTCTCCATCGTCATCCTGCACAAGCGGGCGAGTTTGGCAGGGATGCCGAGACTCGACATGGCTCTGTATAATTCGTCCCTTTTCACGCTATCATACGCGACTTTAAAATCGATAAAAAGGTGGTGTGTATCGATCTGGAATTCCCGGGATTTTTCTAAAATCTGTCGGAGTGTGAACATTTGATCGACGGTTGACTTGCCTGGCCTAAAACCGCACTGATAAGGGCCAATCAGATCGTTGACAAAAGGTTTTAAGCGGTCACACAGGATGGCCGACAAGATTTTATAAGCGACGTTTAGGAGACTAATTCCTCTGTAGTTGGTACATTTCAGAACATCTCCCTTTTTATGGATGGGGCACACTATACCGAGGTTCCATTCATCGGGCATACTTTCCTCCGACCAAATTTTGCAGATGAGCTGGTGTATGCTCCTAGCCAATTCATCTCCCATCCGCACCAGCAGCCTTGTACGACTTAAGTTTGGATATCGCCGCACTTCGGTTAGGTTGGGTGGACGGAACTCTTGGCCATCATCGTCCAAGTTGAATGGAGCGTTCTGCCTATTAGCGGCATCTTGGCTGTCTTCGCCTTTAAGCAGTCTAGAGAAGTGTTCTTTCCAGATCCTCAGCACTGATTAAGTGAAAAATGGAATTTCAAGGGTGTAGAAGTAAAAATAAAAAAACCAGTATAAATATCTTGGCGTCGTCTTTACACATAATATGTCCTGGTCTGAACATCTGACAAAGAGGCTCGCAACATCAAAAAATGCAATCAACGCAACCTGGTCTAAGGTCTTGAAAAATAAGTTAGTACCTCATTCAGCAAAGTTTAAAGTCCATGATTCAGCCGCCAGATCAATTATGTATTACTGTGTTCAAGTATGGGGGTACAAAGAGTACATACAATGTGAAAAGGTTTTTCGTCAAAAGATGTTTCAACCTACCAGATAATACACCAAACTACGTTATACATATCGAAACCGGTCTTCCAAAAGCGTTTCTTACTACCCTTGAAATACGTTTGAAATATTTGCGAACAGTTTTCAGTCTACCCAGCTCTAGATTACCACGCATACTTTCAACTGCAGTACTTCGCAAAAATATTTATTGGGCCCAAGAATGGTCAGGCCTTTTCCGTGCGACTGGCATCGTTGTCAACTATGAAGCAAGTAATTTCGATTGGAAACTTGCCCACAACATGCTTTTGATTAAGCTGAGAGAACAACTGTGGAAAGCTTCTACCGAACGTGCTTTACAATCGCAATTCCACGACGAATATAGCAATCTATCATACACTATTTTAATGACTCAAATTCACGAGAAATGATAAGTATGATCTTAAGAACGAGGTGTGGATTACTCAACTTGAATGCTAGGGCATTTCAGCATGACACTGTTGGTTTATGCACAATGTGTAATCTTAATGCAATTGAGAACACCTACCACTTTGTCAGCATTTGTCCTATTTTCAATTCATACCGCAGCTTATTTCTAGGAGCTGAAACAATTAATCGCGCAGAGTTTTTTCAAATATTAAATGGCAAATGTTATTTAAATCTATACAAATTCTTAAAATATGCTCTTAATTATCGCAACTTAATTGTAAATGAATATAATATTTAAAGTAAATTCAAGCTAAGCCAAAATATAAATAGTAAAACTTTAACCTGACAGACAACTTTAACAAGTTATTGTCCTAACTAATTTTGAACACCAGCATAATCTTGTTTTTATAAAAACTTTTTTTAAGAAAATAAATTTATTTATCTATCTATCTATCTATCTATCTATCTACTAAAAATGATTTAACATCGTAATAAATCGTTTAAAATTTTGCGCCATTGTTTTTGTGGATTGGAGGAAAAATGTGTGACGTTATAGACAGTATACATCTATAGTTACTTACTTAATATTAAGATTTTTCCGACAAACGATTAAAATGTATGTACCTACATATATCAAGATAGAACGATAGAATGCTCAGTACTTATCAACATAATTTGAACGTGGAGCTCGAAAAGTTAACAGTTCGTAGTGTAGCAGGTGATATTGATGTTTTAACCGAAATCATCAAGAAATCTACACCGCAAATCTCATCATCGAGAGTCAAAACTCCCTTCAAGCAAAAGTGGTTTGATATGGAATGCTTGAAAGCGAAAGAAAAATCATTTAAATTTTTAAAATTGTTTAGATCGAATAACATGAATGTTTTTAAAGCTCTTCACAACGAGGCCAACAAGTGTTTCAAACAAATTTGTATTCAAAAAAAGATAGCATGTAAACAACAAAATATAAGTATGTTAAACAACGCTCGATCATCTGCGGAATTATGGAAAGCTGTGAAATATGTTAATGGACGAACTAACACCATCGATTCCTCTTTAAAAGCTCCGTTGCTAAGAACTCACTTCAGTAGTCTACTCAACTCTCCTCTTAATTCGCCACTTTTTCAATACGCAGCCCCATTGCTTGGCAATGACAATTTAGATGCACCTTTCACGCTACGAGAAATTCAGGAAGTTATCCCAAACTCCAAATCAAACAAGGCTCCGGGAAACGATCGAGTTCCATTTGAATTTTACAAGAATTCTTCAAATGAGTTTAAGATTTCACTTCTGATTGAATTCAATAGAATCTTTGAAACAGCTGAAGTTCCAGATAGTTTTAAGAAATCAATTTTTTTTTTCCACTGCAAAAAAAGGAGATTTCAAAAACCCATCGAACTACAGAGGAATATCCTTCTTAAACACATCATGCAAACTGTTTGGTGCTTTGTTGTATAAAAGGTTATCTCAATGGGTTCATGAAAACAATATACTTACTGAATTTCAAGCGGGATTTAGAAAAGGTTATTCAACAATCGATCAAATATTTTCACTTGCCAACATCGCGGATTCGTATAAATTAAAGCGAAAAAAATTGTATGCCTTCTTTGTTGACTTCCGCGCTGCATTTGACACGATATCACGAGAAGCACTTTTCTTCAAACTTTACAAAATCGGACTATCTAGCAAAGTAATACGCATTCTGAGAGCATTGTATGAGAATAATATTTTATTTGTGTGGGACGGCGACTCAGTCTCAGAAGAGTTTGAAACATCTATGTGTGTAAAGCAGGGCTGTATACTTAGCGCTCTACTATTTATCCTTTTTATCAATGATATAACTGATGTCGTAAAAGGAGGAATAAATTACTTTGGAATACAAATATCAGCATTAATGTATGCGGACGACATCGTGTTTCTATGTGAAACTGTGGAAGGTATGCAGATGATGATGAACAGGCTTAGCGAGTATTGCAGTTGTGGAATTTATCTGTAAACCTCGAGAAATCAAAAATGATGGTGTTCAGGAATGGAGTTGGTCGTTATTCTCGTTTAGAAAAATGGAAATTCAACGGAAATGATGCTGAGATTGTACGTAAATACAAATACCTTGGTATTCTGATATCCGCCAACTTGAGTATGAACACGCATTTAGATGACAAACTTTCAGACTCTAAACGAGCATTTTCGTCGGTCTGGAAAAATTGTTTTAATAGCAAATATGTGTCGCATAGCTCAAAACATAAGCTGTTTCATACAACTGCTGCTTCAGTAATGCTTTATGGAGCACAAGTCTGGGGTTATTGAACATTCGAAACGATTGAAAAATTACTCCGTTACTTCTTGAAGAGAATATTCCAGCTTCCAAAAAATACACCAAATTATATGTTGCATATGGAAACTGGCACACCACCTTTATTTTTACATACCTTAGAAATGCATTTCAACTATACAATAAAAGAAATGGAAATGGAAGATAAAAGAATACCGAAAATAATATTGAAACACATAACTATATCTAAAGGAAGTTTGGTGCAAGAGTGGCAGAAGTAAGCATCAGACTGTGGATTAGACCTGCATTTCATGGCGAACGAGCAACCCATTTCACTAAGAACCAAATTTAACCTTATTTTGGAGAGCTTAGGTCGATCGTTGTTTGATAAGTACTCGAATGCAGCTCAATCCTCGCTGTTTAGGTGTTATTACAGCAAATTGAACCACCATCTATTGGACACAACCTACTTCATTAACTCTTACTCAGTTCATAAAATCAGCACAATTTTTAAAATAAGAGGAAATTCTGAATCTTAACTTTGTTCCCCACCGCCCCGACCTACCAATTTTATGTAGCATCTGTAACATGAACACGAGAGAGGATACCTTTCATTTCCTTGCTATTTGCCAAATTTTGAAGGAATTCCGATCTAACTTTTTTGGAAAAATGACCATGGATGTGAATGAAGCCATAAGCATTTTAAACGGTGAACAAGGTTGGGAAGTTCTATACAAATTCACTACAGGAACCGTATTATAGAGGGAGATTTTTAAAACAAAAACTTAAATTTAAAACAGATATGAACATTGTAATTAGAAAATAATTGTCAACCTGGTAGACGGCCATAGGCCAAACCAATTAGGCTTTATATAAACTTTTTAACATTGTAATTTACTTAAATAGAAATAAAAGTCACTTAAAACTAAAACTAAACTATATCAAGATAGGTATTTACATATCCAGGTACATAATAATGTAGTTATATATGTAATGACGGATTTACATGATTGGCAAAGATGCAAATATTTCTGACAAAAAAATGGTAAAATAATGCCAGAAATAATTTTTTTATGACATGCATTCACACGAGTTCAAATAATGGCAGATTTTAAAATACTGGCAACATGCCATAAAAGAATGAGCAAGTTCATTCTTATCTAGAATGGCATAATTTCGTAAAATGGCGCCAGTGACGTGTTTACTCATAGTCATATTAATTGCAGCATTTTATGCCAAATTATCTCTGCCATTTTATTTTGGCAAAAATATTGCCAGTATTAAGAGAAAATGACTATAATTTGACAGATATAATGGCATTTTGCCATTCGTTTAAATGCAGCATAAGTTTTAAAACGTAAATCATAACTGAAGTACTTATATTATCTCTAACCACTAAATGAACGTAACATACTACCTACCCTCATAGATACAATCCTCACTAAAGCCGAGTCGCGGCAAACGAACACACATGCATTTTGTTCGTTTTTCGTTGTATTTTGAACGGGTTTTTTTATTAGAGCTAAGAGTAAATCGTGGGAGTTTAAAAAATTTGTGTTATACATAAAAATGATCGCACTTATTTTCTGATGCGATAAATAAAAAACCCGAAGACAAGGATTCATAACGGCAAAAGCTTCAAATTGCAAAAGCAAAAGCTTACTTTCTCCAGTTAACGATGCACTAAAAAAATAATATTGGTATTAAAAAATCAGAAATATAAATAGTTATACGTTTTCTAATTTTCAGGAATTTAAGCCAACTCCTTGATTTTATAAAAATAAAAATGTGGTCAAAATGACTTTTTAAAAATGTTGAATTTCCAAAAATTCACACACTCAAAATCTCTGCAAAATCAAAAATTTGTATATGACAACTTTAATTTGGTTTTATGTATTTTGCAACCATATATAATTCAAATTTTTAGCGGACTCTGCTGATTTAATTCAATTTTTTGAAATTAGTCTATTTTGAGATAAAATTTTTAAAATAATTTATATCTCCATACCAGTAGGAGATAGACAAAAATCTTCAACTTGTAAGATTCTTAGAATTTCATTATCTATCCCCCAAAAAAAAACAAAACAGTAGCATTCTAATTAACGAAATTAGAAAAAAGACATAAAAGGACATTTTCCCTTTTATCTGCTACAATAATATAGATTATCAAAAAATCCAAACTTATTGCAATATAAAATATATAAGCCTATCAATAAAAATTTTTACTTTTACTCTACCTCCCACCACTTATCTAATCAATGATCTCAGCGTTGCACATGTGGCGTTACATTTTTAAAATAATTTATATCTCCATACCAGTAGGAGATAGACAAAAATCTTCAACTTGTAAGATTCTTAGAATTTCATTATCTATCCACCAAAAAAAAAATCAAAACAGTAGCATTCTAATTAACGAAATTAGAAAAAAGACATAAAAGGACATTTTCCCTTTTATCTGCTACAATAATATAGATTATCAAAAAATCCAAACTTATTGCAATATAAAATATATAAGCCTATCAATAAAAATTTTTACTTTTACTCTACCTCCCACCACTTATCTAATCAATGATCTCAGCGTTGCACATGTGGCGTTACATTTTTTCGTTTCTCAAAAATTCAACCTTGAAATTTCACTCTCAACGCGCCCAAAGAAGTTTCACTTCAAAAAGTGTAGATTGATTTTATTAAACTGCCCCTGCTTGTTTCCCGTTAGATTAACGAATACAAAATTTCTTACATATTTGTAAGAAAGGATATACCTATAATTGTGTATAATTTGATTCTTGAAAATTTAAAATTTTTCATCATACTTTGAATTTAAAATAGTATATATAAAGTTGACGGGACATTTACACACCCTTTTAGTACGAACATTTTTGCCCCTCCCCAATTATTTTTATGATCTTAATCTTCAAAATCTGACGAGGAGAAATGAAGTTAGGATTTTTTAAAAGGAAAACAGCCGACTAGAAAAAAAAATTTATTTTTAAAAATAAAATTAAAAAAAAAAAAAAAAAAAAAACAAATAAAAATAAATTTAATCTAATCGGCTTTTTTTTTTTTTTAAAAAATCCTAACTTCATTTCTACTAATCAGATTTATAAGATTAAGATCTCGAAATTTGGCTCACAAATGTGGCTAAATTTGTAAATAAAAATAATTGGGGAGGGGCAAAAATGTTCGTACTAAAAGGGTGTGTAAATTTCCCGTCAACTTTATATACTATTTTAAATTCAAAGCATGATGAAAAATTCTAAATTTTCAAGAATCAAATTATTCACAATTATAGGTATAACCTAACTTACAAATATGTAAGTAATTTTGTATTCGTTAATCTAACGGGAAACAAGTAGGGGCAGTTTAATAAAAATCAATCTACACTTTATTATATAATATTAGAAGCTTTGTCGTGCTATATCTTGAAAGCTTTTTGACTTACATGAAATCTAAATATACAGAAATGTAGAAAATTTAATGTTTTATAAAAAGTGTCTCAAGCGATTTTTCGTTCGGATAGAAATTGCGTGAGATAAACTTAAAAACCCATTTTAAAAATTTGCTGGTTTTTCAAAAAGAACTTTTTATAGGAACGAGCTATCAACAAAAATTTTAAGACAAAAATTGTAGAGAACATGTTAACCTACAAAAGTAAACAAAAACGACTACTCTACGACTAATAGCGGTTGAGAAAATAGAGTAAACGCTGAGGGTTTTTTTTTATTGAAAAATGTGGTTTTAGAATCCCAAAGAAGTACTCTTTAAAATAAAACAATAAAATTCTCCTCCCGAATTTTTGTAGATATTTTCGATTTTTTTTTGATAATTTGATTGGACTACTGGGGTAGATTAGATTAACACCGACTTATACACACACTAGAAAAATTTGACATTTCTCATACCAGAAGTTGAAGCAATTCTGTATTGCGGTTACTGGTTTGAATTTAAAAAAAAAATACAAATATTGAAAAGTGTTTAAATAAATACAAATTTGTGCGTTTATTGCATTGCAAAAAATTAGAAATACCAAATAATTTTAATTTTAAGTGTTAAAAGTACACCCTCGCCAATTGGTTCCCTGTGCTTCGAATTCCAGCTTCTTTTAATTTTGGAATTGTAGTTTTTTTTTACTTGGATACATGCACAAATGCACAATTGAATACAAATTATATATTGTGTTGAAGGGTGTGTGATCCGTGAATAATTATTAGAAAAATTAAATCAAAACACTTTAATTGATCCCACCCAAGTAAGCTTTCAAATTTTAATTTTAATTTTGTTTATTAATTTTTGCTATTGAAACCGACTCATTGTGTGATCAATTAAAGTGTTTTGATTTAATTTTTCTAATAATTATGCACAAATGTTTTTGTTTGTTTTTTCAACTTTTCACTGAAATAAATGTATCTTTATTTGTTATAAAAATGATTAGAATCTGTGGAAGCAATAATTTTTTGACAAAGTCAAACAGTGCACACATACAGTCTCATAAAAAAATAGATTTTTATAAGAATTCCTTACAACAGGTATCGTATCAACTAATCGACCCCATTGGATAAGAAAGAGAGGAAGAGGCTTTTGTCACATATACAGTGTACGTGAGTGAAGCATTAAAATAAAATTTAAAAAAATCTAAATATCACCTGTTATTCGAATATTGTAAACAATTGAAATATGTTATAAAAAAATATAAAAAAAACATGCGGTGCTGCGTTAAATCGTGTTAAAACGCCTATAATAAGGAGAAAAAAAAAGTTTTCATTTCACATGTAAGTTTTGGCTCATATTCCACAAAAAGTAATTTGAAGTGATGTTTGTTAGGTAAATATATTATTCATGGACAAACACAGAAATAACTTACAAATATTTTCTATTTTAAATACATAATTTATATCCAAAACTGAAACGTAAGAAATGAAAATGAAATCAATGAAATTGACGGAATAAAGAATGGTCAAGCTTAATAAGCTGACATTCTCGTACGAATAGTTCAATAATAACAATAATAACGTAGATAAATAAGTCTGCACTACGGGCGTTCAACGGTTTTGAGCGCCTTACAATAACCAACACAAACAAATCCGTCCCTGTACGCGAATTTCCCATTTGACAGGTCATCCTCAGAAAATTACATGATGAAAGTATATTTTTATTTTCAACAAATTTTATTCTTTTTATGGAAAAATACCATGAAATATCAATAAAAAAGTATTATACGATAATGTATTTGGCTCCTAACCTTTAGCACCTCATATATGGGATGTTTGCAAAAAACGTGTGCCATCTAAAAGGTCAATAATTGGTCAAAATTTATGGGATTTTCGCAAAAAAGTGTACCATTCGAAGAGCCACCGATTTGTGATAAAAGGTCAGCTTGTTTCAGTAATTGGTCAGCCATAGGTTTTTTTTTTTTAAATTTCAAGGTCAAAACTTTTGTAAGCACCTCATTTATGGGATATTCGAGAAAAATCTACCATCTGAAGGGTTACCTAGACCTCATAAGAGGTCAACTTATTTCAGTTATTGGTCAGCCAGTTTTTGTTTAATTCAATTTTAAAAATTAATTTTTCAAGGTCGTATAAGACTTTAAGTTTGTTTCTAGGCCACAGTATAAGATTTTTAGCATCTCATTTATAGAATTAAAAAAAAATGAGTATGCCATCTGAAAGGTCACTCATTAGTCAAAAATGGTCAGATACTTTCAGCAATTGGTCAGCCATTGATTTTTTTTTTTTAATTTCAAGGTCAACACTTTTGTTAGCACCTCATTTATAGGATATTCGAGAAAAATCTACCATCTGAAGGGTTACCTAGACCTCATAAGAGGTCAACTTATTTCAGTTATTGGTCAGCCATAGTTCTTGTTTAATTTAATTTTAAAAATTAATTTTTCAAGGTCGTATAAGACTTTAAGCACCTCATTTGTGGGATATTCGGTAAAGAAGTATACCATTTGAAAGGAAAATGACTCATGATAAAAGGTCATCTAGTTTCAGTAATTGGTCAGCCATAGGTTATTTTATATGAATTTTTTAAGTTTTTTGTTTGTTCAAGGCCGTATAAGACTTAGCACCTCATTTACCGAATTTTCCAAAAAAAAAAGATACCATTTGAAAGGTTATTAAATCCTCATAAAAGGTCAACATGTTTCAGAAATTGGTCAGCCATAGTTTTTTTTTAAATGAAGTTTTAAAGCTTGTTTCAAGGTTACAGTATAAGAGTCTTCATTAAAAAAAGCTATGGCTGACCAATTACTGAAACTAGCTGACTTTTTATCACGAGTCGTTGGCCTTTCAAATGGTATACTTCTTTTGCGAATATCCCACAAATGAGGTGCTAAAAGTCTTATACGACCTTGAAAAAATAAATTTTAAAAATTCAATTAAACAAAAACTATGGTTGACCTATTACCGAAATTAGTTGACCTTTTATAAGGGGTAGGTAACCTTTCAGATGATGTATATTTTTTTCTAATATTCCATAAATGAGGTGCTAAAAATAGTTTTGACTTTGAAATTTAAAAATCATGTAATTTTCTGAGGATGACCTGTCAAATGGGAAATTCTCGTACAGGGACGGATTAGTTTTTGTTGGTTATGGCAAGGGCTCAAAACCGTTGAGCGCCCGTAGTGCAGAGTTATTTTTCTACGTTTTAGTTTTGGATATAAATTTTGTATTCAAAATAGAAAATATTTGTAAGTTATTTCTGTGGTTGTCCATGAATAATGTATTTACCTAACAAACATCACTTCAAATTACTTTTTGTGGAATATGAGCCAAAACTTACTTGTGAAATGAAAACTTTTTTCTCCTTATTATGGGCGTTTTTACACGATTTAACGCAGCACCGCATGTTTTTCTATATTTTTTTAAATAAAATATTTTTATTTATTACAATAATCATTTTTATTTCACTTTTGTATTTAGTTGTAAAGTCTATTTTTCACTATTTTTACAATCTTAAAATCTTAACACACTTTCTTTCAGCTAGGCAAAATGCCAGGTGACATAAAGATTTTTTTTATTTTATCTTAATGCTTCTCTCACGTACACCTTTTATGTGACAAAAGCCTCTCTCTCTCTTTCTTATTCAATTTACGCAGCAAACAATCCCTTTGGGCGCCCCAGCAAGTAGCCATCTACCTTCACGGGGACCCTGTGGCAATGCATTTGTGTTTGAAATATATTTCAATTTTTTCTCGATATATATTTGCGTGTACTTTTTATTCAATGCTCGACTCAGGTTTTTTATGAACAATTTCGACTCGACTCCGCTCCTGAATTGGAATCCAGTCGGTTGAAACTTAATTCAACTGAAGACAGGTTTTCAAATCAACATGTAAAAGGATAAGTTGACTAAACTACATGACGCGAAGAAATAACTGAACTAGACGACGCAAAAAAGATGCAAACAAAAATTTACATATATAAACATTATTCAATTATATTTTAAGTTCTTTTTTAAAAATTATATTGGAAGAAACAACCTTTCTTTAGTTTGATTTTATTCGGGTTAACATAGGGTTCTTTTCTCTTTTAATTCTGAGCAGAGACTGAATTGTCAAAAAAAGATTGTTTATTTTTTACCAAGACCTGCCAGAGCTTAGAATTTGAGTTTATTTTTTCGTTCAGAGCATGACCTGAACTTGTTCAGAGCGTGCTGTAAAAGCTCAAAATCAAACGACCGAGCACTCTGAGCAAAAGCCGAACACGAAATAAATATGTCAAACTGAAAAATGAGGTACTTCCAACTTATTTAAGTTGTAAACAAGTAAAAAATATAGTTTAACAGATTTTTTCCATTAAAAAAGAGAACAATAGGGCTTTTTTTATACAGTTTTCTGTCCTTCTGGAGGAATACAATTATAATCCTCGTTTTCAAAAATGAAGGAAAAACTTCCTGCTTCTTTGAGTTCGAAATTGCTCAGCCTTTTCAAACCAAACCATCAAACCATCCGTAAACATTTTCTTTTAGATTATTTCATGTATTATAAATAGATTTGAGACATTAAAATGACACGAATCGATGGCAAATCTACTGAAATATTTTTTTGTGACAAAAAATTACTCTAAAAAAGAATAGTTTTTGTAAAAAAAAAAACATTTATTTATTTTACCGATGAAAATTCATTTTACTGAACAGCTGATTGTCAATTCACAAAAAGTGAAAATGGAATTTCATTCCAGTTTTCTATGTTCCATTTTTAATTTACATAAATTAATTGTTGTCCTATCACTAAGGAGACATTTTTATTTAATTTACATAAAAAAATTAATTTACATAAATTAATTGTTGTTTTTTCATCACTAAGGTGAAATTTTGTCCACTCTTCGGTACAGCTAATGTGACTTTCAGCGAAATTCAACTTCTGTTCTGTTTTCAAAAAAATATTTTGGGCTGTTTTTTTTTTTTTTAAATTTTCGTACGTGTCTGCTAGAAACAGGAGAGTCAAGTTTGATCTAAATTTGAGAAGCAAACAGCTTGTTTCTGACCGCTACATGTGATGTGTTGTATTGTTTGCTATTTATTTTGCGCGTGGTTGCTAATTTCTGCAAAACTTTCGCCTAACCTTAAAAAGTTATGAATAACCGTAATTGATCTCACAATTTTTCTGGCAATTTCACGATTAGAAAGAAATTAAATCCTATTTATAAAAAAACCACACTTAAAGAAATGTTGTTATGGAAATTTCCCCTTTCACAAAAAAAAGAAGAATAACCACGGTAAAAACGGTTGAAAACATTGGTTGCCTTCATATTGATTGGATATATCTTTTGGGGATCCAATAGTAAAATTTACTGCCAAGTTGGCAGTCGGTTTAATGAGTTATGTATGGCAGATTGGAGTGTTTTTATGGAAATTTCCTCCACTGTATAGTTGGAATGAAAGTTTTTAATGTAGAAAATCCATTCAAATTTTGATTCGAGGATGAACCACGTTTTTACAACTGGACCTTAGAATATCAAAAAATAAATTGATTTTTGAATGTTGCCACCATTATTTAGACTGGGGCCCAGTGTACGACAATAATTTATAAATTAAAATTGGAACTTATAGACTAAGCACTCAGCAGACACTGATGATCGGTGTGCCAGCCGTAAAATAGCTATATTTCAGCTTAAATAATGGTGGAAGCCAACTCAAACATTAAACATTAATATGAAGGAGCGAAAGCTAAGCATCTTTACTGATAGTGTGTAATCACACGAAAACCCCTCTGAATTGATTTTTATTATATATCACAACCCCAAGAATTATATACAAAAATGGTTTACAAGGTTTATCTGGGTCTTACGCCGTTGCATGAATACTCCTAGTGTGTTATTTTTCCTGAATTTCTGAGACCACAACCTTATTGTCATTCGATAAGTAAAACTCAAATTACAACTTACGAGGGCCGGTTATAGCGATCAGAAAAACGCACCAGTTAAACAAAAATCTTTTTGATAATTTTATTTGTTAAGATACGATTTGAAATATAAAAAGGATACAAATCAATAAACAACTAGCTGAAATAATTTATTCATACAAAAAAAAACTATTTAATATAAATATTTGTGTCTAATAAAAGCATTTTTTTAATTTTCTTGGTGTAAATTCCGTACGGATTTTTTTTCCGTACGGAATTTAAATCAGGAAAAACAAATATTTATATCAAATAGTTTTTTTTTATGAATAAATTACTTGAGGTAATTTTTTTATTGATTTTTATTTTTATATTCCAAATCGTATCTTAACAAATAAAATTATCAAAAAGAAATTTTTTTACTGAAGCGTTTTCCTGATCGCTATAACCGGCCCCTAATGCCATGTTTTTTTTTACCTGCATCTTAAGTAGTTCCACTTCAAAAATGTATATATAAACTGAAAATAAACCGGAGCCTTATTTCACCATTTTGCATTTATAATTTCCACATTTAATCCAACAGTGTAACTCTATAAATAATTTACATCTAAGACTATTCATTTTCATTTCATTATAAACGTTGCTTTAATAATTAGAAAACAAAAATTGAAAAATGATATGTCTGTTTTTCAAATTAAAAAATCCTTTTTTCACGGACCTATTATGCCTTTTTTTTTGTTTTCTGTTGCTTTATCTTATTTTGATGTTTTGCATGTTTTCATTTTATTATTCGAATTTACGATCAAGAATTTTCATTTGCAATTTTACAATTCTTCAAGATCTATCGCATGGATATCACTCGAAATGTGTGCGTTCGTGAAATTTGTTCAGATATAACAAATGCAACAGATGCTAATACAGCGAAAGAAACAACAGGTAATCAACTATTTGTATGAAACAATAAGCTAACGCAGTACAAAATTTATAAAAATAATATTTAGCCAATAATAACAACAATAATGGTATTGGGGAACGTTTATTAACATCGAAACATCGAAACAGCCTACCAAATGTTGCATTTCCTGAATTTCAAGAACTTCAAATTGATGGCACCTTGAATCTTCCAGTTAAGGGCAACGATCAAGTGGCAGGAGCAGCAACAGTTTTAGGTGGCGATAGTATAAAACTTTTATCAACAACAAATATATTTCAATCGAACTGTGAGCTTAAATTTATTCCATGGAGAGTTCAGACAACAACAACACAAACTACAACAACGACATCTAATAATCAACAACAACAACCTCCTCCTCTTTTATATTCTTCTTCTCAGCAACAGCAACAACCGGATCAATGTTCGGTCGCCGCCACATCTTTATCAACTGGTGGTAATAATGGTGGTGTTAATAGTGGTTGTGAAGAAACTACTAACGATGATGGATGTGCTGTAAGTGGGCGTTTGGAAATCCGAGTGATTCCCCAAGGTAATATACCTTGTGAATATACCTTGCTTTTTCTTTAATATTACCTATATATTTTTTGTTTTGTATCAAACAGAAAGTCCAAATCCTGATGAATCTGTGTATTATGATGCATTAGCAGCAACAACTGGTGCCACAACAAATAATTCAATTTTTAACCAACAAAATCCAACATCCACTGCAAATTTGAGCAAAACACCATTAGCACAACAACAACTAAACAAAATTAATAATAGTCAGCGATCAATAGTAGTAGCAAATAGTAGCAAAAATATAACTTCTTCGAGCTTAGCTCATGTGATAGGCGGTAGCAGTTGTAGTGATTCTGCAGCAGCAGATGCAATTAAATTTAAAAAATACAAAATTGTACAAGCACCTAGTTGTAGTGATATAAATGATACAATCACAGATAGTACAGTTGATGATGGAGCGCCTGAAGGAGGTGCAGTTGGAACTGACGATCTCATAAAAACAGCAACACAGTTGAAGGGAAGAAAACCAAGGTTATTATCATCGTCTGTTATTGATGATTCTACACAAATTGCTGCTGCTAATTCAGTTCACACAACAACAACAACAATAACTGAAACAACAACAACATCAACAGGTACGAAAGGTGATTCCTCAGCATCGGCAGCACCAGTACCAGCAAATGGCTGTATTGGACTTGGTGCTAGTAAAATTCCAATTTTAAATCCCAATTTACGCCTATCCAAGTGTGCTTCTTGGGCTGGCTGTGATGCTACCGCTGCAGCCAATTTATTTGGGAGTCAAAATGTTGTTGTTGGACAAAGCGGCGTGAATAACAGTGGTCTAGTTGTTGGTGTGGCTGGCGGTGGTGAGGGTAATAATATAAGTGGTGGTAATGGTGGTGGTTTTCTCATTGGCTGTCAAAATGCTGAT
Source organism: Melangyna quadrimaculata (assembly GCA_949320155.1). Classification (NCBI taxonomy): domain Eukaryota; kingdom Metazoa; phylum Arthropoda; class Insecta; order Diptera; family Syrphidae; genus Melangyna; species Melangyna quadrimaculata. The sequence goes on from OX439486.1 coordinate 19,239,260, forward strand.
TTTGCGGATATCACTCCAGGTTGGTGAGATAATAGCTTTGTTCAGTGACGTTGTTCCGAACTGTTTGGAACAGTTTAGAACAGAAAAGTACAAGGTTTTGCTGTTCAATGAGAATTTTCTGTTCTAAACTGTTCTGATTTGCTGTTCAGTGAGGCTGTTCCGAACAGTTTGGAACAGAATAGAACAGGATTTTCTGTTCTTACTTTTTAGGTAGAACAACTTAGAACAGGTTTGTGACAACTGTCAAAATCAGCTGCTGTCACTTGCAAGTTGATATTTTTTAACAAATTTCGTGGCTCTTTGTGCTTTTACTTTGGAAACAAACAAATAAATATTTAAAAAACAACATAAATTAAATTAAATTAAATTAAATTAAATTAAATTGTGTAGTTAAATAAATACTTTTTCTAATTGTTTTTAATAAAAAGTATTTCTTGCTTATTCACCAAACTCGATGTTTTTTTTTTTGACAATTACATCTGTCAGACAGCTGCCTGTTCTATCTTGACTGACGTTTCTGTTCTGTTCTGTTCTGTTCTGTTCTGTTCTGTTCTGTTCTGTTCTGTTCTGTTCTGTTCTGTTCTGTTCTGTTCTGTTCTGTTCTGTTCTGTTCTGTTCTGTTATGTTATGTTATGTTATGTTATGTTATGTTATGTTATGTTATGTTATGTTATGTTATGTTATGTTATGTTATGTTATGTTATGTTATGTTATGTTATGTTATGTTATGTTATGTTATGTTATGTTATGTTATGTTATGTTATGTTATGTTATGTTATGTTATGTTATGTTATGTTATGTTATGTTATGTTATGTTATGTTATGTTATGTTATGTTATGTTATGTTCTGTTCTGTTCTGTTCTGCTCTGTTCTGTTCTGTACTGTTCTGTTCTGTTCTGTTCTGTTCTGTTCTGTTCTGTTCTGTTCTGTTCTGTTCTGTTCTGTTCTGTTCTGTTCTGTTCTAATCTGAAGAAAACATCACTGAACAATCCTAATAATGATGAAAATCAAGACACTTTTTGTTTTAAGACACAGCCATCACATACAAGTGTGTTAATTGTGTTGAAGCGTCAATATATGATTTTTTTATATTATCCCTCATTTTCTTTTTTTTTAACGAAACAGATGATATTTATGTATGATTTTTTGTCTACAAGCTAAAGGTCCTCTGAATGTCTTCAACGAAACAAATTTTACAACACAAAACATGAATTTAAAATCATTTTAGATTGTTAAATAAAAAAATCATGTAATCGGGCACTTAAATCTGGGCTCTCCATACAAAATTGATATTTCAGATAATTTTTCGTTCAACTGGATTTTTAATGCTGGGTGTTAATCAAAGAAGAAGAAATAGAGGAAGAGGTATTTGTCTCATATACGGTGTACGTGGGTTAAGCAATTTTTGAGAGCCAGAGTCGTCAAATCATTAGCGTGTGATTAGAAAAAAACAAAGAAAAAAAATTGATACAAGTTAAAACACAAATTAATATGAAATTTTTTTACTACAACAAAATTGTTATTATGTGCTGAAAGAAAAACACACAGCGTCCCTATGAAGAATGGTTAAGACCTGCTTATCGCCTGCAATGCCACCTGCCATTCAACAAGCATCAGTTGCTTCAAGGTGTCTGTGACTTTGTCATCGCTGTGTGTCTTTCTTTCAGCACATAATAACAATTTTGTTGTATTGAAAATAAGATTTCCCCCTAGTGGGCCTTAGGTCAGGATTTGTTTTTTGTTATTTTAAATTTTCAAGTGACGTTTCGGTTGTGATTACAACCTTCAGCTTGGACAGCTTGGTTATTTAAGATTCTCTGTAAGATTTGATGATTATAGTAGTTTGTTAACAGCTTGGTTATTTAAGATTCTCTGTAAGATTTGATGATTATAGTAGTTTGTTAATATTTAAAAAGACGTTTAAGCCCACTAGTGGGAATTCTTATTTAGCAAAAAAGGTCACGAAAAAAGGAATTAATTGTATTCAAAATTTCATATTAGGTTTGTTTCCAAGATTTTTGGGCAGAAATTGTTGGTCTGTCAAGTTTTAAAGAGTGGGGATGAAATTCTGCCACATGCCACAATTTCACACAAATATTCTTTTAATTTTTCGTATCTTTTCTTATTCCAACGCGAAGCAAACTGAACCGATAAATCTATAACAGTAAATTGTTTATACAACATACCTCAACTTGGCATTTGGCAGACCAACAATTTCTGCCCAAAGAAATTTCTTGGGCAGAATTTGTCAGGAGGGGAAATTGTTTAACTCTCTTGTGAGCGCTCTCATCTGACCAAAACTACCAAATTTGTAAAGTGTGGAACAGGATTTGGGCAACAATTGTTGACAATAGGCAGTTTTGGTCAAGGTTGGGAACATACCTATCATGTGCCTATCGAAAAACACAGCATCGCTATGAAGACATGTCTGATATATGCAGGTGGGGAAACTGTCAGAACTACGCAAATAAACACTACTCACGACTAAACTTTTCAGCCAAAACTGCTCAGTAAAAAACTACTCAACGACACAACTACTCACGACACAACTACGAAAAAGACGGACGCTATATTATCGCTTATTGTTTTGAACTGGCAACAACACAAGGTATATCGATTCCTGTTGGCCAATATAATAAATAAATAATCAAGGCATATAAAAGGCTAAATATTATTTATTCGAGCACAAGGGGGGATGTATTTAAACAAGCATGGGGTCGGAGTAGGAATAACAGACATTATAAAAATGACGGTCAATGATTTCTATTGGTCAAATATAAATAATTCTTATTCCATATTTGTTGAGTGGTTTTGTACTGCGTAGTATAATCGTGCGAAGTTGTGGTTTTCTCAGTTTTGTTATAGAACCCTGCTGGTGATAAGCACAAAATGCTATGTGAAAAAGGTTCTATTTATTTATAAGAAAATAAACAAAATAATTTTATCTTATTTCACTGTAATTCATTATTTATCTAATAAAAATTATATTTTTTTTTATTTAAGGTATTGTTAATATTATAAATTCATTAAAAATCACGGAGAACAAATTAAATATCAATTCGATCAAAAATTTGAAAATAATAGACTTGACTCATTGTTTTCTTTTCTTTAAATTTCTTGAAGGTGTTTTCGCTTTTCCAGTTACCTCTAGCGAGTATATCTTGTATAGAATGGTTTTCTACCCAACTAGTTGAAGCTATAGCTGATCTGATACTTCCAGGTGTTGCCTCGATTCCGGCATCTCTTAGAACTGATCGAACCCATCCACCAATTACAGTCCCTAGATGCTGGCTTCGGTTCTTCATTTAGAGTTCTAAAGAGATTATTCAAACCACTTGAATTTGCTCTTTTTTTCTCTGAAACAGCTATGAGCTTTTTAACCCAAGTTACGGGACAAACATTTGGATTAGGGTGTTTAGATAACAGACAACCGGATTGTCTATGTGACGAAGAATCAGTTTTCGATCCAAATGCTGGCCAAAAAGACATTTCTCAGACATTTCTCCGCCAAAGACATTTTATTTTATATGCTTCCCAAAAGAGTAAAATCGTGCACTCGACGACCCAATGCTAGCTGTTCGTCTCGATGTCTCGAAAAATGCGTATTCAGCATTAGATTAGGCCAACCAATCAAAAATAATTTGCGGATCCCAAAATAACAAGATTAATCAAGATTTATTCGATTCACTTTATCTACTCGTGCCCGGTACATTTATTTCGTTCGATCCACTCGATCACAGAATATGTTGCGAGGTTAAAAAATTTGTAAGGTAATTTAGTTGATTAACCAAAGCATCAACTCTTGGATCCTTTTTTGTTCTTTTATTCGGTCGCCTTGAACTGCTCCGGCCATATAATTCAGATTCGGAAGAAGAATAAGTTCCGCTAGTCCCATCTTCTGAAACACTTTCAGCTTATGAGTTCCGCGTGAAAGAAAATCCGCCCGGAAAAATTATATTTCACTCTTCCCTTATTGTGGGTTTCTGGCGAAATGTTTTCCGGGTGAAACTCATAATAGGGCTGGTTGTCTTTTTCCTTTCTGAAGGGGGATTTGCGTGACAGAATTTACATCACAAATTTCCTTTTGGGTCTTGCCGTTGGATTGTTTTTCGGAAATTTCACTCATTTTATTAAATTAAACTTTTTATTGAATCAATAAGTCAAACTATTTTTAATTCTCGAACAATAATTACTCACCTTGTTCTCTGAAACATTGACCGATCATAAGGAATACACAAAACGATATGAGATAGCTCACAGACACATTGAAGTAACAGATACTTGTTGACATGCAGGTGGCATTGCAGGCGATAAGCAGGTTTTTTCACAAAATGTAAAAGTTAAGGGGTAAGTTACACAAACCATTCTTCATAGCGACGCTGTGTGTTTTTCGATGGCACATAATATACCAATTACTTTGACAAAAAAAAAAAAAAAAAATATTTTAACGTGCATTAATTGGATAAAAGCATTTTCTTTCACAGGTGAGTATTATCATTTTTTTCTCAAAGAAAGTGCTGTAAAGTGTTTTTATTTAGACTATTAAACAACATACTTAGAATGCGTTAAACTTTAAATTTAGTAAAGAATATGTAGGCCTATTCGGTGCAATCTTTTATCAATTTCCATACAAATTTTCGAACTGTCAAAAAACCTTTTATTCGTTTATTAATTGGTATTCCTCAGTTCGAGTTCTGTTATGAAATCTGTTATAAACCATAACAGAATAAAAAACAGATTTGTTTGACTTTTATCATAAAAGATTTCAATACATGAAGTAAAAACTTTTATTTTTTTAATGAATTCTTCTTAAAAGGAGACAGATATAACAAAATAATATTAAAATGCATAATTACAAACACAAATAAGTAATTTCAAACTAAATTATTTTTATACACGAAATCACAGAACACAGTTGATGGATGAAACGTAAAAATTAGTCGCTTTATCTTGCCGATGTGCGTTTCGTGTAACTTTTTAAATTGGATATATTAAATTCACGAACTGTTATAGACAAATAAAATAGAACAATAATATATCTACGCGAAACAAATCACGAACATTCCACGGGTTAATTTTATTTTGGTCACTCGTCAGTGTCGATTTTTTTTATTTACTACAGCTGATAGCAGATTTTAGGTCTGTTCGTATAAATGTTTCTTTTTCGAAGTTCCATAACAGACTTTTATACAAAATCGAACTCCTGAATATCAATTATAAGAATCTTTTATGGTGGAGATTTGTAATGTATGATAATAGAAAATTCATGGCAGAATAGCAGGGCAGAATAGGCCTAATTATTATTTAGTTGAAAATGTGCACATAATTTTTTTGTTGCAACCAAATTCTTGTAAACAGGAGTGCATGTGATTATATTGGTGGTTGTAACGCGCAACTATCTATTAAGCGTCCTTCTTATGAGAAAATAATTTTTTTAAAAAAATCAATTTTTAACGTCAGTTAGTAATAAAATATCTATTTGTTTCGCCGTCAACTTATTAGTTCATGTTTCAATGTTAATTTGTCTTTTCAGTTCATGGCTCATGTTTAAGGTTTAACCCCTTATTAATAGTATCTTGTTCTATAGTTAATTAATCTACATAAATACAAACAGCACTTGCTTTGAGAAAAATATAATAACTCACTTGTGAGAGGAAATGCTCTTACCGCCTTTTTCGTCAATTTTCACGCAATTTAGCAATGCACTCAATTTTTTGTTTTGCTAATTACTGGATAACCACAATGTCTAATTTATAACACTTTGTATTGTTCTTTTTTAATACAAAAATTCCTTCACTCACGTACTCTTTCTTTTTCTAAGAACTACCACTAAAACAACTTCGGAAAATAACAAAAATTATTATTCTGATGGCGCCCTAGTGAGTTGCCGTCAAAGAGCACTCCGTTCCTGCTGTAATGCATTTGTGTTTGTGACATTTCACACCATTTTTAAAACTTTTTATTCATAGTTTTTCGAGCTTAAATCAAAAAAAAACTTTATTTTTAATTTCACCTACCGCTGGTTTTCCAAATTATCATAAAACCTATGGGTTTTTCGCCAAACTTGTTATTGATTTTTATTTTAAGCATTTACGTCCATTCAAAAAAAATTATTAAAGCATCATGTTGATTACACATTTTTTTGGAGAAAATTTACCCCAAAGTCAAAAATTTAGCATGGGCAGGAAAAATGGAACAGGCTAAAAACTAAATATCTTAAGACGGAGAAAAGATATCAAATTTATTTAAACGGAATTACAAAGGCTGATATTACTTCTAAAAATAAAGGCCTAAACAGAGTTTCTATCATTAGTAATAACAGCGCAATTTCCGTTAACATGGGGCAGGGTGCACAAAGAAAGACTTTTCTTAAATCCCCGATAAATGATATAAAAATTGGAGATAGGCCCTTACTGTAGAACGATTTTTTCCTAGAATATACCCAACAATCATGCCCTGAAATACTTTTGACAAATTAAGGGACACCCTGTATAGTTTTGTATATCATCCATTAATATGAAATTCAAACCTTTTAAACCTTAGTGTCATTAAATATTTAGCTTGGTATAAAATCAAATTAAATTCACTTGTCATCAAATAATTTTATTGTATACAAAAACCATAACGCAAGTGTGAGATACTTTCGGCTTCTCCGTTCCCATCCCACACTTGTGATAATTATGTATGATTGTATGTACGTTGTCAAGGTAAAAGAAATAAAGATATCGCTCAGTGCATTTGATCAGAAACTTCATAGAAGAAACACCTAATTCGCGCTAAAGTAATGTACACAGCACGAGCGATTAGTTAGGTTGGAGGGGATTTAAGAGGAGATACCGATGCACATTGTGGTCAGTTCTTTAATTTTCAATACCGTAAGCTAATAGTTTATAGTTTAGAGTTTAAAAATTAATTGACAAAATAAGTTTTAGTGGTAAATTCTAGATTTACCATATTTTGTAATTCAACAGTAGATGTTTATTATTATTTAAACCTGTAGCAGACCATTTATTTACCAATTTTATTCAATTGTAACATTATGTATAGTTTACTTTAAGTTTGTTTTGTTACTGTAAATTTAATATTAATCACATTATTTTTTCAATGATGAACTGCCTTACCAATGATCATTGAAAAAACTAAAAGTTACGTTATGGGGAAGATATGGGTCAAAATGAATTTTTTTTTGGAGGAGAAATAATTTTGAAGTCGTAAGCTATATTTATGCATTAAAATATTCAATGATTAAACTTTCGAAGGGTCTCAAAATCAACAGCTAACTTTTTCAATGATGAATTTCAATGATAGCTATAACTGGTACATTAGTCATTAATTATTGGTAAGGCCCATTATATATAGTTTACTTTGTTTGTTTTTTTTTTACTGTAAATTTCATACTAATCAAATTATTTTAAATTTCAATGTTTACTACTTAAATTATTTCTCCTTCAAAAAAAATTCATTTTGACCCATATCTTCCCCATAACGTTACTTTTAATTTTTCAATGATGAACTACCTTACCAATGATCATTGAAAAAATTAAAAGTTACGTTATGGTGAAGATATGGGTCAAAATGAATTTTTTTGAAGGAGAAATAATTTTGAAGTCGTAAGCTATATTTCTACATTAAAATATTCAATGATTAAACTTTCGAAAGGTCTCAAAATCAACAGTTAACTTTTTCAATGATGGTTTTCAATGATAGCTATAACTGGGGCCTAAACAAGCGTTTAGATAAACGCCACGTTAAGCTTTAGAGACGAGTTAATTTGTGTGTTTACCAATAACCAAATTAAACACGTCTTTAACTAATCTACTACATTTGTTGCCCAACAGACAGCTTCTGTGATAGCTTTCTATCCATATAGGTTTCTGATCAAGCAAAACCGTAAAGGTTAATTGTGTTTTTAGCAAAATACAACTCGATGACGGCAAACAAATTTCGGTTTTGCATTTTGTAGTCGGATTTTTTAACAATTTCGCTTGGGATACAAACGTATACCAACATTTTTCGGATATCTTGGATAGCTATCCAACAGCAAAAGCTGTTTTGTAATCAGCGGTTTTTTTTCAAACAACAAAAACTTTTCTGGATAGCTCTACATAGGTTTTTGATCGCGGCCAATGACATCTTAGTTATCATAAAAAAAGTCATTAAACTAATTTTAGGCTGCGTGCGATTTTTAGTGTTAGTTTTTCTCCATTCACTCTCAAATTGAAATTTACAAATAAACAAATAAGAAGGAATAAATCTATTTGTTTGTTTTGATAACCTTATTAGTTTTATAGCTTTGCAACAAAATTCACGAACAAGCAATTTATATCAATTGTAAGCGACAAACATAAAGGATAAGGGTGATTATTTTTCTCCTTTGCTTTTCAGAATGACAGCACAAACGTGGCGTTTACACCTAATCACGAGTTTAAACATGCGTTTCTTTACTCTAAAATTTAAAGTGATGTTTAGGGTTAAGCTGACAATTAAATTGATTATTGGTATGGTTCATTATTTAGAGGCCCCTTAAATAATGATCTCTAAATTAACTGATCTCTAAATTTGATTATTGGTAAGGCCCAATGTTAATATTGAATAAAATTGGTAAATAAAAGGTCTGCTACAAACCGTTTTATTTCTTTGAATGTGTTCCTAACCATACTTTTTGTCAACAATAGGACATACATACAAATGTGTCAGATGCTTTTTGCCAATACATACATGTACATGTAGTTTTAAAACAGGACTCCAATAAAAAGTTTAACATTATACAACTTCATGTTTTTTACCTTTTACATCAATCAATTGAACTTCGTTCAGTCCAACTAAATGAATCAAAATCATAGTTGTATTTGATTTACTGTATTTAAATCGAGTAGAATAGAATGTGATTATCAATTTCGAAAAATTGATAATCAAAAACAACAAAACCTTTTCTTAGAACATCTTATGGTCTTCATGTTGTTGCGCCTATTTACTGTCGTACAGTTGTTACAGAAAATCGTATTTATCTTAAAAATGACTTATCGATATCGCTTTATCTATGTATTTCTTTTTTTTTTTTTTTTAATTAGCTTTTATTCCCTTAAGTCCATATAATGTAAATTATATCAGAAATGGTACAAAATTCTTAGTTAATAAAGCCTTTTTACTTTCGACTTTCTTGTGGACGGCTTGAATGACTTCCATCAATTTATTTACAAGCTAAAATAAAAACATTCTTAAAAAAGTGTTTTAGTATTTTTGAAATTTATTTTAAATTATAAATTAATGAATGCTTTATTTATTGTTGTATTATAAAATAGTGTTTTTTACACTTCAGACTTTTTTCTTTGTCTGCTCGTATTTTTTTTTTTTGTATTGCTTTACCTTTCTATTCCATACCGTTTCCTTATCTTTCATTAATTTATTATTTTAAACTATTTAAAATTCCGAGAATGTAAATTTCATCAAAATGTGTAAATCTACTTAAATTAACCTAAATGTGCAGCAGACTGATTAAAAAAAAGTCTTCGAGTTTCAACGCCACTAGCTTATTATTAGTCAGAGTTGAACAAAATAATAAGACTACTAAAAATTCAGCCCTTTAGATTAATTTTTAGAGTTCGCTCATCACTATTTTCTTTTTTCCATACGATTTGTATGGGGCAAAACACAGCATGTTTGTACTTGGAAATTTATAACTCAATAATAACAAATATTTAAGTAACTGGTATAACTTTTTTTTAGAAAATTGAATGCCCTAAAAAAAAATTTCTAACTTGAACTAAAAACTGTAAAAGTAACCATTAATTCCGCTTTGAGATTTATTAGGGACCGGTTATAGCGATCAGGACAACGCATCAGTAAAAAAATTCTTTTTGATAATTTTATTTGTTAAGATACGATTTGGAATATAAAAAGGATACAAATCAATAAACAATTACCTGAAATAATATTCTCATACAAAAATACTATTTGAAACAAATATTTGTGTCTAAAAAAGCAGTTTTTATTTTCCTGATGTTAATTCCGTACCGAATTTTTCTCAAATTGATTTGTACCCTTTTTATATTCCAAATCGAATCTTAACAAATAAAATTATAAAAAAGAAACACTTTTACTGATGCGTTCTCTGATCGCTATAAACGGTCCCTAATAAATGTCAAAGCGGAATTAATGGTTACTTTTACAGGTTTTGTATTCCCTACCAAAAATATGAGCTAAACAGCATGAACATGCAGGTTTAGTTGAGACAAGAAAAAAATCGTATAGATTCCCCTATTCCCCCTCGTTTAGCCTGTTTAGGCGGGTGGTGCAGTTTTCTAAAAATTGACTTAAACTAGAAAACAAATTATAAAAATACAGCGACAACACTTACAATGCATACCCAGATATCCCTTCTTTTATTAACTTCTCATTGGAAGTTATTCCTGTCGAAAGGCGCACACAGGAATATTTGCGAGTTGTTAGTCACTAGGCCCTGGTTCTTCATGAGCCGTTGTGCCACCCGATTTATTTATTTATTTTTTTGGAAGTTATTGTAATTGGTGCAATTTGTCGAATTGAAAATTTTGACTTATCTTCACGTTTTCGTTTTCGCCTCGCCTCGTCCACATAAAAACTAAAAAGTTTTTTTTTTCAGGACTATTGCCTCTTGCGAGGAATTGACAAATCCTCCAAGAGTATCACTTGTCACGAATGAGTGCTTCTCGTCTAGCCGTTCGGATTCGGCATACAATTGTAGGTCCCATCCATTCCTGTCAACAGGCGCGAGTTGTTAGTCACTAGACCCTGGTTCTTCATGAGCCGTTGTGCCACCCGATTTATTTATTTATTTTTTTGGAAGTTATTGTAATTGGTGCAATTTGTCGAATTGAAAATTTTGACTTATCTTCACGTTTTCGTTTTCGCCTCGCCTCGTCCACATAAAAACTAAAAAGTTTTTTTTTCAGGGCTATTGCCTCTTGCGAGGAATTGACAAATCCTCCAAGAGTATCACTTGTCACGAATAAGTGCTTCTCGTCTAGTCGTTCGGAATCGGCATAAAATTGTAGGTCCCTTCCATTTCTGTCGAAAGGCGCACATAGGAATGGTTGCGAGTTGTTAGTCACTAGGCCGTGGTTTTTCATGAGCCGTTGTGCCACCCGATTTATTTATTTTATTTTTTTCACGTTTTGAGGTTTCTAGAATCAGAATCCGTCGTTTTTAGCAAGATGTATGTATGTGTGTATGTGCGTACGTTCGGGGTACTTTTTTCGTCCACCATATCTCGAGAACGAATAAAGATATCGACCTCGGATAAATTTTATTTTATATATAACGTCATAACGTGCTGAATAGGTTTTCTAACAAATTCAATAAACCGTTTTTTTACAATTTAAAAAGGAGCTGTAAAATGTCATTTATCTCGAATGTCTCAAGAAAGGAAAAAGATATTCACTTCAGGCTGATTTTATTTTACACATAATTACACAATACCAAATATAACAAACAAAAATCAACAGACACTTTTTTTTTAAACTAAGAAAAAAAGATGAAAAATGATTTTCGTCTCAAATATTTCAAGAACAAAAAAAGATTCCGAACCCAGTATATTTTTTTTTGTTACACATAATGACGTAGTGAACGACTGGTAATTAAAAAAAAATCAAAAGACAATTTTTTTTAGAGCAAACAAAAAGGAAAAAAACTATCAAAAATTCTTAACAAATGAACTTGTTTTGTTTTTCTGTCTTGTCCTTGATTTGTGTGGGTGGATTTTGTTTCGAATTTGAGGGGTAAGGACATGGTTAAAGAAAAAAAATAACACTCGTAGATTTCCCACTTATAGATACAAAATTTTTTTTATGTCTATCTATCTTCAGAATATATTTTTCCTGAGAAGACATTTCTATTTAGTTTGAAATTAAGTGCATAAATATTCATTCATCTTTAAAAAAAAAATGGGCACGACTGGATCGCACAAAACTTGCTCTCGTAGTTAACAACTTTAACGTAGCTTGAAATAGTCAACGTACATATGTATTGGTTCAACAACATTATGATATAATTAAAAAAAAAAGTTTTAAAAACAATAAATGATTACTATGAACTATTATAAATTAGTTATTTTAATAACTTAAACAGATAGAGCTCAAAAAAAGTATGCAAAATTGTTAAAATTGTAAGCGACCTTTTGTATAAAAATTTTGGTTGAAATCGGTGTAGTAGTTAACGAGAAATTTGAAAACCAATAAATTGGTTGTATGACCAATTTTCTTTTTTTTTCTATCAAAATATTTATTTTAGTAATTTTATTACCTAGCATTTTTTTTGAAAATCGTTAGAGCCGTTTTTGAAATAAATCAATTTTTGTATATTGGCTGTATGATAGGTACCGTTAGTTTTTGAGCTAAAAAAAATCAATTTCCAAAGTTTGAAGAAAATCGCTTCAGCCGTTTAGGCTGCAGATCGAGGTACAGACAGACATTCCCAGTTTTTGAACAAATAATTCTAGAACCAGAAATTTTGAAAAAACGAAGAAAAAAAATCAATTTTTTAAAACTTGTTATTTCTGTGATTCCTGGGTTTGCAAAAATGTATAACAGGGCAGTGTAAGTGTTACCGTTATTTCTTAACAATTTGTTTTCTGTTTTGATTCAATTAAAAACATACACATCCTGCCTTAACGAGGGGAAATAGATCCCTCTCCTATAAGATTTTTTCTCGTTTCAACTAAGCCTACATGCTCAAGCTTTCTGGCACACATTGGGTGAATCACCCTGTATGATAGCTGATATTTTCAATAGGTATTACAATAATTGTGAAATTAACCATTAAATGCGCTTTGAACTTTAATAACTTTGGAAGGAGTAAATTTATTTTACATAGAAACTAGGGACGAGCGTCCTCTAAATATTAATGTTAAAGGCTTAATTTTAAACAGGCTTATTGTTTTGCTGAACTCTAACTAATAATATATAACTTTTAAGGTTTTCACGGTTGTTTATAGACATAATGAATTAATTTTCGGATTTTCCGCGTTATTTAAAATGAGAGTGCGATTTTGTACTCACCCCGAACAGAGCTCACCCCAGAGCAAGCTTAACACTGTCGTCCCGATTGAAATTTTGGTGGCGCTTAATTTCAATCGCCTCGCGTACCAAGCGTGGGATGTAGAGGGTTTCTTACGCTAAGACCATGGCTTGGTCGAAGCCACAGCCCACGTTTGGTACGCGAGGCGATTGAAATTAAGCGCCACCAAAATTTCAATCGGGACGACAGTTTTAAGTTCATGGGACCCGATGGGATCACGGGCATCCCAAATCAAACTTAAAACACCCTGCGATGTAGTGAGTATTGTTTGCTCCTAACAACCTGCACCTCAACAACAACAACTTCATAAGATAGAACCGTCCTCGCACCACTAAAACCTGCGTAGCCAATCTAATGCATTACATTTCATCAGCAGTTTCCCGGTGACAACGCTCAATGTAATTTGGTGCGAAACGTTCGGGGTGAGTACAAAATCACACTCTCATTTTAAATAACGCCGCTAATCCGAAAATTAATTAATTATGTGCAACTAATAAGCCAGTGGATTTGAAAATCGGAGACATTTTTTTTTATTCAGTCAAATGTGCACACGTTTTTTTGTTTTATCCCATCCTTTTCGCTGTAAATAAAGGAAGTCTTATTTTTCGTATGTGGATTTCAGAAAAACAAGTGCAAAATTTTGTTTTTTTTTTTCTTTCTTCGCGTTCTTAAGTTTATTCTTTTAAAAAGAAAAAAATTAAGAAAATCTATTATTGGGATCTTTTTTTACTTACAATCTTGCTTTTAATACTGCTGGAAAATTCAGGACCGAGAAGACGTCGTCAAGCTGAAAAATATGTCACCGATCCATCTCAGTTAAATTTAAGATTTGCACGTCCTAGATCTCGAAATGCTAGCAGGTAATAAATACAAACAAAATATTCCTTTCAATTAAAATTCACATTTTAAAAACAAAAATTAATAAAACAAGGACTCAAAGTATACCAACACATCTTCTGGGTCAATTTGATGATAATTCATCTGATAATAGCGATGAGAAGTCATTTAATCAGCAGCAGCAGCGAAGCTTACAATATGGAACAGCCAGCACACCAACAGTCGAACAACAACGTCACAACAAGTCAGATCATTTGATCGAGTCATCAAATAACAAGATTTGTCCCCCATCAACAACGCAGCTATTAATGAGTCGCAATGGAAATAGTAGTGATTCAGCAACAGGTGTCCACTATCACCATCATTCATTTGTTGGTACTAATAGTAAATTAGAAAATAATCAAGAGATTGATGTCTATACTACGGTGGCAAGAGATCTTAGTCTTGCTGCTGTCGAGGCAATACGCAATGATATAACACCGCCCCCAGGTGCACCAAAACTTGAAAACAGTGCTCGTCTTAGGCGTTACCGACACAATTTAGATTAAAAATAAAAATTAATTAAAAAATTTTAAGGTATAATTCAAATAGCAAATAGTTTTACTGGTAAATTATAGCAGAAAAAGAAAAAAAAAATAAGGGACAATTCACTAGAGAGGCCCGTTCCCTCAAACGAATTAATATTGTAACAAAACCAGTTGCAGACGAGGAAAAAAGGGTAGTACTCCTTTCTTCTTGCACTTTCCTTCTTAACTTTCTAATTAAAATACATAAATATGATTCGTTTGAAGAAATTGGCCTAAATAAACTTACTTTTTTGTCTTTTCTTTTATTGGGTTTTGCTTTTTACTTGTACTTCGTTGTGAGAGTAGCTATGCCCCAAAAAAAATAAAGGAGGCTTTTCAATTTCTCATAAAAGTTTTAATATAATAATTGATATATGCAAGTACCAATAAATATAAATTTTCATAATGAAATCAAAAAAAAAATAAAGAAAAATAGTTACTTTCCAAATTCTTGTTACATACAATTTAAGATACAAAATAGTCATTCCCTTGAACAACAAATACAAATGCGGCAAACAGATTTCGCAGATACCTACCTATATTTATGCAACAAAAATTAAAGATCAAAAATAAATAAAACATAAAATTCAAGGCTTTTACGGTGGTTATTAGATATTAAAAAATTGTGTATTCAAAATGATTATATTGAATGCGATTTGATTCGTTTTCTCATTTTTGATTAGCTTGAGCTGAATATTACTTGCATTGAACTACTTCGGAGCGAATCCTTTTGTAATTCTAACCATTCATGTTATCAAGTTTGAAACAAATTCTGGCATTATTTCTAGTCAATTGACGTTGAAGTACGAAATGTCACATCGAAAGCATTATCGACTTAAAGAGACAATTAAATGTTATCTCACAAAAAAAATATACTTTGAAATGTTTTTCGTTTTCGGAAAATTGTTGTCTTGAATGGCTTTTGAGATTTTCACTCAGAACTTATTCTGATTGCTTTCGTGGATAAAAATTGCCTTGGGATCATTTTGTTGGCTATCATTTTATTGGAATTTTTTGTATTAAACTTATTCCGGTTGTCGACAGCAAAGCCTTTTTCAAATGCGTTGGGTCGTTTTTGAGATTTCTTCTTTAAAATAGTTACTTGGTATGTATTCTCAGAAGTTATTAGTTCTAATTATACAAATTTATTGGTATAATTTTGTGTAATGAAAACTTATTTTGTCTCTTCCGAAAACTAAAATTTGGCTTACCCGAAAAATACTTAAATGTCTTAAATAAAAACATAGTCCGTCACTCACACAAAGTACATAAAAATAACTTAAAACAAATTGAAAAGAAAGAAGTAAATTAGATATCTCTTAAACGTTTTAAGCGTTAAGCAATATTGCACGGCGAAAAAAGAAATAATCGAAGAGAAATTTTTTAGGCTTGCTTTGTATTAAACGAAATAATTAATATTAAATGAAAGACAAAAGAAAATGATAATTAAATGTATAAAATATCATCTGAATTGAAAAAAATATCAACATTGTAAAAACAAAACTTCTAACAAAAAATTATGCAAGTAAATTCAAAAAATATTTTAAAACATTTTTAATACTCATACACAAAATGACATATACTTTTTTTATTTAACTTAAATCAAAAAAAAGAAAGAAATTTGTGAAATGTACATGTATTTATTTTTTATTATTTTTTATTATTTTTTTTTTTATTATTTTGTTTTTAATTTTGTGACAAACTGAAACAGTGAACGCCTTTCTATTTATTTTAAATAGCGGCATTCATATATCGAAATCCCTTTATTTCACGCATAGCTTAATGGAAGTGACTATATACCTGAATTGTGGCCCTTTAGGATCCCTTACTTACAGCCCTATTCTGCTATTTACATGAACCGTAAATTCGATTCACCCATTGGATTCCCTTTCGTTCTGTCTTTCCATTCTGCTATCCATGGGCGAACTATATAATCCCAAGCCAATTATACATTAACGTAAATCTGTTCTTGTGAAATCTTAAGAAGTTTCAAAAAATTGTTTTTGTTGGTTATTTTATTAAAAAAGAAATGGAAACAGATATGGACAGTATTGGACTTTATTTGCAAAACAAATACTAAACTAAGTAATCGATTGGTTTTTATTCACTTATGCGAACCACTAACCAGACAGACAAATCAGAAATTGAAAACCAGCGGATCTGAATTGTGTAGAACGAGTGCGGTAACGTGAATAAGGGAACACCACAACGTATTACCAACATTACCGACGGAAATCCACATTCACTTCGAATGAATAGAAGAATAGTAGATAGTGAAAATTCCCCATGAGTAGGAGAATAGAGTTGTTGGTTTCAGTAAGAAGTCTCTCATAGAAAGATAGACGGTCATAGATTTCTCTATTCCTACTACCTTCGAAGAAACTGAGACGTATTCTTCTTGTTTTTTGCTTTTTTTTTTTTTTTTAATTCTTAATGAATTTTTGTTTAATTAATTTACCTAAGTTTTTATTTATTTTATAGTAGATCCTTTAGGAATAATTGATAAATGTTAAATTAATTTAATTTATAAGAATAAAATGTTTAAAATCGATATTTATAACATATGGTTTGTGCAACAAAAAAAAACGGGAAAACAGAATTAAAAAAAAATCGTACCTTAAATATGTTATGCCTACATATATAATATATAATTTAACAAATTTAGTTAGAATGACTATTTATTTATAAAAAATAATTAACAAAGCAATTAATAAGATTCGGATTTTCTTGTGATAATTTAACAAAACAAAAATGAGTAACTGAATTAGGGTGCACGAAATTGTGAGCAAAATTCACTTTAAAAATAAAAAAAAGGAACCAAATGAGAAAATATAAATTTGTAAAATAAAAAAACGATAATTTTATTACAGAGCCAGAGCTGGATGATATAATAATCAAGTTTTTTTTAATTTAATCGAATCTCATTTTCCTTGCAATACACACATAACATTTTATTATTATTACATATTAAAATATTATTATAGAATCATTTATAGGAAAAATTAAAACAAAAACAAATGTTATATATGTACATAGTGTTCCTGCTTACAATTCTGAAAATAAATAAATAAATTATTATACTCCCCTAAAAAAAAGAAGAATAAAAAACATGAAACCAAAGGTAAATAAAAAATATAGTAGGTATATTAACATAAATAACTAAGAAAAATAAATAATAATTCTATAATAAAAAAAAAAAACAGAAAAAAAGTTCGATAAGTGCATTTCCTATTTTTTTTTTTCGAAAACTTAAAAACAGTTAAATAAACTTAAAAAAGAACCGAACAAATATACATATTATATATATTAACTGGACCTAGAAAAATAAATGTTTAAACCACACATTTGTTTGTGTTTTCCAACTTAAAAAAAAAAAAAACTATTACCGCTCATACAAGTAATTCAACTTTTGCTTTTCGAGTTAAACAAGAACAGAAATATTTAATCGTACAAGAAAAACATATTTTAGTTACTTATACCAAATTTAAATAAAAAACGTAAACAATGAGGTTCTCATAAACAATGGCTTAAATCAGATATATTAATAATAATACAATTGTGTTTTATTTCATATTTGTTTCATGGAATTTGTATGCTAAACAAGAAAGAGAAGACATCAAAATATGAAAATCTTTTCATTCCCTGGCACTTATGTGAGGAAAAAAATCCAAAAATGTGTTGCAGTTGAACAAAATTAAATCGAGCTGAAAGAAACGAGTCCGAAAATCATTGACACCATTATAAGTCGAAAAGAAGCGAAAAGGAGAAAATTGCTTCTTAAATTATGTCGAATTCCTTACAACCATTTGAAATCGATTTCATTCAAAAAATTTTCTTGATAGAATACATTAAAAACAAAAATCGATTTTTCTTTGTGAGTGTGTGAGTGCAATTTGACAGGAATTTTGTTGCCGCACAAAAACAATGAATTGGTGCGCGCTAAACAAATATTAAAGTGTATTTTATTTTTCGCGTTGTTTTGATAATTGATTCAAGTAAAAAAAATACAACCCAAAATCCAGCCAGACACAGCAGTGATGATCTATTTTCAATCAAAGGAGACGGTAGTGCCCAGCCAAGTTCTGGCACTACACCCTTTTTACAGGATCAAACTCTAACTTCATTACCAATAAAGTCAGAAACTTCAAACTCGCAGCATTTGCTAAGCACCGCGGGTTTAGGCAACTCACCAAATTTCTTTCAACTCAATTTAAGTCAGTAATCATTAAATAATAAATGTCTCTAATAATTTTGAGGTTCTTCGATATTACTCTATTTAAAATATTTGATATTTTACATTAATAAACTTAGAACTTGGCGTACTTTAAGATCTCATTACTTTTTACGGCTGACTTGGTACGCAAAGATCTTTGTATCAGAAGAACTTGGCTACTTTTTTAACATTTATGTTTTTGTTTTGATATTTCACTAGGGGACGAAGAAAAATAATTTTGCAACGTATTTTTTTCGCGAATTGTGTGTGTGAGATTTTTGTTTCTTGAAGACATAAGCACGATTATCTTTACTTTTCTGATCATTCCCTGAAATATTAGACAAAACACTTTAACATTTGTTTTCTTTTTTAACATCGTCTTAAAATTGTAACGAGAATATTTTAATTCCATCTTGATCGATGAGAAATGTCAAATCTTGATAGTGTGTGTGCGATTTGATGTAAAATCCAGCTAAAAACGCAAGATTTGTTTGACAGCATAAAAATCGATTTTGTTTAGAAAAAATTCGATTTGTTCAGAAAAAATTCGAATTTTTAGGTTGTAAGGAATTCGACATTAGTTGACTCACAATGTTTAAGTTAACATAACATTATCAAATTAATATAATCAAATTCTCTATTAAAATCATTCCCACAGAATTATGCTGACACATATTCCCACAGTCCCATAGACTTGCACAATATCCAATATCCAACATCAAATCTACCTAACACATTTTCCTTGTCTTGCACATTCCTTCCATTCCATTCACATACCCACAATAAGCATTAGTTATTTGTAATGTAATAAAAAGTTCAGTAATTAGGTCGCCGCCAAAAAAATATTTTTTTATAGATTTAAATTTTGTTTTTATTAACTGGCGCCCGAGCAGCAGGGACCCGACTGAAAAATACCCTAAAGAAGTGTAATCGGTTAATAAGCGAAACTTACGCCTATAGAAAAAATCGTACTGAAAAATACCCTAAAGAAGTGTAATCGGTCGATAAGTGTCCCAGAATCCTAAATAAACACAAACAAAATTCTGATTTAATTGTTAAGATTAAGGTGTGGAGAAACATAAGGGCTCCTCAGTAGCCGTTGTCGACGGAAGAACAGGAAGCTAAACAAAAACCTAGCCGCTCCATCCCATTTATATTCAGCCCTATCGAGGTATCCGTTAGGAAAAAGTTCCGAAACGATAGTCCGTTCCGATCGGAACTTAGATTACGTTCGAAGTATCCACTTCGGAACAAAAAAGATAAAGCATACAATCGCATTCATTTGACACATTCGTCCGGATTAGTTCAATAAGTGATAATCTTTGTGATGTTTAAAAGTTTATAAACTGGTCCACAAAAAAGGATAGTGTTGCTTTATAATCTATTTGTTATTTCAACCAACCTCTTTTGCAGAGTCGTCTTCGTTGTTTATTGCACTAACGAAACAAAATTATATTTATTTATATTTTTTGCTTACTTTTCTTAAAATATTCCGCAACTATTTTCTGTCGGAGAATTTCGGAAGAAATTTAACGCACAACTGTCAAAAATTCTGGACTGAACGCACTTCATCGCTATGCGATGATAGTCGTTACATTTTATCGGAAGATTGTCCGATCTGTCAATCGGAACGGATACCTCGGTAGAAAATTCTCCGATTTCGAATGGATCGGAACAAAATTTTCTCCGAACGGATACCTCGATAGGGCTGATTCCCTTCGATGGACATAACTTTTTTTATTCTGTAAGTTATTCTAAGTGAAAAATCAAATAAGCAAATCAAATTTATTGTGAAAAAAAATAATAATATTTAAATTAAATAGGTAATTGTAAAGGAAAAAAAAAATATTCAAAATCAATTAAACAAATTAAATTTATTGTGAAAAAAAAATATGACAATATTTAAATTAAATAGGTAATTGTGTTATATATACATCCTCTCATCAGTAGCAGACTAACGAGGCCCCTTGTATGATCAGATATTTTGTTGTTTTAATAACGTCGGCTTTCACGACAAAAAAAAAACATACATAGAAATTATAATACACTCTTCGTCAATTGTTTGAGGCCACTTTGTTCGCAATCTTTATTCGCTATGTATACGTATATTGCATACATAAACCTACTAAACAAATTTTGTTCCAAAATAAATTTACTAGTTGTGGGTTAATTCATATTTAAAGAAATTTCACCGATTTTGTTAATGAACTACAAAAAAAGGGTATTTGAAGATGTGTCACTTGATTGAGGCCACGATGAATTTCGCATTGAAAAATTTAACAGAATTGATTTTTTCTAAACAAAAATTTGAAATATTCAAGAAAGGCCAAAAACTAAAAAACTATTCTTTAAATAAAAATGGAGTTTGGAAAAACGTTTACGGAAGCAGAAAAAGTAAAAATAAATGCGTTCAAAAAACTCAGGCCGAGAAAAAACCAAGCAAACTGAAATTAATTTACACAGTTTGTTAACACTATTGCAGATTTCAACAAATGCTGGAAAAAATGAAAACTTACAAAGTGGAAGTAATAAGATAGGGACAGGGAAATGAGGTTAAGACTGCGGTTTGCCTCAAATAACATTCTCAGCATCTTAATTTACGTAAAAACTGACGTTTAAGCCCGTTTTACAACGCCAAAAATTATATGCCTAAATGCCTATGGCACCCACCATTTAAAAATGTTAAAGAAACAAGGCCTTAGTCAAGGATATACGAGATTGCGAATGAATTTTCCTATGGATTATGTCATTTCGAAATATATTGTCTTTTCTGGTTTTAAATTGTTATTTTAGAAGAGAAAAACTTTTTCCGTTTAGAGATCAAAGTCGTACGTCAGGTGTTATGGCGAGAGCGTGGGACACTATAACCCAATATGGCTCCATGAATGAAAGAATACAAGATTAAGACACTTCGGATTTTTCGCTTTGTTATTGTAATTTTCAACACGCTTCGTGACTCAAGTGGAGACAAAAAAGACTAAACTTTGGTATAATTTGTATGAGCTATAGGGGCGCGAAAACTTTAAGTTACTTGAACTTGTTATTAAAGAGATTTTTTACCTTTTTTTTTAATGTTGTGGGCTATATTTTGATGATATAAAAACAACAATAAAAATAATAATTCAGGAAGAAAATATATCTGATATTTGATTTTTTTCATCGCACTCTCTATTTTTGCTTCATATTTTGACTATTA
Organism: Melangyna quadrimaculata; assembly: GCA_949320155.1. NCBI lineage: Eukaryota > Metazoa > Arthropoda > Insecta > Diptera > Syrphidae > Melangyna > Melangyna quadrimaculata. The sequence continues at coordinate 19,261,126 of OX439486.1, forward strand.
ATATAATTTAAAACAATTGAATAACAATTAAAAAACATTTTTCGGTAAAATTTTTGTGTTTTTAAAATGAAAAACTATATTAATCATAAAACAATTCGCGAACAAAGTCATCTCCTTACAAATTTTCTTGACTGTCACATCTGTTGTTACGTTTTGTCTCCAAAAACGTAGGAAGTGGTGTAATCTTGTATTCTTTCATTCATGATATGGCTCTATTGAATCGAAATTTAGACTTACTACAATGATTGAAAATAGCTTATTAATGTTGGACCGGATATTTCCAACGCTTACTAATGTTTTTAGATCTGTACCTTCGATGTTTCAACAAGGTTGTGCCCCTATCCACACTTCCAAGTCAGGTAAAATCTGGATTTAGAATACAAAAATGAATCTTTTACTGGGATCGCACTTTTAACCTCGTCGAAAACGTTTGGAACTGGCTATTTCAGAAAAGTTTTTGAACTCAGTAGACATTTTGAAGATGATGACGTCTTAATAGAAGCTTTCAGTGATGACTGGGTCGAGATCGGTCTCGGTTATTTAAAAAATCTGAATGATTCAATATAAGCCTACTAATAGAGATTTTGTCACAAAATAATGATCATATTTAAATATTGCACATTGACATATTAAATGATGCAAATACAAAATTTAAAATTTGTTTAAATTTTGTCTTTTTTTTGAAAAATGTCTGAAATTGCCTCAATCAAGGACGCAACTACTTATGCCCTGGTTTCTGGTTACCCCTTTAATTTGATGCCAATGGTTTTAGCAAATTGTGTTCTTAAACACAGCTTATAAATTTTTCCGGAAAAAATTATCCAACAAAACATTTTGGCGAACAAACACGTACTTGGCAGTGTACCACATACTAACGGTCTCAGAAATTAGGAAACCACATCAGCATAAGGCATACCAACCAACAGGTAAAGTGCTTTTATTTAAAAGAAGCGACCCACGCCCTGCTTTGTATGTAAAACACTTTACTTTAAACAAACAAAAACTCTGTTGATCCGGTTGGGCTAATCTGAAAATTTCATCAAAATCGATCTCAATCTCGGCCACCGGAGGCCCGGGGGCGGACCAACCCACAACCCCCCGCCCCTACCTTAGACCGCCAGTGCCTCTCATACTAGAGTTTCTGCAATATCAATTCCCAAATGTATACATTACGTCCTCTCCTAATACTGGTGTCAGAAGTCAGATATTAGGGTGGTCCTTATAAAGGTCATTGTTTTATTTTGAATGACGCACCCCCCTAATTTGTTCTAAATAAATACAAACAAAATTCAGGAAAATTTTACCTCATTATATTTACGTTAACCCGGCCCCCAAGACGTCTGAAGTTTTATATGGGAAATCCCATGTATTTTTGTAAATTCAAGTTTGAAAAATCTTAACTTTGGTAATGATTGATAAAAAAAATTGAATTTTGGAACACATGTCACTTTTGTCATATTTATAAAAATGTGTCAGACAAAAATTTACAATCGTTATTTCCCTACTTATAGCCATTTAAACAAAAATATCTTTTTTTATTTAATTTTTAATTATAATAAATGTTGTACTTTTTTTTTAAACATGACGAAAGTTACTACACGTCTAAAAAATTCAATTTTGTTTATCAATCATTACTAAAATTATGAATTTTTAAAGTTGGATGTATGCAAAGTACATGTGATTTCCCATATGCAACTTCAGACATCTTGGGGGCCGGGTGAACGTTAATATAATGAGCTAAAATTTTACAGGAATTTTTTTTTAATTATTTAGAACAAATTAGGGGGGGTGCGTCATTCAAAATAAGACAATGACCTTTATAAGGACTACCCTAATAAATATTATATATAAAATCAAATAAAATATCCAACAACATCATTAGTCCATTGAAATGTTACATTGAAAACTTTTACCGTTAAATCAAATTGAAAAAGTTATAGGCAAAATAAGATGAACATTTCCAAGAAAAATATAATTAAAGGGTCATAACTTTTTTTTTCACTTAATTGAAACAAAAAATCACTTGACTTTTGTAGATGAGTATAGCAAAGCTTTTTCTATACTTATTTTTCAAGATTTTAAAATTTAAGCATGGTAAATGGGTTTACACCAAGAGGTAACAATTAATCTTTTTTATTGATATTGTAATATTATTTTATTGGTTTTATATATAAATTCATAACCCTTTTTCACACTGCCTATGAGGTAGAGTTAAAGGTGAGCATTTTTTAACGTGGTTTACCCAGAAGGCATAATCCGAGACGGATTTTTGTTAAACTAAACAAACAGCCATATTTATTAGATTTCACTAATACTCGGTTAAACCTCGGAATAGTTAAACCGAGTCGAAGCACTTACACCGGGCCTACGCCATGTCGAACTAATCCTTATTTAAAAAAAAAATTCTTAGCCGGTTTAGTTACGCCTGCCTTATGTCAAATATTTTATCAAAAAATCGCCAATCTAAAACTCTGGTTATCATAAACGTAAACAAACCTCAGCTGATTTCCATTGTTTTTGGTTTATTTTGGTAAAGAAATTATTTGTTAATTTCTAATAATAAAATAAAGATAAAAGAAAAGAAAACGTTAAGAAAAACTGGATTGATTCTCAAAAGATATGTTAATATATTTACATAATTACAACAGATAAAAATATATATTTTGGTTATGCACAACTTATTCATCCCTCAGTGTCATGGGATCTAAATGAGTTGTGTACTGCTTTGACTTTCTCCTTCTTTGTTAAATGTAAAACCGTTTAAAGAATTTAAATGATTTATTAATGTAAAATAAATATCCATTTTATCGTAGTAACAAAAAGAAAAAAATTGTTTGCACTCCTCTTTGTAAATTCACACAATGTCATGTCAAAATGACATTTAGATACTAAAACGGCTTAACTCCGGCTTTAAACCTCCTAGGAACCAGTTTTAGCTTACTCCGCCTCTATTCCTGATATATTTTTTTTTAAATAAGCTTTCCAGTTTTAGAGGCGTTGTAAAGTCGGAGTAACTTTACGCCGCCGCTAAACCGAGTTAATAGATAAGGCTGTAAAGGTTTACACAGTTGTTCTTTGTCTTTTAGATTGTCATGAGTCATGACTGCACTATGTTGCTACATGTTTCCCAACAACAGTTTTGACATGCTGCTGAACATTTCAGTCAAGCTTTCCTGCACCCACATAATGCACCGTAATTGCCTTTACAACGACAAAATATCATCTTTAATAGCTCAGGAGGCGCTGGAGCTTTGGTATTTAGTATTGGAATGAACATGCTTGGTGTTTTTCCACCCCCATTCCTCTGGGTCCTTGTATCGACCAAGCCATAACATCATGAACGCGGTCGCGGGATGAAGTAGTACGGTCGCACATGTTTGTTTTCAAATCGCTCAAGCTACATCACACAAGCTTTCAACAAACAAACCCAATAAGTGTAGGGGAGTGTCCTAATTAGAAATCCAGTTTGTGCGACCGACGCGACGGTAGTAGCTTGATCGCTTAAAATCAAACAAGATTGTTTTTAATCGCGCAAAAAAAAGAAGTTTGAGGGAAAATTGATGAACGAAGTTCATTTATGGTGGATTTACATGTATCTTCGTCTGACTTCTGCAAAAAAAAAGGGATGCAAAATTATAATTTACATTTGTTGGATAGAGAGGGAAAACCAAAATGAAGAAGATCTTCGAACATGCAGATTATAGGAAGTGCCATAATGCAGATATAAAGACGAACATTTTCATCTTCACTCGCTCGGATTTTTTGTATACATCTGTCCTGCTCTACTTTTCTGCATTATGCAGATACCATGTAAATCCAAAGTGCCTTTAGTTTGAGTCCCAAAAATTCTGATTCCATGGTGTATTTTTCCTAAACACGGGAGCAGAAATAACAATTTTTTCTTTATAAATAAGGGGGTTAATATTCACCCCGACTATCAACATCTTACGAACATTCCTGGTACAAATTCCGAAAGATTGGTTCGCGCGATGGTGTGTTTGCAACCGCTTACGCATGGTGGACACACATTTTGGTAGCGCTACCAACAAGCGATGCGACCGACCAAAACTCATCGCTGGGTAGCGCGACGGCTGCCCAATTAGGACGTAGCCTAACGATTAAAAACTAAAAAGGTGTGACTGGACCCTGGTGGTGGACGGAGGGTTAAATGGGAATAATTTTTTTTTTTAAAGAGATACACTTATACAACACATTTGATTTGTATCTCAAAGATATTCACACTTACAAAATTGTGTCACTGACGGAGAGCTGGCTACAAAAAAGTGAGTCACCGGTACACGATTGATTTTTACTGGAGAGAATCATTCAGAGTAGCTGAGCACAAATATGCACGTCTGCCAGCGCCATTCAGAGGCTAAATGAGGTGGGAGTGAAATTTGTCAAATTTTGGTGAAAAAAAAATTATAAGGTACATATGGATTATGATAACGCAAATATGTTCTGTACGTCGTCAAGAAACGTGAATAAAAATGGCAGACGGCTTGCGTGAGGCTAAGTGGCCGGCAGACGTTGTTTAAGTTGTCAAATTTTGGTAAAAAAAAATCATAATGTACATGGATACCGATTGTTTTATTTTAATACTTATGAATAAAGGGAGCAAAAACCAAAATGGCAGACGAAAAAGAAGCGGCGGACGTGTTTGAAAAGAACACTGTTAAACACTGTTATGCGATAAGCATAATAGTGTTTCCCGTACTTGATAAATTTGTCTGTAGTTTTAAATCTCTAGATTCTGTAAACAAATCGCGATTTAAATTATTTAAAAAAAAAATACAAGTTCAAAACTCGGACAATCTGTTTCAAAAACAGAAATTGCATAATTTCGATGCGTCGGTCATCCTTAAGTCCTTATCAGACTGAATTTAAACAGCATTTATTTGATTTATTTGGAGAACAGCTTGAATTTGGAGAAATGCAGAAAAAAAATCCGTCATCCTTGAATCCAGAAGATATGTCAGTTCAAATGGTTTGATGGACTAAAGTTTCCAAGCACCGTATAAGACGTGAAAATAACGCACATTGCAATATGAAGATTTTAATGACCTTGGAAAAAATTTTGTTTGTTCAATAATTTTTTCTTTCGGCATAAACTTTCGTTTGGCGGGGAGTGCTATCCAAACAGAAAATAAATTCTAAAACTCCCAATTTTCAACAGATTTATTAATCCATCGACATCATATTGACATGTTTACAATATTTCTTCTAATTTTCTTAACTTTCACAATAAAGCTATCCAAAACCCATAAGAAAAAAAAAAAAAACATTTCGTACACTTCAGAAAATGAGGCACCCTGTAAAAATATTTGTCCTTTTCTTTATAATTGTATATGGATTTCTTTTTTTCTATTAATTTATTGATTTTAAAGAAACCCAGTTAAATTTCACACTATGCATACACTATTTATGTAAATAACACTTTGTGATTCAGTTCAAATTATATTTCCTTTTTTCGACCGTGTTTGCGATTATTTTTCTTATCATTTATCTGTTAATACTTATCAAATTAATGGCGCGTTAGTTTCAAGTGGGGTAGAATATGCAATTTCCAAATAAATCTTGTCCTGCATATCAATTACTAGTTATTAAAGCTAATAAAATAGGTTTAGTATCCCTTATAAATCAAATTATAAATCAAGGATAAATAAACATTGAGAATTCATGTGTTTATTTTTTGTTCATTCCATTTCTTTTTAATTGTATTACATTTGTATCTGTGTAAAAGAGAAAGATATTATTTTTTAATATTTTCTTCTCCCTCCAAGTTCACAATATTCACACAAAATACATTTAACTTCAATACATCTTAAAAGCCTCTTCAAAAGATCAATAAAAAAGCTATATCTTTATAAGCTCTTACAAAGACTTTACTAAGAATTCTTTGTGTCCATACAGTTGGTTCCTCCCCTTTGGTCCCTTTTGGGTCTTAATGACCTCTTTCAGATCGTTTGAAGAGTTGAAAGCTCTTGTAAAAGTAATTTTAAAGATATCTTAAAGAGCCGATTGTGTTGCTTGGGTCATAATTCACCTGCGACATGGCAACGGTTTATCGACACGGTTTTGGGTGCCGATTTAGAGCCATTCGTATTCGTCTATTTAGACGACATAATTATCATTTCTGAGACTTTTGAGAAGCATCTTGAAATCCTGAAAGAGGTTATGAAAAGGTTGAGTGAGGCAGGCTTAAAGGTCAGCAGAGAAAAGTGCAACTTCTGTATGCCATCGCTGAAGTTTTTAGGATATATTGTTGATCGTAATGGGTTACACGTAGACCCAGAAAAGGTAGAGAGCATGGTTAGGATTCCAGCACCAAAGAATGTTAAGGAAGTTAGAAGTTTTAAAGGGACAGTTTCGTGGTACCGTCGTTTCGTACCCAATTTTGCAGAGTTACTTAGGCCATTATCAGACTTATTGAAGAAAGGTAGGAAATTTAATTGGACAGAAGAATGTGAGGTTAGCTTTAGGAAGGCAAAGGAGTGTTTGGTGACAGCACCAATACTCACTTGCCCAGATTTCAAACGACCTTTTGTCGTACAAACAGACGCTTCAGACTATGGGATGATGAGGGTGAAAAGGTTGTCTGTTACCTTAGTAGGTCTTTAAATAGGAGTGAACGCAATTATAGTACTACAGAAAAAGAATGCTTAGCTGTACTATGGGCTGTTGAGAAGTTGCGACCATATATCGAGGGAGCTCGATTTACAGTCGTTACAGATCATTATTCTTTAGTATGGTTGAGTAATCTCAAAGATCCACAGGGTAGGTTAGCTCGTTGGGCAGTTAGGCTCCAACAGTTTGACTTTGAAATTATCCATCGAAAGAGCAAGGAGCACGTAGTTCCAGACATGCTTTCTCGAGGAGTCCCGGAATTAGCCGATATCTCAGAAGAGGACTTAGACCCTTGGGTAGTTAAGATGAAGTCAGCAGTTAGTTCAAATCCTTTAGCTTATCCCGCCTGGAGAATTGAACAAGGTCAGTTGTTCAAACTCATTAAGGCAAACCATATTGTAGTTCACGAAAACAATCAGGAATGGAAGAGGGTTTTAGGAAAACATGAGAGATTAAAAATTTTACAGGAGTTCCATGATGGTCCATTAGCTGGACACATGGGTGTTAGGAAAACTTCTGCCAGGATTGGTGCAAGGTTTTATTGGCCCAAAATGAGAGGCGTCATAACTAGGTATGTTAGGAATTGTAAAGTTTGCCAACAGGTAAAACCTGTGAATGAAAAGCCAGCTGGATTAATGTCTGAAAGACATTTACCGCACCTTGGCAAATCATCTGTGTAGATCTAGTAGGACCACTCCCAAAGTCGAGTAGGGGTTTCATATATATTTTAACTGTTGTCGACTATTTTACCAAATTTCCACTTCTTTTTGCGTTGAGGTCGGCTACTGCGAAAGCCATTTGTAGGGAACTCGAAGATAATGTATTTTTACTTTTTGGCATCCCGAAGGTGATCGTGTGTGACAACGGTCCCCAATTCCGATCCAAGGAATTGAAAGCGCTTTGCCAAGCGTACGCGTCACGTTTAAGTTTTACAGCCCATTACCATCCGCAGGCAAATCCTGCGGAAAGGATCAACCAAATTATTAAGACGACGTTAAGGGCTTACGTCAGTGAGAATCACAGGGTGTGGGATTTACAACTTGCGAAAGTGGCATGTGCAATTCGCACGTCACAGCATGAAGTATTGGGAGTTTCTCCATACTATGCTAACTTTGGGAGGGATATGGTAACTTCGGGTCAAGAAGTACCAATGGTAGGAGATAATCCTGAAACTGTTCAAGATCTAGGTGAGATCCAAGAACGTTTCCGGGAACTTAGGGTAGATTTTGGAAAGAAGCTTCAAGCTGCATCCAAGAAATCGGCGAAGGCCTACAATTTACGTCGACGAGATGTTCAGTATCGTCCTGGCGAGCTTGTATGGCGCAGAAACTTTTATTTATCGGATGCCGCGAATTACTACGCTGCCAAACTAGCGCCGAAATTTGTCGGCCCGCTTAGAGTAAAGAAGCGTGTGTCACCTTGGATATACGTCTTAGAAGATGATAAAGGTAAAGAACGCGGAACTTGGCACGCGAAAGATCTCAAACCGTATTTAGATGCATCCGAAGATTAACAGTAAATTTTAGCTTACTTTTTGTTTTTTAACTTTTTGTAAAGCTGTTTATTTTTTGTAATTTTTTTTTGATGGGAATCCCCTTTCACTTCCCAATACCTAGGTAGCTTTTAGAAAATGTGTTACAGAAATGTAAACACATTTCCTAGGAGGTAAGGGTGGGATTTGTTGCGGTAAAATTTACCACAACAAGTTTCATCAGGCTATTCCCCTCCCATTAACACATTTTAGTCCTTCCTCTTTCGTTGTGGCTCCAAAATACTCTAAGAGTTCAGTAGACACCTGGTTTCCATCAACCAGAGACCTGCTCTTAAAGTGTTTTGGAAAATCAACCCAAGCAGGTTAACATCAACTCAAGAGGAAATTGTGTGACGGACGGTCCACAAAAACTTTATATTTTATATGTGTGTGACAGGCGGTCCACACCAACAATTATACAATACCTTTGACAGCCATAGTGTGACAGGTGGTCACCATAAATCTTGAGTGTGAGACAGATGATTCCCACGGGAAGATAACATGATGAATCCTACCCATGTTCAACGACATGTGTGACACCTAGTTCACACCAACGTAAATTTAGTATGGCTTAATGCCCAACCTAAAGTGTCTTGAACACAAAAGAAAAGTCACTTTGCGACGTGTTTCCCTATCCCCTTTACTCTGCACGAAGGTCTACCGGCTTAGAATAATTTAACTTTCGCGGAATTGATCAGATCCTGGCTCATCTTTCTATTTCGAAAACGACGGCAGTCCCATCTCCCATCTGGCAGAATATCTTCCTCCAAGTTTTAGTTTGGGCCGGTTTGGGCTGGGGACTTTACGTGTAAATGTGTAATTTTTCGTTTACCTTTTTATACCAACTGTAATTGACGGTAGGGTTGACTGAACTCGTCCATTGAGCCACTTTTGGAAAGAGATCGCATGCGTGGCTTGGCTCGACTACAACGCACATCTCAGCCGATAAGCAAGGTGTTGCAGTTAGACTGTGACCGAATACCACACGCACTGGCGATCTGTAAGATATGGCAAGATAGTAAGTGACGGAGATGGACGAGGCGAGTTCGCCATGACAAGACACTTTTTAATAAGCTACGAAAGAGTTTGGGTCAGAAAGTAAAAAAAAGAAAAAGAAAAGCGAAAAATTATACTCGTAGAGATACGAATTGGGAATTTTGAAGTCGGTGAAGTTGAAAAAAAAAGAGAAAAGGAAAATCTGGTTGGAAACTCTAGACTGGGAGTTTGGAACAGGATTTTTATCAGGAAGAGATTTTTCTGTCAGAGGCGATATAACGATAAAGTTGTTCGAGGAGTGGAGGCAGGATCTAATTATCGAAGTTAAGTATTCCTTGTTTTAGTGTGAATTTGTGTTTGGAAAGTTCTCCTTTCGTCTTAATTTGTGGCCTTACAAAGATCGGCTTAAGTACCCCGTTAGGCCTTCGTTACGTGCCTTTGTTCTCCCGAAATTGCGGGACTCGCGACCGTATTAGAATACGTTGTGTTTTCGGGAACTTTCCCAAGGTGACCTTTCTTTATGTCTTTGTGGCGCACCATATTGTAAATTTGTAATTTGGGGTAATTTTAATTTTCAATTTTATTTTTATCTCTGGAAAATTGGCCCTCTGCCGATCTCTAAAGTCACTTGTTAATCTTGTTTTATTATTGAAAAAATTTAGGGTTTTACACCTATAATTAGAAAGGTTTCCCTAATAAAATCAGCTTTCCCTATTGGAAATTTAATTCTTGTGTTTTTGTTTTGATTCAAAAAAAGAGAATTTTTTTTTTTCAGGTTTGGTAAGTTTCAACCTTTTTTTTAAAGAAAAACTTCCTGGCGCCCATTTTTTCATCAATTGGACCACTGTAGTTGGTTTTCCAATTAATTAATTAAATAATTTTCACTTTTGATATCTTTTCGATTAATCGAGTCGATCAATCGAATTCAACCTGAGTTGAATCCACCCCACCACTGAGCTACGGGTGGCAGCACTTAACCTGCTGTCAGTTGTGATAGAGCGAATGAGCCTAATCGGAACTGTCATTTTATTTCCAATTTTAATTGTCGCGACGCACATCGTCTGGTGTATTTTCTTTTAAATTCGTTTGTTAATAATTGTTTGGATTCGGAAAATCCACTTGTGTTTTGCGAATTGTAATTCGCCATCCTAATCATAAATGCATCGTAAAGTTTGCGGGAAATATATCACAACACCATGTCCATGTCCATGTCCATGTCCATGTCCATGTCCATGTCCATGTCCATGTCCATGTCCATGTCCATGTCCATGTCCATGTCCATGTCCATGTCCATGTCCATGTCCATGTCCATGTCCATGTCCATGTCCATGTCCATGTCCATGTCCATGTCCATGTCCATGTCCATGTCCATGTCCATGTCCATGTCCATGTCCATGTCCATGTCCATGTCCATGTCCATGTCCATGTCCATGTCCATGTCCATGTCCATGTCCATGTCCATGTCCATGTCCATGTCCATGTCCATGTCCATGTCCATGTCCATGTCCATGTCCATGTCCATGTCCATGTCCATGTCCATGTCCATGTCCATGTCCATGTCCATGTCCATGTCCATGTCCATGTCCATGTCCATGTCCATGTCCATGTCCATGTCCATGTCCATGTCCATGTCCATGTCCATGTCCATGTCCATGTCCATGTCCATGTCCATGTCCATGTCCATGTCCATGTCCATGTCCATGTCCATGTCCATGTCCATGTCCATGTCCATGTCCATGTCCATGTCCATGTCCATGTCCATGTCCATGTCCATGTCCATGTCCATGTCCATGTCCATGTCCATGTCCATGTCCATGTCCATGTCCATGTCCATGTCCATGTCCATGTCCATGTCCATGTCCATGTCCATGTCCATGTCCATGTCCATGTCCATGTCCATGTCCATGTCCATGTCCATGTCCATGTCCATGTCCATGTCCATGTCCATGTCCATGTCCATGTCCATGTCCATGTCCATGTCCATGTCCATGTCCATGTCCATGTCCATGTCCATGTCCATGTCCATGTCCATGTCCATGTCCATGTCCATGTCCATGTCCATGTCCATGTCCATGTCCATGTCCATGTCCATGTCCATGTCCATGTCCATGTCCATGTCCATGTCCATGTCCATGTCCATGTCCATGTCCATGTCCATGTCCATGTCCATGTCCATGTCCATGTCCATGTCCATGTCCATGTCCATGTCCATGTCCATGTCCATGTCCATGTCCATGTCCATGTCCATGTCCATGTCCATGTCCATGTCCATGTCCATGTCCATGTCCATGTCCATGTCCATGTCCATGTCCATGTCCATGTCCATGTCCGTGTCCATGTAACCGTGTAGCCATGTTACCCTGTAACCGTGTTACCGTGTTACCGTTGTCGTTGAGTGACTTTTCTTTATAAATAGTCTACGACATAAAGTTGTGGGTGTAGGTACAAACAGTTTACTAAAAATATTTGTGTTCCCTGGTGGATTGACACTTTAAAAGTTTTTTTTTACATTGTTTGTGAGATATTAGTTTCAAGTAAAGCTGAATAAGAGTGGCGTTACCACGAACTACTAAAAGTTAAGAAATATTCTTTTTACAGTTTTTTTGTTATTCGTTTACAATTGTTTTTGGTGGGATTTTAACGAAAGATTGAGTGGAGCTGCCACGATTTCTTGAATGACAATTTTTTTTTAACTCTTAAGGAATTTCGTTTTTGGGGAACAAGAGTTCAGTTTAGGGATTTTTTGTTTGTTCTTAAAGATATTTAACTAGTAACCTGAGTGATTGTGAATCACAGTTGGGAATCATCTTGATAACTTTTATTTTCGAATTAGATTATTGAACAGTTTTCACCTTTTTTTAATAACTTTTATTAGGTAGTTTTTTACATAGGAGAATTTTTATAGTTTATAGTCCGGGATTATTGAGTTGAGATTTAGAAAATGGATATCAATAGACTGTCGCAAGAAGAACTCGTTTATGAGATGCAGAGTGGAGGATTAGAGAAGGGGACCGTCGATAAGATACCATGAGAAGTTCGTTAAGAGCTTCTCGGATGTTGGAACGTAGGGGTTCAATAGAGGCGTACTCTAAGTACCCTTTTTCATATATAGATGATAGGGATGCAGTGCAGGACAAGATTAAGGAGATAGCGTATTTGATGAAGAATCAGCCAAGAAATCCGAAGTCACCGGAATTCTTGAAGATTCTTACAAAGATAGAGTGGGCTCTTAATAGAATAGGTAGAGCACAGGCAGAGGGGGACGAAGAGTTAGGAGAACAGAAATCGATAAAAGGGGAAATTATGATGATGCTTTCAAAGCTTAATAATGATGAGGAGAAACCTCTTACCGATGTAGGGCATCGTAAAGTTTGCGGGAAATATATCACAACACCATGTCCATGTCCATGTCCATGTCCATGTCCATGTCCATGTCCATGTCCATGTAACCGTGTAGCCGTGTAACCCTGTAACCGTGTTACCGTGTTACCGTTGTTGTTGAGTGACTTTTCTTAATAAATAGTCTACGAGATAAAGTTGTGGGTGTAGGTACAAACAGTTTACTAAAAATATTTGTGTTCCCTGGTGGATTGACACTTTAAAAGTTTTTTTTTACATTGTTTGTGAGATATTAGTTTCAAGTAAAGCTGAATAAGAGTGGCGTTACCACGAACTACTAAAAGTTAAGAAATATTCTTTTTACAGTTTTTTTGTTATTCGTTTACAATTGTTTTTGGTGAGATTTCAACGAAAGATTGAGTGGAGCTGCCTCGATTTCTTGAATGACAATTTTTTTTTAACTCTTAAGGTATTTCGTTTTTGGGGAACAAGAGTTCAGTTTAGGGATTTTTTGTTTGTTCTTAAAGATATTTAACTAGTAACCTGAGTGATTGTGAATCACAGTTGGGAATCATCTTGATAACTTTTGTTTTCGAATTAGATTATTGAACAGTTTTCACCTTTTTTTAATAACTTTTATTAGGTAGTTTTTTACATAGGAGAATTTTTATAGTTTATAGTCCGGGATTATTGAGTTGAGATTTAGAAAATGGATATCAATAGACTGTCGCAAGAAGAACTCGTTTATGAGATGCAGAGTGGAGGATTAGAGAAGGGGACCGTAGATAAGATACCATGAGAAGTTCGTTAAGAGCTTCTCGGATGTTGGAACGTAGGGGTTCAATAGAGGCGTACTCTACGTACCCTTTTTCATATATAGATGATAGGGATGCAGTGCAGGACAAGATTAAGGAGATAGCGTATTTGATGAAGAATCAGCCAAGAAATCCGAAGTCACCGGAATTCTTGAAGATTCTTACAAAGATAGAGTGGGCTCTTTATAGAATAGGTAGAGCACAGGCAGAGGGGGACGAAGAGTTAGGAGAACAGAAATCGATAAAAGGGGAAATTATGATGATGCTTTCAAAGCTTAATAATGATGAGGAGAAACCTCTTACCGATGTAGGGCATCGTAAAGTTTGCGGGAAATATATCACAACACCATGTCCATGTCCATGTCCATGTCCATGTTCATGTCCATGTCCATGTCCATGTCCATGTCCATGTCCATGTCCATGTCCATGTCCATGTCCATGTCCATGTCCATGTCCATGTCCATGTCCATGTCCATGTCCATGTCCATGTCCATGTCCATGTCCATGTCCATGTCCATGTCCATGTCCATGTCCATGTCCATGTCCATGTCCATGTCCATGTCCATGTCCATGTCCATGTCCATGTCCATGTCCATGTCCATGTCCATGTCCATGTCCATGTCCATGTCCATGTCCATGTAACCGTGTAGCCGTGTAACCCTGTAACCGTGTTACCGTGTTACCGTTGTTGTTGAGTGACTTTTCTTAATAAATAGTCTACGAGATAAAGTTGTGGGTGTAGGTACAAACAGTGTACTAAAAATATTTGTGTTCCCTGGTGGATTGACAATTTAAAAGTTTTTTTTTACATTGTTTGTGAGATATTAGTTTCAAGTAAAGCTGAATAAGAGTGGGGTTACCACGAACTACTAAAAGTTAAGAAATATTCTTTTTACAGTTTTTTTGTTATTCGTTTACAATTGTTTTTGTTGGGATTTTAACGAAAGATTGAGTGGAGCTGCCACGATTTCTTGAATGACAATTTTTTTTTAACTCTTAAGGAATTTCGTTTTTGGGGAACAAGAGTTCAGTTTAGGGATTTTTTTGTTTGTTCTTAAAGATATTTAACTAGTAACCTGAGTGATTGTGAATCACAGTTGGGAATCATCTTGATAACTTTTATTTTCGAATTAGATTATTGAACAGTTTTCACCTTTTTTTAATAACTTTTATTAGGTAGTTTTTTACATAGGAGAATTTTTATAGTTTATAGTCCGGGATTATTGAGTTGAGATTTTGAAAATGGATATCAATAGACTGTCGCAAGAAGAACTCGTTTATGAGATGCAGAGTGGAGGATTAGAGAAGGGGACCGTAGATAAGATACCATGAGAAGTTCGTTAAGAGCTTCTCGGATGTTGGAACGTAGGGGTTCAATAGAGGCGTACTCTAAGTACCCTTTTTCATATATAGATGATAGGGATGCAGTGCAGGACAAGATTAAGGAGATAGCGTATTTGATGAAGAATCAGCCAAGAAATCCGAAGTCACCGGAATTCTTGAAGATTCTTACAAAGATAGAGTGGGCTCTTAATAGAATAGGTAGAGCACAGGCAGAGGGGGACGAAGAGTTAGGAGAACAGAAATCGATAAAAGGGGAAATTATGATGATGCTTTCAAAGCTTAATAATGATGAGGAGAAACCTCTTACCGATGTAGGGCAATCGACCTGAGGCGTAGGTCAGTTGAATCAAGGCTTGAATCAACCACCGCTGGATATGGCACCAGAACAGGTGTCCAACGAATTGATTAGGCCCAATTCAGACAGTATAGGAAATTCCAACGGAGATAGTTTAGGGAATTTTGGATTTCAGGAACGGTTCAATGAAAGAATCTGTAGGTGGAATGCTCAGTTCTCTGGTGAGCGGTGTGGCACATCAGTCAACTCATTCCTTGAAAGGGTCAAGGAACTTGTGTTAGCTCGTGGTGTTTCTGAAAGACAATTATTTCGTTCAGTGGTTGAACTTTTGACAGGTCAAGCCTTATTATGGTATATGTCTTTAAGGGAGGATATTTCAAACTGGTCGGAATTTGTAGCGGCATTGAAATACGAATTCTTGCCAGCAAACTATGATGATCTGTTGTTAGAACAGATCAATCGTAGAACACAGGGAAAAGAGGAGTCGTATGGTGGGTATTTGGCCACCATGCGGACCTTGTTCAAGAGGTTAGGTGAACCACTTTCAGAGCGGAGGAAAGTGGTGATTTTAATGAAGAATTTAGATCCGTTTTATCAAAAACAGATCGGGTTTTCAAAACCACAATCGGTTAGGGAATTAGCTAGTTTAGGTAGGGACTTAGAAACTCTTAAGGCAAGCATAGATAGTTTTGAGCCACCGCCTCGGAATAAGAATTGCGTTGAACCTGAATTTGGTTACACTGCAGTTTCGGCAGTGCAACCGAAAGTCGCGGTTGTATCTAGGAACGAACAACCCAGTAGAGCGGTGGAACCTGCAAGGTCGCAGCCTGACAGATCCATACAATCTAATGGGGCTGTTCGGTGTTTTAATTGTGGACAGGTAGGTCACTTTGCTAATAGATGTTCTGCTCCTAGGAAATGTTTTGGCTGCGGTGCTGAAGGGATTAGTAGGAACAGTTGCCGACGGTGTTCGGGAAATGCACAACGGACTCACGCGCCAGCAGGGCGGGAGCTCCAACGGAATTAGGAAGGTTGCCTGCTGGTAACCAGTTGGCAGATCAAATTCATTTGGATTTTACTCTTGAGGCAAACGGAGAGGATAGGAGACCTTATATAGGGATTAGCATTTATGGTACTAGATTTTTAGGTTTACTAGATTCAGGAGCATCTAGAACCATAATAGGTAGGGATAGTTGGAAATTTTTACAGGTATTAGGGCTTAGCTTGAAGAAGGATAGTGTCCATGCCGTAACCTTGGCGGATGGAGCAGGAGTTGAAGTATTAGGGATAGTTTATTTACCAATAGTAGTAGAAGATAGGGTGGTCTTAATGGATTGCCTTGTCATTCCAGCTCTGCTACATACCGTGTTCTTAGGTGCAGATTTTTGGGCACTGTCGGGAAAAGTCCCGGATTTGAGATCAAGGATGTGGATGTTTTCGGACCAAGATAGGGTGGTCGCGATTTGTTCTATTACAGAACGATCGGAGCTGGGCGCTAGGGAAATTTCAACATTAGAAACTTTAGTTCAGGATTCTTTTAAGAAAATGCCAGAAGGCTTAGGGTGTACCACAATTGTGGAACACAAAATTAGGACGTCGGCAGAACCGATAAAACAGCGTTATTATCCGGTTTCTCCGGCAATGCAGGAGCACATAGATAGGGAACTTAATGAGATGTTAGAAGCAGGAGTGATTGAGAGATCCAATAGTTCTTGGTCTTCTCCAATACTTTTAGTGAAAAAAAAGGATGGCTCCTATAGATTTTGCGTTGACTATAGGAAGCTAAATCAGAATACGGATAGGGATGCTTATCCGCTACCGTATATTAGCTCAATTTTGGACAGACTTCGGGGCGCGAGGTTTTTGTCCTCATTAGACATCAAGTCGGCGTATTGGCAGATTCCTATGGAGGAAGAGTCGAAGCCTTTTACTGCCTTTACAGTTCATGGAAGAGGGCTTTTTCAGTTTAGGAGAATGCCCTTTGGTCTTCATAATTCACCTGCGACATGGCAACGGTTTATCGACACGGTTTTGGGTGCCGATTTAGAGCCATTCGTATTCGTCTATTTAGACGACATAATTATCATTTCTGAGACTTTTGAGAAGCATCTTGAAATCCTGAAAGAGGTTATGAAAAGGTTGAGTGAGGCAGGCTTAAAGGTCAGCAGAGAAAAGTGCAACTTCTGTATGCCATCGCTGAAGTTTTTAGGATATATTGTTGATCGTAATGGGTTACACGTAGACCCAGAAAAGGTAGAGAGCATGGTTAGGATTCCAGCACCAAAGAATGTTAAGGAAGTTAGAAGTTTTATAGGGACAGTTTCGTGGTACCGTCGTTTCGTACCCAATTTTGCAGAGTTACTTAGGCCATTATCAGACTTATTGAAGAAAGGTAGGAAATTTAATTGGACAGAAGGATGTGTGGTTAGCTTTAGGAAGGCAAAGGAGTGTTTGGTGATAGCACCAATACTCACTTGCCCAGATTTCAAACGACCTTTTTTCGTACAAACAGACGCTTCAGACTATGGGATCGGTGCTGTTTTGTCCCAAAATTTTGATGAGGGTGAAAAGGTTGTCTGTTACCTTAGTAGGTCTTTAAATAGGAGTGAACGCAATTTTAGTACTACAGAAAAAGAATGCTTAGCTGTACTATGGGCTGATGAGAAGTTGCGTCCATATATCGGGGGAGCTCGATTTACAGTCGTTACTGATCATTATTCTTTAGTATGGTTGAGTAATCTCAAAGATCCACAGGGTAGGTTAGCTCGTTGGGCAGTTAGGCTCCAACAGTTTGACTTTGAAATTATCCATCGAAAGAGCAAGGAGCACGTAGTTCCAGCCATGCTTTCTCGAGGAGTCACGGAATTAGCCGAGATCTCAGAAGAGGACTTAGACCCTTGGGTAGTTAAGATGAAGTCAGCAGTTAGTTCAAATCCTTTAGCTTATCCCGCCTGGAGAATTGAATAAGGTCAGTTGTTCAAACTCATTAAGGCAAACCATATTGTAGTTCACGAAAACAATCAGGAATGGAAGAGGGTTTTAGGAAAACATGAGAGATTAAAAATTTTACAGGAGTTACATGATGGCTGGGCTGGACACATGGGTGTTAGGAAAACTTTTGCCAGGATTGGTGCAAAGTTTTATTGGCCCAAAATGAGAGGCGACATAACTAGGTATGTTAGGAATTGTAAAGTTTGCCAACAGGTAAAACCTGTGAATGAAAAGCCAGCTGGATTAATGTCTGAAAGAGTAGGGATTACTGCACCTTGGGAAATGATCTGTGTAGATCTAGTAGGACCACTCCCAATGTCGAGTAGGGGTTTCATATATATTTTAACTGTTGTCGACTATTTTACCAAATTTCCACTTCTTTTTGCGTTGAGGTCGGCTACTGCGAAAGCCATTTGTAGGGAACTCGCAGATAATGTATTTTTACTTTTTGGCATCCCGAAGGTGATCGTGTGTGACAACGGTCCCCAATTCCGATCCAAGGAATTGAAAGCGCTTTGCCAAGCGTACGCGTCACGTTTAAGTTTTACAGCCCATTACCATCCGCAGGCAAATCCTGCGGAAAGGATCAACCAAATTATTAAGACGACGTTAAGGGCTTACGTCAGTGAGAATCACAGGGTGTGGGATTTACAACTTGCGAAAGTGGCGTGTGCAATTCGCACGTCACAGCATGAAGTATTGGGAGTTTCTCCATACTATGCTAACTTTGGGAGGGATATGGTAACTTCGGGTCAAGAAGTACCAATGGTAGGAGATAATCCTGAAACTGTTCAAGATCTAGGTGAGATCCAAGAACGTTTCCGGGAACTTAGGGTAGATATTGGAAAGAAGCTTCAAGCTGCATTCAAGAAATCGGCGAAGGCCTACAATTTACGTCGACGAGATGTTCAGTATCGCCCTAGCGAGCTTGTATGGCGCAGAAACGTTTCTTTATCGGATGCCGCGAATTACTACGCTGCCAAACTAGCGCCGAAATTTGTCAGCCCGCTTAGAGTAAAGAAGCGTGTGTCACCTTGGACATACGTCTTAGAAGATAATAAAGGTAAAGAACGCGGAACTTGGCACGCGAAAGATCTCAAACCGTTTTTAGATGCATCTGAAGATTAACAGTAAAATTTAGCTAACTTTTTGTTTTTTAACTTTTTTTAAATCTGTTTATTTTTTGTAATTTTTTTTTGATGGGAATCCCCTTTCACTTCCCAATACCTAGGTAGCTTTTAGAAAATGTGTTACAGAAATATAAACACATTTCCTAGGAGGTAAGGGTGGGATTTGTTGCGGTAAAATTTACCACAACAAGTTTCATCAGGCTATTCCCCTCCCATTAACACATTTTAGTCCTTCCTCTTTCGTTGTGGCTCCAAAATACTCTAAGAGTTCAGTAGACACCTGGTTTCCATCAACCAGAGACCTGCTCTTAAAGTGTTTTGGAAAATCAACCCAAGCAGGTTAACATCAACTCAAGAGGAAATTGTGTGACGGACGGTCCAGAAAAACTTTATATTTTATATGTGTGTGACAGGCGGTCCACACCAACAATTATACAATACCTTTGACAGCCATAGTGTGACAGGTGGTCACCATAAATCTTGAGTGTGAGACAGATGATTCCCACGGGAAGATAACATGATGAATCCTACCCATGTTCAACGACATGTGTGACACCTAGTTCACACCAACGTAAATTTAGTATGGCTTAATGCCCAACCTAAAGTGTCTTGAACACAAAAGAAAAGTCACTTTGCGACGTGTTTCCCTATCCCCTTTACTCTGCACGAAGGTCTACCGGCTTAGAATAATTTAACTTTCGCGGAATTGATCAGATCCTGGCTCATCTTTCTATTTCGAAAACGACGGCAGTCCCATCTCCCATCTGGCAGAATATCTTCCTCCAAGTTTTAGTTTGGGCCGGTTTGGGCTGGGGACTTTACGTGTAAATGTGTAATTTTTCGTTTACCTTTTTATACCAACTGTAATTGACGGTAGGGTTGACTGAACTCGTCCATTGAGCCACTTTTGGAAAGAGATCGCATGCGTGGCTTGGCTCGACTACAACGCACATCTCAGCCGATAAGCAAGGTGTTGCAGTTAGACTGTGACCGAATACCACACGCACTGGCGATCTGTAAGATATGGCAAGATAGTAAGTGACGGAGATGGACGAGGCGAGTTCGCCATGACAAGACACTTTTAAATAAGCTACGAAAGAGTTTGGGTCAGAAAGTAAAAAAAAGAAAAAGAAAAGCGAAAAATTATACTCGTAGAGATACGAATTGGGAATTTTGAAGTCGGTGAAGTTGAAAAAAAAAGAGAAAAGGAAAATCTGGTTGGAAACTCTAGACTGGGAGTTTGGAACAGGATTTTTATCAGGAAGAGATTTTTCTGTCAGAGGCGATATAACGATAAAGTTGTTCGAGGACTGGAGGCAGGATCTAATTATCGAAGCTAAGTATTCCTTGTTTTAGTGTGAATTTGTGTTTGGAAAGTTCTCCTTTCGTCTTAATTTGTGGCCTTACAAAGATCGGCTTAAGTACCCCGTTAGGCCTTCGTTACGTGCCTTTGTTCTCCCGAAATTGCGGGACTCGCGACCGTATTAGAATACGTTGTGTTTTCGGGAACTTTCCCAAGGTGACCTTTCTTTATGTCCTTTGTGGCGCACCATATTGTAAATTTGTAATTTGTGGTAATTTTAATTTCCAATTTCATTTTTATCTCTGGAAAATTGGCCCTCTGCCGATCTCTAAGGTCACTTGTTAATCTTGTGTTATTATTGAAAAAATTTAGGGTTTTACACCTATAATTAGAAAGGTTTCCCTAATAAAATCAGCTTTCCCTATTGGAAATTTAATTCTTGTGTTTTTGTTTTTATTCAAAAAAAGAGAATTTTTGTTGTTTCAGGTTTGGTAAGTTTCAACCTTTTTTTTAAAGAAAAACTTCCTGGCGCCCATTTTTTCATCAATTGGACCACTGTAGTTGGTTTTCCAATTAATTAATTAAATAATTTTCACTTTTGATATCTTTTCGATTAATCGAGTCGATCAATCGAATTCAACCTGAGTTGAATCCACCCCACCACTGAGCTACGGGTGGCAGCACTTAACCTGCTGTCAGTTGTGATAGAGCGAACGAGCCTAATCGGAACTGTCATTGTATTTCCAATTTTAATTGTCGCGACGCACATCGTCTGGTGTATTTTCTTTTAAATTCGTTTGTTAATAATTGTTTGGATTCGGAAAATCCACTTGTGTTTTGCGAATTATAATTCGCCATCCTAATCATAAATACATCGTAAAGTTTGCGGGAAATATATCACAACACCATGTCCATGTCCATGTCCATGTCCATGTAACCGTGTAGCCCTGTAACCGTGTTACCGTGTAACCGTTGTTGTTGAGTGACTTTTCTTAATAAATAGTCTACGACATAAAGTTGTGGGTGTAGGTACAAACAGTTTACTAAAAATATTTGTGTTCCCTGGTGGATTGACACTTTAAAAGTTTTTTTTTACATTGTTTGTGAGATATTAGTTTCAAGTAAAGCTGAATAAGAGTGGCGTTACCACGAACTACTAAAAGTTAAGAAATATTCTTTTTACAGTTTTTTTGTTATTCGTTTACAATTGTTTTTGGTGAGATTTCAACGAAAGATTGAGTGGAGCTGCCTCGATTTCTTGAATGACAATTTTTTTTTAACTCTTAAGGTATTTCGTTTTTGGGGAACAAGAGTTCAGTTTAGGGATTTTTTGTTTGTTCTTAAAGATATTTAACTAGTAACCTGAGTGATTGTGAATCACAGTTGGGAATCATCTTGATAACTTTTGTTTTCGAATTAGATTATTGAACAGTTTTCACCTTTTTTTAATAACTTTTATTAGGTAGTTTTTTACATAGGAGAATTTTTATAGTTTGTAGTCTGGGATTATTGAGTTGAGATTTAGAAAATGGATATCAATAGACTGTCGCAAGAAGAACTCGTTTATTAGATGCAGAGTAGAGGATTAGAGAAGGGGACCGTAGATAAGATACCATGAGAAGTTCGTTAAGAGCTTCTCGGATGTTGGAACGTAGGGGTTCAATAGAGGCGTACTCTAAGTACCCTTTTTCATATATAGATGATAGGGATGCAGTGCAGGACAAGATTAAGGAGATAGCGTATTTGATGAAGAATCAGCCAAGAAATCCGAAGTCACCGGAATTCTTGAAGATTCTTACAAAGATAGAGTGGGCTCTTAATAGAATAGGTAGAGCACAGGCAGAGGGGGACGAAGAGTTAGGAGAACAGAAATCGATAAAAGGGAAAATTATGATGATGCTTTCAAAGCTTAATAATGATGAGGAGAAACCTCTTACCGATGTAGGGCAATCGACCTCAGGCGTAGGTCAGTTGAATCAAGGCTTGAATCAACCACCGCTGGATATGGCACCAGAACAGGTGTCCAACGAATTGATTAGGCCCAATTCAGGCAGTATAGGAAATTCCAACGGAGATAGTTTAGGGAATTTTGGTTTTCAGGAACGGTTCAATGAAAGAATCTGTAGGTGGAATGCTCAGTTCTCTGGTGAGCGGTGTGGCACATCAGTCAACTCATTCCTTGAAAGGGTCAAGGAACTTGTGTTAGCTCGTGGTGTTTCTGAAAGACAATTATTTCGTTCAGTGGTTGAACTTTTGACAGGTCAAGCCTTATTATGGTATATGTCTTTAAGGGAGGATATTTCAAACTGGTCGGAATTTGTAGCGGCATTGAAATACGAATTCTTGCCAGCAAACTATGATGATCTGTTGTTAGAACAGATCAATCGTAGAACACAGGGAAAAGAGGAGTCGTATGGTGCGTATTTGGCCACCATGCGGACTTTGTTCAAGAGGTTAGGTGAACCACTTTCAGAGCGGAGGAAAGTGGTGATTTTAATGAAGAATTTAGATCCGTTTTATCAAAAACAGATCGGGTTTTCAAAACCACAATCGGTTAGGGAATTAGCTAGTTTAGGTAGGGACTTAGAAACTCTTAAGGCAAACATAGATAGTTTTGAGCCACCGGCTCGGAATAAGAATTGCGTTGAACCTGAATTTGGTTACACTGCAGTTTCGGCAGTGCAACCGAAAGTCGCGGTTGTATCTAGGAACGAACAACCCAGTAGAGCGGTGGAACCTGCAAGGTCGCAGCCTGACAGATCCATACAATCTAATGGGGCTGTTCGGTGTTTTAATTGTGGACAGGTAGGTCACTTTGCTAATAGATGTTCTGCTCCTAGGAAATGTTTTGGCTGCGGTGCTGAAGGGATTAGTAGGAACAGTTGCCGACGGTGTTCGGGAAATGCACAACGGACTCACGCGCCAGCAGGGCGGGAGCTCCAACGGAATTAGGAAGGTTGCCTGCTGGTAACCAGTTGGCAGATCAAATTCATTTGGATTTTACTCTTGAGGCAAACGGAGAGGATAGGAGACCTTATATAGGGATTAGCATTTATGGTACTAAATTTTTAGGTTTACTAGATTCAGGAGCATCTAGAACCATAATAGGTAGGGATAGTTGGAAATTTTTACAGGTATTAGGGCTTAGCTTGAAGAAGGATAGTGTCCATGCCGTAACCTTGGCGGATGGAGCAGGAGTTGAAGTATTAGGGATAGTTTGTTTACCAATAGTAGTAGAAGATAGGGTGGTCTTAATGGATTGCCTTGTCATTCCAGCTCTGCTACATACCGTGTTCTTAGGTGCAGATTTTTGGGCACTGTCGGGAAAAGTCCCGGATTTGAGATCAAGGATGTGGAGGTTTTCGGACCAAGATAGGGTGGTCGCGATTTGTTCTATTACAGAACGATCGGAGCTGGGCGCTAGGGAAATTTCAACATTAGAAACTTTAGTTCAGGATTCTTTTAAGAAAATGCCAGAAGGCTTAGGGTGTACCACAATTGTGGAACACAAAATTAGGACGTCGGCAGAACCGATAAAACAGCGTTATTATCCGGTTTCTCCGGCAATGCAGGAGCACATAGATAGGGAACTTAATGAGATGTTAGAAGCAGGAGTGATTGAGAGATCCAATAGTTCTTGGTCTTCTCCAATACTTTTAGTGAAAAAAAAGGATGGCTCCTATAGATTTTGCGTTGACTATAGGAAGCTTAATCAGAATACGGATAGGGATGCTTATCCGCTACCGTATATTAGCTCAATTTTGGACAGACTTCGGGGCGCGAGGTTTTTGTCCTCATTAGACATCAAGTCGGCGTATTGGCAGATTCCTATGGAGGAAGAGTCGAAGCCTTTTACTGCCTTTACAGTTCATGGAAGAGGGCTTTTTCAGTTTAGGAGAATGCCCTTTGGTCTTCATAATTCACCTGCGACATGGCAACGGTTTATCGACACGGTTTTGGGTGCCGATTTAGAGCCATTCGTATTCGTCTATTTAGACGACATAATTATCATTTCTGAGACTTTTGAGAAGCATCTTGAAATCCTGAAAGAGGTTATGAAAAGGTTGAGTGAGGCAGGCTTAAAGGTCAGCAGAGAAAAGTGCAACTTCTGTATGCCATCGCTGAAGTTTTTAGGATATATTGTTGATCGTAATGGGTTACACGTAGACCCAGAAAAGGTAGAGAGCATGGTTAGGATTCCAGCACCAAAGAATGTTAAGGAAGTTAGAAGTTTTAAAGGGACAGTTTCGTGGTACCGTCGTTTCGTACCCAATTTTGCAGAGTTACTTAGGCCATTATCAGACTTATTGAAGAAAGGTAGGAAATTTAATTGGACAGAAGGATGTGTGGTTAGCTTTAGGAAGGCAAAGGAGTGTTTGGTGATAGCACCAATACTCACTTGCCCAGATTTCAAACGACCTTTTTTCGTACAAACAGACGCTTCAGACTATCGGATCGGTGCTGTTTTGTCCCAAAATTTTGATGAGGGTAAAAAGGTTGTCTGTTACCTTAGTAGGTCTTTAAATAGGAGTGAACGCAATTTTAGTACTACAGAAAAAGAATGCTTAGCTGTACTATGGGCTGATGAGAAGTTGCGTCCATATATCGGGGGAGCTCGATTTACAGTCGTTACAGATCATTATTCTTTAGTATGGTTGAGTAATCTCAAAGATCCACAGAGTAGGTTAGCTCGTTGGGCAGTTAGGCTCCAACAGTTTGACTTTGAAATTATCCATCGAAAGAGCAAGGAGCACGTAGTTCCAGACATGCTTTCTCGAGGAGTCACGGAATTAGCCGAGATCTCAGAAGAGGACTTAGAACCTTGGGTAGTTAAGATGAAGTCAGCAGTTAGTTCAAATCCTTTAGCTTATCCCGCCTGGAGAATTGAACAAGGTCAGTTGTTCAAACTCATTAAGGCAAACCATATTGTAGTTCACGAAAACAATCAGGAATGGAAGAGGGTTTTAGGAAAACATGAGAGATTAAAAATTTTACAGGAGTTACATGATGGCTGGGCTGGACACATGGGTGTTAGGAAAACTTTTGCCAGGATTGGTGCAAAGTTTTATTGGCCCAAAATGAGAGGCGACATAACTAGGTATGTTAGGAATTGTAAAGTTTGCCAACAGGTAAAACCTGTGAATGAAAAGCCAGCTGGATTAATGTCTGAAAGAGTAGGGATTACCGCACCTTGGGAAATGATCTGTGTAGATCTAGTAGGACCACTCCCAAAGTCGAGTAGGGGTTTCATATATATTTTAACTGTTGTCGACTATTTTACCAAATTTCCACTTCTTTTTGCGTTGAGGTCGGCTACTGCGAAAGCCATTTGTAGGGAACTCGCAGATAATGTATTTTTACTTTTTGGCATCCCGAAGGTGATCGTGTGTGACAACGGTCCCCAATTCCGATCCAAGGAATTGAAAGCGCTTTGCCAAGCGTACGCGTCACGTTTAAGTTTTACAGCCCATTACCATCCGCAGGCAAATCCTGCGGAAAGGATCAACCAAATTATTAAGACGACGTTAAGGGCTTACGTCAGTGAGAATCACAGGGTGTGGGATTTACAACTTGCGAAAGTGGCGTGTGCAATTCGCACGTCACAGCATGAAGTATTGGGAGTTTCTCCATACTATGCTAACTTTGGGAGGGATATGGTAACTTCGGGTCAAGAAGTACCAATGGTAGGAGATAATCCTGAAACTGTTCAAGATCTAGGTGAGATCCAAGAACGTTTCCGGGAACTTAGGGTAGATATTGGAAAGAAGCTTCAAGCTGCATTCAAGAAATCGGCGAAGGCCTACAATTTACGTCGACGAGATGTTCAGTATCGCCCTGGCGAGCTTGTATGGCGCAGAAACTTTTCTTTATCGGATGCCGCGAATTACTACGCTGCCAAACTAGCGCCGAAATTTGTAAGCCCGCTTAGAGTAAAGAAGCGTGTGTCACCTTGGACATACGTCTTAGAAGATAATAAAGGTAAAGAACGCGGAACTTGGCACGCGAAAGATCTCAAACCGTTTTTAGATGCATCTGAAGATTAACAGTAAAATTTAGCTAACTTTTTGTTTTTTAACTTTTTTTAAATCTGTTTATTTTTTGTAATTTTTTTTGATGGGAATCCCCTTTCACTTCCCAATACCTAGGTAGCTTTTAGAAAATGTGTTACAGAAATGTAAACACATTTGCTAGGAGGTAAGGGTGGGATTTGTTGCGGTAAAATTTACCACAACAAGTTTCATCAGCCTATTCCCCTCCCATTAACACATTTTAGTCCTTTCTCTTTCGTTGTGGCTCCAAAATACTCTAAGAATTCAGTAGACACCTGGTTTCCATCAACCAGAGACCTGCTCTTAAAGTGTTTTGGAAAATCAACCCAAGCAGGTTAACATCAACTCAAGAGGAAATTGTGTGACGGACGGTCCACAAAAACTTTATATTTTATATGTGTGTGACAGGCGGTCCACACCAACAATTATACAATACCTTTGACAGCCATAGTGTGACAGGTGGTCACCATAAATCTTGAGTGTGGGACAGATGATTCACACGAGAAGATAACATGATGAATCCTACCCATGTTCAACGACATGTGTGACACCTAGTTCACACCAACGTAAATTTAGTATGGCTTAATGCCCAACCTAAAGTGTCTTGAACACAAAAGAAAAGTCACTTTGCGACGTGTTTCCCTGTCCCCTTTACTCTGCACGAAGGTCTACGGGTTTAGAATAATTTAACTTTCGCGGAATTGATCAGATCCTGGCTCATCTTTCTATTTCGAAAACGACGGCAGTCCCATCTCCCATCTGGCAGAATATCTTCCTCCAAGTTTTAGTTTGGGCCGGTTTGGGCTGGGGACTTTACGTGTAAATGTGTAATTTTTCGTTTACCTTTTTATACCAATTGTAATTGACGGTAGGGTTGACTGATCTCGTCCATTGAGCCACTTTTGGAAAGAGATCGCATGCGTGGCTTGGCTCGACTACAGCGCACATCTCAGCCGATAGGCAAGGTATTGCAGTTAGACTGTGATCGAATACCACACGCACTGGCGATCTGAAAGAGATGGCAAGATAGTAAGTGACGGAGATGGACGAGGCGAGTTCGCCATGACAAGACACTTTTTAATAAGCTACGAAAGAGTTTGGGTCATAAAGTAAAAAAAAAAAAAGAAAAGCGAAAAATTATACTCGTAGAGATACGAATTGGGAATTTTGAGGTCGGTGAAGTTGAAAAAAAAGAGAAAAGGAAAATCTGGTTGGAAACTCTAGACTGGGAGTTTGGAACAGGATTTTTATCAGGAGGAGATTTTTCTGTCAGAGGCAATATAACGATAAAGTTGTTCGAGGAGTGGAGGCAGGATCTAATTATCGAAGCTAAGTATTCCTTGTTTTAGTGTGAATTTGTGTTTGGAAAGTTCTCCTTTCGTCTTATTTTGTGGCCTTACAGAGATCGGCTTAAGTACCCCGTTAGGCCTTCGTTACGTGCCTTTGTTCTCCCGAAATTGCGGGACTCGCGACCGTATTAGAATACGTTGTGTTTTCGGGAACTTTCCCAAGGTGACCTTTCTTTATGTCCTTTGTGGCGCACCATATTGTAAATTTGTAATTTGTGGTAATTTTAATTTCCAATTTCATTTTTATCTCTGGAAAATTGGCCCTCTGCCGATCTCTAAAGTCACTTGTTAATCTTGTGTTATTATTGAAAAAATTTAGGGTTTTACACCTATAATTAGAAAGGTTTCCCTAATAAAATCAGCTTTCCCTATTGGAAATTTAATTCTTGTGTTTTTGTTTTGATTCAAAAAAAGAGAATTTTTGTTGTTTCAGGTTTGGTAAGTTTCAACCTTTTTTTTAAAGAAAAACTTCCTGGCGCCCATTTTTTCATCAATTGGACCACTGTAGTTGGTTTTCCAATTAATTAATTAAATAATTTTCACTTTTGATATCTTTTCGATTAATCGAGTCGATCAATCGAATTCAACCTGAGTTGAATCCACCCCACCACTGAGCTACGGGTGGCAGCACTTAACCTGCTGTCAGTTGTGATAGAGCGAACGAGCCTAATCGGAACTGTCATTGTATTTCCAATTTTAATTGTCGCGACGCACATCGTCTGGTGTATTTTCTTTTAAATTCGTTTGTTAATAATTGTTTGGATTCGGAAAATCCACTTGTGTTTTGCGAATTATAATTCGCCATCCTAATCATAAATACATCGTAAAGTTTGCGGGAAATATATCACAACACCATGTCCATGTCCATGTCCATGTCCATGTCCATGTCCATGTCCATGTCCATGTCCATGTAACCGTGTAGC
Organism: Melangyna quadrimaculata; assembly: GCA_949320155.1. Taxonomy (NCBI): domain Eukaryota; kingdom Metazoa; phylum Arthropoda; class Insecta; order Diptera; family Syrphidae; genus Melangyna; species Melangyna quadrimaculata. The sequence continues at coordinate 19,289,819 of OX439486.1, forward strand.
CGTGTAACCCTGTAACCGTGTTACCGTTGTTGTTGAGTGACTTTTCTTAATAAATAGTCTACGACATAAAGTTGTGGGTGTAGGTACAAACAGTTTACTAAAAATATTTGTGTTCCCTGGTGGATTGACACTTTAAAAGTTTTTTTTTACATTGTTTGTGAGATATTAGTTTCAAGTAAAGTTGAATAAGAGTGGCGTTACCACGAACTACTAAAAGTTAAGAAATATTCTTTTTACAGTTTTTTTGTTATTCGTTTACAATTGTTTTTGGTGAGATTTCAACGAAAGATTGAGTGGAGCTGCCTCGATTTCCTGAACGACAATTTTTTTTTTAACTCTTAAGGAATTTCGTTTTTGGGGAACAAGAGTTCAGTTTAGGGATTTTTTGTTTGTTCTTAAAGATATTTAACTAGTAACCTGAGTGATTGTGAATCACAGTTGGGAATCATCTTGATAACTTTTGTTTTCGAATTAGATTATTGAACAGTTTTCACCTTTTTTTAATAACTTTTATTAGGTAGTTTTTTACATAGGAGAATTTTTATAGTTTGTAGTCTGGGATTATTGAGTTGAGATTTAGAAAATGGATATCAATAGACTGTCGCAAGAAGAACTCGTTTATTAGATGCAGAGTAGAGGATTAGAGAAGGGGACCGTAGATAAGATACCATGAGAAGTTCGTTAAGAGCTTCTCGGATGTTGGAACGTAGGGGTTCAATAGAGGCGTACTCTAAGTACCCTTTTTCATATATAGATGATAGGGATGCAGTGCAGGACAAGATTAAGGAGATAGCGTATTTGATGAAGAATCAGCCAAGAAATCCGAAGTCACCGGAATTCTTGAAGATTCTTACAAAGATAGAGTGGGCTCTTAATAGAATAGGTAGAGCACAGGCAGAGAGGGACGAAGAGTTAGGAGAACAGAAATCGATAAAAGGGGAAATTATGATGATGCTTTCAAAGCTTAATAATGATGAGGAGAAACCTCTTACCGATGTAGGGCAATCGACCTCAGGCGTAGGTCAGTTGAATCAAGGCTCGAATCAACCACCGCTGGATATGGCACCAGAACAGGTGTCCAACGAATTGATTAGGCCCAATTCAGGCAGTATAGGAAATTCCAACGGAGATAGTTTAGGGAATTTTGGTTTTCAGGAACGGTTCAATGAAAGAATCTGTAGGTGGAATGCTCAGTTCTCTGGTGAGCGGTGTGGCACATCAGTCAACTCATTCCTTGAAAGGGTCGAGGAACTTGTGTTAGCTCGTGGTGTTTCTGAAAGACAATTATTTCGTTCAGTGGTTGAACTTTTGACAGGTCAAGCCTTATTATGGTATATGTCTTTAAGGGAGGATATTTCAAACTGGTCGGAATTTGTAGCGGCATTGAAATACGAATTCTTGCCAGCAAACTATGATGATCTGTTGTTAGAACAGATCAATCGTAGAACACAGGGAAAAGAGGAGTCGTATGGTGCGTATTTGGCCACCATGCGGACCTTGTTCAAGAGGTTAGGTGAACCACTTTCAGAGCGGAGGAAAGTGGTGATTTTAATGAAGAATTTAGATCCGTTTTATCAAAAACAGATCGGGTTTTCAAAACCACAATCGGTTAGGGAATTAGCTAGTTTAGGTAGGGACTTAGAAACTCTTAAGGCAAACATAGATAGTTTTGAGCCACCGGCTCGGAATAAGAATTGCGTTGAACCTGAATTTAGTTACACTGCAGTTTCGGCAGTGCAACCGAAAGTCGCGGTTGTATCTAGGAACGAACAACCCAGTAGAGCGGTGGAACCTGCAAGGTCGCAGCCTGACAGACCCATACAATCTAATGGGGCGGTGTTTTAATTGTGGACAGGTAGGTCACTTTGCTAATAGATGTTCTGCTCCTAGGAAATGTTTTGGCTGCGGTGCTGAAGGGGTTAGAAGGAACAGTTGCCGACGGTGTTCGGGAAATGCACAACGGACTCACGCGCCAGCAGGGCGGGAGCTCCAACGGAATTAGGAAGGTTGCCTGCTGGTAACCAGTTGGCAGATCAAATTCATTTGGATTTTACTCTTGAGGCAAACGGAGAGGATAGGAGACCTTATTTAGGGATTAGCATTTATGGTACTAGATTTTTAGGTTTACTAGATTCAGGACCATCTAGAACCATAATAGGTAGGGATGGTTGGAAAATTTTAAAGGTATTAGGGCTTAGCTTGAAGAAGGATAGTGTCCATGCCGTAACCTTGGCGGATGGAGCAGGAGTTGAAGTATTAGGGATAGTTTATTTACCAATAGTAGTAGAAGATAGGGTGGTCTTAATGGATTGCCTTGTCATTCCAGCTCTGCCACATACCGTGATCTTAGGTGCAGATTTTTGGGCACTGTCGGGAAAAGTCCCGGATTTGAGATCAAGGATGTGGAGGTTTTAGGACCAAGATAGGGTGGTCGCGATTTGTTCTATTACAGAACGATCGGAGCTGGGCGCTAGGGAAATTTCAACATTAGAAACTTTAGTTCAGGATTCTTTTAAGAAAATGCCAGAAGGCTTAGGGTGTACCACAATGGTGGAACACAAAATTAGGACGTCGGCAGAACCGATAAAACAGCGTTATTATCCGGTTTCTCCGGCAATGCAGGAGCACATAGATAGGGAACTTAATGAAATGTTAGAAGCAGGAGTGATTGAGAGATCCAATAGTTCTTGGTCTTCTCCAATACTTTTAGTGAAAAAAAAAGGATGGCTCCTATATATTTTGCGTTGACTATAGGAAGCTAAATCAGAATACGGATAGGGATGCTTATCCGCTACCGTATATTAGCTCAATTTTGGACAGACTTCGGGGCGCGAGGTTTTTGTCCTCATTAGACATCAAGTCGGCGTATTGGCAGATTCCTATGGAGGAAGAGTCGAAGCCTTTTACTGCCTTTACAGTTCCTGGAAGAGGGCTTTTTCAGTTTAGGAGAATGCCCTTTGGTCTTCATAATTCACCTGCGACATGGCAACGGTTTATCGACATGGTTTTGGGTGCCGATTTAGAGCCATTCGTATTCGTCTATTTAGACGACATAATTATCATTTCTGAGACTTTTGAGAAGCATCTTGAAATCCTGAAAGAGGTTATGAAAAGGTTGAGTGAGGCAGGCTTAAAGGTCAGCAGAGAAAAGTGCAACTTCTGTATGCCATCGCTGAAGTTTTTAGGATATATTGTTGATCGTAATGGGTTACACGTAGACCCAGAAAAGGTAGAGAGCATGGTTAGGATTCCAGCACCAAAGAATGTTAAGGAAGTTAGAAGTTTTATAGGGACAGTTTCGTGGTACCGTCGTTTCGTACCCAATTTTGCAGAGTTACTTAGGCCATTATCAGACTTATTGAAGAAAGGTAGGAAATTTAATTGGACAGAAGGATGTGTGGTTAGCTTTAGGAAGGCAAAGGAGTGTTTGGTGATAGCACAAATACTCACTTGCCCAGATTTCAAACGACCTTTTGTCGTACAAACAGACGCTTCAGACTATGGGATCGGTGCTGTTTTGTCCCAAAATTTTGATGAGGGTGAAAAGGTTGTCTGTTACCTTAGTAGGTCTTTAAATAGGAGTGAACGCAATTATAGTACTACAGAAAAATGCTTAGCTGTACTATGGGCTGTTGAGAAGTTGCGACCATATATCGAGGGAGCTCGATTTACAGTCGTTACAGATCATTGTTCTTTAGTATGGTTGAGTAATCTCAAAGATCCACAGGGTAGGTTAGCTCGTTGGGCAGTTAGGCTCCAACAGTTTGACTTTGAAATTATCCATCGAAAGAGCAAGGAGCACGTAGTTCCAGACATGCTTTCTCGAGGAGTCCCGGAATTAGCCGAGATCTCAGAAGAGGACTTAGACCCTTGGGTAGTTAATATGAAGTCAGCAGTTAGTTCAAATCCTTTAGCTTATCCCGCCTGGAGAATTGAAGAAGGTCAGTTGTTCAAACTCATTAAGGCAAACCAAATTGTAGTTCACGAAAACAATAAGAAATGGAAGAGGGTTTAAGGAAAACATGAGAGATTAAAAATTTTACAGGAGTTACATGATGACTGGGCTGGACACATGGGTGTTAGGAAAACTTTTGCCAGGATTGGTGCAAAGTTTTATTGGCCCAAAATGAGAGGCGACATAACTAGGTATGTTAGGAATTGTAAAGTTTGCCAACAGGTAAAACCTGTGAATGAAAAGCCAGCTGGATTAATGTCTGAAAGAGTAGGGATTACCGCACCTTGGGAAATGATCTGTGTAGATCTAGTAGGACCACTCCCAAAGTCGAGTAGGGGTTTCATATATATTTTAACTGTTGTCGACTATTTTACCAAATTTCCACTTCTTTTTGCGTTGAGGTCGGCTACTGCGAAAGCCATTTGTAGGGAACTCGAAGATAATGTATTTTTACTTTTTGGCATCCCGAAGGTGATCGTGTGTGACAACGGTCCCCAATTCCGATCCAAGGAATTGAAAGCGCTTTGCCAAGCGTACGCGTCACGTTTAAGTTTTATAGCCCATTACCATCCGCAGGCAAATCCTGCGGAAAGGATCAACCAAATTATTAAGACGACGTTAAGGGCTTACGTCAGTGAGAATCACAGGGTGTGGGATTTACAACTTGCGAAAGTGGCGTGTGCAGTTCGCACGTCACAGCATGAAGTATTGGGAGTTTCTCCATACTATGCTAACTTTGGGAGGGATATGGTAACTTCGGGTCAAGAAGTACCAATGGTAGGAGATAATCCTGAAACTGTTTAAGATCTAGGTGAGATCCAAGAACGTTTCCGGGAACTTAGGGTAGATATTGGAAAGAAGCTTCAAGCTGCATTCAAGAAATCGGCGAAGGCCTACAATTTACGTCGACGAGATGTTCAGTATCGCCCTGGCGAGCTTGTATGGCGCAGAAACTTTTCTTTATCGGATGCCGCGAATTACTACGCTGCCAAACTAGCGCCGAAATTTGTCAGCCCGCTTAGAGTAAAGAAGCGTGTGTCACCTTGGACATACGTCTTAGAAGATAATAAAGGTAAAGAACGCGGAACTTGGCACGCGAAAGATCTCAAACCGTTTTTAGATGCATCTGAAGATTAACAGTAAAATTTAGCTAACTTTTTGTTTTTTAACTTTTTTTAAATCTGTTTATTTTTTGTAATTTTTTTTTGATGGGAATCCCCTTTCACTTCCCAATACCTAGGTAGCTTTAAAAAAATTTACCACAACAAGTTTCATCAGCCTATTCCCCTCCCATTAACACATTTTAGTCCTTTCTCTTTCGTTGTGGCTCCAAAATACTCTAAGAATTCAGTAGACACCTGGTTTCCATCAACCAGAGACCTGCTCTTAAAGTGTTTTGGAAAATCAACCCAAGCAGGTTAACATCAACTCAAGAGGAAATTGTGTGACGGACGGTCCACAAAAACTTTATATTTTATATGTGTGTGACAGGCGGTCCACACCAACAATTATACAATACCTTTGACAGCCATAGTGTGACAGGTGGTCACCATAAATCTTGAGTGTGGGACAGATGATTCACACGAGAAGATAACATGATGAATCCTACCCATGTTCAACGACATGTGTGACACCTAGTTCACACCAACGTAAATTTAGTATGGCTTAATGCCCAACCAAAAGTGTCTTGAACACAAAAGAAAAGTCACTTTGCGACGTGTTTCCCTGTCCCCTTTACTCTGCACGAAGGTCTACGGGTTTAGAATAATTTAACTTTCGCGGAATTGATCAGATCCTGGCTCATCTTTCTATTTCGAAAACGACGGCAGTCCCATCTCCCATCTGGCAGAATATCTTCCTCCAAGTTTTAGTTTGGGCCGGTTTGGGCTGGGGACTTTACGTGTAAATGTGTAATTTTTCGTTTACCTTTTTATACCAATTGTAATTGACGGTAGGGTTGACTGATCTCGTCCATTGAGCCACTTTTGGAAAGAGATCGCATGCGTGGCTTGGCTCGACTACAGCGCACATCTCAGCCGATAGGCAAGGTATTGCAGTTAGACTGTGATCGAATACCACACGCACTGGCGATCTGAAAGAGATGGCAAGATAGTAAGTGACGGAGATGGACGAGGCGAGTTCGCCATGACAAGACACTTTTTAATAAGCTACGAAAGAGTTTGGGTCATAAAGTAAAAAAAAAAAAAGAAAAGAGAAAAATTATACTCGTAGAGATACGAATTGGGAATTTTGAGGTCGGTGAAGTTGAAAAAAAAGAGAAAAGGAAAATCTGGTTGGAAACTCTAGACTGGGAGTTTGGAACAGGATTTTTATCAGGAGGAGATTTTTCTGTCAGAGGCAATATAACGATAAAGTTGTTCGAGGAGTGGAGGCAGGATCTAATTATCGAAGCTAAGTATTCCTTGTTTTAGTGTGAATTTGTGTTTGGAAAGTTCTCCTTTCGTCTTATTTTGTGGCCTTACAGAGATCGGCTTAGGTACCCCGTTAGGCCTTCGTTACGTGCCTTTGTTCTCCCGAAATTGCGGGACTCGCGACCGTATTAGAATACGTTGTGTTTTCGGGAACTTTCCCAAGGTGACCTTTCTTTATGTCCTTTGTGGCGCACCATATTGTAAATTTGTAATTTGTGGTAATTTTAATTTTCAATTTCATTTTTATCTCTGGAAAATTGGCCCTCTGCCGATCTCTAGAGTCACTTGTTAATCTTGTTTTATTATTGAAAAAAATTAGGGTTTTACACCTATAATTAGAAAGGTTTCCCTAATAAAATCAGCTTTCCCTATTGGAAATTTAATTCTTGTGTTTTTGTTTTGATTCAAAAAAGAGAATTATTGTTGTTTCAGGTTTGGTAAGTTTCAACCTTTTTTTTAAAGTTCTTAAGTATTTTCGTGACCTTTATTTTTATAATTTAGTTAATGGTTAAAGCGGGCTGTAGGTCAATAAAAGATGTTTGTTTAGTGCAACGTTTCAAACGTGTATACGTCCTTCATCAGGCCTTATTTTATTATTCAAATATAAAAAAATAAACAATAATACATTTTAATTAGTTCACCAGTAACAGTGAAACGTCAAACAAATTAACTTACAAAACGTATGAGGGTATTATTTTCCAATATATTAAATATCACAAAAACACATAATAATTTATATAATTTATAAACTGAAAAAATCAAAGTTTAAAATTTACGTCAAGTAAAATTTACAAGTAAAATTCTTTTTAAATTTACTTTTTTTCCAAACAAAAAACAAAAAACTGAAGACTCTTTAAATAAAGAAGAAGAAGAACGATGTCGTCACCACCCTCATCGCACACAATCAGATCTACTTTGATTAAGCAAAGTGTTTCGGTCTCTTTATAATCTGACTGTATGCACTACTTAAGTTTTCGCAATCAGACTTTCGGTTAACTGCATTATCAGTGTTGATCACAGATAAGCAATACCTAGATGGGAATCTACGGCTGTCAATTCGGTTTGCCTACAAGCTCAAACGTCAAATGGCCGTGGTGAACATCGGATTTTTGCACTAGTGTACGTGCAGACGACCGTGGTGAAAATCGGATTTTTGCACTAGTGTACGTGAAAAAAAATCCGAGTTTCACCTCGGTTCGTGAACAAAATGGCGGATAATTTAAGAATCCAAGGGTTTGTTTAAATGTGCTAGGTTCTTGTATACCGATTTCCTTTCGACGATTGCAGATTAATTTTTTTTTTGTAAGGAAGTCGCAAAAAAAATCGTGTAGCCGGTGTAAATTTTCTATATGAAAGATTTGATTTTTGATCTTTTTTTCTAAACAAATCAAATTTTTCTATCACAGATTTGATTTTTTTGTTGAAATGAAAGTTACATTAAGGTTTAACTACATATACCTACCTACTTTTGCAAAAAAGTACAAAAGTGAGAATTTAAAATGTTCGCTAAAGAAACCTTCTTTCAAGAAAACATACAAAAATTGTTTTGACAGAAAACGTAGTATAACTTCTTATTGGCTGTAGAGCTACTAGCGATGTTGTATTTGTAATGCCTGTAAAATCGTACTGTACTATGGATGGCTTTTGTGATAAAACACGCCTTTTGTGTTTTTTCCTCAATCAGAATTGACTTTATTGCAGTTTTTGCAATTAAGAACAGATGAGATTCACACCATTGTGGGTGCTATTTTTTATCCCCATACAAATTAATTCTGGCAGATGAAGGGTTTGTTGGTATTCCAAATGTTTCGCATCGGCTTAGGAGACCATTTTTGTTGCAACACAATTTAAATTGTGTAAAGGATCTTTCAAATCAACGTTGAAGGCTCTTCCAAACCAATGTGAAACATTCGTTGCGGCGAAGAAACATTCGTCAGTCAAAATTTATTTACATGGTGATAAATGAGAGTGCCCACACCAACGCGGCGGAGAAACATATGAATTAATTTTGACTGACGACTGTTTCTTCGCCGCAACGAATGTTTCGCATTTGTTTGGGTGAGCCTTAAATCGGAGCGAAACACTCACGACAACAAAACATTCACTTTTTAAAATTAAGTTACATGAAAATAATTGAGAGTAGGTACCCACAATGAAAGCGGTGCGATTTTCCATATGAACCCGATGACTGACAAAAATGTTGTCCACGCATCGGTTTGGGGGACCTTAAATTAATTTCTAAAAATTTACGTCGGAATTTGACCATGATGCAATCCAGCCCCTTACGTATAAATTAAAATAATTTCATATATTAAGTGTGTCTGTACCCTAAAACTAAGAATATAGTAGCTGTCAAATTTGCCATGGTGAATTTAATTTTTGTTGATTTCTCGAACCTTATTATTGGTTGGCGAGATTTTGTTTATAATTATTGTGCTGTAGAGCTGAAAAAAAATTGAAATTATGTTTTTAAATTTCATAAACATAATTAGGTCTTTTGCCCTTTGCTATACTCTGCTCAAACAGGGCCCCTTCGGAGGCGACAGAGTTCTACAAGAAGTTCTCATCGCGCATCGTCTGCCCAAGTAGCTTTTTGGCGAATAAGAAGAAAGAAACATGAAAGTACCAAAAGATTTTTCATTGAAATTCAAGGACTCGTTCAAGTTCCGCTTGCCATGCGGGCATTGTGCTTGGTGAAACAATTATTTTTTTGTTAATTTATTTTTTAATGAAAATCACAAACACCGGAATAAAAATCTTCGCACAGCAAATTTATGAAAAAAAAAAAAATGAACTGTCAAACAAATCAAATTCACCGCGTTAAATTGTTGTTGCAGTTCATATCTATTCATCGACACGAAATGAAATTACAAAAACAACAATGTAAACAAATGGGTTTTGAGGGGTGATACGAACGAAAGATTCCTATCTAGGTATTGCTTATCTGTGGTGTTGATAATGTGTAACATCTCAAGTAGGTATCTCTTCGCTTGGTGCCTCTCTGTTTGCAAAACTTTTACTCTCTCGAAGTCTGGTTTATGCTTCTCTTTCAAGCAGTGTAGTGCAAGCGCTGTTTTCTGCAAACTCCCGCTGTTTATATCTGACTTGTGACCAGAGAGCCGCTTTTTAAGTTTTTGTTTCGATGTACCAACATACACAGACTTGCATGCAGTCCCATTTCCACCTAGACAATTAATTTGGTATACAAAATTGGATCTTTCCATGTTGTCTATTCTTCCTTTTGTATTGGTGAATAAATGGGTACGAAGAGGATTCACTGTTTTGAATGCTATTTTTGTTTTTTCTTTGTCTCTTATATGTGAAGATAGCAAACGATTGGCAAGAATGGGGATGAACAAGGCAGTTTTGTAAATTGCAGGTTGTTGCACATTTTCTGCAGGTTTGTTCTCTTTTCCATGATTCGATATTAACTTATTCACAAGGGGAAGTGGGAATGAATTGGAACATAGGGTGTTTCGGATGATGTTCATATTTTTCTCTTTGAAAATGATATTACTTGTATCAAGTACACGGTTAATAAAATTCTGAGCTGTGTTACAAATAACTTCTTTAGGTTGTTTGGACATGAAATTGATAAGTCTACCCGATGACGTGGGTTTCTTATACCAATCGAAAATTATTTGGTTTTCTTTTCTTATCACTTTCACATCCAAATAGGGTAGTTCTCCCTGTATTTCTACCTCCACCGTGAACTTTAATTTATTGTTGTAAGAGTTTAGTGCATTAAGCGTTTCATCAACTTTTGAATATTTTATCACAGCAAACAGGTCATCTACATATTTAGTTATAATTTTTGGCTTGACGCTTAGCTTACCCAAAGCCTCATCCAAAAGCGTCTCCATAACTATATCAGCGAGAATAGGTGATGCTGGGCTGCCCATTGGAACACCTTGTTTCTGCTGATAAATTGAACCGTCGAATTGCAAATAATTGTTATCAATGATGCAAAAACGCAGCATCTCAATGAACATTGACTTTTTTACCATGGTATGTTGTTGAATCAAACTCCAATTCCTCTCAACTATTGTCAACACTAAGTGAATTGGTATGCTGGTAAACAGTGAAACAACGTCAAATGAGACCAGAAAATCATCTTCATCTTAGTACACTGGAGATACAGCTTCTATGAACTCACCAGCGTTTTTTACATTATAGGATGACCCTTCTGTGATTTTCTGAAGCAGTTTCACCATAAATGTTGACAGTTCATAGCAAGGTACACTTTGGGATGAACAAATTGGCCTTAGAGGCATATTTTCTTTATGGATTTTGGGTAACCCATAAATCATGGGACTATTTGCAGTATAGGTGGTCATGCGATTTTTCTCAAACTCTGATATGATGTCTTTTTCAAAGAGGTTTTTAACAAAATCATTATTCTTCGTTTGCAATGCAGTAGTTGGATCGCTTCTTAAAACACGGTATACACTTCTATCAGCCATTTGTTCTTTCATTCTGTTAGTGTAATCCAACTTGTACATGGCAACTGTTACGTTTCCCTTGTCCGCCGGCACAATATAAATGTCATCATGCTGTCGCAGAAACTTTTTCGTATCTTCATATATCTTAAGTATGAACTTATCGAAAAAAGGTGTGGAAGCTGTTCTCATATAGTTCTGTAACACGTACGTGAAATTTGAACGAGCAGTCTCTTGGTCGCCCTGTACCATTGTTTTGATCATCTCTTATCCATCTGCAATGATCTTAAAGAGCGGGAGATCTCCTTTCCTAACCGGCAACGCAAATTTCGGACCCAGTGAGAGTAACCACTTTACGTCTGGCGGGAATTCTACCTTAGTTTTGTTGACAAACCATTTCTCTTGGAAGTTTATGCCCATGCTCTTATTGAAATCAGTTTTTAGCCGTTCTAATTTCCTTTTTTGTGTGTTTTTGGTGTCAATATTGGTTTTCTTTTTCTTGCTCTCTTGGCTCTCAAAAAACACTGTCTGATCGAATTCTGTCAATGTGTTTGCGATATATGTTTCCAGTTCTATAAGAGATTTTTTCTGCTTTGTGGTTTGTAGTTGTTTTAGCGAGAAGGAAATGTTGAGTAATTTTCTGTGAAAGTTGTCTATAGACGAAGTGAGCTTTCTCTCTAACCTCTTCTCCCCCTGTCCTTTCTCTTGTGTTAATTCAAAGTTATTCCAAACATTTGATGTTGCATAATGAAGAAAATTCGGACACAATCCAAATTCTCTACATTTGTGAAGAAATATTAATGTGTTTTTGTGTTTGATGTGTGAGATTGTGATTCTGCTATATTCCTTAAGTTTGTTGCAAGTCTTGGTGTCATATTTGTTTCTTATGTCGTTATAAAATTTTATTATGTATATATGTATATTTATTGGCGTTTTTCTTTTTTGGCTCTAAATAAACCTCTGAGCAGAGGCTGAGCGATCAGAGCAGAGCTCTGAGCAGATTATGATCAGAGCCCTCAGACTTATTTATGAAACACATTTGAGCACTGAACTGTCATTTCATAGGTGTGTTACTAAAATACATTTTTGTTTACCTGATTTAGACGGGCGACTGTCCTGGGAATCCATTTTTAATTTTTTGTATTTCTTTCGTCTTTCAAATCACTGAAAAAAAGTGAAGTTGGCTTCGCTCAGCGTTTCGCTCGATTTGCTCGGTCGTTTTATTCTGAGCTAATCGATTAAGCTCTGAGCTAGCTCAGATGGAAAAAAGAAACACACTTTTTGAGCTCTGATATGTCTGTGCTAAAAAAAACACATAGGATTTTTGTTTGACAGTTTCGTGATCTGCTCAGAGTTAAAAAAGAAAAACGCCTTATATTTGATACGGCGTGCCCTCCGTTATGATCAAATTTCTTAAGCATTTTCGTGACCTTTATTTTTATAATTTAGTTAATGGTTAAAGCGGGCTGTAGGTCAATAAAAGATGTTTGTTTAGTGCAACGTTTCGAACGTGTATACGTCCTTCATCAGGCCTTATTTTATTATTCAAATATAAAAAAATAAACAATAATACATTTTAATTAGTTCACCAGTAACAGTGAAACGTCAAACAAATTAACTTACAAAACTTATGAGGGTATTTTTTTCCAATATATTAAATATCACAAAAACACATAATAATTTATAAACTGAAAAAAAACAAAATTTAAAATTTACGTCAAGTAAAATTTACAAGTAAAATTCTTTTTAAATTTACTTTTTTCCAAACAAAAAACAAAAAACTGAAGAGACTTTAAATAAAGAAGAAGAAGAACGATGTCGTCACCACCCTCATCGCACACAATCAGATCTACTTTGATTAAGCAAAGTGTTTCGGTCTCTTTATAATCTGACTGTATGCACAACTTAAGTTTTCGCAATCAGACTTTCGGTTAACTGCATTATCAGTGTTGATAATGTGTAACATCTCAAGTAGGTATCTATTCGCTTGGTGCCTCTCTGTTTGCAAAACTTTTACTCTCTCGAAGTCTGGTTTATGCTTCTCTTTCAAGCAGTGTAGTGCAAGCGCTGTTTTCTGCAAACTCCCGCTGTTTATATCTGACTTGTGACCAGAGAGCCGCTTTTTAAGTTTTTGTTTCGATGTACCAACATACACAGGCTTGCATGCACTCCCATTTCCACCTAGACAATTAATTTGGTATACAACATTGGATCTTTCCATGTTGTCTATTCTTCCTTTTGCATTGGTGAATAAATGGGTACGAAGAGGATTCACTGTTTTGAATGCTATTTTTGTTTTTCTTTGTCTCTTATATGTGAAGATAGCAAACGATTGGCAAGAAGGGGGATGAACAAGGCAGTTTTGTAAATTGCAGGTTGTTGCACATTTTCTGCAGGTTTGTTCTCATTTCCATGATTCGATATTAACTTATTCACAAGGGGAAGTGGGAATGAGTTGGAACATAGGGTGTTTCGGATGATGTTCATATTTTTCTCTTTGAAAATGATATTACTTGTATCAAGTACACGGTTAATAAAATTCTGAGCTGTGTTACAAATAACTCCTTTAGGTTGTTTGGACATAAAATTGATAAGTCTACCCGATGACGTGGGTTTCTTATACCAATCGAAAATTATTTGGTTTTCTTTTCGTATCACTTTCACATCCAAATAGGGTAGTTCTCCCTGTATTTCCACCTCCACCGAGAACTTTAATTTATTGTTGTAAGAGTTTAGTGCATTAAGCGTTTCATCAACTTTTGAATATTTTATCACAGCAAACAGGTCATCTACATATTTAGTTATAATTTTTGGCTTGACGCTTAGCTTACCCAAAGCCTCATCCAAAAGCGTCTCCATAACTATATCAGCAAGAATAGGTGATGCTGGGCTGCCCATTGGAACACCTTGTTTCTGCTGATAAATTGAACCGTCGAAAATACTTAAGAACTTTGATCATAACGGAGGGCACGCCGGATCAAATATAAATATACATATATACATAATGGAATTTTATAACGACATAAGAAACAAATATGACACCAAGACTTGCAACAAACTTAAGGAATAAGCAGAATCACAATCTCACACATCAAACACAAAAACACATTAATATTTCTTCACAAATGTAGAGAATTTGGATTGTGTCCGAATTTTCTTCATTATGCAACATCAAATGTTTGGAATAACTTTGAATTAACACAAGAGAAAGGACAGGGGGAGAAGAGGTTAGAGAGAAAGCTCACTTCGTCTATAGTCAACTTTTACAGAAAATTACTCAATATTTCCATCTCGCTAAAACAACTACAAACCACAAAGCAGAAAAAATCTCTTATAGAACTGGAAGCATATATCGCAAACACATTGACAGAATTCGATCAGACAGTGTTTTTTGAGAGCCAAGAGAGCAAGAAAAAGAAAACCAATATTGACACCAAAAACACACAAAAAAGGAAATTAGAACGGCTAAAAACTGATTTCAAACAGAGCATGGGCATAAACTTCCAAGAGAAATGGTTTGTCAACAAAACTAAGGTAGAATTCCCGCCAGACGTAAAGCGGTTACTCTCACTGGGTCCGAAATTTGCGTTGCCGGTGAGGAAAGGAGATCTCCCGCTCTTTAAGATCATTGCAGATTTATTGTTGTAAGAGTTTAGTGCATTAAGCGTTTCATAAACTTTTGAATATTTTATCACAGCAAACAGGTCATCTACATATTTAGTTATAATTTTTGGCTTGACGCTTAGCTTACCCAAAGCCTCATCCAAAAGCGTCTCCATAACTATATCAGCAAGAATAGGTGATGCTGGGCTGCCCATTAGAATACCTTGTTTCTGCTGATAAATTGAACCGTCGAAAATACTTAAGAACTTTGATCATAACGGAGGGCACGCCGTATCAAATATAAATATACATATATACATAATGGAATTTTATAACGACATAAGAAACAAATATGACACCAAGACTTGCAACAAACTTAAGGAATATAGCAGAATCACAATCTCACACATCAAACACAAAAACACATTAATATTTCTTCACAAATGTAGAGAATTTGGATTGTGTCCGAATTTTCTTCATTATGCAACATCAAATGTTTGGAATAACTTTGAATTAACCCAAGAGAAAGGACAGGGGGAGAAGAGGTTAGAGAGAAAGCTCACTTCGTCTATAGATAACTTTTACAGAAAATTACTCAACATTTCCATCTCGCTAAAACAACTACAAACCACAAAGCAGAAAAAATCTCTTATAGAACTGGAAGCATATATCGCAAACACATTGACAGAATTCGATCAGACAGTGTTTTTTGAGAGCCAAGAGAGCAAGAAAAAGAAAACCAATATTGACACCAAAAACACACAAAAAAGGAAATTAGAACGGCTAAAAACTGATTTCAAACAGAGCATGGGCATAAACTTCCAAGAGAAATGGTTTGTCAACAAAACTAAGATAGAATTCCCGCCAGACGTAAAGTGGTTACTCTCACTGGGTCCGAAATTTGCGTTTCCGGTGAGGAAAGGAGATCTCCCGCTCTTTAAGATCATTGCAGATGGAGAAGAGATGATCAAAACAATGGTACAGGGCGACCAAGAGACTGCTCGTTCAAATTTCACGTACGTGTTACAGAACTATATGAGAACAGCTTCCACACCTTTTTTCGATAAGTTCATACTGATATATTAAGATACGAAAAAGTTTCTGCGACAGCATGATGACATTTATATTGTGCCGGCGGACAAGGGAAACGTAACAGTTGCCATGTACAAGTTGGATTACACTAACAGAATGAAAGAACAAATGGCTGATAGAAGTGTATACCGTGTTTTAAGAAGCGATCCAACTACTGCATTGCAAACGAAGAATAATGATTTTGTTAAAAACCTCTTTGAAAAAGACATCATATCAGAGTTTGAGAAAAATCGCATGACCACCTATACTGCAAATAGTCCCATGATTTATGGGTTACCCAAAATCCATAAAGAAAATATGCCTCTAAGGCCAATTTGTTCATCCCAAAGTGTACCTTGCTATGAACTGTCAACATTTATGGTGAAACTGCTTCAGAAAATCACAGAAGGGTCATCCTATAATGTAGAAAATGCTGGTGAGTTCATAGAAGCTGTATCTCCAGTGTACTTAGATGAAGATGATATTCTGGTCTCATTTGACGTTGTTTCACTGTTTACCAGCATACCAATTCACTTAGTGTTGACAATAGTTGAGAGGAATTGGAGTTTGATTCAACAACATACCATGGTAAAAAAGTCAATGTTCATTGAGATGCTGCGTTTTTGCATCATTGATAACAATTATTTGCAATTCGACGGTTCAATTTATCAGCAGAAACAAGGTGTTCCAATGGGCAGCCCAGCATCACCTATTCTCGCTGATATAGTTATGGAGACGCTTTTGGATGAGGCTTTGGGTAAGCTAAGCGTCAAGCCAAAAATTATAACTAAATATGTAGATGACCTGTTTGCTGTGATAAAATATTCAAAAGTTGATGAAACCCTTAATGCACTTAACTCTTACAACAATAAATCTGCAATGATCTTAAAGAGCGGGAGATCTCCTTTCCTCACCGGCAACGCAAATTTCGGACCCAGTGAGAGTAACCACTTTACGTCTGACGGGAATTCTACCTTAGTTTTGTTGACAAACCATTTCTCTTGGAAGTTTATGCCCATGCTCTGTTTGAAATCAGTTTTTAGCCGTTCTAATTTCCTTTTTTGTGTGTTTTTGGTGTCAATATTGGTTTTCTTTTTCTTGCTCTCTTGGCTCTCAAAAAACACTGTCTGATCGAATTCTGTCAATGTGTTTGCGATATATGCTTCCAGTTCTATAAGAGATTTTTTCTGCTTTGTGGTTTGTAGTTGTTTTAGCGAGATGGAAATGTTGAGTAATTTTCTGTAAAAGTTGTCTATAGACGAAGTGAGCTTTCTCTCTAACCTCTTCTCCCCCTGTCCTTTCTCTTGTGTTAATTCAAAGTTATTCCAAACATTTGATGTTGCATAATGAAGAAAATTCGGACACAATCCAAATTCTCTACATTTGTGAAGAAATATTAATGTGTTTTTGTGTTTGATGTGTGAGATTGTGATTCTGCTATATTCCTTAAGTTTGTTGCAAGTCTTGGTGTCATATTTGTTTCTTATGTCGTTATAAAATTCCATTATGTATATATGTATATTTATATTTGATACGGCGTGCCCTCCGTTATGATCAAAGTTCTTAAGTATTTTCGACGGTTCAATTTATCAGCAGAAACAAGGTGTTCCAATGGGCAGCCCAGCATCACCTATTCTTGCTGATATAGTTATGGAGACGCTTTTGGATGAGGCTTTGGGTAAGCTAAGCGTCAAGCCAAAAATTATAACTAAATATGTAGATGACCTGTTTGCTGTGATAAAATATTCAAAAGTTGATGAAACGCTTAATGCACTAAACTCTTACAACAATAAATTAAAGTTCACGGTGGAGGTGGAAATACAGGGAGAACTACCCTATTTGGATGTGAAATTGATAAGAAAAGAAAACCAAATAATTTTCGATTGGTATAAGAAACCCACGTCATCGGGTAGACTTATCAATTTCATGTCCAAACAACCTAAAGGAGTTATTTGTAACACAGCTCAGAATTTTATTAACCGTGTACTTGATACAAGTAATATCATTTTCAAAGAGAAAAATATGAACATCATCCGAAACACCCTATGTTCCAACTAATTCCCACTTCCCTTGTGAATAAGTTAATATCGAATCATGGAAAAGAGAACAAACCTGCAGAAAATGTGCAACAACCTGCAATTTACAAAACTGCCTTGTTCATCCCCCTTCTTGCCAATCGTTTGCTATCTTCACATATAAGAGACAAAGAAAAAACAAAATAGCATTCAAAACAGTGAATCCTCTTCGTACCCATTTATTCACCAATACAAAAGGAAGAATAGACAACATGGAAAGATCCAATGTTGTATACCAAATTAATTGTCTAGGTGGAAATGGGAGTGCATGCAAGTCTGTGTATGTTGGTACATCGAAACAAAAACTTAAAAAGCGGCTCTCTGGTCACAAGTCAGATATAAACAGCGGGAGTTTGCAGAAAACAGCGCTTGCACTACACTGCTTGAAAGAGAAGCATAAACCAGACTTCGAGAGAGTAAAAGTTTTGCAAACAGAGAGGCACCAAGCGAAGAGATACCTACTTGAGATGTTACACATTATCAACACTGATAATGCAGTTAACCGAAAGTCTGATTGCGAAAACTTAAGTAGTGCATACAGTCAGATTATAAAGAGACCGAAACACTTTGCTTAATCAAAGTAGATCTGATTGTGTGCGATGAGGGTGGTGACGACATCGTTCTTCTTCTTCTTTATTTAAAGTCTCTTCAGTTTTTTGTTTGGAAAAAAGTAAATTTAAAAAGAATTTTACTTGTAAATTTTACTTGACGTACATTTTAAATTTTGTTTTTTTCAGTTTATAAATTATATAAATTATTATGTGTTTTTGTGATATTTAATATATTGAAAAAAATACCCTCATAAGTTTTGTAAGTTAATTTGTTTGACGTTTCACTGTTACTGGTGAACTAATTAAAATGTATTATTGTTTATTTTTTTATATTTGAATAATAAAATAAGGCCTGATGAAGGACGTATACACGTTCGAAACGTTGCACTAAACAAACATCTTTTATTGACCTACAGCCCGCTTTAACCATTAACTAAACCTTTTTTTTAAAGAAAAACTTCCTGGCGCCCATTTTTTCATCAATTGGACCACTGTAGTTGGTTTTCCAATTAATTAATTAAATAATTTTCACTTTTGATATCTTTTTGATTAATCGAGTCGATCAATCGAATTCAACCTGAGTTGAATCCACCCCACCACTGAGCTACGGGTGGCAGCACTTAACCTGCTGTCAGTTGTGATAGAACGAACGAGCATAATCGGAACTGTCATTGTATTTCCAATTTTAATTGTCGCGACGCACATAGTCTGGTGTATTTTCTTTTAAATTCGTTTGTTAATAATTGTTTGGATTCGGATAATCCACTTGTGTTTTGCGAATTGTAATTTGCCATCCTAATCATAAATACATCGTAAAGTTTGCGGGAAATATATCACAACACCATGTCCATGTCCATGTCCATGTCCATGTCATGTAACTTAAATGTCACAAATAAAATCATTCCAAAAAGACTTGCTACAGCCGATACACACGTGGTTGGATTATTATTAAAATAAGGGTATTCATGGAACGAGATAATTGTCCGCTTTGCAGAAAAATTTAACTTTCCATATGATGTTTACATGAACACCCCCTTGCGTAAACGTTGGAAATAATCAAATTAAATGTCACAAATGACTCATCCCAGCTTATCAGGTTTATTTCTGCACTTTCCGCAACAAATTCTTGAGATAAATTTATCTATTTAGCAGATATTTTTCCCATACAAATTTTTACAGTTCAATTTTACCGCGATAAAATTATCTGGTTTACCAGGTTTATTTTAGTTTTACGCCGTTGTATGAATAGCCCTTATATTTTTTATAAAAATGAAAGTTTCAAACGCTTGGGTGGAAATAAATCTTGGAATTGTTTCATACAGAGATGACATTTGCACCAAAATTAAATTTTTGGAAACTTTGGAACTTATTCCCTTCTTCAATTAAATAGAGCTCTTCGGATGCTGTAGGATTATGAAATACGGTAGGTCTTGAAGTCAAGTGCATATACCAAAGAAAAATCGAAAAGTTGAGGTCTTCCGTTTGGGTCTTGGTATTCGCCAAAACTCTTAGAATTGTTATCAGTTATGAAGCACTTCCGATATAACTGTAGAAAAATTAAATTCGGTAGAGTGATATGATTTGAAGTTCATATAGTATAAAGGTAAAAATGAAAACTGGAAAATTTCCATTCAGGAGGCGTGGCACCTACCCCCCACACTTTCTCAGATTTTTATATCAATTATTTGGGTTAGGAACTTTGACGTTGTCAGATATATAAAATCCAAAATTAAATTTATTAATCATTTTAAAAATTTTAATTTAAAAATCAATGACATGGTGAAGTACGTTTATGGTTTGCGAAGATTTGACCACGTTTCCCAATATCAGCAACTTGTCCTTGGATGTACATTCAAGCAATTTCTTGATTCAAGATGTTGCTTGTTTTTACGTAAGATTATAAATGGTAAAACACCACCATATCTGTTTGATAAGCTCGGTTTCGCGAATTCTGCCCAAACTTTGAACCTCTTAGCACATTCCTCAAATTATTCAAATTCTTCTAGACTTTTCTATGTGTATGCCATCAGACTATGGAACTCCCTGCCTAATGGTAAGGCAAATTATAGGATCAACTAAGTTTGAAAAAGCATTATTTTTGAATTTTCGTTAAAATATAACTCAACGGCATTTTGAAAAATAAAAATTATAACGTTATCTATTTAGCTTCTTCTTATGTATAAACTACCGTTTAAATGTTTATCTACATTTCCCTTTTGCTTATCTTTAAGTTATTTTTTTTCTTAAATTCAAACTTGTTATTTTCTAATGTCGAATTCCTTACAACCATTTGAAGTCGATTTCATTTTAAAAAAATTTTCTTGGTAAAAGGAATTTAAAAAAATTCGAGTTTTTTTTGTGAGTGTGTGAGTGCAATTTGACAGGAATTTTGTTGTCGCACAAAAACTAAGAAGCAGTGCAAGCTAAGCAAATATTAAAGTGTATTTTATTTTCGCGTTGTTTTGATAATTTAAAAACAAATATATTTCGTCTGATAATTGAAAAACATCAAAAACATTTGTGCGCGTAATCAAGTAAAAAAATTACAATCCAAAATTAATCCACACACAGCACCGAGGATCTATTCTGCATATTTCACTAGGGAACGAAGAAAAATAATTTTGCAACGTGTTTTCCTCGCGAATTGTATGTTATTTTAATGAGATTTTTTGTTTCTTGAAGATACGCACAATTATCTTTACTTTTTTTCATCATTCACTGAAATATTAAACAATTAAGAACACTTAAACATTTGTTTTCTTTTTTAACTCCGTCACAAAATTGTAATGAGAACATTTAATTACATCTTGATGCATGAGAAATGTCAAATCTTGATAGTGTGTGTGCGATTGGATGTGAAATCTAGCTAGAAACCCAAGATTTGTTTGACAGCATTAAAATCGATTTTGTCTAGAAAAAATTTGATTTGTTCAGAAAAATTCGAATTTTTTTGGTTGTAAGGAATTCGACATAAGTTATTTTTAATTTGTAAATATTGTTATTTTCATTCATTCGCTATATTATGTATTAACTTAGGTACTATAAAAGACTATGGGTTTACCAATAATCATATTTAGTAAGGACTTAAATATTCCAGTAAATTTACTTTGTTTGTATTGATCACAAATAATGTACTATTTATGGAATGTTTAATTTTTTGAAGTCAACCCCATATTTGATTCTCTATTTAGAGTGAACATTAATATTTAGGTCGTACCATGTACAGTTAATTAGTTAGATTCCATACCATTATGGTTCATTTTACAGAAATATTTAAGTCGTCAATAAATTTGATTATTGGTAAGGCCCTATGTCTTGTTCACCATTTTTAATAAATTGAATTGAATTGAATTGAAAAAATAAATTAGTTCGTACTACATTTTAAAATTATTATGTTCGAATGCAAATTTAAAGTGATTTCTCTTATGCTGCATTCACACGAATGGCAAAATGCCAGTTTATCTGTCAAATTATAATCATTTTTCTTTTCATCGTGTAAACGCTCTAAATACTGGCAATATTTTTGCTAATATAAAACGGCAGAGATAATTTGGCATAAAATGCTGCCATTAATATGACTATGTATAAAGACTTTACTGGCGCCATTTTCCGAAATTATGGCATTCTAGATAAGAATGAACTTGCTCATTCTTTTATGGCATGTTGCCAGTATTTTGAAATCTGCCATTATTTGAACTCGTGTAAGTGCATGTCATAAAAAAATTATTTCTGTCATTATTTTACCATTTTTTGGCAGAAATATTGGCATCTTTGCCATTCGTGTAAATCCAGCATTACTTTTAAAGCTAACGGTTTGAAAACAGGCTTTTCCTTCTCTGTGGCAAATTAAAGATTTCTTTTAATTTTAAAGCTAAAGCCCGGGACACACAGGACGCGGTCTGGCGGTGCGGCTGACATTTTTCACCGTCGCGTTCTTTGTTTATCTAGAATCACTCGTTGTTGTTCAAACAGAACACGGACAAGTCAAGCGGCGAAGAATAGAACGCGACGGGCAAATTTATTTTGTAAAAAATTTTTGAGATTTTTATTTTGTATTGATTTTGGTAATTCTGTTTAATTTATTTTTATTCGTTTTCTTTTCCAATTTTAAGACAAGTTAAAAAGAAAATAATATATGTGACATTGAAGTACTGATCGAATCAGTTTTAACAAACATATTCATATATGATTGCAAGCACCCGGAGTATAAAGATGTTGCTAAAAAGACGAAGATATGTTGAAGAAATAGCTTCTTTTTTGGTTTATCTAATGAACCCATTTTCGTCTTTTTTTGGTTGCAAGTGTAAGCAGAAGAAGCACTTCATATTCGTCAGAACTGCTGCTGCTGATCATATTTTTGTTTCAATTATACTGCTGCACTCCGACCAACTGCTCAACAGAAAAACACATACGTAACTGGAACGCCGAAAGCTGACCGCGTTCTGTCTGACATTATAGAACGCGGCGGTCAACGACACGTTCTGACCGCACCGCCTGACCGCATCCTGTGTGTCCCGGGCTTGGACACACAGGATGCGGTCTGTCGGTGCGGTCAACATTTTTGACCGTCGCGTTCTTTGTCTTGTGTAGAATCACTTGTTGTTGTTCAAACAGAACGCGGTCAAGTCAAGCGGCGAAGAATAGAACGCGACGGGCAAATTTTTTTTTGTAAATTTTTACAAGCGTCAAAAAAGACTAAACGTCAAAATTAACCTCTGAAAACAGCTGCCTGTGAGATTATTATTTTGTATTGCTTTTGATAATTCTGTTTAATTTATTTTAATTCGTTTTCTTTTCAAGACAAATTACAAGCACCCGGAGAATCAAGATGTTGCTAAAAAAACGAAGACATGCGGAAGAAATAGCTTCTTTTTTGGTTTATCTCATGAACCCATTTTCGTTTTTTTTTTTTTGGTTGCAAGTGTAAGCAGAAGAAGCACTCCACTTTCGTCAGAACTGTTGCTGCTGCTCATATTTTTTATTTCATTATACTACACTCCGACCAACTGCTCAACAGAAAAACACGTACGAAACTAGAACGCCGAAAGCGTTCTGTCTGACATTAACGCGGCGGTCAACGACACGTTCTGACCGTGCCGCCAGACCGCGTCCTGTGTGGCTTGACGTCAAACAGGTTTGTCAAACAGATCTGATAATGTGTACCCCCCTTAACGCTGTTTCTTAGCTCCGTTTGCCACTGACGTTTGTGGGATAAGCCGAATACAAAACCAAAACTCAAACGAAGAAGTTGTCAAGTCAATGCAAAAATTGCATTTTCGTGTTTTGTCTACCTCAACAAGCGGCAAAAAACCTGTGTAAAAAAAACAATTGCCATACTTAATTAATAATTAATAATAGTTAGCTGTGTAAATAAATATAATTTATAACAAATAATCGTCATAACAATGAGTGAGGAGCAGCCAGAAGTAAATTCGAATGACATCAGTGATGCATTTGTGACTGGGGGGTGAGTGGTTTGTTTTTTTTTTTTTTTGTGTTGGCTTATCCCATAGATTACATTTCGTTGATTTGTTTCATGAGAAAAAGCCTTAAATAAAGTATTTTGTAGAAACTATTTGCTCTATTAACCTAGAATTTGAAATGGACTTATACGGTAAAGTGGTCAATGAAACAATATACAGAGTTCCATATTCGGTGGTCCGTTTCAACGCAAATACAAAGGTTTTTTTTTGTTTTTATTTTCTTTGTTATTTTATATGCGGTGATGATTTTTGGCGCGTCACGCCGGCCTTAATTAAAATTTCTATGATTTTGCTTTGCTTGAAATGTTTAATTTGATTTTTTTTTGTTGTATTGCAGATGTTATACAGGTAGCAACAAGCTAATAGCTCGTATGCCGACCGAGAGACATGCAGCCGAATACAACATGAAGCACAAAAATCGAGGCCAAGCGCTCATCTTTAACCATGAAAGCTTTGAAATAACATCGCTGAAATCGAGATCTGGAACCGAAGAGGACTGCAAGCGTTTGTATGCATCTTTGAAGAATCTGCACTTTGATGTGCAGGTCCACAAGGATAAAAAATTAAAGGAAATCGAATATATTATTAAAGAAGGTAGGTTCCTCAAGCCGGATGAGTCGTGGGTAGGTTTTTTGATCTGATGGGACATGCTCTTTGTTTTTTTCTATTCTACCTACATTTTTACAATACTGCACGAAGCAATTTATTTTTTTTATCAAAAACAAATAGGTACAATAACTGGCGATGTTTGTCTCACGGGTTCATACATAAATTCAACAAGACATTCACCAAGGCTATACTTTTGATAGAAGCAAATAATTTAACTTGGAAAATTTTGCTTATTTATCGAAGAGCACGTATTTTAATTGTGTTTTCGATTGGTAAAATAAATCAATTTATTTTTGATTTAAATCTGTCAAAACGCAGATTTTACATTCCTATGGGCGAATAAATTGATTTATTTTTTGATTTAAAATCAAATTTGCAGATCTAGATTTTTCGGCAGATTTACCCCTCCTACACTAATACTAATACAATTTTAAGTTGTTACTTTACAAAATTTGTTGTATTGTTTGAATTTATTTCGGTTAGTGAAATTTGTGTTCTAAATATAAAGGGAAGCGTTTCTGACATAAAATGGAAATTGTTAAAAATTAATTGTATATTCATGAAGCTCATTGTTTTCTTCTGAAAGTGCATCAAGTGACGACGAGTTTTGTGATGTTATGAAACATACATACAATTACACGAATACAATGACAAAAATAAATTAATTTGAATTGGCGTTCGATTCACCACGAAATAAATCAGTTTTTAGATTGAAATCTGAATTTACCAATCGAAAACACCATAAATGTTGTGGTTAGTTACAAAATTCACAAAATTCCTTATGGAAATTAATATTTGACAAAAAGACATTATATTAATTTTAAATTTATCTGCAATTCTTTTCTTCCAATCACCGATTGAAATCTGTAGACTAAATTCGAAGGTAGCGAAACCGCAGCCAAATTTGATTATTTTTTTTGTCAAGCTTGCAAATTTTCGGATTATATCTTAACTAAAAATTTCTATTCCATGGTTCACCAAAGCAATGAACTTCAGAATTGATCCGAATCATTTTCTCGGAATACGCGGAATACCAAGTAAAATCAATAATAATAACAAAGGTATTACAAAAATGTTCCAACTAGTGTACAAATATATCCAATATACATTTTAATTAGGGACATGTTAAGAGGTGTGAAACTCGTGTTTAAATTGTGTATACAATTCCAAAAATACTTTTGATCTAAGAAACAAAATTTGTTTAATTTACGCAAACAAAATTTAAAAATCAAAAAAGGTATGTACATTAACAAAAATGTTAAAATTGGTATTTACTAATATAGACGTTCTTAAAATATTGAATTTTCAGAAGAAAGTTATCTATGACCCTCATTATGAATAGCGAATCGAATGTTCGCTTAAAGTTGAACGATTTATCGAATTTCACTTTTCGCGGTATTATCGTAAGCGCGCTTCCAGAGTCGCTTCAGAAATCAATGCTGCCAACAGTTTCCAAATGAATTTACACATTAGCCCAGTCAAAATAGACATACAAATCTCAAAACATAAACAAAATTCCGATAACGCGTAAACTTGGTTGGGCCTTCCAGTGACTATAACGCAGCAATGATTTTTTTTTGATTTGATTCTTTATTTAGCTTCCGCTATTTTTTACAATTAACTTAAAACTAATTTAAGAAATAAAAACTAATATTTTAAATTAAATATAATTCATTTTTACATATAATATCATTTTTCTTCTAAAATTATTTTCTGACTTTAAGTCAATTGGCAAGTTATTGAATAATGGAAAACCTTTATGAAACAATATGATCTGCGATCTACTTGTTGTAAAAAATAGTAGTCTGAAATCACCTCCATTTTTTAAATTATGTGTTTACACATCAGATACATAAACTATTTCATTATAAAGATAATTAGGTAACATATTATTTTTCATTTTGAAGATAAAAATAAGTACATTCATTAATGTTCTTTGGTTAATGTTGAGCCATAGAGTATCTAACATAAGCTGTATCGGTGTTAACCTATTACACATCTGAATACACCGCATTCCCCTATTTTGCAGTTTTTGCAACCTTTCTGACATTTGTCTAGAACTCAGAAACAGTATTGTTGAACAATATTCAAAATGTGGTTTGATCATAACATTATAAATCTTAATTGCACAATCCATTGATACTTTACCCCTTATTCTTTGGAAAAATCCTATTTTTTTAGCAATTTTATTACATATATTGTTAATGTGATTTTCGAAACTTAATTTTTATCAATAATAACTCCTAAATACTTAATTTCTTCAACTTTTTCAATAGTCTCTCCATTAATAATAATATTTTGTACAGATTCTCCATTAATTATAAAAGCTTTTATTTTTGAAATGTTAAGCTTTAATTTATTCATTTTGAAATAAGTTTCAATGTTTTTTAAATCAGCATTCAGTTGATCGATACCTACACTCCTCCGCAGATCTTCCAGACACATATAGCAAGTTATCATCCGCAAACAGCCTAGCCTACGAATGGCTTAGTACATTTTCCACGTCGTTTATATAAATAATGAAAACACCCAGCGTTACATCCAAAACTTCTGATAAATTACTTGACACTTTGGTTCTCTGAGTTTTGTTTGATAAATAGCTTTTGAACCATTGTAGCTCCACTCCTTCTACACCATATCGCTTCAGTTTCTGCAGCATTATATCTCGATGAATTGTCTCAAATGCCCTTTGTAGATCCAGAAAAACAGCAACAATAACTTTCTTGTCGTGGACTTCGGTTTTGCATTGTGTAACTACCAGATTCAGTAGTGCTTCACAGCTGGATTTTGCCTAAATCCAGACTGATAATCCTTTAAAAAATGATTAGCTTCCATATAACTCTGCAGCTGATTATGCACAACTTTTTCAAGAATCTTACTCTCCGTCATTAGCATGTTGACCGGCCGAAACTCAGACGGCTTTACTGTTCTCTTAACTTTTTCTATTGGTACTACGATTGATTCCTTCCAGTTAGTAACTAGGAAAAACACCACTACGAAGAGATTCGTTTATCATACTCAAAAAACGGTCCAATAATGTCCATAGTACTTAACATCATTTTAGTTGACAAACCATTGAAGTCCCTTTTATTGTTCATGTTTTTCATGATTTTTGTTAAATCACTCATATTAATTCGTTTAAATTTAAAACTTATTTCTGGTTTAACATTTATTAAATTTGTATAATGTTCAATTGGTATTTTGTCACTTAATTCCATCACACTCAGAACAAAAAATGTATTCAGCTTATTAGCAATATCAGACTTATTCTTAGTCACTTCACTATCACAGATTATTTCTTCAATTTCACTATTCTCTTGATTAAGGACTAGATTTTTTATTGTTCTCCACATCGATTTTTGATTGATCAATCTTTCTGGCAATGAAATTATTTTTTGCAATATGGAGTTCAGTCGCGTACCTGTTTCTATAGAGTCTATACATACTTCAGCCACCGGAGCTGTTTGTCCAAACAGCTCTTTGATGCAGTTGGATTTTCATTTGCTTCATATTAGACAAATGTTGATTAAACCAATCAAAATTACAATTCATCCCATTAATTGATTTTGAAATTATCATTTTTTCTAAACTATGTTTTAATTTTATACTGAAAGATTTAACTGTATCATTTAAATTATTCCAACTTAGATTTGTTATCTCATTATCAATAAGCTCACTACGGAAAACGTTTTCTTTATATGCCAATGTCCGAATAACTTTTTTAGAAGATATTTTATTCATAAAACTTGTTTCACTAAGGATTTCTAAAGATTCGTGGTCACTGATTTTAAATTCTTTTTTCACTTTTGCTTTTATGTTTTTATTATTTGTTATTACATAGTCTATTAAAGTAGCTCAGTTTTGCGTTATTCTTGTTGGTTCAGTCACAATTTGTTTAAATGAGATGTTCGATATACTTTCGAAAATTCTTTTTCTGTAGGTCCCATTAACAAACCAATCAATGTTAAAATCACCCATTATAATAACATCTGCAAATAAAGAAAACAGATCTTCTATTTTGTCTCCAAAGAAATCACAAAAAATTCGTTCGGGAGAGTTTTGTTTATGGGGTGATCTATAAACTGCAACTAAAATCATATTTATATTGTTTAAGCTCACTATTATTACCAGCCACCAAATCATTTTACCAATTGCCATTTTACAAATTTCTTCGACTTGCCATTCTGGTTTAACAAAAAATAGAACACCACCAGTATGACTAGAAACACTATCGCATCTAACAATTTTATAATTAAGTAGCTTTAACTCAGAGCCATCGATATCCGTTGTTAAGTGAGTTTCAGTGGCGCATATAAGGCGCCAGGTATAGCTTTCATTGAAAACCATCATTGAAAATTTTATCTTTCAATTTTGATGCACTTAAACAAATAAAACTGATTGTTTTTTGGTACCAAAATGATGGTTGTCAGTTATATATTTTTTTTAGTCCAAAAACTGTTTAGTTTTCTTTGCATCTTTCATATAAAATCATTTTTTGTTTTTCAATGATGAAAATAGTTTTCAATGAACAGCTGATATTTTGTTCCCAAAAGTGGAACACATTCGTTCCAATGAAATGCGTTCCTTTCTCTTCCTGTTCTCGTCTGTCAGTTTTTCGTTCAATGATCGACTTTAACCTCAAAGTTGTTTTTTGTATGGGGAATGGAATTTTCAATGAAAGAAAGTTTCATGATTTTATATGAAAGTTGTAAAGAAAACTAAACATTTTTTTCAACTTGTCAGAAAATTAATTAAAGTCGATCATGGAACGAAAAACTGACAGACGAGAACAGGAAGAGAAAGGAACGCATTTCATTGGAACGAATGTGTTCCACTTTTGGGAACAAAATATCAGCTGTTCATTGAAAACGATTTTCATCATTGAAAAACAAAAAATGATTTTATATGAAAGTTGTAAAGAAAACTAAACATTTTTTTCATTAAAAAAATTATATAACTGACAACCATCATTTTGGTACCAAAACGCCATCAGTTTTATTTGTTTAAGTGCATCAAAATTGAAAGACAAAATTTTAAATATTGTTTTCAATGAAAGCTATAACTGGCGCCTAATATCGAAATCGTTTTTTACTGCTATCACTTCTAGTTGAGCTAAATTTGTTCTAATTCCCCCGATATTTAAACAAAAACACTTAACAGATGATGTTAATTGCTAATAAATTATTCTTTCATTTTTAATTAACATTGAAGCGTACGACAGCAGATGTCTGTGCAATCATGATTAACGTCAATATCGTTTAAATTAAGATTATCTTTTGCCTTTTGGCAATTAACACACTTTCTATATTCATTTACACAATCTTTAAACGAATGTCCTTTCTCTCCGCATTTTGCACATACCTGGCAATTCTCTTCACAGTGAGTAGATGTATGATTGAATCCCCAACATTTAAAACATCTAAGTGCAGACAAGCTTTCATAGACTGAGCATCTATCCCGCACAATATTTACTTTTCCTAAATTCATCACACTTTCAAAGCTTTTACCGTCTAATTCAATTATTGCATTGTCACGCATAGTATTGTTTTGTTTTTTTATTGCTTCAATTATTTTGTCGCCATCCATATTTTCACTCAACCCAGGGCCCTTATTATGAAATACGAAACGAACGGCAGAAAAAACGAAACCCAGAAATACGATAGTCATGGCGTAGAGCGATTATGAGAAACGAAAATGGAACCAAGAAAATGTTGCCAGACAAAATTGAAAAACTGTATTTTTTAAAACGCAACTAACTTCACACCTATTTACAAATGTCAAAATACGAGTGTTGGAAAAGTTTCAAGTATAAATTTGATTTGCATTAATTCGGTAAAATATTTTTTCTTTAATAAAGATTTATTCAAAACAAACAAACAAATAATATTTTTTATTTTTTATTTTATTGAAATTCGATTTCTTTACACAGTACGATATAATGCTAGGTTAACAATAAGAATTTATGGAACTATTTACAAAATAATAAAATGATTAAAAAAAAAAAATAATCTAAATATAAATAAACATAATCAATATTAATAAGTGTTAATCAATTTCAAATAACTAAATGTAACTGTATGAGTTGGTTCCTTGTTCTTTTTCTCTCTTTTCAAGTTTGAGACATATGCTTTCTTATTTCCCTTTGTACTAGCAATGGGTTTTCCAATCTTCTGATATTCCGCGGGAGGCAGTTCCAAAGGCGGATACTATTGACAACAAATTGACGTTCTGATGTTAGGGATGAGTATCTTGGGTGAATAAGTTGCCCAGATCTATTCGAAGAAGCCATTCTTTTTCTCTCAAATAGATAAGGTGGTTCTCGTGTAAGCAAGATATTAGAAAATAGTGTTAAGGTGCGGAACTCCAGCAAATTTTTAAAGGACATGCTCAGAACTTTTTGAGAAAAACTTGATATTCGTTCGCATCTTCGTAGCCCAAAAATATATCGAACAGCACTGTTAAATGCCACGTTAAGTCTTCTCTTGCTTTCAAAACTACAGGAACAAAAAATTTCACATCCATAAGTAAGAATAGGTATAATTAACGTTTTAACTAGCGTAATACGGGTTTTAATCGGTGTGAAATATTGGACTGCCCTCAAGGATCGTAGAGCACCATAAGTTTTTCCGACTATATAATTAATGTGATTGTCCCATGTGAGCCTGCGATTGAAGAGAACGCCTACATTTTTTGCTGTTTCACAATATTCGATTGGAACGTTGTTCAGTAGCACAAGAGGAAAGTATGAAAAATCGACAGGCTTTTTTGTTATAAGAAGACATTTCGACTTTGATGGGTTTAAAAGGAGACCGTTTGATCGAGACCAGTTCGATATTCTCTCTAGGTTTTCATTAAGACAGCAAATATAGTGTTCCATACGACCAATTGGACAACTTAAGTGCAGCTGTACGTCATCAGCATACATGGATATGATGCAATATTTAATAAGTTTAGGAAGTTCGTTAATATACAAGGAGAATAATAGAGGGCCTAATATTGATCCTTGAGGAACACCTTTTGCCGTCAACAAAAAATCAGAGAGGTTGTTGTTAGCTTCAACCGCTTGCTTTCCTTCGGTGAGGTAGGAATCAATTAACTTAACAGCACAAGATTCAAAATTAAATTTGCGATAAAGCTTACGGCATAAAACGGAATGGTCAACACAGTCAAATGCTTTTGAAAAATCTAATAAAACTAGAAACGAAATTTTGTCAATATCCATTGACTGCCGCAAATCTTCGATTGAACTTATTAGAGAAGTAATACAGCTGTTGTTTTTCCTGAAGCCAGATTGCTTTGGAGTTAAAAGTTTAGAGCGATTTAAAAAAGTATCCATTTGTTTTTGCAAAAATCTCTCAAAAACTTTTGAAAGAAGGGGCAAAATAGCTATTGGCCCAAATTCTTCCTTCTTAGAGCTTTTGGGAACAGGTAGAATTTTTGCTAGTTTCCACGGTGTAGGATATTCGCCAGACATTATAATAAAATTAAAAATGTGGGTTATATATGGCAAAATTATTGGCAGAATTAATTTTAAAAACATGGGATGCATCTCATCAAAACCAACAGCATTAGACGTAATCGACAGCAAACACTCAACAACATCTGCACCGTCCGCAGATCGAAAACTGAAATTGGAAGCGGAGCCAAGTGTAGGTTGAAAGGGTGCCGACAAATCACGAGCGTCTGTGTCGATTAAATTTGCAGAAGATGGCACAGAGACAGACTTTGCATTTAGAGAGTTAACATAGATGTCAGCAGGCACCTTACCTCTTGTCCTACCAACACCTATTTCACGTAAGTTTTTCCATAGTTGACGGCCGCTTAATGAGCCGTTAAGACGGTTGGAATGCACCTGTGATTTAATCTTTCTTATTTCTACAACAACGTTGTTACGAAACGTACAGTATATTCGCCGAAGTTCTGGCAAGCGATATTGTTTCCATGACTTGTAAGCTTGATCCTTTTTTTTAATGAGCAAACGAATTTGTGCAGTGAACCATGGAGTGTTATGACGGTTTAAAATTCTTGTTTTTAAAGGTACATAAGTCTCATAAAGCATTTTTATTTTTCCATTAAGGCACTCTACTTGTTCACTAGAAGATTGTAGATAGTAAATAGCAGCCCAATTTGTATCTCTTACTTGATCCTCTAAAGCATTAGTGTCAATGTTCCTTAAGTCCCTATATTAAAAAACACTTAAATCTTCTAAAGAAAAGTTGAAATCAAAGACTAGGTAAATGAGATCATGTTTTGAGAAAGCTGGTGCGGAGAGTTGATCATATAAAACTACTTTTTCAATGTCATTGACCCAAAACAAATCTAGCAATGTTGAACTATGTCCTGAAAAATGAGTTGGTAAGACCGAGTTAACTGAGCATAAGTCATATATGCTCAGGCTATCACTGAGATTATTTTCAAGCAGTAAATTACTATTGAAATCACCACACATCAGTACATTTGAACAACTAAGTGCAACTTCTTCCAAAAGAGTTAATAAGGGCGTGAAACTAATGTAGTTATTTGGTCTGTAGACTACTCCAATGAGAAGTTTATCTACCGGTCCCACCAGATCTACATATAGTCCACCAGAACAGCTGTATCGGTGACAAGGCTTTTACATATACATCTCCACGGATAGTGTACGCCGAGGCTATTTGTTTACCTTTTTTTTAGTTTAAGCGCTTGTTGTAGAATATGTTTGTTTTTCTGCGATAAGCTTTCACGTAGATAAATAGGAGATTTTTTATTTTGTATACCAACATTCTCCAAAGAAAGTTTTTTGTTGTTGTCCTTCTTTCGGTATTCTGCAATTGATCTTAGAACGAAGTTTTTGTCGAACGGAGAGTTAAACCTTATCATGATGGCAGTGTTTTGTTGATCTTGCTTCGGACGAGTGCGGAAAATATTTCGTAGAGTTGGTGGTTTGATGTTAATTGTGTGGCAGAGTAAATTAAACATTGATGTTAAGTTTTCGCCCGGGAGCAGTGGAACGCCAAACAAAAAAGCGTCGCATGCAACCATTCGGTTCTCCTGTTGATGTAAAAGTACTTTGACATCTTTAAGATCACTTGCAGCACGATCAAAGTTGTATTTTAATGCGCAAGGTGCGGGTGATTTCTCATCGATAGCAGATTGAGTGCAAATGTTTACCCGCGAAAGTTCTGATTTCAAGGTCAATAAATCATTTTTAATAGAATTTATATCACATGTGGTGTTGTTTTGTGACGTTTCTAATTGAGTGACTCTGTGGTTTATTCCACTCATGGCTTGCTTGAGATCACTTATATCGCGTTCTATTTGGTCTTTTATGTTCTTTTCACTTTCTGTGATTTTATTTAACAAAATTGAGTTAAGTGACTCACTTTGTTTTTTTAAATGTTCATCCATTTTTGTCCACATTGAATCGCCATCCTCGTTTGCAATATTATATTTTTGAGCGGTTTTACGATTTGGAGAGCGAGAGGTTTCGGAATCGGAAACATTCGGGATTTATTGGAATACATTTCGTTTCGGTGGCGGAGACATAATGTTGTATTGGTGAGTCAACAGTGCAAAATTGAAATGAAAAAAAAAAAAAAAAAAACAGTTCGGGAATAGCACAGCACGACTTATGATTAGAAAGTTTTTTTTTAATTTTAAAGTTCCAGAGCGAATTATTTACTCTACACAGCAAACTTCATAAATTTTCAATAAAAGACACTTTATTTTTTTACTTCCAATGCTAAGTGGATTTTATAGCTTTGTTTCGATCAATAAAATTACTAGTTAAAATTGCCAGAAAAAAATGCGTGTCTACTTCGTGTGTTCCATTTCTTATTTATAATATGTGCGTAAAAAAGTAAAAATTAGAATTTGTTGAAAGCGAAGAAGAAATGCGAATAATAAGAGGACTCTTAAGAGACTCATAAAATCCAATGAGCCTTTCAACATCCAAGTAAGTAAATCGAAATCCTTTTGTTCATGTTGTATTCAAGAAAATTACTAAAATATTTTCAAGGATCAAGCAACTTTCGTCTGAACAAGGATGCTTTGTATTGGAAGCGATTGATCTACATGTTCCAAGTCTTAATTCTACAACCAAAATAGTTACATTAAAATAATCTGGAACTTCGGTGTCTGGCAGAGGATGAGTACCAAAGAGAAACCGGACAGGATTTCAGTATGGTACAACCAACATTTTCGATCATTTGTCAATAATTAATTTTAATCATTCCTCGTAAATAGTGACAAACGAAATACGGGACCAAATCAAAGACGTTTTGTGAACAAAATAAAGTTTTTTTTATTTATTCAGTCCCTGACAACACATGTATTTATAGAAAAGTAAATAAACACGTCAAAAAAAGAAAATAAATACAAAATTAACTCTCTTCAAAAAAAAAAACTTCAACCAAAACGAAAGCCGAACGACAGCTTGAAAGCAATAAAAATACGAGTATCGTTATTTTTTACGATTTTCGTTCCTCGTAATCGCATTTTGACAAATACGCGCTACTGCAATCTTTTCTCGTAATCGCACTTTAACAAACACTACGTATTAAAAACGATTATCGTTTTTCATAATAACCCCCCAGTTATTAATAATTTAGGGAGACGCATTTTTGGCAAATGCACATCATATTTGTCACTCATTTTCTCTTTCATTTCATTAGCCAATTTTGATCGCGCTTCATTATATTTACATCGAATAGCAACCGCGCCGTCTTGCCTATTAACCATTGCACTCACTCCTACATTTAGCTCCGATGGTTTAATTTTTCCTTTAATTTCACTCTTTGTTTGCTCACTTTCTTGCTTTGCCTTAGGCTTCAATACAACTGGTGCACTCACTCCCACCGACTTTTTTAATTGTTCAGCATATGAACCTTTGTTTTTTTTACTACCTTTTGTTTCTTTCACAATATCAATTCTCATCTCCTTTACACTTTCAATTACTGTGTTGTTATTACTTGTCATCCTTTTCATATCACTGCATATATTATCACTTTGCTCTTTAAATGCTTTACTGTAATCATTCACTTTTTTTAAACTCTTCTTAACTCTTTTCACACATGGTTTGGGTATTCTTTATTTCATTTATTCTTTTAGTATACCCCTCTTCAATAGCTTGCTCATAATCTTTTGACTTTTGCTGTAAATAAATTGTATAAATTAAATCAGTTTATTAGTTTTTTTTTTCTTTAAATCACTCAGAACACTTGAAAACACGTCTATCTCTTACGGATTCTCTCTCAATGACAAAAAGTCCCCGTCTATCCGACAGGAGCATTAAGTATGGTCATGTGTCGAAAAAATCAGTTTTTAGGAAATAACTTTTTTAATGCTAGGCAAATGCTATCGAAAAGAAGTTCAAGTACCGTTTGTAGATCATAAAATTCTCTATAAAACGAGCAATGATTAGGAAGGTATAGCTATTTAAAAATAACATCATCAGCCCTATTGTGAGTTCCGCGTGAAAGAAAATCGGCCCGGAAAAATTACATTGCACTTTTCCCTTATTGTGAGTTTCGGGCGAAAATATTTCCATTTAATTTTTGGTGGCGAGCGAACACTTGTTCTAAAATGGAGGGTTAAACTCACAATAGCTTTTAAAAATACTGGCGAACAAAACATTTTCGGGCGAAATGTTTTCCGCGTGAATTTCACAATAGGGCTGAATATGACGAAAATATTGTCAATGCTTTCGAAAAAACTATGTAGACAGCAAACTTACTTACTTTACTTTTGATGGCGCTCACAGCCCAGGATGGGCTTCGGCCTCAACTAACAAGCCCCTCCAGCCAGCTCTGTCCCTAGCTAGCCGCTTCCAGTTGCGCACACCGAGTGCTTTGATGTCGTCATTCACTTGATTGCGCCACCTGTTACGGGTTCTTCCTCTGCTGCGTACTCCATCGGGGTTGGATTCGAAGACTCGTCGGGCAGGTGCGTTGCTGTCCATACGCTCCACGTGCCCCAGCTATCTCAGCCGCTGTATTTTCAGCTTTTTGACCAGGTCAACGTCGCTGTATAGCCCGTATAGCTCGTCGTTGAATCTTCTCCTCCATACTGCTTCGATACACACCGGACCGAAAATCACACGAAGAATCTTCCTCTCAAAGCACCCTAGCAGATTTTAATCCGAATCTTTCAATGCTTCTGACCTATAAAGCAGGACCGGGATGATTAGGGTTTTGTATAAAGTCTCCTTGGTTCTCTGAGAGAGGGCCTTACTACTTAAATGCCTTCTTAGACCGAAGAAACAGCGGTTGGCAAGAGTAATTCTTCGCTTGATCTCTGCACTGATGTCATTCTGCGATGTAATAGTGGAGCCCAGGTAGACAAAGTCCTTGACAACTTCGAAGTTATATCTGTCCATCGTGATATTTTGCCCGAGTCGACGATGTTGAGATTCCTCTCTCGATGACAGCATATACTTCGTCTTGTCCTCATTAACCGCCAATCCCATTCTAGCCGCCTCCGATTCAATGCTCGCAAATGCCCCTGCCACAGCTCGCTTCGTTCTGCCGACAATGTCTATGTCATCCGCATATGCAAGCAATTGAACGGACTTTTGATAGATTTTACCGCTGGTGTTGACATGTGCGTTGCGTACAATGGCTTCAAGAACGATATTGAATAGGTTGCATGATAACGCGTCGCCTTGCCTCAATCCTTTCTCAACATCAAAGGAATCGGTGGTGTTCTTACCAATTTTGACGGAGCAGCGAGATTTCTCCATCGTCATCCTGCACAGACGGACGAGTTTGGCAGGGATGCCGAGACTCGACATGGCTCTGTATAATTCGTCCCTTTTCACGCTATCATACGCGACTTTAAAATCGATAAAAAGGTGGTATGTATCGATCTGGAATTCCCGGGATATTTCTAAAATCTGTCGGGGTGTGAACATTTGATCGACGGTTGACTTGTCTGGCCTAAAACCGCACTGATAGGGGCCGATCAGATCGTTGACAAAAGGTTTTAAGCGGTCACACAGGGTGGCCGACAAGATTTTATAAGCGACGTTTAGGAGACTAATTCCTCTGTAGTTGGTACATTTCAGAACATCTCCCTTTTTATGGATGGGGCACAATATACCGAGGTTCCATTCATCGGGCATACTTTCCTCCGACCAAATTTTGCAGATGAGCTGGTGTATGCTCCTAGCTAATTCATCTCCCGCTGATTTAAATAGTTCGGCTTGTAAGCCATCCGGACCAGCAGCCTTGTACGACTTTAGTTTGGATATCGCCAGCCGCACTTCGGTTAGGTCGGGTGGACGGAACTCTTGGCCATCATCGTCCAAGTTGAATGGAGCGTTCTGCCTATTAGCGGCATCTTGGCTGTCTTCGCCATTAAGCAGTCTAGAGAAGTGTTCTTTCCATATCCTCAGCACTGACTGTGTGTCTACTACCATATTCCCACTCTCATCTCGGCAGGCTTCCGTTCTAGCCTTGAATCCTTGGGTGGATCGCTTCACCCTATGATAAAATTTTCGAACATCTCCCCTACCGCTACAACCCTCAATAGACTCTACCGCCCGCTTCTCGTGCTCTCTCTTTTTCCTCCTGAGAAGTCGGCGTTCCTCTTTTCGTTTCAGCCCGTAGAGCTCCCGGGCCACTCTCTCAGCAGCTCTTGTTCGAGTCTGCAGCATTGCCTGGTAGGCCTCGTCCTTAGCTGCATGCGCTAGCCGGCACTCTTCATCGAACCAGGGGTTTCGTTGTATTCGCCTAGTGAAACCCAGCACATCAGAGGCGGCACTTCTGATGGCTTGTTGACAGTGTTCCCACTGGTCCTCTGCACTTGATGCTGGTGGCGGACCTCCTGAGAGATTAAGAGTTACGTGGTCTGCAAAAGTTCTGGCGGTCTCTTGCGATTTAAGCTTCTCGACATCGAATCTTTTTACAGCATCTGCTCTGCGTTGTCGCGTCATGGATATCCGCATACGTAGTCTAGTCAGGTAGTGATCCGAGTCAATGTTGGCCCCTCGGAACGTTCAGACGTCCAAGATACTGGAAGCATGTCTCGCGTCTATCACATATCATACGTTGTCTCCAGGAGATCGTAGAATGCTTCTTTGGTTGAGTCCTCTCTCCCTTCATGGGGGCCGGGAACACAGATCAGCGAAATGTTCTTAAATTTGCCTTTGACGCGGATTGTGACCAGGCGCTCGCTTACACTTCGGAAGCCCAAGACTTCTTGCCTAAGTCTTCCCCTTATCACAAAACCACAACCAAATAGCCGCTGACCCTGTTCCTTCAAGCACCCGCCGTAGTTGATGTCACACGTTTTCAGTCTCCGTATGCCCTCTCTATCCCATCGCACTTCCTGGATGGCTGTTACGTCAGCCTTTAGCCTGTCCAGGTTCTCCACTAATTGTTCGGCTGCACGTGTTCTGTGTAAGGACAGGGCGCTCCACGTGCAGATCCCAAATTCATTGTCCTTGTTTCGTTTGCTGGGGTCGTCAACTTTGAAATCATCCATATCCGAGGCTTGTTGTTGTTTCGGAACAACTTTTTTTTACGTGGTAGGGAAGTTACCCCGACGCACAACCCCCGACCCGGAGGACCAGACCCTTCGTATAACTCCAAGGGTAGGGAGCCGGATAAACCGCTCCTTATAGGCCTGAGCTACAAATATGACGTAGTAGCCCATATAAGGTGTTCACTAAGTAGTTCAACCTAACTGGAACTGTAGATGCAACCGTTGATTCCATCTAGAGAATTCGTCCGCTGCCGCCTCGATGAAAGGAGAAGTGCCTTAGTGGGAACACTCCTCCCCCCCTCTCTCGTTGGCTGTCCCCAACAGCTTTCCACGGGGATTTAAACCCCGTCTCCAGCTGAGGTACTAGACACCCGATGTTCACCACTAGGAGGTGTGAGTAGGAGTTGGTAGACAGAGGTGGGTTTTGAGAAAAACCTGTGGACGCTTGTGTCCTCTTGAATGCACATAACTACCCTTTTGAACATCTTGTAGACAGCAAAATGTTCTATAAAAAAGAATAATACACTTTTTTCCTACAAACTATAATTTAGAAAATATAGCTGTTAAAAAATGACGAAAATATTGTTTTTTTT
The DNA here is from genome assembly GCA_949320155.1 of Melangyna quadrimaculata. NCBI lineage: Eukaryota > Metazoa > Arthropoda > Insecta > Diptera > Syrphidae > Melangyna > Melangyna quadrimaculata. The sequence continues at coordinate 19,329,093 of OX439486.1, forward strand.
TTCACTTTAACAAATCGAATCATATGAAAACCTACATCAATTGAAAGGTAATTTCGAGTAGATGTGCCGAATATAAGTTTTAACTTTAAACATTGCGTTAAACGCAAGTAAAATGCAATTTTAATTTAGTCACAATGTTGATTCTTTCAATTCCAGACCATATATATGCATGTATTAGTGCGCGCAAAATGTATCTATACTGTGAGTAATATGTAAAAGTTCCACACCGTATATATGCATGGATTGATCAGTTAGCGTACTCCTTTGTTTCTCTTCTATAACTGACAGCCAAAGATAGTTTCTGGAAGGACCCTTTGCAATATCGGCATGACTCTTTCTGTTTTTGTTTCCTTATTTGGTTAATTTTAGGGGCAGTACACACGAATGTAACATTACGGGTATTCATGCAAACGCGTAAAACCCAGATAAAGCTTAAGTTGGAAATAATAGAATTTTATACAAAAGTTTATGTAAACAAATGGTTTATAATCTTTCTATGGGTTTTATGCGTTTGCATGAATACCTATATTGTCAATAATATGCTGCATTTACAGGAATTAATTTTAGGTGCCGTACACACGAATGAACATTTTCAATATTATGCTGCATTTACACGAATGGCAGTATAATGGCAGACATACTGACAATTTTCCAAAAGTTTAAAAGGGGCGAAGGTAGATTAGCCTTAACAACCTACCTTCGACTACTTTTTCCAAAAACTGAGAAATAAGAAATGATGAAGAAACTTTGCAATAAAACAAACGAAAATTGTTCTGACAGTTAATTTTAGTCGCCATATGAAATTTTTAACTGTTTTTTAGCAAGCAGATGTTTTTACCATAGATATTTATTTCTCACTTTTGTGCTTTTGTTGAAGTTAGCCCTCATTTCAACTATTCTTTTACGGTTTTTCGTATCGTGCAATACATTGATTGAAAGGTGGCAATTTCTGTATCACGAATATGACACTTTTAAGTAGTTTAACAGCTAATCGAGTTTAAAGTGAAAAATGTGCCGACTTTTATGCCTCTAGGACGTTTAGTTTGGCCGCAAATAGCGTTTAAAGATAAAAGTCGGTTTTTCATATCATGCGCTGCATCGGTTGAAAGGTTTTACTTCCTAGATTACGAATATGCATTTTTAAGTCACTAGGACACTCAGTTTTGCCGCAAATCGCATTAAAAGAGAAAAATATGACGATTTTGAAAAATTGGTTTTTCGTATACATCGATTGAAAGATGACACCCGCTGGATTAGGAATATGTATTTTTTAAGTCTATTGAGCAAGTGAAGAAGATGACGCAAGTGATGTATGAAGTTAACTTTAAAAACTCTATAATAATTAAGTTTTATTTTTGTTTTTATTCACTAAGCCGGCCATTTTCGCATTAAACGTTCTTACGAACAGTCACAAGCTTTGTTGCGATTTTGTGCAGAAAATTGGGAAGTTTTATTGAACGGCTTGATATAGGTAAATGGTCGAATTTCGACCACTGGGCGGTACTAGTCTATATTAATACGCGATGACTAAATTTTGTAGTACATTTTAAGCACACTTAAACAAATCGAATCATATTAAAACCTATATCAATCGAAAGGTAATGCCGAGTAGATGTGCCGAATATAAGTTTAAACTTTAAACATTGCGTTTAACGCAAGTAAAACGCATTTTTAATTTATGTACAAATCGGCTATGCATTTCAACGCAGTCACAATTGATTCTTTCAATTGCACACCATATATATGCATGTTTAAGTGCGCGCAAAATGTATCTATACTGTGAGAGTGTGAGTTATATGTAAAAGTTCCACACCGTATATATGCATGTATTGATCAGTGGCGTACTCCTTTGTTTCTCTTCTAATAACTGACAGCCAAAGATAGTTTCTGGAAGGACCCTTTGCAATATCGGCATTTTAGGGGCCGTAAACACGAATGTAACATAAGGGGTATTCAAACAAACGCGTAAAACCTAGATAAAGCTGAGAAACCATAGAATTGTATACAAAAGTTTATATACAAAAATGGTTTATAAGCTTTCTTTGGGTTTTATGCGTTTGCATGAATACTTCACTTACACGAATTAATTTTAGGTGCCGCACACACGAATGAACATTGTCAATATTATGCCGCATTTACACGAATGGCATATTGCCATTTTTCTGCCAGTATACTGTCCATAGAATGAGCAAATTCATTATTTGGCAGTATAATGGCGGAAAAACTGACAATTTTCCGATAGAGTACTTACCTTTACTACTTTTTCCAAAAACTGAGAAATAAACATGAGTGATGAAGAAACCTTGCAATAAAACAAACGAAAATTGTTCTGACAGATAATTTTAGTCGCCATATACAATTTTTAACTGTTTTTTAGCAAGCAGATGTTTTTACAATAGATATTTATTTCTCACTTTTGTACTTTTGTAGAAATTAGCCCTTTTTTTGACTTTTATTTTTCGGTTTCGTATCGTACAATACATCGATTGAAAGGTGGCAATTTTTTGTATCACGAATATGCCAGTTTTAAGTAGTTTAGCCGCAAAGTTTAAATTGAAAAAATGTGTCAACCTTATTGCCTCTAGGATGTTTATTTAGCTTTGTTGCGATTTTGTGCAGAAAATTGGGAAGCTTTATTGAACGGCTTTCATATAGGTAAATGGTCGAACAATTTCGAACAAAAAATTACGAAAATATTGTTTTTTTTTTTCAGTATAACTGTTAAACCGACAATGATATCGAAATTTAGTCTAGGTACAGTTTGTAGACCACAAAATTTTCTTTAAAATATATTTTTTTTTCTACACGCATGAATTTAGAAAATGTAGCTATTTGAAAAAGAAAATAAAATAACAAAAATATTTGTTTTATGGGTATTTCTATTTAACCGTGATGATGGCTATATCTGGCACCTACTATAATACATATATACACTTTTCATGTAACGGGTGATTTTTTAGCTGGTTTGTTTTGGCAACACTGGTTTTGACAGCTGACGTGTGTTTAGTACCTTGTGTCACTGTCAAACAGCTTCAGTTTGGTTTGCAATTTAACCATGGATTGTCTTACAAATGAACAACGCTTGCAAATTATTGAATTTTACTATCAAAATTCGTGCTCGGTTCGAAATGTTCATCGCGCGCTGCTTCCATTTTATGGTCGGCATTCTCGACCATCTGAGCAGTCTATTCGGAAGATTGTGACCAAATTTCGCACCAAATTTACTTTGTTGGACATTAAACCACCAACACGTTTACGTACTGTGCGTAGTGAAGAAAATATTGCGGCCGTATCAGCTAGTGTGACAGAAGACCGCGAAATGTCGATTCGGCGCCGTTCCCAGCAGTTAGGCCTTTGTTACAGCACTACGTGGAAAATTTTGCGGAAGGATTTGGGCGTAAAGCCTTTTAAGATACAGCTAGTGCAAGAACTAAAGCCAGCCGACCTACCACAACGCCGAATTTTTGGTGAATGGGCTCTTGGAAAGCTGGCCGAGGATCCGCTTTTTTATCGAAAAATTGTGTTCAGCGATGAGGCTCATTTTTGGTTGAATGGGTACGTAAATAAGCAAAATTGCCGCATTTGGAGTGAAGATCAGCCAGAAGCATTGCAACAGCTACCAATGCATCCCGAAAAAGCCACTGTTTGGTGCGGTTTATGGGCCGGCGGCATTATTGGGCCATATTTCTTCAAAGATGATGCGAATCGCAGCGTTACTGTCAATGGTGAACGCTACCGAGCGATGATAACAAACTTTTTTTTGCCCGAAATGGAAGTTCTTGACTTGCATGATATGTGGTTTCAACAAGACGGTGCCACATGCCACACAGCACGCGAAATAATGGCGCAATTGCGAGGCGAGTTTGGTGAACAGTTAATTTCACGTTTCGGGCCGGTCAATTGGCCGCCTAGATCGTGCGATTTGACACCATTAGACTATTTTTTGTGGGGGTATGTCAAGGCTAATGTCTTTAGGGACAAGCCCGCTTCGATTGACGCACTGGAAGCCAACATCCATGCATTCATTCGTGAGATACCGGCCGATATGTGTGAAAGAGTATGCCAAAATTGGACTCAGCGGATGGGCTACCTGAGACGCAGCCGCGGTCAACATTTGCATGAAATTATCTTTAAACATTAAATTGCAAGATTCAAACTATCGATTCAAATAAATATTTCATTCATTTTTTCGAATTTTTGGTGTTTTTTTTTTTAAAGTTCTAAACCTCTTAAAAAATCACCCATTATATATATCTATATATAAATAGCCTTATAAATAAAATCTTATGGTACTATTTTCTGAAAAAGTATTTAAACCGATTTCGATTAATCTTATATGGTTTCAAAGCTAAAGTTGCGAAGATGTGCTCTATAACGCACTGACACACTTTGGGTTATATTTGTTTTTGCACTGCCGATCACTGCATATTTAAAAAAAAAAAAAGAGCGCGTGTAACTCAGTACTCGTGGCAGAATTGAAACTTCTTATCTTAATTCTTATCTTAATCTAAACTTCTTCTATCTAAAAATCTCGATATGTATAGGGATAATAAGCTTATATGCGTAAGACGCATATATGTGTTCTATATCAAAATGATCGATGGGTTCGGGTTGTAAACTTGAAAATTAAATAATTATGGTGAAAATTTAAAGTAAAAAAATGTGAACATTTAAAAGATATAAATTAGTTTATTTGAGTAGGTTTTCCGACTTTTTCCATAAATTCCTACACTCCAAATCTCGCGCAAAGGAGTTTCACTTCAAAAAAGAAAAAAAGGTTGGGTACCAGCAGGACTCGAACGTGAAACATTCGGTTCCATCCTATACCTGGAGTAAATTTCTCATATTGGATTTAGTACGATACTTAAACGATAAAATAGCCAGTTGGTGATTTTAACTTTAGTAAAATAATAGGGGATAGTACGTTGCTAAACTCGTTTAAAATTAGCAAAACACAATTTTTAACCTAGTATCATACTAAAAATGATTTAACATCGTATTAAATCGTCTAAAATTTTGCGCCATTGTTTTTGTTTTTGTGGATTGGAGGAGAAATGTTTGACGTTATAGACAGTTACTTACTTAATATTAAGATTTTTCGGACAAACGATTAAAACGTATGTACCTTACTTACATTTATGAAGATAGGTATTTACATATCTAGGTACATAACAATGTAGTCAAATATGTAAGTTTTAAAACGTTAATCAACACTGAAGTACCTATATTATCTCTAACCACTAAATGAACATAACATACTACCTACCCTCATAGATACAATCATCACTGAAGTCGAGTCGCGGCAAACGACCAAGCACATGCATTTTGTTCGTTTTTCATTGTATTTTTAACTGACTTTTATTAGAGCTAAAAGTAAAGTGTGTCAGTTTAAAAAATTGTTATACATAAAAATGATCGCACTTTTTTTCTGACGCGATAAATAAAAAACCAAAGACAAGGATTCATAACGAAAAAAGTTATTAGCTGTTTTGCAAAAGCTTACTTTCTCCAGTTAACGGTGCACTTAAAAAATAATATTGGTATCAAAAAATCAGAAATATAAATAGTAATACGTTTTGTAATTTTCAGTAATTTAAGCCAACTCCTTGATTTTATAAAAATAAAATTGTGGTAAAATTGACTTTTTAAAAATGTTGAATTTCCAAAAATTCCTAAACTCCAAAGCTCTGCAAAATCAACAATTTGTATATGACAACTTTAATTTGGTTTTATGTATTTTGCAACCATATATAATTAAAATTTGTAGCGGACTCTCCTGATTAAATTAAAGAAAAAAATTTAAAATAATTTATATCTCCATACCAGTAGGAGATAGATAAAAATCTTAAACTAGTAAGATTCTTAGAATTTCATTATGTATCGATCAAAAAAATTTCAAAACTCTAGCATTCTAATTAACGGATTTAGAAAAAAGACATAAAAGGACATTTTCCCTTTTATCTGCTACAATAATATAGATTATCAAAAAATCCAAACTTATTGCACTATAAAATATATTAGCCTATCAATAAAATTTTTTACTTTTACTCTACCTCCCACCACTTAGCTAATCAATGATCTCAGCGTTGCATATGTAGCTTTACATTTTTTCATTTCACAAAAATTCAACCTTGAAATTTCACTCTCATATTATTCAGAGAAAAAGCGAATTTTCAAATTGGTTAAAAGGGTTTTCTTTTAAAATTTCTCCCAGCACTTTGTCCCCTGTTCACCTTTATGCAGCAATTTTCAAGGCAAGACCTCAGCACCGATGCTGAAACAACATATACGACTGTTGTCGGTGGTACTATTGAGATCGAACGTTGAAAAAAGCTTACTTCATTTTTGTCGACAATGGTTAGAAAAAAAGTGTATGTATGTATTATATTAGATGCCAGATATAGCCAACATCACGGTTTAATAGGAATACCCATAAAATAAATATTGTTGGTATCAAAGGGCACGGTGATGCCCGGCCAAGTTCTGGCACTACACCCTTTTTACAGGATCAAACTCAGGCGATTTTCGACCCCCCCTAACTTCAGAAGCAATAAAGTCAGATAAGTTTGCTAAGCTCACCAGGATTACTGGCTGAACACAATAGAGTGCCGCAACAAGAACTGCAGCTGCAAGTAGAAAAATATCGTACGCTCTATTTTCTATGTGCCCACAATGCAGCTGTACAGCTTGATCATTTTTGTTAATAAATTCCAAAATATATGCCTCTTATTTATTGATAAATAATTGTTTCACATTCATTCACTGTTTTTATAGCCAAATACAACACAAAAACGCTAAAAACAGAAATAATTTGTTTTCCTCGTCGTAGATTCTCTTTTTTTTCCTATTGAGAATGTGAAAGCGTGCAGCAAAAATTAAAAGTTGACCAACTTGTGCGATACGGTGAGATGATGCGAGCTGCGTCGCATTTTGTTCGCAACATTGAATTTGTGTGTAATCAATATTTTGACAAATACTGCAGCACGGATTGCAACTGCAGCTACGTCGTCATTGTGTTCAGCCAGTAAGACAACTCACCAAATTTTAGTTCCAAAGCATCAGTGGTTCTCAAGATATAAGACTGCAAAAATAGCAAAAAACCGTAACTGACTCACTGACAGATCATCAAAATTATGGAGCACTTCCCGACATCGTAGAATCTTGTCATTTCGCACAACAGTAGGCCTTGTGGTGTATACAAAGGAAAGGAAACAAATTTAAGATTTTCCATTCAGGGGGCGTGGTACCCGTCCATTTTCATAGAATTGATATTAATTACTTGGAGCACTTCTAGTCCAGAAGAATTAGCTTTTGATCCTAAATTTCAATGATTAATTGAAATATTTACGCCATGTTTCATTAGTCGACAATTTTTGTTTGATCAAAATCAGGGAAATACCATGCTTCGTGACCTTTGACCCCCTCTTTTGAATAGACCCGGATGACGACTTTTACTCAAAAATTCATAACACCGTAAAAAAGCTGATTCAAAAACAAAAACCCTGTATATAATTTTTCCGATCTTTGTAGGAATTTATGTCTAATTTTTCTGGATTATTCTGATTGTCATAGAATGATGAAATTTGGTACAGCGGTAGGGCTTAAAGTGCAGCCAGAGGGAAAATTTTAAAATTTGAGATTTTACATTCAGCGGCCGTGGCATCCGCCCATTTGGATAAGAATTGATATCAATTCAATTCTGATTGTCGTAAAATAATCAAATTTGATAAAACGGTAGGGCTAGAAGTCCAAGCAAATGCAAAATTTTAAAATTTGAGATTTTATATTCAGAGGGCGTTGCATCCGCCCATTTTCGCAGAATTGATATCAATTATATGGAGAATTTCTTGTTGTCGTACAAAGATGAAATTTGGTAGAGCGGTAGAACTTGGACTGCGAACATAGGATAAACTTTAAAACTTGATATTTTACATTCATGTATCACTTCGGATTGTTGCTGAGTAACAAAATTTGGTAGACTGGTAGATCATGTGGTCAATACATGCCTACGATCTTACTTATACCGATATAGATTCTGAACATTCATATCATTTTAACTTTCGTAAAGCTGACTTTATTAAACTCAACTAACTCCTTAGTAATATAAATTAATTTTTAATTGCAATATCAACAATAATATCGACACATTAGCCACTAACTTCTATTCATTCATTTTTGAATGTTTTTTTCTGTCTTTACCTTACGCACCCCGGAAAAATGTGTCATCGTCACTACCGTGGTATTCATAAGAACTGCGTACGCTCCGAAACACCCGTAATGGTCTTTGGCAAAAATATTTAAAATGTAGGACAGAATCTTACGTATCTAACTCTTTACCTGGTTGCATACAATTAATTTTCCGTTCTTTCCAAACTACTATATGACGCCTATATAAACAAGATGCAATTCGATATTATCACTGATCCTAAACGATTTTTGCAATTTATAAACTTTAAAAAAAAGTCTGATGGCTATCCAGCTACCCTTAATTATCTAGATCATTCTTCTAATGATTCTAAAATTATAACTAATATATTCGCAAATTTGTTTAGTCTTGCTTTTTCCGATAGTAATTTTGAACCAGATGCAAACTACTTTTCCTATTTAAATAATTGTAACCAAACGTCATTGGTATCAATTAACATCAATGTTGATGATATGGTCCACAAGATTAACAAACTTAAGGATGATTTTTCATCGGGCCCAGATGGTTTGCCAGCCATATTATTAAAGAATACGCAATCAATTTGGCCTTGCCTCTTGCCTCTTCCCTTTTCCAAAAATCTATTTGTCAAGGGATTTTTCCATCCATATGGAAGGATTCTTTTATCATCCCGGTTCACAATAAGAGTTGTAAAGGAGATAAAGCAAACTATAGGCCTATTGCCAAATTATCATGCATTCCTAAACTTTTTGAAAGTATTGTCTTTGTCCACAAAACAGCACGGTTCCCTTAAAGGTAAATAAAAAAAGGTAAATAAAATTGAATTTGTTTCTTACGATCTAAATTCAATTCAATTCAATTTTTTTTTATATTTAGCGCGTGCAAAAGGGGTTGTGACTACCCATAAGATGATATACACAGCACGAGCGATTAGGTAGATTGGAGGGGATTTAAGAGGAGATACCGATGCACATTGGTTCTGAACGTCTGTAGATCACAATGGGAGGGGAAAATTGAGCTGGGAAGAGCATTCCACATTCGATTAGTGCGACTAAAGAAAGAATCTCTGTACTTAACAGTTTGTCCGAAATTGGAAAGGGTAAACTGATGGGCATTCCTAGAAGCGCGAGTATTACGGTTGAATTGTTTAAGAGGAGGAATGCAACTGGTTATTTGACTAGAGCATTGTTTATGGAAATAACGGTAAAATAACGAAAGACATGAAACATTTCGACGGTGCTCAAGAGATGAGAATGTTTCCGTTATAGTTATATCCACAGACTTTAGAAAGGCCTTTGATAAAATCTCACACAAAATTATTTCATTTAAACTAAATGCTCTAGGATTCCCTCCTGCTTTCGTTAAATGGATGGAATCATACCTATCGGATCGTAAATATCGAGTCTTGTTTAGATCTTCAACGTCAGATCCTTTTATAGCTAAATCTGACGTCCCACAAGGTCCAATTATTTTTATCCTGACAATCAATTACGTAGAATCAGTGATTGAACACTCAGAACTATCTATATATGCGGATGACATGAAAAATTTTAGAGTTATTTCCGCTCCTTTTGATGCCTTATACTTGCACAACGACCTGAACAATTTCTCTGCTTGGTGTCAAAAGAACAATCTAGATCTTAATGTTGGTAAATGCCAAGCAATCACATATTCTCGCAAACGTTTCCGCCCACCCCCTCGTGACTACTTTATTAATGATGGCCTTGTTTCCAGAGTTACGAACATTCGGGACTTGGGTGCAGTAGCGATTCCTGGTCCTTATTATTGGTTTAGCTACGTGGTCTGGGGAAGGTTAAAATAAAAAAGAAATCTTAATTTTTTAATTTTATTTATAACGACAGTTAATAAAAAAAAACATTAATAAATAAATACATATAAAATAAAAGTTAAAAAATTCATCGATATATAAATTCGCTTCGTCGTTCGACCGAAACAAAATTTTCTATGACCTTATCATAAAAATCTTCACTTTCCTTTTACTCCTTCAAATTTTCCTTTTCGATAGACATGAGAGCCAAATAGTTCAGTCTCTCCTGACCTTGAGTACTTCGAAGGTACGTCTTTATCCTTTTCATTGCAGAAAAGGATCGCTCTACAGACGCCGTTGAAGCTGGTACTATACATATGAGTTTTGAAAGCTTGTACACCTGCTCAAAACTGTCGGCGACATTTGCCTCCATCCAGAGCAAGACATCAAATGGTGTTATCGTTTTTAAAGTTCCTGATGAGCCAGTATAGCGTCGGTGTGTTCATAAAAAACTGTCAATTAATTTTTTAATTGAGTGAATTCAAATATGTTGGGGTAGCTTGCAATTAGATTTTTGATTAGTTCTTGAGAAAAATTGTTTTTTTGGCGATAATTAATAAATTTATTCCCGTTCAATAAATCGAAATATTTAAGTTTTTCAAAGGATGCAAACCTTTCTGATATCTGCATGCTTAAATTGTCAACTATTTCAACGAATCATTTTCTGTATTTCATTTCTGTTCTTTCAAACTGGTCAGTTCTAGCTTTTAGTTTTTCAGCTTGTGATGTCACAGCCTGCAAGGTTGATTGCCAAATTTTCTGAAACCCTTCGTTTCTTTGAAATTTTAGAAATTCATTAAGCTTGTTTATTTGGCTTGTACAAAAAACGATATCAATATTGGCGTTTTTTAGTGTATTAAAAAGTATATCTTCGTGTGAAAAAAATTTTGAAAACGCATTCAAAAGAAAAACCTTTTCAAAGCTTTTCAGGAATTTACAGTAACCCGATGCAGCCATTCGATCATTACTTTCCCATATATTTTTCTCATCATTGTAAATACTTTCAAAATATTGTCTAATGTTTTCGGTGTAAGAGTAGACTGCATTGACAAGTCGTGAACTAAAGCACCATCTAGTCGTGGCTAAAGCTGGAATTTTTCTTTTTAGAAATTCTTTAAGAGCATGCGTCCTTTTGCTTGAATGAGATGCGAAAGTTGCAATGCCATTCAAAGTGCTAAAAAAAATCCTGCACTCTTTTATATTGGCCAATCCTTGAGATAGCACCAAATTTATGACGAGTACATAACAGTGGACAAATAAAGCATTGGGACATATATTTTTAACTTTCATTTGAAGTCCATTCAAATGACCACTCATAACGGATGCCCCGTTGTAAGTCTGGGCTACAAGTCTATCTCTAATGTCATATTTTTCCAATAAAGCTGTAACTAATTGAAACAAATGCTCTGCTGTTCGCCCACAGCTTACATCGATAAATCCAAAGAAAGTTTCATGAATTTTCTTATTAAAGTAATAACGAAGTACAACGGATAATCGAGATTTCATTTGAATGTCAGAAGATTCATCAAGCATAATAGCGACAAAATCTGACTGTTTAATTTGTTTGGATATATGACTGTTTAAAAGCTCAGCAACCGCTTTGATCAAATCATTTTGAATCGTCGTTGAGGTACCTTTGAAAACCGTTGCCGTTTCAAAGTGGTGTGATAATATAGGGTCGTATTGCTTTAATACATTTAAAAACTCAATGTAGTTTCCTCGCTTTAAAGACAAAACTGATTCATTTTGTCCTCTAAATGCTAACTCCTGGTTTGCGAGATAACATGTAACATCTATTAGGCGTTTGAGCACCTCACGATTTTTCCTAACCTGGATGTTATGTTTACTATTAACACTGGGAGCTTAAAGCTTCGTCTATCCTAGTTTGACCAAATCTAGCTAGTTTAATGACACATTGTAGATGGGATGCGCTTTGCTTGTGTTTTTTTTTTGAAGTGTGGTAAGAGCATTAAGATTGTCCACACCCGATGAACTCCACGCAGAATAAATACTGGAGAACAGTAAACAAGGCCAACAAAATAGTTTTTTTTTTTAATTTTTGCATCCAGTTAACCATGGGTAAAGGGTTAACTGATGTTCATTAAAGCTACGAGTATACTCTCTTTACGGTCCTTATGTGTTGATTTTAAATCTGATAGTTTTGGACACGGGTGTCCCTTTGTAATAATTAAAAGTTTTTCCGAAAACGATCTTGTTCCAAATGGTTTTTCTATTAGATCTTGAATAAAAGATTTTGTTTGAGTTGTTTTTATTGCAGACTCCATTTTATTTCTTCCTAAAATAAAGCCCATTATTTATCTTAATAAATAGATAAGTATCTCTCTATACATATTGAAATAATATTAAAAAAAATAACAAAGAAATATTTAAAATAATAATAGGTTGGTACAATAATAATAAAAATTTGCTTTGAAATATAAGAAAGCAATTTTCCCTTATTTATCGATAAAAAGTGTTATGGAATGAAAAACAACTGAAACCTAGAGGTATCTAATAATAACTGCATAAAACTCGTCCTTTAAAAAGATCCCAGCAATGTGATTACTAAAATCTACCTAAACACTAATTAATATCACCTATTTGTTTGCTTCACGTTAAGACTTAAGATACATGTAGGTGCATGGGTTGGTACATACATTAGGATTGTCTTTATTTAGAAAAAAATAATATGTATGCTCATTCGTTTGGAAATAAATCAAAAATAATATTCTCAAGTAGGTATGAAGTCACTATCTTTATTTACCTAGGTACTCGTGCCGCCTTTCAAATGAAGTTTCTTATGGGATTTATATAGGATTTTACAAATTTTATGTTCAAATCTTTATTCCGCAAAGTAACTGTTCAAAAAAAAAAAAAAAAACAAACAAAATTGGCAGCCTTCAACCTAATAATATTGAAGCTAGGTATTTTCTTGATTTTTTCACATTTCTTAAAATTTCAGTTTTTAGATTCAGCTAGATAAAAAGGACCCTAAAATGGTACATATGTTTATACGTACACTGTACAGGAATTGAAAATTAACGATTTTCAGACCCTGATATCTCGTGAGCTTAGCGAGATACGCTGCAATTGCGGTAATGTGAACAAAAATTCAACAACAGTTGACGGCTACGAAAAAATCTCAGAAACGACAAACCTACCTAGGAGACATTTTTCTTGGAGCATTCTTCTCTCTTAATATTAACAATTTCGCTATGATCTATTTTATTATAATAATATTATTTCCTGGTATAGTTATATACATTAACTTCCATCTCACTTCTCACAAAAACAAAAAAAAAAACAATGTCGCACTTTCACAATCCAATCCACTAATATAGGTATATACTCACATTTAAAATCCACGCAAATACAAAATAATTAATTAATTTCGCACTAAGTATTCAATACAAAAACGAATCATCACCTGTTTGTTTATGTTAATTAAGCAAAGAACTTTTCGGATGTTTTCTCAATCAAATAAGAACACTAATAACAAAACAATAAGTACACGAATTTATCCTTCCTACTTCCTCAACCGCATTTTCCCATAAACATATACGAGAGTAAAAAAAGAGAATGACAAAAAACGCACCCAAAATGTAAGTAGGATCATTGTATATATACGCTTATAGTAATATCATGGCTCAAATAATTGCCGCTGCGTATGGTAAGGAGTGTTAGAACTAACGATTTAAGAGACTTTTCAATTTGTGAAGAGATTAAATGAGAGAAAAATTAGAAGAAAACGAAGGCTAAACACAGAAAAGAAGAATAGAGAAGGCTATACAAAATGTATGAGGTTACAAGGGAGACAAAAAATAACTGTTTTATTTTGGCTGTCAATTTGTTTTCTATAGGAATTAAATAGTAAAAGAGGAAGTATATAGAATAAAGATGACAAAAAACAAAAACAATTTGTATGTTCCCAAATGATAATGTAGGAATCATCTGTTTGCGGCGGGCAAGTAGACAGATTTTTCCATCGGCGATGTAGGAAATGAAGAATGTGTGCATAGGTAAGTATATAGGTAAGTATGATCGGGGGAAGGTTTTGGTTTTATGGGTATTCAATTTTCTTGCCAAATTTCAGTTTTATTTGTATGTATGGGCATAATTTCCTTGGTACTTTTCAGTGGCTAGAAGAAGGAATCTTTATGTGATGTTGAGGTAGGTTAAGTGTTAATAGTTTCATTGTTTGCTAGAAAGAATCCCTATGCGATGTTAAGTGGTTAAGTAGGTTAAGTTATTTTATTTGTTATTTTTTTTTATTATATAAAAGAAAGAAAAATTACAACTAGCTTAAACTAGAAGTCCTAAAAATATATACTAAAATTTATTGAATAGCAAATTTTATATAGGGGTGCACTAAGAACGAATTTTTTGAAATTGGTACATTTAATAGGGTTTTAAGGGTGAAAACTGAAATAAAGTCGAAAAACTAACTTCTAAACCCGTAGTCGTAGAGACTTGATTTTTTTTTATTTTAAAGATTAAAAAAAGTTGGGAAAAAATGGGTACATCTTTTTTTAATTTAAAATCTATAAACCGAGATAGGTATAACTGATTTAAGACTAAAAATTGACAAATAGTCGTTATGAAAAGTACTTAATAGTTTCATGGGGGTAGATATTTAATAATTTTTATTTTAACATATTTTTAAAGATAATGAAAAAAAATTATCCATGTTTAAGGAATTTTTGATAGGATTTTTTTCATACCCAAAATGATTTTTGAAAAAGGTTAAATTTGTTTGGTAAAATTTTCAAAGTATTTGATTTTTATCTTTTGAATGGGTTGTTGGAAAAATCTAAAATTTCAATATGTTATAGATATAAGTATTTGATAGAAATCAAATGGTAAACATTTTATCTTTCTAACTTATCATTTGACAGATTTATTTAAGAAAGTAAAAATTTTAAAATTTGTTTTTTTTTTTAAATATCTTTTTAGTAAAGAGTCGTACCTACAGGTTTGCAATGTACTAAAAAATTATAGCTATATGTTCTAGGAATTTGTATAAACAAAATTATATGCCTACTGTACCGTTGAGCTGAGAAATTAACAATATAATATTGTTAACACATATTACTTAATAACATGTGAGCGTGTGCATGGATTGATTTAGTTTTTTCTTATATTTAATCTCAACAGAACAACCATTAATTTTATACCTTATTTTTCAATCTACCTCCTATATTAGCGTCATAATTGCTTTTTTTAAATTCATAAAAAATCGGCTAAAATCTACAGAAATGCTCTGCTTTGTCAACAATCGTCAACCAGTGCAAAGCACCGTTATCTCAAATTATTTCTTATTCGATTTTTGTTCAATATAAAAAATCATAACTTCATTTCTACTCGACCCATATTAAAAGTTAAGATCTCAAAATTTAGCTATGAGATGTGGCTAAATTTGTGAATAAAAATTATTGAGGGGGGTTGAAAATTTTCATACTAAAAGGGTGTGTACATGACCCGTCAAATTTATATTAAATATATTAAATTCAAAACTTGATGAATTTTTTTTTAATTTCAAAAAACTAATGAAACACAATTATAGGTGTATTACTTTTCTACAAATATGTGAGTTATTTTATATTTGTAAACCTAACGGGAAAAAAGTACGACCAATTTAGTAAAGAAATTCACAAAAAATCTACATATAGCCAAATTTAGAGGCTTCAAAATTGAAAAATACTTTATAGTTCATTATAAATGATACATGAATTTAAGGTAGAAATTAAGAGTCTAAAAATCTGTGTTAAAATTTTTGCAAAATCTAAAAAAATTCATACTAAAAATGTAATTTAGTGAAAATTCAACACGATTTTTGGTACTTTAAATGTAAAAGTTAGTAAAAAATTGATACATTTTGAAAAACAAAACCGACACACTTATTACTCCTCTTCTAAAATAATTCCAACAAATGTTTACTGATTATTTCAACAAAAGACACGTTAAAATTAGTTTTATTTAGGGATGCAAACGTTACATCGATGTTTTTGAAACATGTTTCGAATCCGAATACATCGATGTTATTTGGAGCGATGTTTTAACATCGATGTTTTTTTGTTTTCTTGTCACACATAATTTTTAAAATTGCCTGCTTTTGCACGCGGAGTTTGCGTTGCTTGGCTTGTGAACACCCAAAACTTGTTTTTGCATTGAACGTGTCCATTCATTCTTTCCCAAGATAGTTGACAGTGACAGCTGACATTGTAAGAGGCCGATGTTTTTGACATCGATGTTTCTTTTTGGAAACCATCGATTTGGTTCATGCTTTTTCAACGAATTTTATTTTTATATTTTCACCACGCCCATCAAATATTTTCAAATTTAAAAATTATAAATTTTGAAAATCAAACAAAAAGTTTGATATATAAAACATAACTGTCAAAATACGATTAAACGGATAAAATAGCTTTGTTTTGACTAAATAGTGAACATTATAATATTTTATTTAACCGATTATCAAAAATTAAATTTTATAATAATTTCCACCAATAAACAATTATTTTGGTATATAAAACATATTTCTACGATAACCACAAGCTTTAATATGGATTTTTTTTTGAACTTCAAAAATATAATTTTTTTGTAAAAAATCGAAAAAAAAACTGTATTTTTACAAAATGAAAAAATTAATGTAATTTTTTTCTCAAATATATTTATTTTTTTTTAAACATCAAAAATATAATTTTCTTTTGTAATATTTTTTACCAAAAAAAGCTACCTATTTATTGAAAAAAATTGAGTTGTTGCTCACCAAATGTTGTTTTCAAAACGCATCTACCTATTATAGGTATGTATATTGTATATGTACCTATTTACCTACCTCCTACTTTCAATTGAAAATAATTTTGTTTCTTTTTTTGGTCTAACTAGCTACTAGGTAAGCTTAGGTACTGATACCTACCTAACAAGTTTCTTTTCTTTTAAGTTTCAAATACCTGAGTTCATTTTTCAATTCAAAAAAGGGTACCTACATACATATATATTTTGTCTTCAAAAAAGTTATGACCTACATTTACATACCCAGGTGCCTACCTATACCTACCTATGTACTTATTGTTTGTTTGTGCGATCCAGTCGTGCCCATTTTTTTTGTTTTGAATTTAATAAAGCTAATATAAATTTGACGGGTCATTTATACTCCCTTTAAGTATGAAATTTTTCATCCCTCCTCAAAAATTTGTAAACACAATTTAGCCACATTTTAGAGCTATGTTTTAAGATCTAAAATCTCTGCGACTTTTTATTAAAAAGATATTGATACAAAACATAAAAATTTGTTTTCATAATGTTTACCCTTATATAAATCTGTCAATTAATAGAAAAACAAATATAATTATACCTATAACATATTAAAATTTAAGATTTTTCCAACTACCCATTAAAAATATAAAAATCAGAAACTTTGAAAAATTGACCAACAAAAATGTATGTTTTTCAAAAATCATTTTCGACACGAAAAAAAATCCTATCGAAAATTCCTTAAACATGAATAATTGCTTTATTCATCTTCTATAAAAATATGGAAAAATAAAAAAAATAAAAAATCTACACCCATGCAACTACTTAGCACTTTACGAATTGACTATTTTTGAATTTTCATCATTAAAACATCTAAAACTCGTTTTGCCGTCGGTAGTTGGCATTAGGGATATGGTTTTGCCGTCGGCAAAACGTATATGAGTTTTTTTTGTTTTGTTGATCTTTTTTTGATCTTGTTGCATGTTGCGTTGCAACACTATTAAATTTAAGAATTAAAAAAAATCCATTTTTTAGTGCACTCCTACATAAAATTATTATTATTATAAAATTATAAATTTTAGTACCTATATAATTTTAATACTTATAAATTAAGCTGTAGCGTCATTGGGAAAAGTAATTGTTATTTATAAGTAGTTGCTATACATGTATGTATATAATAGGTACCTATAACATTGTCAACTGATATTTTTACCTTCCCATTGGAAGTTATTGTAATTGGTGCGATTTGTTGAACTATTTAAAATACTTAACAAATGTTTTTTAACTCACATATTTTGAAAAAAAAAAAAACATTATATCGATTTCAAATTCTTACCAAAATTGTATACCTATACCATCTAAGTGTTGTGTAATTTTGAGATTTTTAAAACCATCCTCTAAAAAGCTAAAAATCAAAATGTTTTAATTCGAAAAATGTTTAACATCAGAATCGAAATTTTGCATATGATTCCTATAATTTTTAAGCTATTTACAAACAAATTTTATTATTATAAATATAGCTAAAGTACAAAATATAGGCAATGTAACATTTTGCCCTGTATCTCTATATCTATACCTACCTTTATACTGATTATCCAAAAACCCAAAGTTATTACACTATATAATATATAATTATGTAATATAGGTATACTCTACCACCCACCACTTAGGTAAATATGTATGTATGTATATGGTTTTCAAGTGCACCAATGAGAAGTTGCTAGTGTGGGTCGACCCCAGATTCATTTTTCAAAAATATTTTTTTTTACCCAAAAAAAAGCTTTTTATTGAAAAAAAATTGAGTTTGTTGAATTGAGTTTTAAAATGTTTCTAGGTACCTATTTACGTAGGTAACTACTTACCTTCAATTGAAAATAATTTTGTTTATTTTTTTAATACATACCTACCTACCTTACGACCTTACCTATTTTAATTGATAATACCTATGTAGGTACATACATTAAAATAACCTTACGTACCTACCTACTTAGGTATATCAAGTTTTAATTTACCTACCTACATACCTCAATTCAAAATATTTAGGTACCTATGTACCTACCATAACTACCTATTTTCATGCTTTTTTTTTGCAAAAAAATTTAATTTCTTTAAATACCTACCCAGTATAGCTACCTACTAATTTATAAAAATGTACACACATATCTACCTACATGATACAATATGGTACCAATGGCCAATATATTAACCTCGCAAAATCGTGCAAAAAACCATATACCCATAGCCATCAAAAGAAAGCAATTAGGCATCTTTGTATTTTTTGTCGGGAAAATTGCTCCACTGCGTAAGCCGCCATCTTGGATTTTCTCACACTTGTTTCTAATATTAGCAAGAATAACTTTACACATAAAAAATGTATTGAAAAACAATGGCAGCACTTACAATCTCGTGCTATATCTTTTTTTAAAGCCAGATATCTATTCTTTGATTTGGTGTTTACAAATTTTTATTTTAGTGAATAGTTTTTGAAAAATAAATTTTCAGCCTCAAACTTTTGAAAAAAAAAAATATATTTTTTTTTTAACTTTTTTTTTGTAAATTTTACGTGAGTAAGTCATATTTTTGATTTTAAAATTCAACGCTCTTAATAATTTGTAGCCGATTGCTGAAAACTGGGTGGACTCAAGTGATTTAACTCCTTAGAAAATTGAAAATTACGAAAACTACTTAGGTATTTCTTAAAAAATGTTTTTTGTGTATTTAGTGTTTAAACTTGGGATCTTTGAAATTACTAGAATTTTCGTGTGCTTTTCTATCGTCTATTGTCAATTTCTTTAGTCTATTGTTTACCTCCTCTACTTAGGTCCTGATCTTATATTCATTCTACGTATCATATTCAGTGCGAGGGGGTTACTCAACATCTTGGTAAAGGTATTTAAACAGTATTATGCTACGACTTTTGTGTATTTTATTGGGAAGATCACGATGAACAATATCTACCTGCATCTACACAAATAAAGCCTAAAAGTTCTCACATACCCACGTGAAAAATTCGGCAAGGCAACGACAAAAATAGACAAAAAACTGCACTGACACCAAACTTCTACCATCATATTGCTTCATTCTTAAAGTATCCAAAAGACAAGAACAAAAAATCAAAGAAAAAAAAAGCTACTTTTTTCATTCTTCCCTTCCTCGTCAGTAGGTTCTAACTGATGTATATGTCTATTATGCTTGGGTACGTACAGTATATCGCCCACTGGCCGAAATTCGACCAAAAACTCAATCACTCATAAATTCATCTTGACGCTTGAAAGAAATTTTTCTCTAGAGTCAAACAATTAGTTTTAAAATTAAATTAAATTTTTAAATCTATTTTTTGTTATATACATAAATAAATAGGTTTAAAATTTTTTTGTGGTACCATTTGCTCAAAAAGTATCCAACTGATTTCAATAAAATTTATATGGTTTGAAAGCAAATTTTTCAAACAAATTGACCCCAGAGAAATTTTTTTTGATGAGTGTTGCCACTTTATGGGTGTTTGTTACAAAAACCAATTCCACTATGAAATATATAATAATACTCTACTACCCACTACTTAGGTAAATATTAACATATCTATAATGGTTTTCAAGGTCACCAATGGGAAGTTACTAGTGGGGGTCGACCCCAGACTCATTTTTATTTTCATGAAGAAAAAAAAACTTTGGCAATTCAAATTGCAATTAATTAATGAACCGAACTCCATCAAAAACTTGCTCAAAAAGTAACTCTTCCTTAAAAAAAAAATACCCAACAAATATTGTATAGCAGCAATTTAACCAAGAAAAAAAATAAAACGAAAA
This sequence comes from Melangyna quadrimaculata, assembly GCA_949320155.1. Taxonomy (NCBI): domain Eukaryota; kingdom Metazoa; phylum Arthropoda; class Insecta; order Diptera; family Syrphidae; genus Melangyna; species Melangyna quadrimaculata. The sequence continues at coordinate 19,349,647 of OX439486.1, forward strand.
GATGTGAGCAGAAAAACACGAAGTGACAACACTTTTTTCCTTAAACATAAAATATATGCTCTCAAAAGCTTTTATAAGGCCATAATTCTGAAAGCTACATATTATAGTCTAAGAGCTGGCTGCAAAGTTGCGATCTCACTCGCGGCATGAAATTTTTTTCGGGAATTTGTTGGATGGGTGTAGGAAAAGAAAAATCCCGATCGCCAGAAGGCAGACTTGAAGACATAAGCGGGGTGACAAAGCTGAAAACTGGCTGAATTTGATGAAGAGGGCGTGAAAGAGAAGATTTCAAAATGCCACAAGGCTAAGTGGAAGACAAAGGGGTGCAAGAAGCTGCTGAAGTTGTAAAAAAATCGGAAAATTACCTGACTCCGGCACTTCTGGCGATTTGTCAGTGTATTTGTGTATGTATCTAGTGATCAAATTTAAAAAGCCAGAAGGCAGACTGGCAGACTTTTATTTTTTTTTAATTTTTTTCAAACTCTAAATTTAAAGAAAAAAAAAAAAAACAGAAAAAAATTGTTTTAAACTGATTATTTTTCTAAACTTTACGTTATAAAGTATTATTTTTTCTTATGATAGTAAATGCTATTATCTATTTTGAGCCAAACTCTATACTAAAATGACTTTTAGTTTTTGAGAAAATCAAAAAAAAAACTTAAATAACTACCTTTTTCTGAGCAAAAACATTTTTTTTTTTTAGATTTTAGTCAGTCAATGAATGAAAAAATTAACTCACTCGTATCATTATTTTTTTAAAATCATTGTCTTATTAACATAAAATAATGTGTCAAATTACTAGATTAACCATATTTATCAAATATCATTGAGAATACCAACAAAACAAAAATAAAAAAAGATGTAGGAGAAGCTTTAAGAGAAATACAATTTATCTCTTTCATTATGAATCTGCAATATTTCGTTAAATTTTATGAACTTGCGATCTTTAATTCTCTCTACGTCTCAACTGTTCTTGCCAGGGTTGTTGTGATTTGGGTCAAATATGCAAAGCAAGTTCCAAAAGGACCATATTGGCACTAGGGCCCATACCAATACAGGGCCCGTACTGCCAACACGGCCAAAGTACTTTTTTTTTTTTTTTTTTTTTTTTTATTTGTGCGCGCACTAAAGGGGTTGTGACTACCCTTAATATGTTGAACACAGTGCGAGCTTTAGGAAAAATAGGGAAGGATTTAAGAGGAGGAACCGATGCACATTGGTTTTGAAGTTCTGAATATAAAAATGGGAGGGAAAGATAGAGTCGGGTAAAGCATTGCACATTCGCGTGGTGCGGGAAAAGAAAGAATCCCTGAACTTGATAGTACGTCCGAAGTTGGGCTCAAGGGTAAACTGATGGGCATTCCTGGCAGCGCGAGTATTACGGTTGAATTGTTTAAGGGGAGGAATGCAACTGGCTATTTCGCTAGAGCACTGTTTATGAAAATAACGATAAAATAATGAAATACAAGAAACATTGCGGCGGTGTTCTAGAGAAGCAAATGTATCAGTTATATTTCTTTCACCTATCATTTTCATAGCTCTTATTTGAATTCTATCCAATAGGCTTAAATGGGTTATTGGAGCACCTGCCCAAACATGAGAGTTGTACTCGAGTTTTGGACGAATAAAGGCTTTATAGATTACAGCCAGATCAGAAGGGGAGTAAAATTTCTTGCATCGCCGAAGAAAACCTAAGCACTTAGCAGCATTTTTGGCGACGTCGAATATGTGGTCATTCCACAGAAGGTGGTCTGTTATACACATAACGTGGACTGAAAGCTTTTCGGTTTCCTCAATGCAAGTGCCAATCATGGATAGTGGCATGGGGGGTGGGTTTCTCTTAGACGACAGTAGACAGCATTGGGTTTTCGAAGCATTAAATTCCACTCGGTTTTTAATTCCCCATTGGACAATGCTGTCAAGATCGGAATTTAATGAGCTAATCATACGCTGCCGTTCAAGTTCCACATCCTAAGGACATGGATGTGAATCTGAAAACGAATATGAGAAGCTAAGGGTGCTGTCATCAGCGAAACAGTTTAATGGATTAGACGTTTCAGACACAAGATCATTTATGAATATAAGGAAGAGAGTCGGAGACAAAACGGAGCCCTGGGGCACACCAGCATTTATTTTGTGAATTTCAGACTTGAAACCGTCCAATACAACTTGTATTGAACGGTCCGAAAGGTAATTTCTAATCCAACGAAGAAGAGATTCATCGAAACCAAATGCGCGCATTTTCGATAAGAGAGCTTGATGCCAAACTCTATCAAACGCTTTTGAAATATCAAGGGCAATAATCTTACTTTCTCCAAAACGATGTAAAGATGTGTCCCACTGTTCGGTGAGATATACCATCAGATATACCATCAGATTGCTACAAAAGCCGTACTGCCGGTCATTAAGAAGCTTTCGTTCCTCGAGATATTTCTTGAGCTGGAAATTAAGCAGCGTTTCAATGACCTTGGAAAGAAGGGACGTAAGTGCAATTGGTCGATAGTTTGAGGGTGAGGAAGATACGCCTTTTTTAGGGACAGGCTGGACAAATGCTGTTTTCCATCCACTCGGAAAGAGACCAGTAGAATAGGACAGATGGAAAAGCTTACGCAGTGGTTTTGCCAGCGTTGAAGAACACCTCTTCAGAACAATGGGAGGGATACTATCCGGGCCAGCGGATTTGTGTACGTCGAGATCTTTTAGAACTCTAGCAACTGCACGAGTGCGAAAGAAGGTTTGTCCCATGAAATCATTTACGCTCTCAAGTACAGGAGGAGTCATAACACTTTCTGGCAGCGTCGAATTAACAGCAAACTGTGCTGCAAGCAAATTGGCTTTATCTATCGAGCTGACAAAAGGTGTATCGTTGAAGACGAGCGTTGGAACCGACGACGAAGTAGCATTTCGTATATTCTTTGCAAATGACCAAAAATGTTTACTACCTGTGGGACATTGTAGTATTTTTGGCCTTAATTTCTGGTCATGCAAAAATTTGGTTCGTCGAATTTGAACATTACAGGTCTTTCTAGCTTGTTTGAACTTATTCCGGTTTCCATCAGTAGGGTTGGCTTTATAACATCGGAAACTTACTTCTCTGACCCTAATAACCTCTTTTTTTTTTTTTTTTTTTTATATTAAGCGCGTGCAAAAGGGGTTGTGACTACCCTTAAGATGATATACACAGCACGAGCGATTAGGTAGATTGGAGGGGATTTAAAAGGAGATACCGATGCACATTGGTTTTGATCGTCTGTAGATCACAATGGGAGGGGAAAATTGAGCTGGGTAGAGCATTCCACATTCGAGTAGTGCGACTAAAGAAAGAATCTCTGTACTTAACAGTACGTCCGAAATTGGGCTCAAGGGTAAACTGATGGGCATTCCTAGAAGCGCGAGTATTACGGTTGAATTGTTTAAGGGGAGGAATGCAACAGCTGTTTCACTAGAGCATTGTTTATGGAAATAACGGTAAAATAACGAAAGACATGAAACATTTCGACGGTGCTCAAGAGATGAGAATGTTTCCGTTATAGTTCTTTCACCTATCATTTTAAGAGCTCTCTTTTCAATTCTATCCAATAAACTCAAGTGGGTTGTTGGAGCACCTGCCCAAATGTTAGAGTTATACTCAAGTTTTGGACGAATAAAGGCTTTGTAGATCACAGCCAGATCAGAAGGGGAGAAAAATTTCTTGCATCGACGGAGAAAACCTAAATACTTAGCAGCATTTTTGGCGATGTCGAATATGTGGTCGTTCCATAAAAGGTGGTCTGTGACACACATACCGAGGACTGAAAGCTTTTCGGTTTCCTCAATGCAAGTGCCACTCATGGATAGTGGCATGGGGGGTGGGTTTCGTTTTAACGACAGTAGACAGCATTGAGTTTTTGAAGCATTAAATTCTACACGATTTTGTATTCCCCAATGGACAATGCTGTCGAGATCAGAATTTAGTGAGCAGCGTATGATAGCTGCCGTTCAAGTTCCACATCCGAAGGACATGGATGAGAATCTGTAAACGAATATGAGAAGCTCAGGGTACTGTCGTCAGCGAAACAATTAAATGGATTAGAAGTTTCAGATAAAAGATCGTTTATGGATATAAGAAAGAGAGTCGGAGACAGAACGGAGCCCTGGGGCACACCAGCATTTATTTTGTGAATTTCAGACTTGAAACCATCCAATACAACTTGTATTGAACGGTCCGAAAGGTAATTTCTAATCCAACGAAGAAGAGATTCATCGATACCAAATGCACGCATTTTCGATAAGAGAGCTTGATGCCAAACTCTATCAAATGCTTTAGAAATATCAAGCGCAATAATCTTACTTTCTCCAAAACGATGTAAAGATTTGTGCCACTGTTCGGTGAGATATACCATCAGATCACCAGTGGACCTATTGCTACGAAAGCTGTACTGCCGGTCATTAAGAAGCTTTTGTTCTTCGAGATATTTCTTTAGCTGAAAATTAATCAGCGTTTCCATGACCTTGGAAAGAAGGGACGTAAGCGCAATTGGCCGATAGTTTAAGGGGGAAGAAGACACGCCTTTTTTAGGGACAGGCTGGACAAATGCTGTTTTCCATCCACTCGGAAAGAGACCAGTAGAGTAGGACAGATGGAAAAGCTTTACAGCTCGAATCAAACCATGAGTTTTCCTTGGGTTTGATAGATTTTACCCTATTCGGGATAAAATTTCTCATTCCACAAAGAATTAAATTTGTGATCATATCTGCACTGGCACCTACGTCACTATCGAGGAAGCATAGTGACCAGTTAAAGTTACTGAAGAAACCGTTGAGACCGTCCCAGTTGGCTTTCTCGTATTGCCAAACGGTTCTCGTTGGTACTTTCTCTTTAACTGAGTTTTGTTGGCACGAGAAACTAGCAGATATGACACAATGGTCTGATGAGCCTAGAGGCGACAATACACTAATAGTGTATTTATTAGGGTCAGAGGTAAGAAACAAGTCTAGTGTGTTGGCGGATTGACCTGCAACATCAGGGATTCGAGTTGGCTCGTTAACAAGCTGAGTCAGGTCGTTTAACTCAGCAAAGAGCTCAACATACCTTCCTTCGGGTGTTGTCTGGCCAGAAAAGCGAAGCCAACTAGAATTGTGTACATTGAAATCGCAAGCAATGACGATTTCAGTGTGAGGATAATGGGCAACAATTCTTAGGATGGAGTCGGACAGAGCATCAAATTCGTTAAAAGTTGAATTTCTGTCCAGATTTGGGCTGCGATAAATAAAACAGGAATGAATGATGTGCTTATTGACCGTAAATTTGAACCACATGAAGTTAAAGTTTGTGTTTGAGCACAAACCATATTGTGGTTGAAGTTGGTACGCAACATCATTCCTTATATAAACAGCGAGACCGTGATGGGGAAAGAATAATGGCACTAAATTATAACGAGGCAGATTGAATTCCGTATGATCGGAGTTTTCTCCTACCTGAGTTTCACTCAGTGCCAAAACGGCTGGCCTGCTTTGCGCAGTATAGACGTATACAGCACAGAAATTCTGTCTAATCCCCCGAATATTGCTAAAGTCGACTCTAAATTCACCCACCATTTCAATAAAAAACAAAAAATCTGCTTTTTCTTGTAGACTACTTTTTCATACTACATACTAATTTTCATCATTCATTTTCATTATTAATAGGGCTGGGATTTCTATGCAAATGCATGTTTTTTTTCACAACATTAAGAAGCTTTAGACCAAATTATCTTCACGAATCATAAAATTTGCTTTAAAATGGCATTTAATCGTTAGTGCATATATTAATATTTTTTTATAATAAATGCATATTTTAAGTGCTTATTTTCATATTATTCGTGCATATTATGCAATTACGTATTATGCAAAATATTTTGAAGATTTCCAAGCAGACGATTGTTATGCCGTCGCAACTAAAAAATCAAAAGAAATAGTAACTCAACCCCTGCCTAAAAGTGAAATTGTATTTATTTGCTCAAACTATAGTTTTCTATGTGGCACAATCACAAAGCTTGAAGGTAGAAGCACATTGAAAAATCAAAACGATTTAGTTGATGAAACTTTTGCCAAAATAAATTCTGTTGAAGGACCTATTGGGGCAATTATTAAAAGAAAATTAATACTTTTTTTGAAGAAAAAAAACGAAGGCTATTCTAAAATGAAAAGTGTAAATAATGTATTAAGTCTGAGCAACAATATAATAACGAAAGCTGTTTTAATAATCTTGCATCAGATAAAATTTGTTGAAAAATGCTCCCCTTACGTCGTGTCGTACAACGTTCTTTTTCTATGTACAAAAGTTATCAGAGGCCAAATAGGCAACGTTTTTTTTTTTGAATTGAAAATTATTAAACATTTGAAAATTTTTTATAAAATTTGATTGGCAATAATGTTAACTTTGTAGAATCTTCACCATACAAAGAAATGTAGAATATCAACAGAACCGTGTTGCAAATTATAAGAAAGGACCCTTTCTCCCTATTAAAAAAAATAAATAAAAAAGTAAAATTAATAGCCGTGTTTATTATCCACCAAGATCCATATGGATCATCCTGTGATAATAAAACGATCCAGATCCCACAAAAATTGTGGTATTCCTGAGTTTTATGATGTTTTCAATTTTGACATGTAAACAAAAAATAAAAATGGAAAAGTAGTTGAAGTAAGTGTTTTATTATCTTTTATCGGGATCTAGATCTGGGTTTTGTTTTTTTTTTTCACAGTGCTGACAATATTTACGAATCGAAATGGTCACCTGGTGTTGAGAATAAAAACTAATTCTTGGATCTTGAAATAGATCCAGATAGCAAGCAGGATCCCAAATTGTTTTTGTATTACGTGTTAAAGTTAATCCAGATCCGGATCCAGATCCCGATAAAAGATAATAAAACCCAGCTAATATCTCCAGTTTGATTTTTTTACGAATCCATAACTTGCCATTGTACCTATAGGTACCGTAAATAAAAATTAAAAATGTCAATAGAATCGTTTTGGAGAAAATCAAAACGTTATATTTCTGCCTCCTGTTTTTTGTAATTTGACCATTAAATAGCTTCACGAACACACTTATAAAACGTAAAAAGTGCCCAAGCCAGGTAAATTAAAAAAAAAGTATAACTTTAGGAGCTTCTGCCACCTCCTTTTCCCCTTTCTTCAACCTAGCCGTCTGAAATATTAAAATCAATTTTTTACACACTTTATCATTTATGTAAAAATTGCAATGATTCCAAAAAAATACTGATACGAGTGAGTTAACTCCACTTAAAACCAAAGTAATTTTAATATTTAAATTTCCTTTTCTTTATTACGAGTGAGTTAATATTTTCAAACATTAACTGACTAAAATCTAAAAAAAATGTTTTTGGTCAGAAAAGGTAGTTATTTAAGTTTTTTTGATTTTCTCAAGCACTAAAAGTCATTTTAGTATAGAGTTTGGCTCAAAATAGATAATAGCATTTAATATCAGAAGAAAAAATAATACTTAATAACGTAAAATTTAGAAAAAAAATCAGTTTAAAACATTTTTTTTTATTTTTTTTCTTTAAATTTAGAGTATGAAAATAATTTTTTTTAAAACCTATTTGCTTAAACTACCTGATTAAAAAAAAATAAAGAATGGATTCTAGGCTTTAAAAAAAGGTATAGACATTGTAAGTGTTGCCGTCGTTTTAAAATATTTTTTTTTCTATTAAGCATTTCTTTTGTTTTTTGTTAAAGTTAAAAATTAAAAAAAAAATTAAAAGCCTTCCAGTCTGCCTTCTGGCTTTTTGAATTTGATCACAATATACAAACACAAATACACTGACAAATTTCCAGAAGTGCCAGAGTCAGGTAAATTTTCAAATTTGTTTTACAACTTTAGCATCTTCTGGCACCCCTTTGTCTTCCACTTAGCCTTCTGGCATTTTGAAATCTTCTCTTTCACACCCTCTTCATCAGATTCAGCCAGTTCTCAGCTTTACCGGAGAGTTATATTTCAATAAGAAAAATTCAAGTTTGTTCCCACACCCCCGCTTATGTCTTTCGGTCTGTTTTCTGGCGATCGGGATTTTTCTTTTCCTACTACCCCCATCCAACAAATACCCGAAAAAAAAATTCCATGCCGCGAGTGAGGTCGCATTTCTGCTCTTAGACAATTATGAAATCATTAAATATGCACATCATCAATTTCTAGCTAAGTTAAAGTTGTTAGCTGCGAGAGCAAGTTTGTTCGATCAGTAATGCCCATTTGTTATATTATTCTTATATTTATTACAGCTTCCCTTGTTGACCATACTGACAGTGACTGTATTCTCATTGCTATTCTATCCCATGGCGAAATGGGATACATTTACGCCAAAGACACCCAATACAAACTGGATTCAATCGCGCACTGCTTCACCGCACAAAATTGTAAATCACTCGCCGGCAAGCCGAAGCTCTTCTTTATTCAAGCCTGTCAAGGGGATCGTTTGGATTCAGGTATAACGCTTGAAAAGACTGAAACAGATGGTGAATCTTCGATGAGTTATAGAATTCCAGTGCATGCTGATTTTCTTATTGCGTATTCCACGATTCCAGGCGAGTTTTTGTTCATGACTAATAGGCTATTGATTATGTCCTAAAAAACAGGGCAATAAGCAACTAAGACGTTACCGGGTTTTTATTGTAAACCGCGGATTGCGTGCTTTTAAATGAGTGGGTGCAATTTTGAGGGGGGGGGGGGTAAATGCAACCCTTTTCGTTTTTTGCATATAACTCGAAAACCAAGCCAAATGCCGTTAACCTTTATTGTAGAGAATAAAATTTACGATGTAATAAGCAAAAATCATACAAAAATAAAATAAAAATGTGCACTTCTAAATTTGATTACATCTCTTGAATATCGCCATCCATGTCTTCAAGAATATCATCTTCTCTTATGTGCGTTTCTTGCGAATTGTCGCAGTTTACATCCATGCAATTCTTACAAAACATAGAACATGTTAGTCCAAATTTTTAACACCCACAACTTCCGTGACAACCCGTTTTATATCCGCATGCCATTTTTTTCAGAAAAACATTTGGTGCAGGAGGTTGATTCATGGTTTTAAGTACCAATCCATATTTAGATGCTTTCCGTTATTCTCTACAATAAAGGTTAACGGCATTTTTTCGCAATTTGGCTTGGTTTTCGAGTTATATGCAAAAAACGAAAAGGGTTGCACCTACCCCTCCCCTTCAAAATTGCATCCTCTCATTTAATAGCACTCCGCGGTTTTCTCATCTTCAATAACCCATACAATGATTTTTATAATAAATGTGCTTTCTATATGACATAATCAATAGCATATAAATCAAATATATCAAAACATCAATTTAGACAATTTTTATTTTATTATTTTCTATTCAAAGGATTCTATTCGTGGCGAAATACAACCAAAGGCTCGTGGTTTATGCAATCGTTATGTAAAGAGCTTGACGATAATGGCAAAAACTATGATATTCTAACTCTGCTTACGTTTGTATGCCAACGTGTTGCATTTGATTTTGAATCATGCACACCGGACTTGCCAATGATGCATCAGCAAAAACAAATTCCATGTACAACAACAATGTTGACGAGAATTCTTAAGTTTTCTGATAAAAAATAAACTTTTTTTCAATATATATTTTTTTAAATTTTATCTTTTATCATTTTTTTCTGTTTTTCATTTTTTTTTTAAATTATATAATTCACAACATTCTTGTAATTCAGGCAATTTTTAAATAATGTATCAATCAAAATATTCTACTTTTTATGAAAAAAATACATACAAAGTAGCTTTTTAAATAAAAACAACTGCATGGATTGAAATAAGAAAATTATTTGTGTTTTAAAACGAAAAAAAAGTAAGACTTTTTATAGACTTCGTCCAAACTGAAAACTAGACCTAGACATCCCTTAAAATTTATATCGAAAAATGGTCTGCGAACAGCGTTTGGTTTTGAAAATGTGTTCATCCAAGATATTTGACATATTATTAATTCAACCAAGTCTTGTAAGAGGTTGCGTTTTTTAGTGACGAGTATAAAATGAATGTTAATGCCTTTGATTTGAAAATCTTGACAAATGTTTTTTATATAGGTATTCAAAAAAAATAATATAATAAATGCATATTTTCATATTATTCGTACATATTATGCAATTACGTATTATGCAAAATATTTTGAAGATTTCCAAGCAGACGATTGTGATGCCGTCGCAACTCAAAAATCAAAAGAAATAGTCAACCCCTGCCTAAAAGTGAAATTGTATTTATTTGCTCAAACTATAGTTTTCTATGTGGCACAATCACAAAGCTTGAAGGTAGGAGCACATTGAAAAATCAAAACGATTTAGTTGATGAAACTTTTGCCAAAATAAATTCTGTTGAAGGACCTATTGGGGCAATTATTAAAAGAAAATTAATTCTGTTTTTGAAGAAAAAAAACGAAGGCTATTCTAAAATGAAAAGTGTAAATAATGTATTAAGTCTGAGCAACAATATAATAACGAAAGCTGTTTTAATAATCTTGCATCAGATAAAATTTGTTCAAAAATGCTCCCCTTACGTCGTGACGTACAACGTTCTTTTTCTATGTACAAAAGATATCAGAGGCCAAATAGGCAACGTTTTTTTTTTTGAATTGAAAATTATTAAACATTTGAAAAATAAAAAATTTTTAAAAAATTTGGTTGGCAATAATGTTAACACTTTGTAGAAGCTTCACTATACAAAGAAATGTAGAATATCAACAGAACCGTGTTGCAAATTATAAGAAAGGACCCTTTCTCCCTATTAAAAAAATAAATAAAAAAGTAAAATTAATAGCCGTGTTTATTATCCACCAAGATCTATATGGATCATCCTGTGATAATAAAACGATCCAGATCCCACAAAAATTGTGGTATTCCTGAGTTGTATGATGTTATCAATTTTGACATGTAAACAAAAAATAAAAGTGGAAAAGTAGTTGAAGTAAGTGTTTTATTATCTTTTATCGGGATCTAGATCTGGAATTTGTTTTTTTTTTTTCACAGTGCTTTACGAATCGAAATGGTCACCTGGTGTTGAGAATAAAAACTAATTCTTGGATCTTGAAATAGATCCAGATAGAAAGCAGGATCCCAAATTGTTTTTGTATTACGTGTTAAAGTTAATCCAGATCCAGATCCCGATAAAAGATAATAAAACACAGCTAATATCTCCAGTTTGATTTTTTTACGAATCCATAACTTGCCATTCTACCTATAGGTACCTATGTATATCGTAAGTAAAAATTAAAAATGTCAATAGAATCGTTTTGGAGAAAATCAAAACGTTATATTTCTGCCTCCTGTTTTTTGTAATTTGACCACGAACACACTTATAAAACGTAAAAAGTGCCCAAGCCACGTAAATTAAAAAAAAAGTATAACTTTAGGAGCTTCTGTCACTTCCTTTTCCCCTTTCTTCAACCTAGCCGTCTGAAATATTAAAAATCAATTTTTTACACACTTTATCATTTATGTAAAAATTGCATGATTTCAAAAAAATAATGATACGAGTGAGTTAACTCCACTTAAAACCAAAGTAATTTTAATATTTAAATTTCCTTTTCTTTATTACGAGTGAGTTAATATTTTCAAACATTAACTGATTAAAATCTAAAAAAAATGTTTTTGGTCAGAAAAAGGTAGTTATTTAAGTTTTTTTGATTTTCTCAAGCACTAAAAGTCATTTTAGTATAGAGTTTGGCTCAAAATAGATAAAAAAGCACTTAATATCAGAAGAAAAAATAATACTTAATAACGTAAAATTTAGAAAAAAATCAGTTTAAAACAATTTGTTTCATTTTGTTTCTTTAAATTTAGAGTATGAAAATAATTTGTTTTAAAAACTATTTGCTTAAACAACCTGATTTAAAAAAAATAAAGAATGGATTCTAGGCTTTAAAAAAAGGTATAGTATGACATTGTAAGTGTTGCCGTCGTTTTTATATATTTTTTTTCTATTACACATTTCTTTTGTTTTTTGTTAAAGTTAAAAATTAAAAAAAAAAAAATAAAAGCCTTCCAGTCTGCCTTCTGGCTTTTTGAATTTGATCACAATATACAAACACAAATACACTGACAAATTTCCAGAAGTGCCAGAGTCAGGTAAATTTTCAAATTTGTTTTACAACTTTAGCATCTTCTGGCACCCCTTTGTCTTCCACTTAGCCTTCTGGCATTTTGAAATCTTCTCTTTCACACCCTCTTCATCAGATTCAGCCAGTTTTCAGCTTTACCGGAGAGTTATATTTCAATAAGAAAAATTCAAGTTTGTTCCCACACCCCCGCTTATGTCTTTCGGTCTGTTTTCTGGCGATCGGGATTTTTCTTTTCCTACTACCCCCATCCAACAAATACCCGAAAAAAAAATTCCATGCCGCGAGTGAGGTCGCATTTCTGCTCTTAGACAATTATGAAATCATTAAATATGCACATCATCAATTTCTAGCTAAGTTAAAGTTGTTAGCTGCGAGAGCAAGTTTGTTCGATCAGTAATGCCCATTTGTTATATTATTCTTATATTTATTACAGCTTCCCTTGTTGACCATACTGACAGTGACTGTATTCTCATTGCTATTCTATCCCATGGCGAAATGGGATACATTTACGCCAAAGACACCCAATACAAACTGGATTCAATCGCGCACTGCTTCACCGCACAAAATTGTAAATCACTCGCCGGCAAGCCGAAGCTCTTCTTTATTCAAGCCTGTCAAGGGGATCGTTTGGATTCAGGTATAACGCTTGAAAAGACTGAAACAGATGGTGAATCTTCGATGAGTTATAGAATTCCAGTGCATGCTGATTTTCTTATTGCGTATTCCACGATTCCAGGCGAGTTTTTGTTCATGACTAATAGGCTATTGATTATGTCCTAAAAAACAGGGCAATAAGCAACTAAGACGTTACCGGGTTTTTATTGTAAACCGCGGATTGCGTGCTTTTAAATGAGTGGGTGCAATTTTGAGGGGGGGGGTAAATGCAACCCTTTTCGTTTTTTGCATATAACTCGAAAACCAAGCCAAATGCCGTTAACCTTTATTGTAGAGAATAAAATTTACGATGTAATAAGCAAAAATCATACAAAAATAAAATAAAAATGTGCACTTCTAAATTTGATTACATCTCTTGAATATCGCCATCCATGTCTTCAAGAATATCATCTTCTCTTATGTGCGTTTCTTGCGAATTGTCGCAGTTTACATCCATGCAATTCTTACAAAACATAGAACATGTTAGTCCAAATTTTTAACACCCACAACTTCCGTGACAACCCGTTTTATATCCGCATGCCATTTTTTTCAGAAAAACATTTGGTGCAGGAGGTTGATTCATGGTTTTAAGTACCAATCCATATTTAGATGCTTTCCGTTATTCTCTACAATAAAGGTTAACGGCATTTTTTCGCAATTTGGCTTGGTTTTCGAGTTATATGCAAAAAACGAAAAGGGTTGCACCTACCCCTCCCCTTCAAAATTGCATCCTCTCATTTAATAGCACTCCGCGGTTTTCTCATCTTCAATAACCCATACAATGATTTTTATAATAAATGTGCTTTCTATATGACATAATCAATAGCATATAAATCAAATATATCAAAACATCAATTTAGACAATTTTTATTTTATTATTTTCTATTCAAAGGATTCTATTCGTGGCGAAATACAACCAAAGGCTCGTGGTTTATGCAATCGTTATGTAAAGAGCTTGACGATAATGGCAAAAACTATGATATTCTAACTCTGCTTACGTTTGTATGCCAACGTGTTGCATTTGATTTTGAATCATGCACACCGGACTTGCCAATGATGCATCAGCAAAAACAAATTCCATGTACAACAACAATGTTGACGAGAATTCTTAAGTTTTCTGATAAAAAATAAACTTTTTTTCAATATATATTTTTTTAAATTTTATCTTTTATCATTTTTTTCTGTTTTTCATTTTTTTTTTAAATTATATAATTCACAACATTCTTGTAATTCAGGCAATTTTTAAATAATGTATCAATCAAAATATTCTACTTTTTATGAAAAAAATACATACAAAGTAGCTTTTTAAATAAAAACAACTGCATGGATTGAAATAAGAAAATTATTTGTGTTTTAAAACGAAAAAAAAGTAAGACTTTTTATAGACTTCGTCCAAACTGAAAACTAGACCTAGACATCCCTTAAAATTTATATCGAAAAATGGTCTGCGAACAGCGTTTGGTTTTGAAAATGTGTTCATCCAAGATATTTGACATATTATTAATTCAACCAAGTCTTGTAAGAGGTTGCGTTTTTTAGTGACGAGTATAAAATGAATGTTAATGCCTTTGATTTGAAAATCTTGACAAATGTTTTTTATATAGGTATTCAAAAAAAATAATATAATAAATGCATATTTTCATATTATTCGTACATATTATGCAATTACGTATTATGCAAAATATTTTGAAGATTTCCAAGCAGACGATTGTGATGCCGTCGCAACTCAAAAATCAAAAGAAATAGTCAACCCCTGCCTAAAAGTGAAATTGTATTTATTTGCTCAAACTATAGTTTTCTATGTGGCACAATCACAAAGCTTGAAGGTAGGAGCGCATTGAAAAATCAAAACGATTTAGTTGATGAAACTTTTGCCAAAATAAATTCTGTTGAAGGACCTATTGGGGCAATTATTAAAAGAAAATTAATTCTGTTTTTGAAGAAAAAAAACGAAGGCTATTCTAAAATGAAAAGTGTAAATAATGTATTAAGTCTGAGCAACAATATAATAACGAAAGCTGTTTTAATAATCTTGCATCAGATAAAATTTGTTGAAAAATGCTCCCCTTACGTCGTGACGTACAACGTTCTTTTTCTATGTACAAAAGTTATCAGAGGCCAAATAGGCAACGTTTTTTTTTTTGAATTGAAAATTATTAAACATTTGAAAAATAAAAGTTTTTTAAAAAATTTGGTTGGCAATAATGTTAACACTTTGTAGAAGCTTCACCGTACAAAGAAATGTACGAGTATAAAATGAATGTTAATGCCTTTGATTTGAAAATCTTGACAAATGTTTTTTATATTGGTATTCAAAAAAATATCAAGTCCACGCTTCAGATTTCAATGTCTTCGAAACTCATCGAGATTAAAAAAAAGTTGTATTCAATTTCTATCCATACCTGAAAATGCCCAAAATTACTGCGATGTTTGGTTGCCTGTATATTTCCATCTAAAGTTGTGTGATTCATTTGCAAGTTTTTGTCAAACATTTTGTAACATTAAAAAAAAAAGAAAAGAAAAACACGAAATTTAATTGTTTGTTTCTGATTTGTGTAAGTAACACGTTGTATATATATTTGTGTCTAAACAAATTCATTCAATTGTTTATTAAATAAATTTTCCATATTATAATAAAAAAAAAAACAAAAAAAAAATAAATTATTTATAAAATAAAAACTTTACAAATATTGTCTTCTTAATTATTTATAAAAATATTACAAAAAATAAAAATTAGAATTCGGTTCTCGGAAGATTATGTTTTGTGTTTATGGGAACCAAGTTGTGCTTTTGACAATACACTAACGTCGCACACTAAACAATGATAGTGGGTTTGCTTTTGACTATAACTACACTCTACAGTTCTGGGTAATTCATTCCCATTGGTTGGAACGGTTGCCTCAAAAGTCGAATCACATTTTTCGCTATTGGTAACTTTTCGAAAACCCGCCATTCGAATGTATTCCATTTTGTTGTGTTGGCGCCTGTGGGCGACAACTTTATTCGTATCTGAGCATATAAATTCGCATTTGAGGCAATGGAAATGCGAAGATTTGTTAGCCGAGCCTGAAATGGATTTTAAAGAAAACAGGTTATCAGTTAAAATCTTATCACATATATTTTGAAATTTTTAAGACGACATACGCACCTAAGTTCTTGTAGTACGGACAGTTTTCATAGCCACAGCTCATGTTAGCACGATATTGGCGAAAATCGTTTCCCATCAACTTGTCCAAACGCTCATGCCTGGCTGTATGCTGAACAAATCGAGTTTTATCACAGAAGCTATAATGACAATCGTTTCGATCGCAATGGAAATGTGACTGATGATTTCGATAGCCGCACTTCGGGAAGAAACAATCTTCGTTGAATCTGAATTTTAAATAGCCGTTCGGAATTTGCTCGTCTCTGATTTTAAAATGTTGAGCAGATAGGTCGTGACTGCTACGAGTAGAAGTCGATGACCTTCCAGGTTGATTCAGACTTCTATTATTGTTAGCAACAGGTGCAGCCATTCCTACGAAAAATTCGACTTGCTTCTTTGTCGACGGTAACAAGGCATCGATTAAGGTGCTGAACTCTTCATTGCCATTCGATAGCTTTCTCTTTTGTGCCTTGGCACCTTCGCACTTGGTATCAGATGGTGAGGGCATGAGTACTCCAGTCGAGTTTGAAGGAATTATTTGTGATTGTTTGGACTGGGACTGTTCCATGGGTGGTCGAACCATAAAGAGTGGATTTAGAAATGGAAAATGCTTGGAGGGCCCTGGATAAAGAGCTGAAATAACAGATGATGCTGGCTGCGTCTGATTTTCCGTTGGAGATGAGATATAGCTTTGTTTGTCTTCGTTGCCTGGAATGCGGCATATTTCAGCTGTTGGTCGATTTTGTTGCTGATTCCGACTGAGAGTCTCCGTATTGCTCAGGAATGGGTACAGATGATGATAGTAGTATGGATTCTGTTGATACAGAGTCGCTAGCTGAGCCATATGGAAATTTTGTATCGACACACTCGACATGATGTCTTGAGGAAAATAGTTGAGCAAAGGTCCAGGGTTGTTAATTTGTGATGGTAATACCGCTGGCGATGAAGTAGGAAAAGATTCTCTGTACAGTTTGATTTGCTCGTCCAGTCCTGCAACAGGTGTGATTGGTGTGTTCGGACATAAACTCAGGTCTTGGGGTTGTTCATCATGATAGCTGGCTGGAGCTTTATGGTAGGTCGTTGGTTTCGATTCCTCTGGCTCTACAAAATGTGACAGATGAAACGGTATCGGTTGGTTGTTAGCCTGCAAATGCTTAAGTCGTTGGGCTCTCCATTTGACAGGGTCTACAAATGCCTCATCGGAGTTATGACAGTGATCGTGCGGCCGACGTGATTTTTTACAATATGGCGTCGAACAGTAAGCCGCATTCGCAGTCGGGTCTTGTAGGCTTTCCGCTGTCACCGTTGGGGTTTGTTGAGTTTTACTAAGGTCGCTTGTATTTTCAGGGAAGTACGTACCAGCTGCTCGAACAACTTAAATTAAATTTTAAATACAAAAAATTGATAGTTAAACTTTTTGTTTCAAAATTTGTACCTATAACTTTTTCATCTTCATGGGTTCGCTTAGTTCCTGAACTACCACCTTCAGGCTCCATTTCGGAAACCTTACGTCTCAATTCATTGAGTGTGGAAAACGTAACTGATGGCAAACGTGAATAGTCTCTGATGACGTTTTTAGCTCCGACTACAGCTAGTGAGGATTGTGGTCCGTTGGAGGGGAATTCAATGGGACTATAGGTTGCTGCAGCAGACATTTTCTTTGACGGTGATTGCCTTTCTTCACTCGTGGTCTCACCACAAATATGTGATTCTAGATCAAATGGTGATATTTGCCGATAGCATTCGCGGCAATGAAGGTGCGGCCGGGTCTAAAAAAGAAAAAGAACGTAGATTGATAGATAGAGCTTAAACAAAGTATATATTTGGGGCATGAGTTTAAGCTCTTAACTCACTTTTCTGTCAACTTTCCTAGAGTGATATTCAAACAAAAATGAAGAGACCGAGATCGGTCTCATGCGTGCGTACGAAAGTTCGATGCAAGACTGTTTTATTTAATTTTTTTATTTTATGAATAATAGGTACAAAATCGAGCAATATTCAAATTATTCTTTGGCATGAAATATAAAAAAAACACTTCGACGGTTTGGAAAAATTGAGAGTGGAAGTAAAAATGGAATTGGCTTGGAAATGTTTGATATTAAAATGAGAAAACTGGAAGAATCGGTTTCTTTCACTTTCGATTTTGAGAATAACCTAAAGCGAAGACGGTCGAAATTGAGATATCGCTTTCAATACGATCCGCCGTGCTTTCTGGAATCGGCCTAATGAAGAGAAAAGCGGGTGGTGGCATTTACCTACATTACATGGCCAACCCTATCTTTTATATGGTGTTTTCAATTTGTAAAATAAGGCAATTTATTTTTGATTTGGATCTGTCAAAACGCACATTTTGCAATCCAATGGGCAAATAAATCAATTTATTTTTTGATTTAAAATCAATTTTGCAAATCTAATGCTGTTTTCAATTGGTAGAGGTTCGAACCAGTGACCCCTGGCACTATAGGCGGTAACACTTTCATCTAGCTACGTTCAACGGCATATACGAGGGGGTGTTCACGGGGTCATGTCCCCCCCCCCCCCCCCGAGAACTCAAGATTATTTTGTTGATCTGAAATAATTATTTAGTCACCACATAGAAAAAAAAAGAAAGTTGGTTACCTAGAAAGCTAGTAGAATTTTCGATTGGTAGAATTCAATAAGAAATTTAATTTTCATGGCAATGGAATACCTAAATGATTTTGTATTCAGTCGATAATACTTAGATTTTCTTCCTCGTACATAAAATTTAACATAACAACTAACTTCTCATATGATAATACATTCAAATCTTAAATTCTTCCGTTTGACCAGTCGGATGGAATCCTTGACTAAAATGCGACTAGGCTCACAGATTTTAACAACTTTGCCTATTATTTTTATCAGAAAGGCTTACTGGTAAGAAGGATAAAAAGATAAGGTATATTATTTGATGAAAATATTTATTTTGGAAGGTGCCTTTCATTTTTCCATCGGTGGCAGTCTTAGACATACATTTTTTTCAAATCAGAAGCATATAAAAATCACTCGTGAACTTTTTTCACACTTTTCTTGAGAAGCAACGAAAACGAATCTTTGTATTCACTTAAAATACGAATTTGTAATTTTTTTTTGCTTAGCCACTATTGTATAAAAAGGGCAACCCAAGTGGTAGACTGAGTTCCGAAATGCATCAGATGCCCATTTGATGCAAAGTCATAAGTTCTAAAACTCAAACGTGAAAATATTTACAAAGCGAAAGCAGCATATTTGCGTAGCAGATGCGCATCAATAGAGTATTGCTGCCGCATCAAAACTTTTTGGAACACAGCCGTAATTTTGAAAATCAGAACCTTTGTTTTCATTTTCATTTACTTAAATTTCAGAAACAGAAAAAAATGCTCCGTACCTAATGATATTTTACTAATTTTTCCTGCAACTTCAATTCGAATTAGAACAAGCTGAAATAAAAACTTTGGAATTAAATAAATTCTGAATAAAATTCCAAAAAAAGGATCAAGCGAATTCAATTTTTGTTTTCCTCAGTATTTTGACTGTATGCTGTTGATGAGGCCCTCTGAAACAAAAAAAATGTAACATTCAGGAATAAAAACGAAGAGCGCATTAGCTGGTTCAGCTAATAAAGGTTCGTTCGACTCAGTTGTTTATTTTACTTTTCCTTAGAACCAAAAATGAGGTAACTTATGCCGTTTTCCTTTGGACGTCCGGAAGCGCCCGATAGTCTTCTAAAACCATTCCAAAAAGAACGCTTCTGACGATTCTGAGAAGAGAAATTTAATTCTTGATTTAAAATCAGAATCCACTCAAGAAGCACTAATACATTTAAAATCAAATGTCAAAAAAACTCACTCAAGCGTTTTGACAGCAAATTGTGAGAGATGAAGAAAAATTGTTGAGATATTCATCGATGTTGGCAAAATATCGATGTTAGACAATAAAACATCGATGTTTGACGAAAAATTTCATGCTAAATAATTTAAGATTGATTTTCAAACATTAAAATCAGCAAAATAGAAAAAATCATGGCAACTTGTTTGATCTATTTTTGTATAGAAAATTTGGCCTGTATCTTAATATTTTGAACTCATCAATGTTTGGTTCTTCGATGTTGACTTATCGATGTTAACATCGATGATTTTTCAATATCGTTCATCCCTACCACTATATCTCATGAAGATTCACCAATACAAATATAAAACGTCAGAATTGAGCAGAAGCATTACAAACTGTTCCATTGGATTTCAGAATGAGTGCAACATTGAACGAATGGAAAACGGCATTAGCAAATACCAAACAAGTGTTTTCGTCTCAAATTTGTTAGTTATTTTGTATAGCTCATTTTATTTTTAATTGGCTTTGGCATTTCTATTTCTATGTTCATACTAAAGATTTTCAAAGCTTTTGAAAAGGATTCCAATCGAGTGCATTTGTAAAATCTTCACCTAATTTCGTGCAAATTTGTTTGAAATTATATTATTTCGAAATATATATTTATTTTCGACGAAATTGCACAACTTGGCGTAGTGAAAATATAGTAGGTATTACATTCGTAGTCTGCTATTTCTCGCTGACTTTTGATTCTTGACTGGTTTTTGAAATTAAATAAGTTAAGGTAAGATATCATTTATTTTTAACAAAGGTAATGTATTGTAATATTTTACTAAGGGTTCGCAAATAAAACTTATTTCCTTTATTCAAACTGAAACATCAATTACTTCACAAAATAAAACGCTTTTATTTCAAATACTTTTATTTCTAATACTTTTATTATAACCAATCACAAGTATGCAACTCTTTATTCACACTAACATTTATTCATTCACTTTCAAAATCAAACTGCTGTTATGCGCCCTCACCGTGCTCTCGCTTATAATAGCGAGAAGAGTGAGTAACCGACAGAAAGAAAAATTAATAAAAGATTACATTTTTAACAATTTAAAATACTTATTTTATTTCTTTATTTACTTTTTATTTTTACTTTTTATTTTCTTCAAGAAAAAGAGAAAAAAAAACAAAGGCCCGCTGTCTTAAGCTTGGCTGCAACCTTGTTGGTTTCTAGTGGTAAATCTTTCTGTGACCATTTAAAATATTCCTGTCTTTTTATACTTTTTATTTAACACTTTTACCTCAATACACACGCACTTTTCCAACCATCATCCACCAAGTCCCGGTCTATATTGAACGATTTTTCCAGTGCCGATCTTTTGTTCGTTGGTGAAGGGAGTGAAAAGTGAGGGGTAGGGATCAAATCGTTTGTACCACAAAACTCAGACGATTTTTCCAGTCTGTTTATGTTCTCTTTCGCCCTCTTTCCAGTTTTTTGTGTGTGTTCGGTGTCAGTGTACCATTGGGTTGATGGTGTGAGTGAATATCAATGCAAAATGAAGAGCACAGAAATAAAAAATGAAGAAGACAAGGAAAAAATCTCATGGAAAAAATCGTTCTGTGTGTACATTTCACACGATTTCTGGAAAAATCTTCGTGGAAATATCGGGCAATGTAGATCGGGACCAACCGATAATTGCACAATAGATTCTTTTTGGTAATATTTCCTATACATTGAACCACTTAGAATTATCATCGAAAATATTCAACGACCAATTGTGACCTAGTTGGAATTTCAAATATTCCGAATTGTTATTCACAAAAGTGCCGCCGCATCATATTTCACATATACCCACTTCGCTCATAGTGTCGACCCTTGCTACGATGCATTCTCATCATTTAGTATGGGCATTGTATATATACAATGGTATGGGTATTCCTCGATGCCTGCAATTAATGCATTGGATTTGTTTACAATCCGTTGGACATTGGATATTCATTACTCATAGCAGTTAATGGGTTCTGACGTAGCTATGAAGTAGTAGCCCGTAGCGTAATGGTTAGTGCGTTCGACTGTCACGCTGGAGGTCTGGGATCGCTTCCCAGCCTCGTCCACCTAAAAACTAAAAAAAAATTTTTTTCAATGCTACTACCTCTTGCGATGAATTGACAAATCCTCCAAGAGTATCACTTGTCACGAAAAGTGCTTCTCGTCTAGCCGTTCGGATTCGGCATAAGATTGTAGGTCCCTTCCATTCCTGTCGAAAGGCGCACACAGGAATGGTTGCGAGTTGTTAGTCACTAGGCCCTGGTTCTTAATGAGCCGTTGTGCCACCCGATTTATTTATTTTTTTACGTAGCTATGACGAGTGAGTATTATGATGACCTCGTGATGATTTATTTGGGAGTCAATGTATAGTGTAGTCGAATTGTTATACATCGGTGGTTGAAGTGTTTGGAAAACGCGTGGGAATAGGGCAAAATGCATTTGTTGGGAGGTTGGTATGTAGTGCGATCACTGCATCCTTCCCCCTTCAAAAAAGAAAATTGACATTGAAGAGGTTAATTTTCTTAAAAAGTACAGGACGTAAGTTTATTATATTTTTTTTTTTTTTGTTTGATATTTCTTAATACAGAGTAGGTACAGTTTTAGGTTATTATTATTTAGGGGAACAAAAAATTTTTTAGTTATTGTACAAACAAACATTTTTTTTTTCATTTTTCCTTGAAGAGGCATCAATTTATACATATATATTTTCGTTTTTCCAAAAAAAAAATTAAAATTGTTGTTTTCCTTGAAGAGGTTACAAAAAGTTATGTATCTTATTTCTATATATACTTTTGTGTTTTTCATATTGCTTAATCTATCTATTTTATACATTATATGTATATACACATTTTTCTTTTTCTTTTGTTTTAGTTAATTCATTAAATAATTATTTTGTTTGGTGCGAACAACGCAAAAGATATTTTCTAGAACTCAATCTCCTAGTAAGATCAAGTGCAAATTGTATGCCTTTTTTATCTTGTTTGATGTCTTTGTCTGTTTGTTGCGTTGAAGAGTGGGGTATGATTTTTGTTTGTGGTGTAGAAGGTTTTAACGTTTGTTTTAATGTGGGGTGAGAAATGATAGTGTTTGGTAAAACATTAGGTAAAGGTGGAGGAGGGGGAATGTTCTTGGGTTTTTCTTTAGAGTCTACAGTTAGTTTTCCAGGTAAAGAATTTTGTGTGTCTGTTGTACATATTTGTATTAATGTTACCGGTGTATTTGCTGGCTTTCGTTTGGAATATCTTAGTTTTGTAAACATGATTAATGATAGAATTATTATGAAAGTTAAGGCTCCTGAGTTTGTGTAAGTTACTAGTTCTGGTGTGAAAAAAGGTTTAGTTAAAGGTAAATCGTCTTCAAGTGTATTAAAATTTTGGTTAATTTGAGTCCATTTTTCTTTGAAAGAGATTAGAGACAAGTGAATGTCTGGAAAATTTTCCAACGCAGTGTTAGTAAAATGAGGAGTGCTATTTTTGGATATATTTATCAGTGAGATGTTTTTTATGAAGTCTGGTATGGTAAGGTCAGCATTATTTTCGGTGGGCAGTTTCCAATGCGAAATTGTGTAAGAACAATTATTTAATAAGTGCAGTATTCCGATGCCTTCTAAGTATTTTTGTGATATTGTCGTTTATTTGTTTATCTTGGAACCCAAACAACCAATTATTAGGAGCTTTGAGTTTAATAATATTGTTTAGGAAACTTGGAGATTTGATGAAATTGCAAGATGCATATTTGTAAATTTTGCTGTCAGGAATTTCGAAACAAAGAGCTTGTGAATTTTCGTTAGTTGAAAAAGTCTTATTTTAGTTACAAATGAAAATAGAGATTCCTGGAAGATATTTATTCGAGAACAAAGGTTATTAAATTCTGTTGTTGTAAAAGTAAGATGCGTGTTTCTTGGACTTATCATGACATACTCAAAGTTTATATCTAATAGGCCATAGTTGGCTTGGTTCATTTTTACTGGGAATAGGTGTATTTGATAAATTTTGAATGTGTTTGAATTACATAAAAGGATTGAAATTTTAATTATGATTTGATCTTGAAATTCAATTGATTTAACATTATTTATTTCGTTGATATATTTGGGGCTATAGTTGGGGCTTCAGCGTTTGGCACGGCTATTGCTTCGGAAAATTTTGTGAGATCGTCCTGAAATGTCAGAATGTACTTATTGTTTTCGTAACTGACGGCGCTTTAATGCTTTAGAAATATCAATTCTAAAGCATTTGATAGAGTTTGGCATCAAGCTCTCTTATCGAAAATGCGTGCATTTGGTATCGATGAATCTCTTCTTCGTTGGATTAGAAATTACCTTTCGGACCGTTCAATACAAGTTGTATTGGATGGTTTCAAGTCTGAAATTCACAAAATAAATGCTGGTGTGCCCCAGGGCTCCGTTCTGTCTCCGACTCTCTTCCTTATATTCATAAACGATCTTTTATCTGAAACTTCTAATCCATTAAATTGTTTCGCTGACGACAGTACCCTCAGCTTTTCATATTCGTTCTTAGATTCACATCCATGTCCTTCGGATGTGGAACTTGAACGGCAGCGTATGATAAGCTCATTAAATTCTGATCTCGACAGCATTGTCCAATGGGGAATAAAAAATCGTGTAGAATTTAATGCTTCAAAAACTCAATGCTGTCTACTGTCGTTAAAACAAAATCCACCCCCCATGCCACTATCCATGAGTGGCACTTGCATTGAGGAAACCGAAAAGCTTTCAGTCCTCGGTATGTGTGTCACAGACCACCTTTTATGGAACGACCACATATTCGACATCGCCAAAAATGCTGATAAGTGTTTAGGTTTTCTCCGTCGATGCAAGAAATTTTTCTCCCCTTCTGATCTGGCTGTGATCTACAAAGCCTTTATTCGTCCAAAACTTGAGTATAACTCTCACATTTGGGCAGGTGCTCCAATAACCCACTTGAGTTTATTGGATAGAATTGAAAAGAGAGCTCTTAAAATGATAGGTGAAAGAACTATAACGGAAACATTCTCATCTCTTGAGCACCGTCGAAATGTTTCATGTCTTTCGTTATTTTACCGTTATTTCCATAAACAATGCTCTATAGTGAAATAGCCAGTTGCATTCCTCCCCTTAAACAATTCAACCGTAATACTCGCGCTTCTAGGAATGCCCATCAGTTTACCCTTGAGCCCAATTTTGAACGTACTGTTAAGTACAGAGATTCTTTCTTTAGTCGCACTACTCGAATGTGGAATGCTCTACCCAGCTCAATTTTCCCCTCCCATTGTGATCTACAGACGTTCAAAACCAATGTGCATCGGTATCTCCTTTTAAATCTCCTCCAATCTACCTAATCGCTCGTGCTGTGTATATCATCTTAAGGGTAGTCACAACCCCTTTTGCACGCGCTTAATATAAAAAAAAAAAAAAACTGACGGCTTGTGGACCTACTATGTCTAAATGGGTATTTCATGGGTATTTTGTTATTGCGCGATAGTTTATTTTGTTGACATGACTCGCATTTTCGTATGTGGTTTTTAACGTCCTTGGAGATGGTTGGCCAGTAGTAATACTGCTTAATTCTGTTGGAGGTTCTTGTTACTCCTTGATGTCCGCCAAAGGGTGACTCGTGGTTTTCGTGTAGTATTTTTGATATTTCTTCAGGTTTTTCTATTAACATTCTTGAATCGATATGAAGATATGTATTAAATTTAGCTTGTTTGAAAGCTTCAAATATTAATGTTCTTAGTTCGTTTTCAGGTTGGTTACTTATGGGTAACAACAAAGCAATGGTTGATAGTTCAGTCCTATTGCATTCGCTTACGATGTCTTTCAAACTGTTTGAAATTTTTTCTCGTTCTGTCGGGCTTCTTAAGGGTAAAGGTAATGTCACGATTTAGTGAAGCACATTTGTAGGTTGGAGTTTATGGGTCAAGACTTTGCAGATTTCTGGTTTTTTGAAATTAGGCAAACGAGTTTTCAAAAATTTTTCTTCTGTTGTTTCTACAAGAGGCAGTATAATAGCTTTAAAGTTTACTTTATTATTTAGAAATATTGATTCTCTTTTTCGATCATATTAAAATTTAACTTGGGTTCTGTTGTATTTTTACTTGTTTCGGTGATCACGTCATTTCTTTCTTCTTGTGCCCGTCTTTGGTTTCGAGTTGTTACTAATACTTTGGTTTCATCATCGGATTTAATACGACTTAAGGCGTCAGCATTCGTGTTGAATTAGCCATTTTTATGTATAATCTTGTATTCATATTCTTCTAACAAGATTCTCCATCGCATGAGCCTAGACGTCGGATCTTTTCTTCCTATTAACCATTGATTGTAATGAACTGTGGTCGGTGGCATTAGTGAATTTTCTTCCATAAATATATTGTGGTGAATATGCCCAGTTATGTAAACAACCACACATTAGCACAACTTTCCGCGCCATCTTTGAGTGAAATCAATAATTAAATCCATCACGGTTGGTGTTCGTACTGGAATAATTGACGAAACCTTTTTGGAAAGCACCATCTAGCAGACCCTAGAAAATTCTAGAACCCTTTATTTTCGGATATAAATACAGGGGCACAAGTCCGAAAGCGGCAGTTCGATTTTGAATGTGAATGAATAAATGTCAGTGTGAATAAAGAGTTGCATACTTCTGCTTGGTTATAATAAAAGTAGTAAAAATAAAAGATTTGAAATAAAAGCGTTTTATTTTGTGAAGTAATTGTTGTTTCAGTTTGAATAAAGGAAATAAGTTTTATTTGCGAACCCTTAGTAAAATACTTCATTGATGTCAGAAAAAGTGGAATAAAAATTATTTAATCTGTGAATTCAGATAATTGATGGTGAAAAAAAAAATTGATAAAGTGTGTAGATTAGTGAAAAAATAAGAAAGGTGTTTGTGAAAAGTGACACACAAAAATATAAGAACAAAATAGAAAAAAAAAAATGGGCAAAATTGTGAATGCAGTGAATTGTGTTGAACTTAAAGCAGAACTAAACAGACGAGGCCTTCCTACTGCTGGAACAAAAAAC
The DNA here is from genome assembly GCA_949320155.1 of Melangyna quadrimaculata. Lineage (NCBI taxonomy): Eukaryota > Metazoa > Arthropoda > Insecta > Diptera > Syrphidae > Melangyna > Melangyna quadrimaculata. The sequence goes on from OX439486.1 coordinate 19,376,449, forward strand.
GACCTCATTATCCGTCTGCAGGAAGATTTAAGGCAACACGATGAAAATCCAGACACGTTTCTATTTGAAATTGAAATGCCGGAAGAGCAAGTAAGTACAAGCTTAGACATTTCTAGTATGATGGCTCAGCTGCTCGCCCAGTTTGAAGACCAACGAAAAGAGCAAAAGAATCTTCTAGAGGAACAAAGAATTGAGCAGAAGAATGCACAAACAAATCTGCTTGTACGATTTGAAGAACAACGTAGTGAACAAAAGAATCTTCTAGAGGAACAACGCAACGAGCAAAGGAACCTTCTAGACGACCAGAAAAATCTAATTGAAAGTAAGCTAAATTCATTTGAAAATAAATTCATGGCTCTTGATGAACGTGTTGAAAACGTCGAAAAACAGTTCGAGAAATTTGAAGACAAAATGCAGAACTTTGTCAATGAATTAGATAAGGTTAGGAAAATGAAGGTAAGAGAGGGCAGTTGCGATTTTCCTAAGAAGAGAGAAATGTATCCACCAACCTTTGATGGACAGTCTTCTTGGTCAATCTACAAGAAGCAGTTTGAGGCAGCCGCAACAACAAATGGCTGGGATGACGAAGACAAGTTTATTGCCCTGACGCTTGCCCTTAGAGGTTCTGCTGCTGAACTTTTGCAAACCATATCAGCAGACCAGAACGGCAACTTCAGTGCTCTTGTTTAGGCTATTGACAAACGCTTCGGTGATAGCCATATGCAAGAAGTCTTCCGCGTCCAGCTCAATACCAGGGGGAAAAGAGGTGAAAGTCTGCAACAACTCCAAGCAGACATCGAACGGTTGGCACACCTAGCATACCCGACTGCAGGAGATGAAATTACCAACCAGCTAGCAACGGAGGCTTTTGTCCTGCAGTTTCCGAAATCAACCTCCAGCGGTATTGAGCTGGACGCGGAAGACTTCTTGCATATGGCTATCACTGAAGCGTTTGTCAATAGCCCCAGAAAAGAGGTGAAAGTCTGCAACAACTCCAAGCAGACATCGAACGGTTGGTATTGAGCTGGACGCGGAAGACTTCTTGCATATGGCTATCACCGAAGCGTTTGTCAATAGCCCCAGAAAAGAGGTGAAAGTCTGCAACAACTCCAAGCAAACATCGAACGGTTGGCACACCTAGCATACCCGACTGCAGGAGATGAAATTACCAACCAGCTAGCAACGGAGGCTTTTGTCCTGCAGTTTCCGAAATCAACCTCCAGCGAGCAATTCGAACTGCTGAAAAACGCACGCTTTCTGAAGCATTAGCGTTCACTCTGACTATGGAAGCATCAGACCAGGCTTCTTTTGGAGTTCATCGGGTAAGAGAACTTGAAGTTGAGGAATATTCTTGCCAGAAAGCTGAATTCCATAAAAGTCAGCGATAAGGACCTGCTCGATGCTGGAATTGCAACAGAACCGGACATCTTCAGCGACAGTGCAGATTGCCACCAAGAAGAGTCGCCTGTCAACATTGTGGAAACAGGAATAATACCCGCGAACAGGTAAGCAATAACATCATCGGTCCTGCTCGCCCTGGTATCGATGGGCCCAGAACCACAATCCAAGTCTCGCAGACTAAACGAAACAATAAGAGTTTGACAATGGACGCAACATTAAATGGCACGAAACACGTGACTACAATTGACAGAGGTGCCACAGCCTCCATTGTGCGGAGAGACTTGGTCAAGATGACGTGGCTACATAACACCAATAGCTACCGTCTTAAAACTGCGACAGGCGAGGCAGCAAGAGTATATGGAGAAGTTCGTCTTAAAATCCGTTTGGCAGAATTAGAGTTTTCGCATCTATTTTTGGTAGCAGACATATGTGATGAGTGCATAATTGGAATCGACTTCATGAAAGAGCACGGAGTGATTCTGGATATCGGTAAGCAAGTGTTGAAGTACCAAAATTTAGAGATTCCTATGGTTTATGGTAACGAAAACTCATCAACTCTAAGAACTGTCATCAAAGAAGACATATGCTTGCCTGCCTCTTCAGAAGTGTTTGTTTGGACGAAAAAAGAGGGCGATCTAGGTAGCCATCGATACCTCATGGTGGAACCAGAGTCTGAGCAATCTTACCAAAACATCATCTTAGGGAAGACTTGTGGAACCAAAGAACAACATGGTACCCGTACGGATTCTGAACATCAAACCGTACGAGGTCAAGCTCAAGAAAGGAGAAGTAATTGGAAAATGCGAATCTGTGACCGCAATAACTAAAATCACAGAAATTAATGCAGAAGAACCAAGGGACCCCGGAAAATTCAGCTCCATGGAAGCCAAAATTCTCAAGCCATCCAATCTAAGTCAACATCAGCTTAGTGTTGCTGGAAGCCTTCTTCATGAGTACGCTGATATATTTTCTTCACTGAGTAGGCAGTATGGTCGAACACAACTGGTACAGCATCGAATTGACACAGGTGATGCAAGACCGATTCGACAACCAGCAAGTCGCCTTCCATTAGCCAAACAAGCCGAAGTTGAAGAAATGATATCGACAATGAAGAAAGATGGGCTAATCGAAAATTCCAAAAGCCCTTGGGCGTCAGCAGTGGTTCTTGTCAAAAAGAAATATGGAAGCACCCGATTTTGTCTGGACTACGTAGGCTCCTGGCAGGTAGAAATCCATCCAGAAGAGCGAGAGAAGACAGCCTTCTCAACCGGAAATGGTCTTTGGCCGTTTCAAGTGATGCCATTCGGACTGTGGAACGCACTGGCAACATTTGAGCATCTGATGGAGTGTGCTCTTCAAGGCCTTACTTGGAAATCATGCCTTGTATATTTGGACGATGTCATTGTTTATGGAAAACTTTTGACGAGAATTGTGAAAACCTTAAGGCTTTATTTCAGAGGCTTCGAGAAGCAAATTTAAAATTAAATCCAGATAAATGTGCGCTTTTCAAGACCGAAGTTAAATACCTGGGACATATCATCTCATCCCAAGGAGTAAAGACTCATCCCAAGGAGTAAAGAATCAGCTTACTGAAAAAGGGAAACCGTTCAAATGGTCAGGTGAGTGCGAGCAAAAATTTCAGAAACTCAAGCTACGCTTGTGTAATGCTCCTGTGCTGACCTATCCGACTCCAGGCAAACCTTTCATCATCGACGCCAATGCCAGTTATGTTGGAATTGGAGCTGTATTGTTGCAAGTCCATGACGGAGAAGAAAAAATCGTCGCCTACTACAGCAAGGTACTCTCAAGGCCAGAGCGAAATTATTGCGTGACCAGAAGGGAACTTCTAGCATTGATTTTGGCAACCAAGCACTTCCATAAGTACATCTATGGGCAGAAGTTCCTCCTTCGAACAGATCATGGTGCGCTTAATTGGCTTCTGAACTTAAAAAATCTAGAAGGTCAAGTAGCAAGATGATTTGAGAGACTGCAGACATACGACTATAAAATTCAACATCGAAGAGGAAAGCTGCACTCAAACGCAGATGCATTGTCTCGAAGACCGTGTTAACAGGACTGTAAGCATTGCACGCGTCAAGAAGAAAAGACACGGTTGCCATCCAACGAATAAGACTTACTTACTTACTTTCGATGGCGCTCACAGCCCAGGATGGGCTTCGGCCTCACCTAACAAGCCCCTCCAGCCAGCTCTGTCCCTAGCTAGCCGCTTCCAGTTGCGCACACCGAGTGCTTTGATGTCGTCATTCACTTGATTGCGCCACCTGTTACGGGTTCTTCCTCTGCTGCGTACCCCATCGGGGTTGGATTCGAAGACTCGTCAGGCAGGTGCGTTGCTGTCCATACGCTCCACGTGCCCCAGCCATCTCAGCCGCTGTATTTTCAGCTTTTTGACCAGGTCAACGTCGCTGTATAGCCCGTATAGCTCGTCGTTGAATCTTCTCCTCCATACTCCTTCGATACACACCGGACCGGAAATCACACGAAGAATATTCCTCTCAAAGCACCCTAGCAGATTTTTATCAGAATCTTTCAGTGTCCATGCTTCTGACCCATGAAGCAGGGCCGGGATGATTAGGGTTTTGTATAAAGTCTCCTTGATTCTCTGAGAGAGGGCCTTACTACTTAAATGCCTTCTTAGACCGAAGAAACAGCGGTTGGCAAGAGTAATTCTTCGCTTGATCTCTGCACTGATGTCATTCTGCGATGTAATAGTGGAGCCCAGGTAGACAAAGTCCTTGACAACTTCGAAGTTATATCTGTCCATCGTGATATTTTGCCCGAGTCGACGATGTTGAGATTCCTCTCTCGATGAGAGCATATACTTCGTCTTGTCCTCATTAACCGCCAATCCCATTCTAGCCGCCTCCGATTCAATGATCTTAAATGCCCCTGCCACAGCTCGCTTCGTTCTGCCGACAATGTCTATGTCATCTGCATATGCAAGCAATTGAACGGACTTTTGATAGATTGTAGCGCTGGCGTTGACATGTGCGTTGCGTACGATGGCTTCAAGAATGATGTTGAATAGGTTGCATGATAACGCGTCGCCTTGCCTCAATCCTTTCTCAACATCAAAGGAATCGGTGATGTTCTTACCAATTTTGACGGAGCAGCCAGTTTTCTCCATCGTCATCCTGCCTGCCATCCTGCACAGGCGGACGAGTTTGGCAGGGATGCCGAGACTAGACATGGCTCTGTATAATTCGTCCCTTTTCACGCGATAGAAAGGTGGTGTGTATCGATCTGGAATTCCCGGCATTTTTTCTAAAATCTGTCGGAGTGTGAACATTTGATCGACGGTTGACTTGCCTGGCATAAAACCGCACTGATAAGGCCGATCAGATCGTTGACAAAAGGTTTTAAGCGGTCACACAGGATGGCGACGTTTAGGAGACTAATTCCTCTGTAGTTGGTACACTTCAGAACATCTCCCTTTTTATGGATGGGGCACACTATACCGAGGTTCCATTCATCGGGCATACTTTCCTCCGACCAAATTTTGCAGATGAGCTGGTGTATGCTGATTAAAATAGTTCGGCTTGTCAGCCATCCGCACCAGCAGCCTTGTACGACTTAAGTTTGGATATCGCAAGCCGCACTTCGGTTAGGTCGGGTGGAGGGAACTCTTGGCCATCATCGTCCAAGTTGAATGGAGCGTTCTGCCTATTAGCGGCATCTTGGCTGTCTTCGCCATTAAGCAGTCTAGAGAAGTGTTCTTTCCAGATCCTCAGCACTGACTGTGTGCCTACTACCATATTCCCACTCTCATCTCGGCAGGCTTCCGTTCAAGCCTTGAATCCTTGGGTGGATCGCTTCACCCTCTGATAAAATTTTCGAACATCTCCCCTACCGCTACAACCCTCAATAGACTCTACCGCCCGCTTCTCGTGCTCTCTCTTTTTCCTCCTGAGAAGTCGGCGTTCCTCTTTTCGTTTCAGCCCGTAGAGCTCCCGGGCCACTCTCTCAGCAGCTCTTGTTCGAGTCTGCAGCATTGCCTGGTAGGCCTCGTCCTTAGCTGCATGCGCTAGCCGGCACTTTTCATCGAACCAGGGGTTTCGTTGTATTCGCCTAGTGAAACCCAGCACATCAGAGGCGGCACTTCTGATGGCTTGTTGACAGTGTTCCCACTGGTCCTCTGCACTTGATGCTGGTGGCAGACCTCCTAAGAGATTAAGAGTTACGTGGTCTGCAAAAGTTCTGGCGGTCTCTTGCGATTTAAGCTTCTCGACATCGAATCTTTTCACAGCATCTGCTCTGCGTTGTCGCGTCATGGATATCCGCATACGTAGTCTAGTCAGGTAGTGATCCGAGTCAATGTTGGCCCCTCGGAACGTTCAGACGTCCAAGATACTGGAAGCATGTCTCGCGTCTATCGTTGACGGTTAGTTGATCACGCGACCGCCAAGTCCCCTTGTGTATATTGAGGTGTGGGAAGTAGGTGCTTGAGACGATGACATTTCGCCCTGCCGCAAAGTCTGCCAGCCTGTGTCCGTTGCCGGAAGTTTCGTCGTGTAGGCTGTGTCCTCCGACTATCGAACCAAAGACGCCCTCCTTTCCGAATCTTGCGTTGAAGTCACCAAGAATGATCTTCACGTCGTAGTTCGGGCACATATCATACGTTGTCTCCAGGAGATCGTAGAATGCTTCTTTGGTTGAGTCCTCTCTCCCTTCATGGGGGCCGGGAACACAGATCAGCGAAATGTTCTTAAATTTGCCTTTGACGCGGATTGTGACCAGGCGCTCGCTTACACTTCGGAAGCCCAAGACTTCTTGCCTAAGTCTTCCCCTTATTACAAAACCACAACCAAAGAGCCGCTGACCCTTTTCCTTCAAGCTCCCGCCGTAGTAGATGTCACACGTTTTCAGTCTCCGTATGCCCTCTCCATCCCATCGCACTTCCTGGATGGCTGTTACGTCAGCCTTTAGCCTGTACAGGTTCTCCACTAATTGTTCGGCTGCACGTGTTCTGTATTAGGACAGGACGTTCCACGTGCAGATCCGAAGTTCATTGTCCTTGTTTCGTTTGCTGGGGTCGTCAACTTTAAAATCATCCATATCCGAGGCTTGTTGTTGCTTCGGAACAACTTTTTTTACGTGGTAGGGAAGTTACCCCGACGCACAACCCCCGACCCGGAGGACCAGACCCTTCATATAACTCCAAGGGTAGGGAGCAGGATAAACCGCTCCTTATAGGCCAACGAATAAGAGCCGATCCCATTTACGGTTGGAGCAATGAAGAACTGAGGACTGCCCAACAAGAAGACTCGGATATAGAGCCCATTCTTGCATGGAAGAAACACGAAAGAAAACCAGAATGGGGTGATATCTCCGATGGAAGTCCAGCTCTTAAAGCATATTGGGCACAGTGGGACTCTCTTCATGTGCAAGAAGGAGTTGCGCAAATGGGAATCTGTAGATGGCAAGTCTTATCTGATGCAGTTGATAGTGCCTAGGTCAAAGGTTAATGACGTTCTTCGAGCGATGCTTGATGGAGCGCCTGGAGGTCATTTGGGAGTCAATAAAACGCTGGAGAAGATACGACACCGGTTCTACTGGCTACATGCAAGAGATGATGTCGAAAAGTGGTGCCGAAAATGTGATAATTGTGCTGCTACCAAGCGACCAGGTAGAAAGCTTCAAAGTAAAATGCAACAGTAACAGTACAATGTGGGCACACTTTTCGAAAGAATAGCAGTAGATGTCGCAGGTCCGTTTCCGGAGACCAACAGCGGAAACCGATACATCCTTGTAGTCATGGATTACTTCAGCAAGTGGCCTGAGGCATTTGCCATCCCAAATCAAGAAACTAAAACAGTTGTTGATCAGATTATCTTCAATTGGGTGAGCAGGTTCGGCGTACCTTTGGAACTGCATTCTGACCAAGGAAGGAACTTCGAATCTAACATCTTTCAGGAGGATTTCTCTTTCATTGGCATCAAGAAGACGAGGACAACACCGCTTCATCCACAATCTCATGGGATGGTAGAACGATTCAACAGGACTCTTAAAAACATCTGTCCAAGGTTGTAGGTGACTACCAACGAGACTGGGACCGCCATATTCCATTGTTCTTGATGGCCTATCGAAGTGCGGTTAATAGGTCAACAGGACATACACCATCGGAGATCCTGTTTGGCACAACAATACGGCTGCCCAGTAAAGTCAAATTTGGATGCCATACCATGGAACCGGAAAGGTCAGATGAATATGTGGATGACCTCAAAGAAAGACTCATTGACATTCATCAAAGGACAAGGAAAAACATAAAAACCGCTAGTGCTAGGATGAAAACACGATACGACGCCCGTGCAACAACGATGGAATTCCAAGAAGGAGACCTGGTGTGTTGTTACAATCCTCACCGACAAAAGGGACTGTCACCAAAACTACAACAAAACTGGGAAGGCCCATATACCGTTGTGAAGCGAATCAACGATGTGGTTTACCGCATTCAGAGAGGAGTAAGGGGTAAGCTTAAAGTAGTACACTGCGACCGTTTACATCGTTATAACGGTGGGAATAATGGACTAAATCGGGACGACCAATCCTAAGTGGGGGCAATGTGGTGAATATGCCCAGTTATGTAAACAACGACACATTAGTACAACATTGCGCGCCATCTTTCAGTGAAATAAATAATTAAATCCATCACGGTTGGTGTCCAGGTTACGAAACAAAAAGGAATCATCTAGCAGAATCCAGAACCCTAGAAAATTCTAGAACCCTTTATTTCAGATATTAATACAGGGCCACTAGTCCGAAAAGGGCAGATTGATTTTGAAAGTGAATGAATAAATGTCAGTGTGAATAAAGAGTGGCATACTTGTGCTTGGTTATAATAAAAGTATTAGAAGAAAAGTATTGGAAATAAAAAGCGTTTTATTGTGTGAATTAAATGCAGTTTCAGTTTGCATAAAGGAAGTAAGTTTTATTTGCGAACCCTTAGTAAAATGGTACAATATGTTTGCTACCATCTTTATTTGGAATAACATGAAAAATCCAGTTGATGACTGAATCACGCAGTATTATTTTATATAATTTAAAGAAATTGCACTTCATGCTGCTTTGATTGCAGCAATAAGTGATTCTTTGTCCTCATATTGTCGGTCAGAATCGTAAACTTTACGAACCATCCATCCTCATACGTTTTCCATAATATTGTTGTATTTTGCCACGGGTTTGTAAATTAAACTTATTTCCTTTATTCAAACTGAAATTACAATTACTTCACAAAATAAAACGCATTTATTTCAAATACTTTTATTTCTACTACTTTTATTATAACCAGGCACAAGTATGCAACTCTTTATTCACACTGACATTTATTCATTCACTTTCAAAATTCAACTGCTCTTTTCGGACTGATGGCCCTGTATTTATATCCGAAATAAAGGGTTCTATAATTTTCTAGGGTTCTGGAATCTGCTAGATGATTTTTTCGTTTCGTTCAATTATTGCAGTAGCCTGGACACCAACCGTGATGGATTAAATTATTTATTTCACTCAAAGATGGCGCGGAAAGTTGTACTAATGTGTGATTGTTTATGTGGTGAATATGCCCAGTTATGTAAACAACCACACATTAGTGAAATTGAAATGCCGGAAGAGCAAGTAAGTACAACTGACATGACCAATATGATGGCTCAGCTGCTTGCCCAGTTTGATGACCAACGAAAAGAGCAAAAGAATATTCTTGAGAAATTTGAAGAACAACGCAACGAGCAAAAGAATTTACTGGAAAAAAAAAACAGAAAAAAAATCTTCTCGAACGATTTGAAGAACAGAAACACATCCTCGAAGGTAAACTAGATGCCTTTGAGAACAAGTTTGTTGCCCTTGACGATCGTGTTGAAAAACAATTTTCATCAACGGAAGCAAAATTCGAGAAGGTCGAAAATAAAACTCAGAGCATTACCGATGAGTTAGAAAAGGTTAGAAAAATGAAGGTTCGATCTAATGCCGATTTTCCAAAGAGAAAAGAAATGCATCTACCAACTTTTGATGGACAAACTTCTTGGTCGATCTACAAGAAGCAGTTTGAGGTAGCTGCAGCAACAAACGGCTGGGATAACGAAGACAAGTTTATTGCCCTGACGCTTGCCCTAAGAGGTTCTGCTGCTGAATTATTGCAAACCATACCAGCAGAACAGAACGGCAATTTCAGTGCTCTTGTTCAGGCCATTGATAAACGTTTTGGTGATGGCCATATGCAAGAAGTCTTCCGCGTCCGTCCAGCTCAATACCAGAGTCCAGAAAAGAGGTGAAAGTCTGCAACAACTCCAAACAGACATTGACCGGCTGGCGCACTAAGCATACCCAACTGTAGGAGATGAAATCAGAACAGGATTCCTTAGGAGTTCATTGGGTAAGAGAACTTGAAGTTGAGGAATGTTCTTAGCAGAGAGCTGAATTCCATAGAAGTCAGCGAGAAGGACCTGCTCGATGCTGGTATTGCAACAAAACCGGACATCTTCAGCGCCAGTGCAGATTGCCACCAAGAAGAGTCGCCTGTCAACATTGTGGAAACAGGAATAATACCCGCGATTAGGCGAGCAATAACATCATCGCTCCTGCTCGCCCTGGTTTCGATGGGCCCAGAACCACAATCCAAGTCTCGCAGACTAAACGAAACAATAAGAGTCTGACAGTGGACGCAACATTAAATGGCAAGAAACATGTGGCTACAATTGACACTGGTGCTACTGCCTCCATTAAGCGGAGAGACTTGGTCAAGATGAATTGGCTACATAACACCAATAGCTACCGTCTTAAAACTGCGACAGGTGAGGCAGCAAGAGTATATGGAGAAGTTCGTCTTAAAAGCCGTTTGGCAGAATTAGAGTTTTTGCACCTATTTTTGGTAGCAGACATATGTGATGAGTGCATAATTGGAATCGACTTTATGAAAGAGCACGGAGTGATTCTGGATATCGGTAAGCAACTGAGAGAAATTCCTATGGTTTATGGCAACGAAAACTCATCAACTCTAAGAACCGTCATCAAAGAAGACATATGCTTGCCTGCCTCTTCAGAAGTGTTTGTTTGGACGAAAATAGAGGGCGATCTAGGTAGCCATCGATACCTCATGGTGGAACCAGAGTCTGAGCAATCTTCCCAAAACATCATCTTAGGGAAGACTCTTCTGGAACCAAAGAACAACGTGATACCCGTACGGATTCTGAACATCAAACCGTACGAGGTCAAGCTCAAGAAAGGAGAAGTAATTGGAAAATGCGAATCTGTGACCGCAATAACTAAAATCACAGAAATGAATGCAAAAGAACCAATGGACCCTGGATAATTCAGCTCCATGAAAGCCAAAATTCTCAAGCCATCCAATCTAAGTCAACATCAGCTTAGTGTTGCTGGAAGCCTTCTTCATGAGTACACTGATATATTTTCTTCACTGAGTGGGCAGTATGGTCGAACACAACTGGTACAGCATCGAATCGTCACAGGTGATGCGAGACCGATTCGACAACCAGCAAGACGGCTCCCATTAGCCAAACAAGCCAAAGTTGAAGAAATGATATCGACAATGAAGAAAGATGGGCTAATCGAAAATTCCAAAAGCCCTTGGGCGTCAGCAGTAGTGGTTTTTGTTAAAAAGAAAGATGGAAGCACCTGATTTTGTGTGGACTACCGTAGGCTGAACGATGTGACAAAGAGAGACAGCTAGCCTCTGCCCAGAATCACCGATACATTGGATACAATGGAAGGAGCTCAATGGTTCTCGACGTTAGACTTGAAGAGTGGCTACTGGCAGGTAGAAATCCATCCAGAAGATCGAGAGAAGGCAGCTTTCTCAACCGGAAATGGACTGTGGCAGTTTAAAGTGATGCCCTTCGGACTGTGCAACGCTCCGGCAACATATGAGCGTCTGATGGAGTGTGTTCTTCAAATCATGCCTTGTATATTTGGACGATGTCATCGTTTACGGAAAAACTTTTGACGAGCATTGTGAAAACCTTAAGGCTGTATTTCAGAGGCTTCGAGAAGCACACTTAAAATTAAATCCAGATAAATGTGCGCTTTTCAAGACCGAAGTTAAATACCTGGGACATATCATCTCATCCCAAGGAGTAAAGCCTGATCCTGTGAAAGTTGACATTGTGAAGAATTGGCCAACACCACAGGATAAACATCAGCTCCGTAGCTTTCTTGGTCTAGCCACATATTATCGGCGCTTTGTCAAGGACTTTGCTGGAATCGCTAAGAGCTTGCATCAACTTACTGAAAAGGGGAAGCCGTTTAAATGGTCAGGTGAGTGCGAGAAAAGTTTTCAGGAACTCAAGCTACGTTTGTGTAATGCTCCTGTGCTGACCTATCCGACTCCTGGAAAACCTTTCATCATCGATGCCGATGCCAGTAACGTCGGAATTGGAGCTGTACTGTCGCAAGTCCATAAAGAACAAGAAAAAGTCGTCGACGCAATTATTGCGTCACCAGAAGGGAACTTCTAGCTTTGATTTTGGCAACAAAGCACTTCCATAAGTACATCTATGGACAGAAGTTCCTCCTTCGAATAGATCATGGTGCGCTTAATTGGCTTCTGAACTTCAAAAACCCAGAAGGTCATGTAGCAAGATGGATCGAGAGACTGCAGACATACGACTACGAAATTCAACATCGAAGAGGAAAGCTGCACTCAAACGCAGATGCATTGTCTCGACGACCGTGTAAACAGGACTGTAAGAATTGCACGCGTCAAGAAGAAAAGGAAGCGGTTGCCATCCAACGAATAAGAGCCGATCCCATTTACGGTTGGAGCAATGAAGAACTGCGGACTGCCCAACAAGAAGACTCGGTAATCGAACCCATTCTTGCATGGAAGGAACACGGAGAAAAACCAGAAAGGTGTGACATCTGCGATAGAAGTCCAGCTCTCAAAGCACATTGGGCACAGTGGGACTCACTTCATGTGCAAGAAGGAGAACTAAGGCGCAAATGGGAATCTGCAGATGGCAAGTCTTATCTGATGCAGTTGATAGTGCCTATGTCAAAGGTTAATGACGTTGCATGATGAAGCATCTGGAGGTCATTTGGGAGTCAATAAAACGCTGGAGAAGAAACGACAATGGTTCAACTGGCTACATGCAAGATATGATGTCGAAAAGTGGTGCCGAAAATGTGATACTTGTGCTGCTACCAAGGGACCAGGTAGAAAGCTTCAAAGTAAAATGCAACAGTACAATGTGGGCACACCTTTCGAAAGAATAGCAGTAGATGTCGCAGGTCCGCTTCCGGAGACCAACAGCAGAAACCAATACATCCTTGTAGTCACTTCAGCAAGTGGCCTGAGGCATTTGCCATCCCAAATCAAGAAACTAAAACAGTTGTTAATCAGATAATCGTTATTATTGTACTATTCGTATTAGAATGTCAGCCTATTAGGCTTGACCATTCTTTATTCCGTCAATTTCATTGAATTTTTGAACAACAACAGCAACTTAAATGCGCTACCACCAATTGTTTGGCTGGAGATATAGCTATTTCGTGCTTTGCCACTTTTGCACTCATCAGTCTTCTTTTTGTGGTGCTGAGCTTTAATCCAATTTTTATTTGAAAAACTTTTTATGCACACCATATGATGCGAACCTACGCATATCAGATTTGCTCAGTCTTAGCAGTCGTGTGCACTACGCACTCCACCGCTTTAGACCACTGACGTCACAGGTCGAGATGTGTTATTTGTTTATCAAATGCATTTGGAGCATCAGCATTTTTATAAGCGCCTTTAAGTATGCTGTCTTGTTCCGCCTCCATTTTTCTCCATACCTTATTTCGATAGACTACAATTCAAAGTACGTATCAAAGAGGGAGAGGTTGGAAGATCGGTAACGAACCAGAATATTAAGTTATTGTTGTTATTATTGTTCTGTACGTACTAGAATGTCAGCTTATTTGGCTTGACCATTCTTTATTCCGTCAATTTCATTGAATTTTTGAACAACAACAACAACTTAAAGGCGCTACCACCAATTGTTTGGCTGGAGATATAGCTATTTCGTACTTTGCCACTTTTGCACTCATCAGTCTCCTTTTTGTGGTGGACTGCTAATCGTGTGCACTACGCACTCCACCGCTTTAGACCACTGACGTCACAGGTCGAGATGTGTTATTTGTTTATCAAATGCATTTGGAGCATCAGTATTTTTATAAGCGCCTTTAAGTATGCTGTCTTGTTCCGCCTCCATTTTTCTCCATACCTTATTTCGATAGACTACAATTCGCAGTACGTATCAAAGAGGGAGAGGTTGGAAGATCGGTAACATACCAGACTATTAAGTTATTATTGTTATTATTGTACTATTCGTACTATAATGTCAGCTTATTAGGCTTGACCATTCTTTATTCCGTCAATTTCATTGAATTTTTGAACAACAACAACAACTTAAAGGCGCTACCACCAATTGTTTCGCTGGAGATATAGCTATTTCGTGCTTTGCCACTTTTGCACTCATCAGTCTCCTTTTTGTGGTGCTGAGCTTTAATCCAATTTTTATTTGAAAAACTTTCTATGCACACCATAGGATTCGAACCTACGCATATCAGATTTGCTCAGTCTTCGCAGTCGTGTGCACTACGCACTCCACCGCTTTAGACCACTGACGTCACAGGTCGAGATGTGTTATTTTTTTATCAAATGCATTTGGAGCATCAGCATTTTTATAAGCGCCTTTAAGTATGCTGTCTTGTTCCGCCTCCATTTTTCTCCATACCTTATTTCGATAGACTACAATTCGCAGAACGTATCAAATAGGGAGAGGTTGGAAGATCGGTAACGAACCAGACTATTAAGTTATTATTGTACTATTCGTACTAGAATGTCAGCTTATAAGGCTTGACCATTCTTTATTCCGTCAATTTCATTGAATTTTTGAACAGCAACAACAACTTAAAGGCGCTACCACCAATTGTTTGGCTAGAGATATAGCTATTTCGTGCTTTGCCACTTTTGCACTCATCAGTCTCCTTTTTGTGGTGCTGAGCTTTAATCCAATTTTTATTTGAAAAACTTTTTTGGTTCGTTACTGATCTTCCAACCTTTCCCTCTCTGAAACGTACTGCGAATTGTAGTCTATCGAAATAAGGTATGGAGAAGTATGGAGAAAAATGGAGGCGGAACAAGACAGCATACTTAAAGGCGCTTATAAAAATGCTGATGCTCCAAATGCATTTGATAAACAAATAACACATCTCGACCTGTGACGTCAGTGGTCTAAAGCGGTGGAGTGCGTAGTGCACACGACTGCTAAGACTGAGCAAATCTGATATGCGTAGGTTCGAATCCTAGGGTGTGCATAAAAAGTTTTTCAAATAAAAATTGGATTAAAGCTCAGCACCACAAAAAGGAGACTGATGAGTGCAAAAGTGGCAAAGCATGAAATAGCTATATCTCCAGCCAAACAATTGGTGGTAGTGCCTTAAAGTTGTTGTTGTTGTTCAAAAATTAAATGGGATTGACGGAATAAAGAATGGTCAAGCCTAATAAGGTGACATTCTAGTACGAATAGTTAGTACAATAATAACTTAATAGTCTGGTTCGTTACCGATCTTCCAACCTCTCCCTCTTTGATACGTACTGCGAATTGTAGTCTATCGAAATAAGGTATGGAGAAAAATGGAGGCGGAAAAAGACAGCATACTTAAAGGCGCTTATAAAAATGCTGATGCTCCAAATGCATTTGATAAAAAAATAACACATCTCGACCTGTGACGTCAGTGGTCTAAAGCGGTGGAGTGCGTAGTGCACACGACTGCTAAGACTGAGCAAATCTGATATGCGTAGGTTTGAATCCTATGGTGTGCATAAAAAGTTTTTCAAATAAAAATTGGATTAAAGCTCAGCACCACAAAAAGGAGACTGATGAGTGCAAAAGTGGCAAAGCACGAAATAGCTATATCTCTAGCCAAATAATTGGTGGTAGCGCCTTTAAGTTGTTGTTGTTGTTCAAAAATTCAATAATCAGATTATCTTCAATTGGGTGAGCAGGTTCGGCGTACCTTTGGAACTGCATTCTGACCAAGGAAGGAACTTCGAATCTAACATCTTTCAGGAGGTTTGCTCTTTCTTTGGCATCAAGAAGACGAGGACAACACCGCTTCTTCCACAATCTGATGGGATGGTAGAACGATTCAACAGGACTCTTAAAGAACATCTGTCCAAGGTTGTAGGTGACTGCCAACGAGACTGGGACCGCCATATTCCACTGTTCTTGATGGCCTATCGAAGTGCGGTGAATAGTTCAACAGGACATACAGCATCGGAGATCCTTTTTGGCACAACAATACGGCTGCCCAGTGAAGTAAAATTTGGATGCCAAGTAAACACATGGTGACCACACGGGTCAACAAGTGCAGACAAGTGCAGGATGAAAAATGACACCAACCACGTAATAAGATCGGGATCATCGTAAACTGCATAATTTATGACCCAAGCCAACATCATCTGCAACAGATAATGAAATGGTTTATGACCGACGACGCCGCTGATAGCTACCGCTATCTGAACCTTTTAGGAGAGTAGCCGAAATCTCAACATAATAGAAGGAAAGTTTAAAAAAAAAAATAAGTGTAAAAATATTTCCATCAAAAACTGATAAGGAAAAAAGAAATTGTGAATATTCTGGGAAAATTGACTTGTAAAGGAAAAAAGAATGGCAATGACACCAGAAAAACTGTCGACAGTAGTGAGTAGGTTGGTGGCTGACGACAACCGAAACAGTAGTAGGCGGCGAAGGCTTGGAGGTAGCAAAATGCCTACCACAATTCGATGGGAAAAATTTTGTTTCTTGGCGAACAGCGCTAATAAATGCTATGAAGGTATATGAACCCTGGAAGGGAGGGGCAAGATATTTTTCTGTAGTGAACATAGTTGGAAATAAAATAAAAGGGAAAGCGAACGATGTTCTCACCAGTCACGGAATACCATTAAATATAGACGCTATTTTAGGTCGGTTAAATTTAACATTTAGTGACAAAAGGCCTGTCCATATGCTTGAAACGGAATTAAGCCATATGAGACAAGATAAGAAAACCTTGCAGGAATTTTATGACGATGTAACGAAGGTACTGACGCTTATAACGAACAAGACGATAATGAGTTATGGTCCTAGAACTGCCGAAACAGAATGCCTTACCCAAAGGGCAAGACAAAACGCGCTTCGAGTGTTTGTTACTGGGCTTAACCAGCCCACCAGTTATATAGTGTTCTCTCTTAACCCTGGGGATTTACCTAATGCTCTAGCGAGAGCACAGGAAATAGAGTCTAATCAGACAAGGATTAGAAACGTAGGTCACAGTAACGATCGACATCAGTCTCGACAACATGGACCGAATCCATTGTCCGACCAGTCGAATACCAGGCCATTCCGCCAAAATAGAACAACGAACCACAATGACTTGCCCCATCAAAATAGACAGTTTACGGAACCCTTCCAACAACGGAATAAACCATTCCAACAGAATCGCCATTTTAGCAATTCTGGTAACAGTTATAACCGACCCGAGAGGATGGACACATCGAGTGGGAATTTAGTGCCCGCGAGACAAGATACGCCTCATAACTTTAGTAATAATAGACCACAATGGTCTAATGACACTAACAATAACAACCCGTTCAAGAGAGAGCGAACAATAAGCGATCAGATTGCTACAAATAAAGTTCCACGCCTCAATAACTTAAATGAGAGCGGTAATTTTTTAGAATAAGGCACGACTTACCATATATAAAAAGAACGGATGGTAGGTCGGGGCGCATATTTTATATTTTGATAGATACTAGAGCAACTCATAATTATGTAAAACCAGGTCTGTTCCCAAGTATGGAGCTTGAAACTCCATCGCGAGTTAATAGCGTCCACGCAACCACCATCATCCACACTTATCAAGACATACATATCATGGGAGTAAGGGATACATTTTATGAGCTTAACGAACTCGAGGATTTCGATGCGATTATTGGCATCAAATTATTAAGAAAAGTATATGGAAATATTAATATCAGGGACTCGACGTTGGAATATGATCAGGGCATGATACCCTTAATATTCCACGATAATTTAATAAACACTCTTAATATAAATAACGAAATCTCTACAAAAGCAAAACTAACTTTAATCTTAAAAAAATATCAGGGTGTCTTCACCGAGAACCCAAATTACCTTCCATACAACGCTCGTGTGCAATGTAGCATAGATACTACTATTGACACAGCTATTTGGACCAAAGGTTATCCATATCCACAATCAGTGGCAAATTTCGTTAACAAAGAAATCGAGAACTTACTCGAAAATAAAATAATACAACCCAGTAGAAGCGCATAAAACTCTTCTGTATGGGTTGTAGAGAAAAAGGGTTTCAACGAAGATGGTACGAAGAAGCATAGACTAGTCATAGACTATAAAAAGCTTAACTCTTTCACCAAAACTGAAAAGTACCCGATGGCGGAAACATCCGTGATGCTAGCTAATCTAGGCAAAGCTAGATATTTTACCACTCTCGATTTGTAGAGCGGCTTCCATCAGATTACACTGAAGGAAAGCGATAGGGAGAAAACGGCTTTTAGCGTTAACAACGGCAAATACGAATTCCTTCGAACGCCGTTTGGACTAAAAAACGCACCGTCCATTTTTCAAAGAACTACGGATGATATTCTCCGCGAGTATATAAGCAAATTGTGCCACGTCTATATCGATGACATCATCATATACTCAGAAATGGAAAAGGAACATCTCGAACATATTGAGATAATAACTAAAACCTTGAGCACGGCAAACATGAGAATATCGAGCGTAAAATCTAAATACTTCATGAAAGAAGTAGAATTTCTTGGGTACATCGTATCCTTTAATTGTATTAAAATGGACCCAGTAAAAACTCGATGCATAGAGGAATTCCCACAAACGCAGACTTTACGTCAACTAAGATCTTTCTTGGGGTTAGCTGGTTATTACCGTAAATTCATAAAAAATTACGCGATGATTGCCAAACCCATGACCAAGTATCTTAGAGGAGAGAATGGTAGAACTGGCCAAAATAATAGCAAAAAGGTAACAATAGAATTCGATAAGGAAGCCATTAAAGCATTCAAGATATTGAAAGACAAACTCTGTGAACAAGTTACTCTCAACCAACCTGATTTTACCGAAAGCTAACAAAGAAATATAACAAAACAATTCACACGGTGACAGACAAACGACCGACGGATATATTCCATAATTATATAGATAATAGTGACACAAAAGGTAAACTCCAAACACACCAACAAAAAATGTTAGGATATTTTAATAAAAATAGGAAAAATAAAACATATAAAGTAGGAGAAACAATTTTTGTTAACAATGGACAGAGAAGAAGTAAGAACAAACCTATATTTGGAAAAAAAATGAAAGAAAAAGAAGACTTAGGGAATATAGTTATAGATTCTAATAATCGGAAAATCCATAAAGATAATATTAGAAATTAAACTTACAGATGATGCCTCTTATACTAACGCTAGTAGCCTTAACTTTAGCGCAACAAATCACCGACTACACCAATGATGAATTTATTTTGATAGAAGATGGTGGAGCCGCAGTTTACGAAGACTTCGGGGAGATCTATCACGTCATCAATTTAACTACCTACTCCGAAATATTAGATAGATTTAGAGCCAAAAAGGAACTTTTAAAAATCATTAACCAGGAGCTAGAACTAGCCGACAAATAACTCAACGAACTATCTATAAGGAATGGCGAACGTAGAGGTATCAACGAATTAGGCACCCTTTGGAAATGGATCTCCGGTAGTCCAGACAATGATGATGCCACCAAAATCAATTTAAAGTTGCAGGAGTTAATCAAATCAAACAACAAACAAAAAAACATAAATAAGCAATTGTTCGACAAGTTAGACATCATACATAGAGACATATATAGTAAAGAGACAGCAGAAATTAAAATAATGAAATGTATAATTATAGAACTTAGAGAGATAATAAACACCATTAATTTAGGTAAATCAAATGTACTCAATACACTATTGTTAGATTTTGACAAAATAAAAAGCATTATGGAACAAGAAAAAGTAAATATATCCATAACAGACAAACTAGATGCTTCCATATTTAAAATGGTGCAAAAAAATAATATAATTGTACTATTTGTTAAATACCCCAAAGTAAAAGGGTTAGGTTACCATTATATAACTAGAAGTAATGATGTAAATGGTGGAATAATGATTATATTAAGTGAAATTGTTAAATATAAGAAAAAAATTTATAACTCCGCATGTAAAAAAGAACTCAACCACGATTACTGTAAGATTATTAAAGAAACAAGCTGTTTAACGAACCTTTTGAATAAATATAAAGCTAACTATACAAAAATCAAAGAAAGAAACGAACCTATAGAAATTATTAACGAAGAAAATATTGTATAAACAGGAAATCATAATGTCAATGAAATAAAACTAGCAGGAATCAACCTGGTTCAATTTGAAAATAATGTATCAATTGATGGAAAATTGTATTTTAACTCAAAAAACCAAATATTAGAACAAATTAAGTTAAATAAACCATCCCAAATCCAAATTCACCACATTGCCCCACTCTTAGGATTGATCGTCCCGATTTAATCCATTATTCCCACCGTTATAACGATGTAAACGGTCGCAGTGTACTACTTTAGGCTTAC
The DNA here is from genome assembly GCA_949320155.1 of Melangyna quadrimaculata. Classification (NCBI taxonomy): domain Eukaryota; kingdom Metazoa; phylum Arthropoda; class Insecta; order Diptera; family Syrphidae; genus Melangyna; species Melangyna quadrimaculata. The sequence continues at coordinate 19,396,548 of OX439486.1, forward strand.
CCCTTACTCCTCTCTGAATGCGGTAAACCACATCATTGATTCGCTTCCCAACGGTATATGGGCCTTCCCAGTTTTGTTGTAGTTTTGGTGACAGTGCCTTTTGTCGGTGAGGATTGTAAAACCACACCAGGTCTCCTTCTTGGAATCCCATCGTTGTTACACGGGCGTCGTACCGTGTTTTCATCCTATCACTAGCGGTTTTTATGTTCTTCCTTGTCCGTTGATGAATGTCAATGAGTCTTTCTTTGAGGTTATCCACATATTCATCTGACCTTTCTATGGCATCCAAATTTGACTTCACTAGGCAGCCGTATTGATGTGCCAAACAGGATCTTCGATGGTGTATGACCTGTTGAACTTCGATAGGCCATCAAGAACAATGGCATATGGCGGTCCCAGTCTCGTTGGTAGTCACCTACAACCTTGGACAGATGTACTTTAAGAGTCCTGTTGAATCGGTCTACCATCCCATCAAATTGTGGATGAAGCGGTGTTGTCCTCGTCTTCTTAATGCCAAGGAAAGAGCAAACCTCCTGATAGATGTAAGATTCGAAGTTCCTTCCTTGGTCAGAATGCAGTTCCAAAGGTACGCCGAACCTGCTCACCCAATTGAAGATAATCTGATCAACAACTGTTTTAGTTTCTTGATTTGGGATGGTTTCCGTTGTTGGTTTCCGGAAACGGACCTGCGATATCTGCTGCTATTCTTTCGAAAGGTCTTCTCTCGATCTCCTGGATGGATTTCTACCTGCCAGTAGCCACTCTTCAAATCTAACGTCGAGAACCATTGAGCTCCTTCCATTGCATCCAATGTATCGCTGATTCTGGGCAGAGGGTAGCTGTCTTTCTTTGTCACATCGTTCAGCCTACGGTAGTCCACACACAATCGGGTGCTTCTATCTTTCTTTTTGACAAGAACTACTGGTGACGCCCAAGGGCTTTTGGAATTTTCGATTAGACCATCTTTCTTCATTGTCAATATCATTTCTTCAACTTCGGCTTGTTTCGCTAATGGGAGACGTCTTTGCTGATTCGATGCTGTACCAGTTGTGTTCGACCATACTGCCCACTCGGTGAAGAAAATATATCAGCGTACTCATGAAAAAGGCTTCCAGCAACACTAAACTGATGTTGACTTAGATTGGATGGCTTGAGAATTTTGGCTTTCATGGAGCTGAATTATCCGGGGTCCATTGGTTCTTCTGCGTTCATTTCTGTGATTTTAGTTATTGCGGTCACAGATTCGCATTTTCCAATTACTTCTCCTTTCTTGAGCTTGACCTCGTACGGTTTGATGTTCAGAATCCGTGCGGGTACCATGTTGTTCTTTGGTTCCACAAGAGTCTTCCCTAAGATGATTTTTTGGGAAGATTGCTCAGACTCTGGTTCCACCATGAGGTATCGATGGCTACCTAGATCGCCCTCTATCGTCCAAACAAACACTTCTGAAGAGGCAGCAAGCATATGTCTTTTTTGACGACAGTTCTTAAAGTTGATGAGTTTTCGTTGCCATAAACCATAGGAATCTCTACATTTTGGTACTTCAACACTTGCTTACCGATATCCAGAATCACTCCATGCTCTTTCATGAAGTCGATTCCAATTATGCACTCATCACATATTTCTGCTACTACAAATAGATGCGAAAACTCTAATTCTGCCAAACGGATTTTAAGACGAACGGATTTTAAGACGAACAATGGAGGCTGTGGCTGCGGTGTCAATTGTAGCCACGTGTTTCTTGCCATTTAATGTTGCGTCCATTGTCAAACTCTTATTGTTTCGTTTAGTCTGTGAGACTTAGATTGTGGTTCTGGGCCCATCGATACCAGGGCGAGTAGGAGCGATGATGTTATTGCTGACCTGTTCGCGGGTATTATTCCTGTTTCCACAATGTTGACAGGCGACTCTTCTTGGTGGCAATCTGCACTGGCGCTGGAGATGTCCGGTTTTGTTGCAATTCCAGCATCGAGCAGGTCCTTCTCGCTGACTTCTATGGAATTCAGCTCTCTGGCAAGTACATTTCTCAACTTCAAGTGCTCTTACCCGATGAACTCCTAAGGAAGCCTGTTCTGATGCTTCCATAGTCAGAGTGAACGCTAATGCTCCAGAAAGCGTGCGTTTTCCAGCAGTTCGAATTGCTCGCTGGAGGTTGATGTCGGAAACTGCACGGACAAAAGCCTCCGTTGCTAGCTGGTTGGTAATTTCATCTCCTAAAGTTGGTTATGCTTAGTGCGCCAGCCGTTCAATGTCTGCTTGGAGTTGTTGCCGACTTTCACCTCTTTTCTGAACTCTGGTATTGAGCTGGACGCGGAAGACTTCTTGCATATGGCTATCACTAAAACGTTTATCAATGGCCTGAACAAGAGCACTGAAGTTTCCGTTCTTGTCTGCTGGTATGGTTTGCAATAGTTCAGCAGCAGAACCTCTAAGCGCAATCGTTAGGGCAATAAACTTGTCTTCGTCATCCCAGCCATTTGTTGTTGCGGCTGCCTCAAACTGCTTCTTGTAGATTGACCAAGAAGATTGTCCGTCAAAAGTTGGTGGATGCATTTCTTTTCTCTTTGGAAAATCGGCACTACCTTCTCAAACCTTCATTTTTCTAACCTTTTCTAACTCATCGATAATGCTCTGAATTTTATCTTCAACCTTCTCGAATTTTGCCTCCACTGACAAAAATTGTTTTTCAACACGATCGTCAAGGGCAACAAGCTTGTTCTAAAAGGCATCTAGTTTACCTTCGAAGACGTGTTTCTGTTCTTCAAATCGTTCGAGAAGATTTTTTCTGTTTTTTCCAGTAAATTCTTTTGCTCACTGTGTTGCTCTTCTAGAAGATTCTTTTGCTCTTTTCGTTGGTCTTGAAACTGGGCAAGCAGCTGAGCCATCATATTGGTCAGGTCTATGGTTGTACTTACTTGCTCTTCCGGCATTTCAATTTCAAATAAATGCCTTAAATCTTCCTGGAGACGAATAATGAGGTCATTTTTCGTTCCAGCAGTAGGAAGACCTCGCCTGTTAAGTTCTGCTTTAAGTTCAACACAATTCAATGCATTCACAATTTTACCCATTTTTTTTTATATTTTTGTATGTCACTTTTCACAAGCACCTTTCTTGTTTACTAATCCACACACTTAATTTTTCACCATCGATTATCTGAATTCACAGTCTACATAAGTTTTATTCCACTTTTTCTGACACCAATGTTGTATTTTGCCACGGGTTCGTAAATAAAACTTATTTCCTTTATTCAAACTGAAATTACAATTACTTCACAAAATAAAACGCTTTTATTTCAAATACTTTTATTTCTACTACTTTTATTATAACCAAGCACAAGTATGCAACTCTTTATTCACACTAAATTTATTCATTCACTTTCAAAATCCAACTGCTCTTTTCGGACTGGTGGCCCTGTATTTATATCCGAAATAAAGGGTTCTAGAATTGTCTAGGGTTCTGGATTTTGCTAGATGATTCTTTTTCGTTTCGTTCAATTATTCCAGTAGCCTGGACACCAACCTTGATGGATTTAATTATTTATTTCACTCAAAGATGGCGCGGAAAGTTGTACTCATGTGGGGTTGTTTACATAACTGGGCATATTCACCACAATATTTAGGTCCGGACAATACGGTGGCCATTGAAGTAAGGTAACATTTTTGTCGGATATCCAACTGTTAATGATCCTTGCGTTGAGGATTGGCACGTTTTCTTGTTGAAATGTCCATGGTATTAGTCCAAAGACATCGGTAAACTTAGGGAAAGTATCTTTCAGTATTTCCTTGTAGGAGTTTGCCGCCATTTTCAATGTGGGAAAGTCCAGAACAATTGTTCAAAACCAGAACATGAAAATAGTAATTATATCCGTCCGGGCCACCATAATTGAATTTTTTTCGTCAGAAAATACCACTTTGGCCCACTCTTCCTTCCACGTCATGTTCTTCCCACTCAAATCTATTATATTCTGTCTTCGTATTGGATTTAACGGTGGTTTTTTCTTCAATTTTATGCGCTTTAAATGTTGTGACCCACGAATAACACGTCTAATAGTGTTAACACTCGCTGTAATACCACTCTTAGCCTTGATTTTAGCAGCAGAGCCGCTTGAATTTGAACCAGTCTAATTATCTTTCTTCGGTCTGCTTCTGTTGTGGCTCTTGATTGCCTACCTTTCATATTTTTTCATAGTTTTCTTTATTTCTATGGTTCGACCAAACAATTTTCACACTTCTACTTATTTTTTTGGCAAATGTGCGTAGGTGAAACTTGTTTTCCGCGTGTACTTCTATTTTGGCTTTTTCTGCAGGGTTTAATGGTTTTCCGCGGCCCATCTTTTCTTTGATCAAACAATTATTATTTTTAATCTACACTACTATACTTTTATTATAACAATATTTTTTCTTCTTGCCGTAATCTATAGAGACAAAACGCACACTGTTTCTATTCAAGTGGCGCAAAAAAAAAAACAGTGTATTTTATGAAGTAATTAGAAAAGTGACAAAAAAAAAATAACCTTATGGTATTTTCCTGAATTATTCTATCCCTGCAGTTTTATTCGCAGTAGATTTCTCTGTTAGGAACTGAAACCAAAAGGTGAATGTATGAATTTACCAAAGCGCCACACGCTCTGATAGTAAAAAAAAAGTTTGTTTCTATTCAAGTGGAGCGGAGTGTACACATGTGTAGGTATGTAATAGTTCGGAAGTTATTCTTTAATTAAACACATATAAATATATCTAAGCTAATTTCTAATCAAACCCATTGAAACACAATAAAAAAGGCGCAATGAATAGCAATCGCGAGTTACACAGATTTAAACAAGAAAAAAAAAAAAAACAAAATTGAAACATAAATTTCATCATCCCAAATTGCTTGCAAGCAACAATAGTACGGTCAAGTAAGACTTTCACTGGGACCTAAATCTGAGGTTAGGTTTGAATTCACTATTCGATAGGGTATTGGTTCACGAGTCTAAAACCACATTTTGCAGAACTGTACCTAGAGTAATTTGGCCGCCATTTTGTTTTTAATATTAAATTTGAATATTGCTTATTACTCGCGCATTTTTAATCTAAGAAATAAAAGTTGTACTACAAACTTGTAGAAAATTAATTTTTCTACAAAATATGTTAAATAACTTTTTTCACTTATCACTCTTGTTTAAAAGTTATATCGCATTAAAAACAAAAATAATTTTTTTTTTGTAATCGCTTATAATTTTTTTTTTTTGTCACCCAAGTCAAAAAAAATGTCGTAACGAAAGTTATAGAACTTTTAATTTTCTATATTTTTTACTTGTACCGTTTCTCAATTGGAATAACGGTTCTCGCTCTGGACCGAATATACGCTCGAGCAATCCGCATGGAATAAGTTCTTTTTTATTTATTTAATTTTTTTTAAATTTTAATGCAATTAGTACAGTAACTATACACATTCACGTATGCGTCAAATTTGGTATTTCTGATTTTTTGCTGAGTTGTTCAGGATATTGGCTTAGTAAATAACCTAAGTTTTCGACCTCAAGCAGTGACGGCTTCATGGTTAAAAATCAAAAAAAAAAATTTAATTAAGAAACCGTAATAATAAAAAATATAGATAATTAAAATTTTTATAACTTTTGTTACGGTATTTTTTTGAATTTGGTGACAGAAAAAAAATATAAGCGATTACAAATTTTTTTTTTTTTTAATGGGAACTTTTAAACAAGAGTGATTAGCAAAAAAAGTTATTTAACATATTTTGTAGAAAATTTAATTTTCTACAACTTTAAGATCGAAAAAGGCGCGAGTTATAAGCAAAAATGAAATTGAGCATTAAAAACAAAATGGCGGCCAAATGACTCTAGGTGCAGTTGTGCAAAATGTGGTTTTAGACTCGTGAAACAATACCCTATCGAATAGTAAGTCAAACTTGACGTCGGATCTAGGTCCCAGCGCGCCATATATTGAAATGTAACTTGACCCGTACACCATTTTCATTCAAACAAAACATCCCTCACACTACCAGTCTACTTAACTTCCTTTGAGATTGACATTGACTGGTAAGGCAGACAGCATCAGCAAACGATCAGAAAAAAGTGGTTGTTATTGTTGTTGCCTTCCATTTATTTTAAACGAAAATGTGCCTCTTTAGCCCAGGCAAATTGTACTTTTTTTGGCAAAAAAATCCAAGTGAAGATTTTAAAACGCAATTGTCTTTATTTTGGCATAAGAAATTCTGTCACGAAAGACTATTGCCAAATCGTGTGCGCATCAATAGTTATTCAAGGTTTAATGTCGAAAATATCAGTTTATCGCATAAAACTCGGAAACGGTAAATGCTATCGAAAAGTGTTTCACACAAAACTTGTAGATTATGACATAATATACAAGTTTTGTGCAAAAATAAAAGTTTTAACAATTTTTTTCTTACGACCCACCGTTCAGTAGATATCGTCATTTCAAAAAACCGTAAAATGTAGAAAATGGTCGTTTTCACGCATAACTCCTAAATGGTTAACATTTTTGAAAACATCTGGATATAAAGTTTGTACATTATGTGAATCCCTACAAGAAAAAATTATTATTTTTTTCTCAGAAACAACCGTTTTAAGTATATAATTTTTTTTAATTTTTTGGTTTTTACGCTTAAAAGCACAAGTTGTCGAAAAAAAATCTTACTCTCAGTATAAAGATCTTAATATTCTCTGCAAAAACATATGAAAATTTTGTCCATACGAGTCATAAGTCGCAAGATATTATGACGTCAATAGTGTCAACTGTCAAAAAAACCGGGTTTTCGCATATATCTTTTAAACCATACTTAAATCGAAAAATTATATAAGCAATATTTTTACATTATGAAATATCATATGAGCATGCATTAATAGTATTTTTCTATAAGCCATAATTTTTATGACATCATTATTTAAATAAAAACACCAAAAGTCTAAAATACCTGTTTTTGGCTCTTTACTCTTAAATGACGAATTTTTCGGAAAATAATTTATGCCTATTTTGCAGACTTTAATATTCCCTAAAGGAAAAATTATCACACTTTTTTGCGAATAACGCATCAGTTGCAAGATAACACGACTTCAAAAATGGACAACTTTGAATAAACAGGATTTTGTAATAAAATGTATGTACAACTATATTTTCGAAGTTTCATCCTCGTTTTTACTAAGATGTTGGTTTCTTTATTTTTTAATATCTTGAAAAGTCAAAGTCCTAGAACCTTGCGGTTTTTAATTTTTGACTAAAAATTGACAAGAGCTTTAAGTTTTGAAAACAAAAGTTATATTTAATTACATACAATTTTGAAAAAAAAATTAGCTTGAAATTTTTTTTTAAATTTTATTTTTCGAAATTTTTAAAAAACTATTCATAAACGCAACTGAATTTAAAATGCAAATTAAAGAATAGATTTCTGGCTTTTCAAAAAGATATAGCAGGGCATTGCAAGCCTTACCGTTGTTTTAAAATTTTTTTTTCTGTTTTAAGTCAATATTTTAGAAAATTGCCCCTCCCATACGATTTTTTCTTGTCTTAACCCAACCTACTCGTTGCAGCTTTTTGGTGCACCTTATCACCCTGTACAAGCATGTGTGGAGAAAAATATGAAAAGTCATTTCATTCCCAAAAAGTTGACAGTTGCATGGAATTCTTTCCCACTTTCAATTTGACATAGTGGGTAAGTGTGCTCTTAGTAATTTTTAACCAAAGTTCTCTTTTATAATCTACTTTTTTAATAGTCTTTATCTTTATCTTTCAGTTGCCACTTAAGTCTGGAAAATGGGAACTAGTTGCAGGTCTATTGAGACTCACCTTGGCTGGCAAAGCAGACAACAAACGAATAACAAAAAGTGGTTGTTATCGTTATTGCCTTCCTTCGAAAATATACCTCTGAATTTCCTCACTCATAATCATCATTTCGTCCTTGTTGTTGGTTTTCATTCACAGTGCAAATAACATGCGTTCCTTTTCTTGGTCACACCCTTGTATATAAAATCCATAGTACTATAATGGACAACATTTTTTAGGGCGAACCACTGCCTGTGGTGGCGCCACTTTAGCTCGCGGAGAAAACCATTTTTGGGAGACAATTTTCGGCGGAGACTTCCATTTTTGGGAGGTTTGCATTTATCGGAGAATCGAGACTTATGTAGTTAGAGCAAGAGAAGTGTATTTTTTTCGATTCTAATAAGAATCAAATGGAGTAAGCGAGATTACCAATTGAAGGTTTTTTTTAAACGTCTATGATGAGAAAAAGGTGAAGAGAATAACAAAAACATGTTCGTATCCTCTTTGATTGAATCGCAAGATATTATGACTTCAATAGTGTCAACTGTCAAAAAAACCGGGTTTTCGCATATATCTTTTAAACCATACTTAAATCGAAAAATTATATTAGAAACATTTTTACATTATGAAATATCATATAAGCATGCATTAATAGTATTTTTCTATAAGCCATAATTTTTATGACATCATTATTTAAATAAAAACACCAAAAGTCTAAAATACCTGTTTTTGGCTCTTTACTCTTAAATGACGAATTTTTCGGAAAATAATTTATGCCTATTTTGCAGACTTTAATATTCCCTAAAGGAAAAATTATCACACTTTTTTGCGAATAACGCATCAGTTGCAAGATAACACGACTTCAAAAATGGACAACTTTGAATAAACAGGATTTTGTAATAAAATGTATGTACAACTATATTTTCGAAGTTTCATCCTCGTTTTTTCTTGTTTTTACTAAGATGTTGGTTTCTTTATTTTTTAATATCTTGAAAAGTCAAAGTCCTAGAACCTTGCGGTTTTCAATTTTTGACTAAAAATTGACAAGAGCTTTAAGTTTTTAAAACAAAAGTTATATTTAATTACATAAAATTTTGACAAAAAAATTAGCTTGAAATTTTTTTTTAAATTTTATTTTTCGAAATTTTTAAAAAACTATTCATAAACGCAACTGAATTTAAAATGCAAATTAAAGAATAGATTTCTGGCTTTTCAAAAAGATATAGCAGGGCAGGGTTGTTTTAAAATTTTTTTTTCTGTTTTAAGTCAATATTTTAGAAAATTGCCCCTCCCATACGATTTTTTCTTGTCTTAACCCAACCTACTCGTTGCAGCTTTTTGGTGCACCTTATCACCCTGTACAAGCATGTGTGGAGAAAAATATGAAAAGTCATTTCATTCCCAAAAAGTTGACAGTTGCATGGAATTCTTTCCCACTTTCAATTTGACATAGTGGGTAAGTGTGCTCTTAGTAATTTTTAACCAAAGTTCTCTTATATCATCTACTTTTTTAATAGTCTTTATCTTTATCTTTCAGTTGCCACTTAAGTCTGGAAAATGGGAACTAGTTGCAGGTCTATTGAGACTCACCTTGGCTGGCAAAGCAGACAACAAACGAATAACAAAAAGTGGTTGTTATCGTTATTGCCTTCCTTCGAAAATATACCTCTGAATTTCCTCACTCATAATCATCATTTCGTCCTTGTTGTTGGTTTTCATTCACAGTGCAAATAACATGCTTTCCTTTTCTTGGTCACACCCTTGTATATAAAATCCATAGTACTATAATGGACAACATTTTTTAGGGCGAACCACTGCCTGTGGTGGCGCCACTTTAGCTCGCGGAGAAATCCATTTTTGGGAGACAATTTTCGGCGGAGACTTCCATTTTTGGGAGGTTTGCATTTATCGGAGAATCGAGACTTATGTAGTTAGAGCAAGAGAAGTGTATTTTTTTCGATTCTAATAAGAATCAAATGGAGTAAGCGAGATTACCAATTGAAGTTTTTTTTTAAACGTCTATGATGAGAAAAAGGTGAAGAGAATAACAAAAACATGTTCGTATCCTCTTTGATTGAATGTTTTTTTTTCTTAATTTACTGATATGATATATGCGAGAAGAACAAGAGAAAGAGAGTAGACATACATAATGTTAGTCGTTTGCGTCGTCGTCGTCATCAACCTTGAAGCAAGGAATATAGTTTTTTTTTTTTTTTTTTTGTGGGAAAGAATAATGCGTGTAGGTATACCTACATTCGTATATTATCCTATAAGTCAATGGTTTAATGCAAAATTTGTAAAACAAAAATCAATTGTGGACAGGGTGAGCAAAAAACTGGTTCAAAGTAAGATTTTTTTTTTCAAATTTCAAAAAATAGCCGTTACTCGAGAACTGCTATGATTCGGTATGGAAAAGTTACAAAATTTCTCATAGGGTATGTCCTGGCCTTTCGCAAGTTTTGGTTTGGACCATTGTTAATGGGACACCCTGTATATGTACCTAGGTAGGTACATATACAGATCAGACTTGATCTCAATTTATTTTTAAATTTTGGTACACGAATTTGATTTCGGTATATTTGTGTTTACCGAGGCTTTTCTTTGGAACGCGGTACACAGCGTTAATTTTCGGTACTGTACCGGTCGTTTTGGTACAGGACCTTAGGGATATCTATATTTTTAAAAACTAAAAATCTTAAAACAACTTTTCTGAAAAACAATTTTAAAAAGTGAGAACGCCGGGATGCAACGTCAATTTTTATGGACTAAAGGCCGTTAAAAGCTTTAGTTGAATCAATTTTAAAAATACTTTTTTTTTAACAATTACCTTAAACTAGAGAACAAAAATTGGAAAAAAAATGTATTAATTTTTTTTCTCAAAATTTTACTTGACTAAATACTATTTTTTTCTTCATAAACTGCTTCAATTAATTTTTAGTCAAACACTTAAAACTAGAAGATCATTTAAACATTATAATCCAGGAAAATTAGACATAAATTCCTACAAAGTTCGGAAAAATTATATACAGGGTTTTTGTTTTTGAATCAGCTTTTTTATGGTGTTATGAATTTTTGAGTAAAAGTCCCCATCGATCCTAGCTCCGCGTCTATTAAAAAGAGGGGGTAAAAGGTCACAAAGCATGGTATTTCGCTGTTTTTGATCAAACAAAAATCGTCGACCAATGAAACATGACGTTAATATTTCAATTTATCATTGAAAATTAGGATCAAAAGCGTACCTACAAATATTTTAATAATAGGTGAAAATTCTTTCCAGCAGAAATGAAGTTAGAATTTTTTAAAACTCCAATTAGAAAATTGGTAGGCGATTGTCGACCATGAACCAAACAGAGAATTTCAAAGAAATTTCCCCAATTTTTAATTACCAAGAGTAACGATTTGGGTAATACCTAGATGCCCCTAAGACTCAACAACATGGTCACATAGTGGTAAGTTAAGAGTTCAAATTTCTCACTGAAAATCCTAAATAATGGTAGCCATCATTCCTATTAATTTCAAATTTATAAACACCTTAAAAAGACAAAAATCAGCGAAAAATAATCATAAACATTCAATTAAAATTTGGGTAGGTCTAGGTACCTACCTACCTACAAGTTTCTACCTAGATATTAATACAAATTATATACAACCATACCTACTTTTCTAGGTTAAAATAAAAAGCGACATACATAGCTAACTACCTACCACGAGCCATACTCATCGAAAAACAGCATCGCCATCAAACTCATAAATTATTGCATCACTCATATTCTTACCAACAGACCAAAATATCCAGAAAGCAAAATAAAACAATCTACCTACCTATTATGCCTTGACCTTCACGCGCCGCGCGCCGAGGCGCCGTCATCATTGTCTTCTTGCACACAAGACACCCAAAGCTGTAAAAAAAACCACCCCTTCCTCTTTAACCGCACAAAACCCAACAAACCTAGGAGAATACCCAAAATTTTATTTCACACTTTTTAATTCTCTGCACTTTTGCATAGAAAAGTAACCGACAAAAAATGTAAACCAACAAAAAAATCCCTTCTACCTATTTCACTCTAATTTATAAATTAGGCTATTCCTTTCCTATTCTTGCAAATAATTCTCCACAAAATTTAAATGTCTCCGTGAAATAGGGTTGTGAAATTTAATGAAATTCTTTTGCCCACTGAATGAAGATGTCAGTCCTTTCGACATTCACCATGATAGTACTATGGATTTCATATACAAGGCTCACACGATTTTAGGAACTTTTTTTAGTTCATTTCTGAACCTTTGCATTGTTTAAGTTTGTCATTTTTTCCCGCTAGATAGCATGATAAAGTGGACAAATCGGTTTAGAAACTAACTAAAAGCTCTATTTAGCAAAGACCTAAGCCGAAAGAGATGGTTGAAAATTTCACTTTTAATGGTGGTGCGAAAACAAACGGCTATCGAGTATTTTAAATTTGAAAAACGTATCTATGTACCTTTCTTAGTTTGCACTCGGAAATTCCACAGTCCAAACCAATATTGCGATCGAAGCGTTTAAACTTTTTGCTTATTGTATCAGCATACGAAGGTGAAGTGTGCTGTCGTTCAAGATGCGATCTTAGCAGATCTCTTTCCCTGGTGACAAAAGTACAATCTACTGCAGAAGCACAATGATAATGCTGCTGCATGGTGAGCGGGCAGCGAGCATCTGTAACACAGCAATTTTCGTTTTGATTGTAAATTACAAATTGTGAACTGGTTGGTGGGTGTGGAAAAGGTAAATCTTGGCTTGGTGCAGCTTCTTCTTTTGGCTGTCTGTGTTGCGTGATAAAGGAGGCAGAATGATCGTGGCAGAGTTGTTGTCCAGCTCCTGCTGCAGCGTCGAGATTTTCCTTACCCGTTATTTGTTTTTCTAGCTTGAAACTCGTGAATATGGCCTGAGGAGATTGTTGTGCCTGTTGAGAAAAAATATTAAGGAATTATCTAGAAATATTATCAGTCAAAAAAGGAGATGTCTACATTTTTATATACTTCGACAAAACGGTTCTTTGGTGGACGCCCACGTTTTCGATTGAAAAATCCATCAATCGTTGTTATTTGCATCGGATTGCTGGAGCTTGCTGTTTGGCTCGGCGCAACACCAGTTGTTGCTGGGTACACATCACGATTGTATCCGTGCATTCGAATGTGCGCAGATATGTCTAGAATATTATTTGGTGCCACAGCTTCACAATCTTTAACTATGCAATGCAAATGTGGTTCGGGGTGATCTTTCCAGGGACAGTCAATAGATTTTTCGGTATCTAATGATTGATCCTCCTTTTTTGGTGACTTCATAACCGTCAGTGCCGGACATTCTGAAGTGAAGAACCGCTCAATGACGGATGAAGTCAGATGGCTAGGTTGCAGCGCCATGTCATATTGAATGTGACTGTTGCTTCTTCTGATAACCGGAAACATTGAAATTTCAGGGCCACTGCCAGTTTTATTTAAAATTTCCGGCTTGTGGTATGTTTTTTGATTAAGGATCTCTTCGTGTCTCTTTTTCATTTGCTGCAAAAATTCTATCGAGATGACTGATGATGATACATCAGGAGATTCATGGTCTTTGTTCCTAAATATCGACTCTTGTTTTGGTGTTGAAAGAAAATTTGAACCGTCAGAGCTTGCTCTCGTGTTAAATGAATTCGATTCAAGATCTTTCAATTGCATCAATGATTTGCTAAAATTAAATGCAGGCATCTCTGCACTGGCCGATACTGTTGCTGCTGCTGTACTAGGATTTCCCATCAGAGCTGCTTTTACAGCTAGCATTTTATACCGGCAATAAGTTTGTTCGTTATCGATTCTCTCATGTTTTCGCTTATGACTCAACAATTGGCCACTAGAATGCAGAACATAAAAACAATTCTCTCGGGCGCAGTGTATGTGATTGCAAACTTTTGAAAATTTGCATTGTTTATAGGGACACGCTTCGTTTTTGAGAAATTTTTTAAAACCATCTCTAGCTAGTTTGAGGTCTTTGATGTGATAGGTTTTGTGTTTTTCTATTGATATAATGACGAAGACTGTACTTAATTATTATTTGGAGATAATAATTTTAAAACTTACCCATGTCAGCTTTGTTTTTGAATGTATACCGGCAATTATCACGCCTGCAATGGAAATGCGTTGTTTTTTGATCGGCAAACATGCAAAAATCGGCGCTGCATTTTTCATTTGCTCGAAATCGTTGAAAACTAATAATTTTGAAATTTTCGAGTTTTTAATTTTTCTTTTCTTAAATAAAAAATCAAAGTCTTACCCCTCTTTATGAATTGCTGAATCTTTTCTATGGAAATTGGAATGCATTTGAACGTCACTCGTGCTTATATAAACTCGATCGCAATTCGGTTGAAAACAATGATAGTGAGTTTGTTTGCGATTATGTTGACAATGAACATGAAAAGTCGCACTGCAATCATCTGATGATGAAAAACGCATAAAACCATGATTTAGACTTTCCACTCGTTTGCGATGCCATTTAACATGACGTATGACTTCTTCTTTCTTTGATATAACTTTTCCAAAGCACGGATAATCATGGCAATGATAGTGTTCGCGCAGACTTTCCAAGCGGCACATTTCGTTCAGGCACTCGAGGTAAGATGTGAATTTGTTCATGTTTTGAACAAAATCCGCTGCAAAAATGGAGTTAAATTATTTTCAAAAAAAAAATAAAACATCTATCTTTTTTGTTTTTTGTTAAGTTTAAAACAATAGTTAAGTCCCCTGTCACACAGGGAAACCAGTTGCTGGAGATTTTTTGAAGTTTTCCTTTAATTGCCCTGTAGCTTTCACCCAAAGAAACCAAATTGCCAGAGATTTTTGTTGTTACCCAAGAAACGCACATTATGGACGGTGTGAGAAGGAATGTGATAAAAAACTCTTCAAATCGTTGACCGGGGAGATTTTTTTCTATCCCCTTACTCCTTGCCCTTCTTGCCTACAAACTCCCAGTTGCTGGCAACTCACTTTCCTTGTGTGAACAGAAAAATACTAATACAACTAAAAATAATAATCAATAACTTATAATTTATTGTAAATCATATTTCACAAGAAAAAGTCTTTAACAGAGCTGTAAATGGTTGATTACATTTTAATTACCCATTAAATTGATTTTTGATTGATATAGTCTGAGAGTAAGATTACCGTAAGATTACCTATCTCATCGGGAGACCGAAAAAAATGGTCTCCAATCAGTAGTACTTTTTGTTACATTCACAAAACCACTGGTTGGGCGAACATTTTCAGGGAATATTAGACGGTACAGACTTCCGGTACGGTTGTTTGATCACAACCTACCATCAGGACAATGAAAACATTTATTGCTATGTGTAAAGTTAGCAGGGAAACTCTGAAAATTTATTAAATTCATAGCCCTTAGTTGCTTATTTATTGCTAATTTCTTGCGAAACAAAAATTAATTGCGCTGTTGGATTTCGAGATACGGGGTTACCTGCTAACTTGACGTCAAGATACAATGTCAACTTTCTCAAAAATGTAGAAAAACGACCCGGGAGTGGATAAATGTTTAAAAATAATTTATTGCTAATTTGTTGCGGAGAAAAAATATTACTTTTTTGTTTCGTTTGGAAGATGCAGGGTTACCTGCTAACTTGACGTCAAGTTAGCAGGTCAACTTTCTCAAAAATGTAGACAAACGACCCGAGAGCGGATAAATGTTTAAAAATAATTTATTGCGGAGAAAAAATATTACTTTTTGGTTTCGTTTGGGCGATACAGGGTTACCTGCTAACTTGACGTCAAGTCAACTTTATCAAAAATGTAGACAAACGACCCGGGAGTATATAAATGTTTAAAAATAATTTATTTCTAATTTTTTGCGGAGAAAAAGTATTACATTTTTGTTTCGTTTGCGAGATACATGGTTACCTCTTGACGTCAAGTTAGCAGGTCAACTCTTTCAAAAATGTAGATAAACGACCCGGGAGTGGATAAATGTGTAAAAATAATTTATTGCCAATTTATTGCGGAGAAAAAATATTACTTTTTTGTTTCGTTTGTGAGATGCAGGGTTTCCTTTTGACGTCAAGTTAGCAGGTCAACTTTCTCAAAAATGTACGACCCGAGAGCGGATACATGTTTAAAAATAATTTATTGCGGAGAAAAAATATTTTTTTGTTTCGTTTGCGAGATACAGGGTTACCTCTTGACGGCAAGTGAGCAGGTCAACTTTCTCAAAAATTTAGATAAACGACCCGGGTGTATACAACTGTTTAAAAATAATTTATTTCTAATTTATTCCGGAGAAAAAATATTACTTTTTTGTTTCGTTTGCGAGATACAGGGATGACAAAGACTGAAAAAAGGGCACGACTGGATCGAACAAACTTGCTCTCGTAGCTAGAAATTGATGATATACGTATTTATTGGTTCCATAATATTATTTAATCATTAAAACAAATTGCAACCCGAATTTAATGCAATTATTTTTATAAACATTTATATATAATTTAAAAAAAAATTGAGAGACACGTTTCTGAAAAATCGATTTTTCAACAAACAAAGATTTTTTTTAATCAAAAAACATTTTTTTAAAGGCTTCGATATAAAATATTACTTATTCTTTTAAGGAGCATCTGTATAAAAAATATATTTTTAATCGGTTAATTAAATAATGAGAAAGTCGAAAATATTAAAAGTTGTTCCATGGGAAGTATTGTTAATAAGAACCCAAACAAAAAATATTTTCTTATTAAAAAGTAGAATATACTAATTAAATACCACGCACATCTTTTTATCAAAATTCTTGGAGCCGTTATCGAGAAAAATAAGTTTTTTCTTAACGGTTTATCAACATAAGTATGGAAGGTACCGTTATTTTTGATTTTAGAAAGATGATTTTTTCAAGTATTCTACAAAATAATAAGAAATTATTTTACACCTAGTTTTAAAAATATTAACCAAGTCGTTTTCGAAAAAAAAATATTGATTTTGTTTTTAAATTTTATTTAACAGCCGTTTAGCCTGTAGGGGCAGGGGCTAGGACAGACACACAGATTTGCGAGACCCACTTTTTTCGCGTTCTCTATAATCGTTATAATAAGGAAAATTAATATCTCGAGTTTTTTACGAATCCATAACTTGCGATATCGTAAATGGATACCGCATTAGCGCGAAAAAGACCGAATACCTATGCTGTCCATTTTCTGATCCACACAGGTCCATTCCGGACATCTATTTGAATGGAACAGTGCTTCCTAAGTACGAAAAGTTTAAATATCTTGGATCAATGATCAATAGCTACCTATATATAGAAGTAAAAACTGACTAAATAGTTTCTGCATGTGCGCGCACTCTCATATAAAAACATTGGATTCATTTTAGCAACCAAACAGTTTCGTGACTGAAAGTTGAATGTGCGTGCTTAGCCCAGTTATTCAAAAAGATAACATTTAATATTTGTAGATATGCGCATTTTTTTCGATAACTAATTTTATTATTATTTCAAAATACCTATTTCAGCTATTTATTTTCTCGAACGATATAAAAATATTTTCGAAGCAATACTATAGGTACATCGTCAATGTCTAGCTGCATTCTAGTTAGGTACAAGATCAGGTGAGTGCGATCCAGTCGTGTACTTTATTTTTTTTCTGTGCGATATCTACCTTAGAGGTTTTCGATAAATTTTGGTGTCACATGTTCAAAATAGTCATCGTTGATCTTGTAGAGGATTCCCACATTTCTAGTATTTCTACGTCCCAGGTTTTTTTTAAAAATGGTACTTACAAATCTACGGCCATTTTTAATGTAAAAAATACACGATTTTTCAAAGTAAAAAAATGATCAAGCAATTCGCGTATCAAACGTGGTTTCATCGACATTTTCTCCCCTATTTTTGAGATTTTGTAAAAATTCAAAATACTTCTTTTCAAAAAAATGCACCGATTCATCCATGACCATGAGTCATAGTGCCAGTACTTTACTTTGATGAATCGGTGCATTTTTTTATTTAAAAAAAAAAGCATTTCGAATTTTTATAAAATCTCAAATATAGGGGAAAAAATGGTTACAATCCATTTTCAGACTGATATCTCAAAAACTAGAGCCGATGACGAAAATGGATGACGGATTTGAGTTCAACACACAAAATTACTTCTATAACGAGTCTTACTGTATCGTTCCCGAATCCGTGTAGGCCTTGCTTTAAAATCGAGAAAATCTTGAAAATCAACCGATTTTTTGGCCAATTTCAGCCATTTATCGAGTAAAAAGAAATATTTTGAAATTTTGAGAGAGAATAACTTGTGTTATTTTATTAATATTATCCTTAGAGAAACAAAACCAATATTTTTAAGTCGGTGAAACCATGTTTGATACGCGAATTTCTTGATCATTTGCATTTCTTGACTTTGAAAAAAACGACGTGTTTTTTAAATAAAAAACGGGCGCGGGGTCTGGAAATACCATTTTTTTTTAAATTTCCAGTCGTAGAAAATCTTGTTTGGGTATCCTCTGCAAGATCCACGATACCCATGTTTAATAGGTATGTGACAACAAAAATTTATCCGACACCCGTCGTAACCTACCAATATAGCTACCTACTACACTGGGCTTAGTATAAACTTACTCGCTGAGGATGACATCTTCGAAATAGGGGGGGGGGGGGGTTGAACAAATTTCGGGGTGGGGGGCATTTAAACTGAAAACTCAAAATTAAGAGTGAAATTGTATGGCGAGGAAGTTAAATTCATACATTTCAGGGGGGGGGGTTTGAACCCCCCCTGCGTTTGCGCCTGTCACTGTTGCATTAAAAGAAAATCCTAATTTTGTTTAAGAACAAATGAGAGAACAATTTGTCTGTCACTTGAAAATCTAGTATCTGGCCACTTGGGCGGTTACTAGTACACAGGCTTTTACTTTGTTCCATAATTTTTTGTTGGTTTTATTATTATTTATAGTATTGCTTTTAATAAAAACGTTTTACAAAAACTCGATTCACTCACATATACCGGTTAAAATAATGTTTAAACTTCACTCTTTCCAATTGCCATTCGCAGTTCGGTAAACCTTCACAAGTTCTAATTTTTTTACTGACAAATTTATGAGGCCCTGATTAGCCAAATTTTACCAAAAGTTTAAATAAGCCTGAAATAATTTAAATATTTTATTTTGATATGCAAAAAGTCTTTGGAATTCTTATTATTGGACATTAACTGAAAAGTGGCCGGATACTAGTGAGTGGCCGGGTACTGGTGCACCTACCCTATTCAGTTTCAAAGTTATCTCACTCAAATGTTGTGAAACTTTACATTAAAAAACATATTCTTAATTTTTATTTTTATTTTTATTACTAACTTTTTTCATTGCTTAAATCTTAATTAAAAAAATTATTCTCGGTCAGCTTTGTGGCACTGTACTAACTCTCCCCTATATTTTTATAGACAAATCCCTATACTTAACTAGTTACAGTAAGAGAGGCGGGGCAAGCACATTCTATGAATGGATATTCAAAAAAAAAAACACCACATTCATCAAATTCACTTGTTGCTGCTGCTGGTTGCTGGTTGCTTTAGCTTAAACCAAGAATATTTTTTTTAAACCGACACACATTTCATCAGCCAACAAGAAGATGGGTAGAGCTGTGCAGTGTGACTAGGGTTGCCAGAAATATTTTGGTGAAGCGAGCTCTCGAGAATGAATCCCGGACTTTTCCGGACACATATGGATAAAAAAAGGGTACAAATCTAGGAAAAAAATAAACATATATTTATATATTATATATATATTTATATATTTGTTTTTATAACATTTGTTTAAGGTAGTTCAGGTGCTTTAAATATCCATAAAATTAAACAGTTTACAGATAATTACGTCATCCTTACATTAACCTTAAACTGATACATATGAAGTTATATATGCTGCAAACTAAAAACACAAAAGTATAGTCAATATAAGTTTTGACATTACGAAAATTTAATACAGGCACAGTTCAACCCCCTTGTTTTTGAATTTAATTTCTATTAATCCAAGAAAAAAGTGTGTTAGGGCAATGGAAATTCTGCTTGCAGTTTGAAACATTTGTTGTCCTACGAACGTGCCTATTTACTATATTTTTTCCTTAATTTGAGTGGCCGCCGATCAATTTTTATGCACAACATTAACAGCCTTATTCATAAACGAATTACAGCGAATGCTAAGGATTCTTTATAATGCCTCTGAACGCAAAAACGTTATTCATAAACTTATGCAACGTTGAATAGAGGAAATATAAGCTAAACGCGTGTGGAGGTTGTTTAGTATCGGAATGTCACTTTGACTCACACACAAAATATAGATAATATTGGGGGCGCTTATTTTTGCGGTGTTGAAATCACACTTTCAAAATATCTTATAAAATTAAATACAGCAGTTAATAATGTTGGCTTTGTTAATTTATTGTACATTTTAATTGGGATATTGTTTAAAAAAATTGACAGTATTTTTTTGTACACTTTATTTTATAGAATCTGCTTTATGAATGTGCAAACTTTAAAGATTTTTCATCAAATTTTATAACTTTTGCAAATGCTCGGTGGCATGCGTGAATTCAATAAAATTATAACAAAATCACCTTTATAACTTTCACGGGAAAATACAAATGAAATTTAAGCATTACTGAATAATCATCACCCTTAAAAACTATCTAAAGGCCAAAAAGAGTAAATGTCCGGGAAAACCCAGACGGGTGGCAACGCTAATTGTGACACGACGGACGCACGTTCGGAGACGGGTCTGCAAAACTCGGACCCGAGACCGGCATCTCCTCATCTTCCATAAAAATGAAGAAAAAATATGAATAAAACCTCAGAAGTCAGAATTTATCCACCAATTCAAGCCAATAAAAGGCTTACTATATAAATCGTGGGAATATTAACCCAACTTTGATTTTCTCAATTGAAACAAATTGAGTGTAAGTGCTATTTTCTGTTTCTAGTATTTTTGTTTGCTTTCCTGTGAAGAGTAAATCATTCGCCGCCCGACGACGACTCTGCACCGAATATGATGATCGGTGACGAAAGTAGGGCGTAGGGGGAACAGAGCACATAACATAACATTTCTATCCATTTCAATTTATGATTTTTTATTTGATACAACAAGGGAAGTTCTTTATGTTTTTTGTATTATTTTAAATGATCTTGATTTTATAATTGAGTGACCTCGTTTATATTTTTTTCGAATTTTAGTAAATCTTTCAATATACTTACGGTGCATAGTTTTTTCATCGATTCCAGAACGAAGCTTTGATGTGTTCAAATTCTACAAAGTAAAAAAAAATTAAGAAAAATTAATACGAGTACATCTGATATTATGTAGATATGTATCAATCAACCTCATATTAATCTGCATCTTTCAATCCTAATAAAGACATGAAAAGAATATTTTTCATACCTGCATAGGTACATACATATGAATTTTGGTTCATAGGGTTTTTATAAATTTACACATAGGTATGTACATTAGTGTGTCCGTTATATCACAAACTCATTTTTTCGATTATTGCACCCCCAAATCGAAAGTATAAGTCACAAAAAAAGATTCTGCATCAAAAAAAAAAAAAAAAACGGGGTCATTAACCCGTACCTATAAGGCCTTACTTGTATGGAGAGCTGGCCCAGCTCCCATAAGATCGACCTTTATATCATATATCAGCTATACATATTTATACATTCATATAAGTTAACCACATGTCCAAATTAGCTGTGTGGCGGAAGTTATTAAGGCACCTTTTATGAATTGCTGGTCGCAAAAAATATTTGGCGAATATGACTTTTGGCATTATCGTTTATCGCAGACGCCTACTAATATTCGGTTAAAATGTCAAAAATGTGTTGAATTGAAAAACGTTGCAGTTTGCTATTCTTAAAACTACAACATAAGTGATTTCAAAAACGCTCGACTTGAGGCGAACGTTTGACTCGCGAGTCTTAATAGGGCCCTTAATTTTGAATAAATTGGGTTCAAAGATCCCAATTCTATACTTTCATTGTTTTTCTTTAATATTTTGTGTATTTTTCGTTCGATTTAAGCCATTTCTTTGAGTAAAGTTTTTTGAACACTTAACACAATACCTGATTTTGTTTGTTCAGATTTCTAACTTACTTGGAAGTTATTGAAATTGCTGCGATTTGTCGAATTGATCATTTTTACATATCTTCACAGAGGTCTCTGAAATCAAAATTTATCGTACGTTCGGGGTACTTTTTTCGTCCACCATACCTTGAGAACGAATATAGATATCGCCTTGGGATGAATTTTATTTTACAGATAATGACGTCATAACGTGCTGAAAAGGTTTTTTAACAAGTTCAACTAACCGATTTCTTACTACAGCAACTTAAAAAGGAGCTGTAACATATCATTCAAAACTTCAGCAGTTGAAAAATAACTTTTGTCTCAAATATTTCAAGAACAAATAATGATTCTGAACCCAGCCTTTTTTTCTACACAAAATGACGTAGTCAACAACAGGTAATTTGTTCAAAAAAATTCAATAGCCAATTGTTTTAGAGAAAAAAAAATGCAAAAAAAAAAACTCTTAAACATTTTGTTCAACTCAAATATTTTAAGAAGAAACAACAATATCGACTTCAAAGTTTAACCAAAAATAAACACAAAAAGATTAAATTCAAAATGTTGCCAAAAATGAATTTTTAAAAATGTGTTAATTTGAAAAAAATCAAAGTTTGAGATTTAATTTGTCTTTTTAAAATAAAATGAAATTGTAATTTTATCGAAATATTTGAACAAAAATGTTTTATTTTTGTTTGATTTGGAACTTCTTCATTGGGTTCAGACGGTTATAACTTTCTATCTAAGCATATGTTTGGCAATTTGTATACCTTTTTAAAAATTGCAGAAAAATATACAATTTTCGGAGGATAAAACATGTACTAAGCCGTACGAATTTTGATCAGGTGGCTCTTCAGAAGCTTGAGGTCAAAAATTAACTTTGGAAAAGTTCAAGCTTACCTAATCAATTGTAGGCAAATAATGATGTCAATGAAAAGTATTTTATTCAGTAAAATTATTATAACTATTAAAAAATGTGTAAATGTGTGAAAATTGTAAAAAACAAAAATCAATTATGCACAGGGAGAGCAAAAAGTAGCCGTTACGCAAGAACCGCTATTATTCGGTATGGACAAATTAACAAATTCTGATAGAACATTACCTGGCCCTTCACCAGTTCCAGTTTGGACCATAGGTACATGGGACACCATGTACCTATAAGATTTTTGGGACATTTAAAAAAATAAAATCTGGTATGCCAACTTTTAATATTTTATAAAATACATACATTTTAAAACAAAATACAAAAATTAATTGCTCCGTTTTCAAGATATTGAATTTAAAAAAAAAAAAATATATTTTTTTAAAAAATGCAAAACATATTTTTTTTAAACTTTTGTATGCAAAATTGTTTTAACTAAAAAAGTTCTCCCCTATATAAAGATTGGTTGAAATGGGTGTAGGCATTAATGAGAAATTTGATAATCAAATTATCGGTTATATGATAGGTACAGTTAATAAACGGTATGAGTCATATAAAGTTTTTGTCTCTCTTTTAAACAATCGACTTTGTGAATGAAGAAACCACTATAAGAAGCTCAAAGAATTTCAAGCAGGTTTTAGGAGCGGGTATTCCACCTGTGATAACATCTTTGTTTTAAGAAGCACGGCGGGAACCTACAGAAAAAGATGTTATACGTATTCTTCGTTGACTTCAAGGCAGCCTTCGAAATCATTGACATTGAAGTTTAGAAACGTGTTAGAAAAGCTGTATGATGGGAACCGGGCATCGGTATGGAATAAAGATGAAATGTCAGACTATACTTCGAAACAACAATGGGAGTTAAATAGGGGTACCCCCTAAGTCCAAACCTCTTTGCTCTATTCGACTTTTTGCCAATTGAGTTTGCTAGAATGGGGATTAAAGCCCTCCTTTTTTCTGACGACGTTGTC
This sequence comes from Melangyna quadrimaculata, assembly GCA_949320155.1. Lineage (NCBI taxonomy): Eukaryota > Metazoa > Arthropoda > Insecta > Diptera > Syrphidae > Melangyna > Melangyna quadrimaculata. The sequence continues at coordinate 19,420,319 of OX439486.1, forward strand.
CTTTTTGCTTATTCACCGGAAACACTTAAACTTATGATCAATCGACTTGGTGTATATTGCATGTTGTGAAATTTGACGGTTAACTTAACCAAATCAAAAGTGATGGTGTTTAAGCAGGGTTCAGGCAGAATGTCCAGAAATAAGAAGTGGAAATTAAACGGCGAACCGATCGAAGTCGTGAGATCCTATAAATATCTTGATGTTATTATAACAAGCAATTTAAATATGGCAAACCACCTAAAAAAAATAAATACATCGGGTGGCACAACGGCTCATGAAGAACCAGGGCCTAGTGACTAACAACTCGCAACCATTCCTGTGCGGCAGGAATTGAAGGGACCTACAATTTTATGCCGAATCCGAACGGCTAGACGAGAAAGTGATACTCTTGGAGGATTTGTCAATTCCTCGCCCTGAAAAAAACTTTTTAGTTTTTAGGTGGACGAGGCTGGGAAGCGAACCCAGACTTCCAGCGTGACAGTTGAACGCACTAACCATTACGCTACGGGCTACTACAAACCACCTAAAAGATAATCTCATAAAAGCTAAAAGCACAATAAGTGCTACATGGAAGAAATGCTTTGGAAACAACCTAATTTCTCACAGCGTAAAGTATGAAGTCTTTGTATCAGTCGCAGAATCCGTACTGATATATGCGGCGCAAACGTGGGGGTTTGAAAAATATACTAAACGGTAGAAAAATTGTAAAAATTGTAAAAAGATGCTTCAAAGTACCAAGCAATACAAATAATTAAATGATAAATATTGAAAACGGATTTTCACCTTTGTTTATTAAAACACTTAAGCTTCATATTGACTATTTAGTGAAAGTTCTTTGCATGCCACATGCGATGTGAACCTTAATCTTTGCCTGATGCAAAGTAACAGAAAGGATATCGAGGATATACTTTATAACATATTATATAAAGTTGACGAAAATTATAGAGCCGATTGTATCACCAAGGCGACATCTTCTGTTCATATAGATATTTACAGCGCTCTGGATCACAACCTATGCGAAAAGAATTATTTTCGGGCCGAGAATAGTCAAAACCTAATAACAGCAATATTTAAAATGCGAGGAGAGTTGGTAAGTTTGAACTTCATCCCCCATCGATCGCGACGATTTGCCAATTATTTGAAGTCTTTGTAACCTGACTGTCAGAGAAGAAATCATACATTTCATCGGAAAGTGTTCTGTCCTGAAGGAAGTAAGAGGAACTTTTCTGGGTAGTAACCTGAAAACGGTACCAGAAGTGCTAGCGATGCTTAAATGCGAAGGAAATATATATCAGCTTTACAACTATTATAGAAAAGCACTAGCTTAGGGGCCAGTTATAGCCCATCAGTAAAAATTTTCTTTTGCATAATTTCATGTGTTATAAAAAGATTTGAAACATAAAAATGGCACGAATCGATGGCAAATCAATTAAAATATTTTTTTCTGGCAAAAAATAATCCCAAGGAAGAATAATTTTTGTAAAAAAAGCATTTATTTATTTTACTGATGAAAATTCCTTTTACTGACAACTCACAAAAAATGGAACATTTCGTTTCAGTTTTCTGTGTTCTATTTTTTTACTGTTCCACTCCATCAGTAAAAAAATTACTGAAGCAATTTACATTATTCGCGGTTTGGTTTAAAAAAAAAAAAAAACATTAAAGTTTTTTTTTTATTTTTTTTTTTTTTATTTATTTATTTTATTTTTAATATATTATTTATTACATTATTATTTAATTCTTACGTAAGGCCGCTGTCCATAGCAAGGCTGCACCTTATTGTAAGAAGTGAGAATTAGCACTGAACTTAGAAATATATTTAACTTAGAATTAAACCTTTGTCTGAAGTGCTTCCCGTGGGATAGGAATGCACTTGTTTACAAAATATTCATATTTCATTTTCGTTAGTGAAATATGAATACTTTGTTATGTGTTATGATGGCGAACGGGGTAAAGGGGGTGTATCCGATTTGGATAAGTTTTGCAAGTTAGCAAAAATGGCGTGGGAAGCCGTTGATGAATTTGAAGTGCCGTTAGGCGAGGGGGCGTTTGGGGAATAGTGGATTTAGGGTATAGGGTGAAGTCTCAGACGTAACTCCTCCCCCCTTAGGATTGTGCTCCGCAGATTCACTATTTTGAATATTTACTTTAATTTTATTTTTTGTGATTCTTTTTGTGGAACAAATTATCAAAAATACAATTATTAAACTCAAAATTAAAAGGTTAAAACTATAATGTATACTCGTATTTATCTTATGCTTAAATTTAATTTCTTCGATGAGCTTTCGATTTTCTATTTGTTTTACATTTATTTCAGCGCTCGAAAAATTCATATCAACTGTTTTAATTTTTACGTTACTTAAGTTAGGTATTATAAAACTTTCATAGTATATAAAATTTTCGTACTTAATATTATTTATGTTTATTACACAATTTTCAAATTTAATAGCATAATTGCCCATCAATTCTAGTTTAAAATTATTACAGTTTTGTTCAATAATTGTTTTAGGCATGTTTTTAATTATTAAAATATTATTTGCTAATTGTTTGATTTCTATATTTTTGTTTTTTATAAAATTACAGCTTGTATTTTTATTGAAAATATTCTTTATACATTCATCATCAATGATTTTTAATTCATCTTTTCTTAAAATTTTGTTATCATCTTTATAATTAATTTTTCCATCTGTTATTATTGTTTTGTAATTAGAGTTAAGTTCAAGAAATTCTAAATTTGGAATTGGTTCTATAAATACACGGTAAAATTTTATATTACTATATATTGGGATCATTATAACAAAGATTATTTGGTTTTTGTGAAATATACTTGAACTTTTGATATCTTTAAAATTTTCAAATGTAACATTAAAATTTTCAACTTCTTTTGGTGACAAAATATCTTTTCCTAAGAGACCTAGCTGGCTTAATAAAATGCTTTCCTTAACTTTTTTTACTTGATTACTTAGTAATTGGATATCATATTGAATTTGAAATGCATGTTGCATTGTGGTTATTTTGAAGTTTTCCTTGTCAATTGCGTTACTTACTGTTGAAAATTGTTTCTTTATGTCTGTTTGTTGTTTGTTTATATGTGTTGTAATATTGTAAATGTTTTCGTAAAATTCTGAATTTATTCTAATTTGGTCGTTTAGTCCTTCAACTAGATTTTTATTGTTTTGTTCGTTTAAGCTGAGTCTTGTTTTTACTTCGTGTTCGTCTTCATAGTCCATTGTTCCTGCTAAATATTTTAAACTTGTTCCAAGAAAATTAAATAAAGCTCTTTTTTGTCTATGTTGAATTAGGCTGTTTATTTCTTGTCCTAGTTGGTTTAATCCATGTATAATAGTTGGGTATTCGTTTTTGTCCTTTAGGTTTTCAACGTTGTGTTGAAGAAGTTCAAAACTGTCTGTCCATAATGTTAAGTTTATGACGTGAAGAATTTTATAATAACTTTCAATGACTTTTGCTTCTTCGCCTCTAATTGTTATGAATCCATTGCCTTCATTTAAGTTTTGTATGTCGATCTTTTGTCCTGTTGTCATTGTTGTTGGTATTGTCAGAAGGACAATTAGTAATGTCTATAGAAGGAAACATTTTTAAGAAGTTCGAATTTTTGTATATGTCAAATGTCGTTGTTATTAGTATTTTTAAACAAAAGAAAAATTTTTATTTTGAAATATCTAAAAGGAAAATATTTTAAGCATTTGGTTCAAACTTGTAGCTTCTTTTAAGTTGTGTTTTGTAGAAAGAACGCCCTCTAATGTCAATAACGTGGTCGTTGTCCACTACTTCAGGATTATCTTTTGTATGTTTAATTTTAAGTTTATTGTCTGTTCTACATTTAAGATAAGAATGGTTTGTTTCTTTAAGATCAACGTCAGTCCTGTCTTTGTTAACTTTACTTATGTAACGTTCTTTATTTGCATTAACTAGTTCGATAATTTTTGGGTAGTCTTGGTTCGTTAAAGTTCCATTTACAAAGTCAATGGGTCTCTGTTTTGTAGTTGAATGTATTGTCTTGTTGTATATTGTTACAGCTTTCATTACTTTGTTTCGTAGGGTATCCTTATTGTTGTCATCGGCATTAAATGTCCGTATATGCTCGTTAAGAGTTTGGTGGAATCTTTCGATATCCGAATTGCCTGTCTTGTGATAAGGAGTAGTTAAATGGAGTTCAACATTGTTTTCTTTTAAAAATTCTTTTATTGCAAGCGACGAAAAGCCTGTCTCATTATCTGTAACTATTTTTTCCGGAACACCATGGTTCGCAAATCTATATTCTATTGTATTTAAAAGTGAAGTCCATGTTCTGTGTTTTATTTCTTGTACTGTAACATGTTTTGTAAATTTATCAATCATTGTAATATACATTAGATTGATATTTGCGAACCATATATCTATATGTAAAATTTGATTGGGTTTATTCGGTGTTTCTGTGATTTTAATTGGAATTTTATATGGACTTCTTTCATATTTTGATTTGTTGCATATTTCACAATTATTGATATATCTTTGTATTTTTTCTTTAAGGTTTGGACAGTAATAAGTGTCTTTGATTTCTAGGTATGTTTCGTTTATACCTCTGTGATTTAGGGACTTATGAGTTTCTGAAATAACTAATAATTCTTTTTCTTTGTCTTCTAGATCTCCTAAAAATTTTGTACATTTGACGAATTTTAAAAGTTTGTTTTTACTAAAATATTTTATATAAATGTCTTGAAATTTAGCATACAGGCTGTCGTGTTTCGAAAAAATACCCACTGTTCCTTTTGGTGGAATAAATTTTTTCATAATATCAAGGAGGAAATTCTCATTAAAATTTTTTATTTCAATAACTATTCTTTTTTTATTGAAAGCATGATATATTTTGTGGTTACTAATATTACTAGTTTCATTAATTATTATTTGGGTTTTGTAAATATTAACTGGGGATTCGATTATTGGAATATGATCGCTACTATCCTCATTTGCACTGTGAATAGTGGCTACCATAGATTCTACGTCTGAATCATCTTCAGTTCTATTAACAATTGGGTTTATTTCATTTTCGGTAAAATAAACTTCCATTCTTGAAAGTCCATCGGCAACTTGATTGTCTTTGCCCTTTATATATTCGATTTCGAAGTTATATTCTTCTAGTTTTATCTTCCATCTTTGAAGTTTGGCATTCGGTTCTTTTAATGAACTCAGCCAAACAAGGGGTCGATGGTCGGTTCTAACTGTAAATTTTCTACCATATAAGTATGGTCTGAAATACTTTGTTGAATCAACAATAGCAAGAAGTTCTTTTTCAACTGTAGAGTACTTCGTCTCATGTTGATTTAATGTTCGACTATAAAAACAGATTGGGTGATTTTCTTGACTTAACACACCACCGATTGCATAGTTTGATGCGTCTGTGGTTACAGTGAATCTCTTCTCAAAATCTGTGTCTTTAAGAATTGGATGGGAAGTAATTAAAGTTTTTAGATTTTCGAAGCTTTCAACGTATTCTGGTTCATTTATTTTAATTTTTGCTCCTTTTTTTAGAAAAGCAGTCATGGGTTTTGCTACTTTGCCGTAGTCTTTTATAAATTTCCGGTAATATCCGGTAATACCCAAAAATGCTTTGATCTGTTTTGTTGTGGTTGGTATTTTATAGTCTTGAATAGCAGAGATTTTGTTCGGGTTGGGTTTGATACCCTCAGTCGTAACGATATAACCCAAGAATTCTGTTTCTTTCTTTAGAAACTCTGTTTTGTCAAGTTGTACTTTTAAATTAACTTCCCTTAATCTTTGAAATATTTTTCTCAGTGATACCATATGCTCTTCCAAAGATGTAAAAAAAGACAATGATATCATCGAGATAAACTAAGCAAATTTTTCCAATAAACTCTGACAGAACAGAGTTCATGAGTCTTTGGAAGGTCGCGGGCGCATTCTTCAATCCGAATGGCATACGAACGAATTCATAGTGGCCACTATCGGTTGAAAATGCTGTTTTTTTTTATATCTTCTTCCGCGATTTCGATTTGGTGAAACCCCTTGGCCAAATCGAGTGTAGTAAAGTACATTGATTTTCCTAGTTTGTCGAATATGTCGTCCATATTCGGAATAGGAAACTTATCATCGATTGAGCCTCATTTAGTCTCCGATAATCAATTACTATCCTCCATTTCTGTTCACCAGAAGCGTCTAACTTCTTGGGAACGATCCAAATGGGAGAAGAGTATGGGGAATTGCTAAAGCGTATAATGCCTTGATCAAGCATTTCTTGTATCTGTTTAGATACTTCAACTTTATGAATATGGGGGTATCTATAACTTTTTGTGTAAATAGGAATATGGTTAACCGTTCTAATAGTATGCTTAATCGCATTTGTAAAGGTTTAAGTCACTTCCTTTTTGATAAAAAATGTCCGAATAATTAGAAATTAGATTAGTAACTGATTTTTTCTTCTTCTGTGTTTAAGTGATTGATTCTGATTTGATCAGAAATTGGGGCCTTACTTGTCTCAGTGTGGTAAATAGATAGAATGGGGGTATTTTCTTCATATGATCTAGCTTTTTCTTCTAGTTCATTGAAGAAAATTGGAAATTCTGCGTTATCTGTAATTAGGAGTTTCTTTTTATAATTTATTTCGGCTTGTAATGGCAATAGTATGTTGTTGCCAATTAGGCCATCAAAATGGTTATGGAATTTATATTCCAAAAATTCAGCTGTTTTAGTTAGTTTGAATTCTTCAAATAAGGGAATTTTTAATTTCTGGTTTATTAAAATGGGTGTGCCAGTCGTTGTTACCTTAATCGGATTATCGAGTAGCACGTGCCATTTCGGATGACAGACACCGGGGTTTAAAATGCTAGTATCAGCACCGGTGTCTATTAATAACCTTAGGCTGAATTTGTTATTCTTTGTTTTACTGACTATATAGGGAAGTCTGTTTGGCCGTCTTTGAGAAAATCCTCAGATTCAATATTATTAACTTGCCTTTGGTAGGAGGCAGAGAGTGTGTCCATAGGTTCAGTCTGGAAATTTCTATTATGTTGTTTGGAAACCTGCTTACTGTTTGTAGAATCCTGATCTCTAAATGGGTTATATTGTCCCGAATTGGCTGAGTAGGGGTTTTGTGTGGGATTGTAAGTATGTTCTCTATATTGTCCTGAGTTTGTATTTTGTGGTAAGCTATTAGTATTTCGTCTGTATTGTCCTGAGTTTGTGAACTGTACAGAGTTATTGTTGCTGTTGTTGTTATAACCACTATAATTACTCCTAAATATACCTGAATTATTATTAAAATTATTTCTATATGTACTTCACCTATTGTGATTATTATAATTATTGTTTTGATAACCATTCTTTACATTTGAATTATTATAGAATGTTGATTTTAAATTGCATTGGTCTTGTCCTATGAATTTTTTTATTATGTCTCTCACATCACTTATACTATATCTATCTGCTAATGCGTGTGCTAAAGCGCCAGCTGCCAGTTCTTTAGATTTTTGGATAAGCATACAATTAAATATATTAAATATTGAATCGCCATTTTCACTGAAAGCCACGATTTCAGCTATTTCTTCAATAAAACCTTTTAATCTTAAATCTAGTTCTAAAATAGAACTTACTCTTAGTGATCCTATGTTTTTTGTAATCGTTTGTTCGTCTTTTGAGGGGCGAAAATGCCTTCTGAGTTTTTCTAAGCATTGTGTCCAGTCTGATGGGGGTTCTGCATATAGTATGTTCTTCGCTGGTCCTTGTATTTTTGTATTGAAGATGACTTCGTACACAATTGGTCTCCCGTTCTGTGTGTGGTTTGCGAGAATTTTGTTTACTGCACTCGCGAATGACGGAAGTGTTCCAGCATTACCCGTGAAAATACTTAGATACCGAATCTCTTTCTCAATTCGCGCACGAAAGTTGTTTGCGTTATTATTGTTCACCACGATTTGCGTTAGTGCTTCCAGGCACTGCTCTATATTTAACTGGGCCATTCTGTTGGCTCTCTGTAAATCGAAGTTACGTGTTCGGTTAATGGTTAAATTTGACTCGCGCACTCTTAATGCACTTAACGAATATGATTTTAGATTTTTGTTGTTTGGATTTCTATTTTTCGCACTTTTCCAATGTTACGCACTTTGTTTTTATTCTCCTCAAATTCACGATATCTTAATCGAATCACGAAAAGTTTGTTTTGTTGTCTGGAATTGGAATTTTTCGTACTTTCCCAACGTTACACACTTCGTACTTTCAAATTCACGATTTCTTAAACGAATCACGAAAATTTTGTTTTGTTGTCTAGAATTGTACTTTTTCGTACTTTCCCAACTTTATACACTTCGTACTTTCAAATTCACGATTTCTTAAACGAATCACGAAAATTTTGTTTTGTTGTCTGGATTTGTACTTTTTCGTACTTTCCCAACGTTACACACTTCGTACTTTCAAATTCACGATTTCTTAAACGAACCACGAAAATTAGGCGTGGGAAGCCGTTGATGAATTTGAAGTGCCGTGAGGCGAGGGGGCGTTTGGGGAATAGTGGATTTAGGGTATAGGGTGAAGTCTCAGACGTAACTAAAGGTTGTTGCTGGAGGTTTGACATTTAATTACTTATAGAATTTTAATGATTGCTATAAGCGGCTGTATACTTAAAAAATTCCAGTTTTCAGCTGGTTCAACTTTTACTGATGGTTTTTACTGATCGCTATGAATCATTTTAATAAAAAGAAACACAAAAATCATACAAAACTAATTAAAAAAAAAAAAAAGAGGAAAAAAAAAAAAAAACACAAATTTTATATACAATGCGGTTCACTAGTTTAGACGCACCAATTTTTTCTTTTTTAAGTTTATTTTTTTCTTTTGTATATGTATAAATTATTACACCATTGCATTTTTGAGAAAGATTATTAAGTTCTCAAGGAACAAAATCACAAATGCATGCTTGGTGAGAGACAGTTAACGGTTTTTTTCTCTTTTTCTTCTCGGTCATGTGAAAACTACAGAATTTTGTTGGTTCACATGATTAGACGCACAGGTGGATTTAGTTAGTTAGTAATTATATATTGCTCGGACTTGAACTAATTTTAAACCTTAAGCTGTGAGAAGTGTTTGGCTTTTATTTAAGGCAAAAAATGAACAAAAAAAACAGTTAGAAATGGAAGATAGAGGAAAAATGGACGCCTACCATTCGGAAGGCGTTTCAATGCGGAATATTGCAAGGAAAATAGGAAGAAGTGAAAATGCAGTTCGAAATAATTTAAAAAATACTGCCTCTTATGGAAATAACCAAAAAGGAAGGACCAAAACAGCTTTGACACCCCAAGAAAAAAAAAAAAAAATAATAAGAATGGCATCGAGTTCGGCTCACTCCACGAGCAAAATCAAGGAATTGGCGAGGGTAACTGCCTGTAAATCTACAGTTCGTCGGGCTATTATAAGTGCTCAGCACTTGCAATTAAAAAATCTACAAAAAAAAGCCACCACTTAACACAGCCACGAAGCAACAGCGCTTCGAATTCAAGTGCCTTCAAATGAAATAAGATATACAAGTTGAAAGCGATTCAAATTGGCGAAAAGTAGTCTTTTTAGATGCAAAAAAAATTCAATATCGATGGCCCAGATGAGTACAACTACTATTTCCACGATTTTCGAAAAGAAGAATTGCATTTAAACGGGTTTAATTCGAGACAAGAGGGAGTAATGGTGTTAGGGGCCATTTCATGCAATTCTTATTATTTTTCTTTTTTCTTGAAGTGTCAAAGCTGTTTTGGTCCTTCCTTTTTGGTTATTTCCATAAGAGGCAGTATTTTTTAAATTATTTCGAACTGCATGTTCACTTCTTCCTATTTTTTTCTGCAACGCCAACGACCTTGTTATTGGAAGGACCATGTTCGAGCATAAGACGTGCCACAAAGTCAGTTGGGTGTCGACTGACAGACAAGCAACTTCCAACCAAATTGACCACTTCGCGATCAGCCGGCGTTTAAGAACCAGTCTCCAGGACGTCCGTAACAGAAGAGGTGCTGACATGGGAATGGCTCGGGACCACCATCTGATGGTTGCTACCGTTAGATTGCGTACAGCTGCAGTTCGGAGATCCCAAGGAAACACTCGAATGCCCACCTTTCACAAGGATTGAACGCAATCAGCAGCACGGAAACCACATCCATCGAAAATCATTGGTGCGCTGTGAAAAATGTGTTCATATCCGGTGCTGAAAGTATAGTCGGCCGGGCGCAAGGGAGAAATAGTGCTTGGCTTTCCGACGAAACTTGGGCTAGGATCGAAGAAAGGAAACACCTTAAAGCTCGCATCGCAGCTAGCCCAGCAGCAGGGAGAAACGAGCTTGAGTCTACGTACCGCATGAAGATGAGGGAAGTTCACCGTAGTGTGCGACGTGATAAGCGTAACTGTAGCATTGGCTACAGAAGCAGAGGAAGCCGCTAGTAGGTGTGACAGTAGGACCGTCTACAGAATTACCAAAGAGCACACTGGTGTCCAGAGCTCTAAACAACACCTGGTTAAAGACACAAACGGATCCCTGCTAATTTCGGATGAGGACCAGCTCATAAGGTGGAGGGAACACTTTTCTGCGGTTTTAAACCGCGTTTTCGCCAGTGAAGTGAACCCTATTCCCACTGAGCTACCCGAAGTAACAATTTCCCGAATACGCACCGTACCCCCCAGTAAAGAAGAAATTATCACCGCCATCAAAGCACTGAAAAACAACAAAGCGGTTGGACTTGACGGTATTCCTGCAGAACTCTTAGGAGCAGCCCCAACGACATCGAGCGAGCTACTGCACCCACTTATTAAGAGAGCTTGGGAAACAGAGAGCTTTCCTGAAGAGTGGAAAAAAGGAATGATTGTCAAGCTCCCAAAGAAAGGAGATCTCACACAGTGCGAAAACTGGAGAGGAATATGCGTTCTGCCTGCAGTAGCCAAGATAATAACAAGGATAGTTTTGGACCGAATTAAAGACCACCTCGAAGACACACTCGACGCCGAACAAGCAGGTTTCCGCACTGGATCTTCCTGTGTGGATCACATCAACACCTTGCGGATCATCATCGAACAGTGCGTTGAATATCGATCACCACTTCACCTGCTGTTCATCGTTTTTGAAAAGGCGATCGACAGTGTCAATAGAGAATTTATTTGGCTTGCTTTGCGCAGTAGGGGCATCCCAGATAAATTGATTGCTATTATCAAGGCTACATATGATGGATCCAAGTGTCACGTTTTGCACAAAGGTAGGCTGTCAGAGGAGTTTGAAATCCAAAGTGGAGTTAGGCAAGGCTGTATACTGTCACCAATACTGTTCCTGTTGGTGATAATTGACGTACTGCACGCAGCTTTGTCAAATGGAAATGGAGGAATTCGGTGGACTCTGCAATCTCACCTCAAACATCTGGACTACGCGGACGACGTATGCTTACTCTCTCATAGGATCATGGATCTCCATCAAATGACAGCAAGGGTGGAGAGAGAAGCAGAAATCGTAGGGCTTAAGATCAACTCGGCAAAAACTAAAAGGATCAGCCTTGGAACTTCCTCATCAATCCAAGTAAATATTTCTGGACAACCGGTAGAGATGGTAGAGGATTTCCAATATCTTGGGAGTATTGTCTCTACGGGTGGCGGAACTGAACTGGACGTAAACAGCCGAATCAGAAAAGCAAAGGCTGCGTTCAGAATGCTGTCCAAAATATGGAAAAACAACTCTTTTAGCTTAAAGATCAAGCTACGACTGTTCCGCTCCAATGTTGAATCCGTTCTGCTTCACGGCTGCAGCACTTGGAAAGTCACTGACACTGTCACTAGAAAGCTGCAAACCTTTGTTAATAGATGTCTACGAAAATTCTTGAGGATTTTCTGGCCCAACCGTATCTCCAATGCCGAACTTCATGCGAGAACGGGTCAGGAGCCCATAGACTCCATTATACGAAGAAGAAAGTGGCAGTGGATTGGACATATGCTTCGAAAAGGCGATCGGTGCATTGCATCTCAAGCAATGCAGTGGAACCCGCTCACACAGGAGGGAAGACAAGTGGGCCGGCCTAGAAGTACATGGCGAAGAACGGTCGAACAGGAATCGCCACGACTGGGGAAAAGTTGGAAAGAGCTGAAATATATTTCAAGAAATCGTACATGATGGCGCGTAGGTGTAGTGGAGGCCCTATGTCCCGTACGGGAAACATCACGGACGTAATAGGTCCGAGGACCTAAGTTAGTAAGTAAGTATAAGAGGCAGTATTTTTTAAATTATTTCGAACTGCATGTTCACTTCTTCCTATTTGCCTCGCAATATTCCGCATTGAAACCCCTTCCGAATGGTAGGCGTCCATTTTTCCTCTATCTTCCATTTCTAACTGTTTTGTTTGCCCATTTTTTGCTTAAAATAAAAGCCAAACATCTCTCACAGCTTAAGGTTTAAAATTAGTAATCATGTGAACCAAAAAAATTCTGTTGTTTCTACATGACCGAGAAGAAAAAGAGAAAAAAACCGTTAACTGTCTCTCACCAAGCATGCATTTGTGATTTTATTCATTGGGAACTATCTCAAAAATGCAATGGTGTAATAATTAATACATATACGAAAGAAAAAATAAACTTAAAAAAGAACAAATTGGTGTGTCTTAACAAGTGAACTGCACTGAACCTGCTTTAAACTTTTTCAATAGTTTATTTTTTGATATTAAAATTTTCCTTTTATTGTATAAACTTATGTCAATCGGGCAGACGGCAAAGCCTTGCTTTAACGATTTTGTAAATTGAGCAACTAGAAACAGATAATAAATCAAATTCTATCATCTATATCATTTATCTACCGTTAATAAACAGTTGTTGGTAAAATCTTTATTACCAAAATATTGACAATACTCTTTTTAGTAACTCGTAATTTTTTGTCAAAATCCTTACTGCCGTTATTGAAAAAAAAATAAATTTTTTGGCTGTAAGGCAGGTACCGTTATTTCTTGAGCTAAAAAAAATATTTCAATTTCGCGTCTAGTTAATCACCACATAACCTTATGTCCACATGTTGAAGAAAATGCCTTCAGTCGTTTAGGCTGCAGGTTGAGGTACAGACTTACAGAAAGACGGACAGAATTTACGGGACCCACTTTTTTCGCATTCTATATCATCCTAATGTTAGGGCAAATTATTATCTCGAGTTCGATTTTTTTTCGAATCCTAAACTTGCCCTATAGTACCTATATTGCAAGTAAAAACATACGGCAGTTACTAACTGCGAAGGTATCTAACACATAAGACAGATCATTTTCGATTTCTTGTGTCTGTACGGTGATTCTTAAATATTTTGTTTTGAATCAAATAAATACTTTATATAAAATTTAAAAAAAAGTAAAACATCCAGTGAGTGACACGGGACATGAAATATTTTATAATTTAATTAGAATTTAATAATTACCAAGTAACAAGGAAACGAAATGAAGAATTAATTACCATCATATTTGGAGAAAGGATCTCTACTCTATCTTTATTATTATTAAGAAACTGGCTCCTAACCTTTAGCACCTCATATATGGGATATTTGCAAAAAAAAGTATGCCATCTTAAACGTCAGTAGGTAATTGGTCAAAAAAGGTCAACTAGATTCAGAAATTGGTCAGCCATAGGAAATTTGTAATCAACTATTCAACTATTTTTGGCACCTCATTTATGGGATATTCCAAAAAAAAAGTGTACCATTCGAAAGGCCACCGACTTGTGATAAAAGGTCAAATAGTTTCAGTAATTGGTCAGCCATAGGATTTTTTTAATGAATTTTTAAAGTTTTTTTCAAGGTCTCAGTATAAGACTTTTAGAACCTCATTTATAGAATCAAAAACAAAAATTAGTATGCCATCTAAAAGGTCAGTAATTGGTCAAAAAAAGGTCAGCTACTTTCAGTAATTGGTCAGCGATAGATTTTTGTTTTAATAATTTAAAAAAAAAATTTCACGGTCAAAACTATTTTTAGAACCTCATTTACAACGGCGTATACAGGGGGGGGGGGTCACGGGGTCATGTCCCCCCCGAGAACTCAAGATTGTTTTTTGATCTGAAATAATTATTTTTTTAGTAACCACATAGAAAAAAAAAGAAAGTTGGTTACTTAGAAAGCTAGTAGGATTTTCGATTGTTAATTTAGAATTCAATAGAGAATTTGAATGTTGGTAACTTCAATTTAATAAGAAATTTAATTTTCATGGTAATGGAATATGTACCTACGTTATTTTGTGGTCAATCGATGATACTTTGATTTTCTTCCTCGTACCTCAAATTTAACATAACAACAAACTTCTCATAATATGATAATACATTCAAATCTTAAAATATATGCATAGGCTAGTTTCCGTTTTGAGATGACAGTCAAAACCTGTTAAACCAAACAGATATCAAAGTGCGGAGTTGTTACCAAATTTTCACTCAGTAAAGCAAAAACTAATAGGATTTTCAAAAAAAGAAAATTTTTTTTTCTGAAAATAAAATCTTTAAACACATTATAGAACACATACAGAAATTGTTTTGTTTGATTTCTGTATGACAGATTATTTTTAAAAAAGCAAAAAAAGTGATAACTTTCGATTTATAGTTATTCTAACCAAAAAATATTAATGTTAACGATAAAAGACAGATATATAAAACTATGATAAAAACCTATGATGAAAGGATTTTGTTTGCACTTATTCAACATTTACGATTGAAAAATATTGTTATTGATTTGGATGTGAATTACTTTTACAAAGTAACCTATGAATCCCATAATGCAAAAGCTAATAGCTATGGTAAAGGAGATTTTTTGGAACTCCTTGCGGTGAACCGTTTGACCAGTCGGATGGAATTATTGACGAAAAGCGACTAGGCTCGTAGAATTTAACAACTTTGTTCATTATTTTTATCAGAAAGGCTTACTGGTAAGAAAGATTAGGTATATTCGATGTACATATTTATTTTGTAAGGTGCCTTTCACTTTTCCATCGGTGGCAGTCTAGAGACATACATTTTTTTCAAATCAGAGGCATATTAAAATCATTCGTGAACTTTGTTCACACTTTTCTTGAAACGCAACGAAAACGAATCTTTTTATTCAATTATAATACGAATATGTAATGTATTTTAGTTTATCCACTATTGTAAAAAGAGCAATTTACACAAGTGGTCATTTTTGAAAATCAGAGCTATTGTTTTCATTTTCAGTAGTAAATATTTATATCTATTTACTAAAATTAAGAAACAGTGCTTTTTTACTAATTTTTCCTGCAACTTCAATTCGCTGAAATAAAAACTTTGCTAGGATTAAAATAAATTCTGAATAAAATTCAAAAGAAATGGTCAAGCGAATCCAAAAATTTTTTTCCTCAGTATTTTGACAGCTAGCTAAACTGATTTTTATTGGTCAGGCAACTGGAGATTGCTGTATGCTGCTGCTGAGGCCCTCCGAAATAAAAAATGTAACAGTCAGGAATAAAAACGAAGAGCGCGGTCACTGGTCCAGCTAATAAAGTTTCGTTCGACTTAGTTGTTCATTTTAATTTTCTTTGGAACCAAAAATGCCATGAAACCGCTCGTGCAGAGTATCGATTGTGTCTTAAGCTGTGTGGCACGTAGCGCCATCCTGTTGAAATCATATATCTTCAGTGTCCATATCATCCAATTAAGGCCACAAGTAGTTGGTGATCATCGACTTATAGCGATCGCCGTTGACGGTGATGGCCTGGCCAGCATCATTTTCAAAGAAGTACGGACCGATGACGCCTCCAGGCATCCCGCCCAAAATCCACACAAAACAGTTACTTTATTTGGATGCATTGGCACCTCGTGAATCTCGCGTGGATTAGTGTCGTCCAAAATCCGGCAATTTTGCTTATTCACGTACCCATTCATCCAAAGATGGGCCTCATCGCTAAAGATGATTTTTCAACCAAAATTGGACTAAACTTCTAACTGCTCTAAAACATCATTTGCACGTGTTGCTCGACGCTGTAACTCACCATGATGATTTGTCTGTAGTAACTGATTAAATGACAATATTTTGACCGAAAGTAAAAGAAACAATATGGCCGCCACGAGCTGTCAAAATCAACCCGTCCCTATTGGAAAACCCTTTAGTATAGTTAATTAAGATCTTTTCCCATATATATATAATATAAGGCACTTGACTTTTAACAAATATTAGTTTGTGTTATTTTTTTTGGCATGACCCCCCCCCCAGAACTAAAGCTGTATACATTTATTTTATGGGATATTCGAAAAAAATATACACAAACTGAAAGGTAACCTAGACCTCATAGACGGTCAAATAATTTCAGTAATTGGTCAGCCATAGTTATTGTTTAATTGAATTTTTAAAATTTATTTTTTCAAGGTCGTATTAGACTTTTAGCACCTTATTTGGGGGATATTTGGAAAAGAAGTAAACCATTTGAAAGGCCAACGAGTCGTGATAAAAGGTTAGCTAGTTTCAGTAATTGGTCAGCCAAAGGTTATTTTATATGAATTTTTTGAAGTTTTTTGTATTTCAAGATACCACTTTAAAGGTTATTAAATCCTCATAAAAGGTCAACATGTTTCAGAAATTGGTCAGCCATAGGTTTTGTTTAATGAATTTTGAATGACTGTTTCAAGGTCACTGTATAAGAATCTTCATTAAAAAAACCTATGGCTGACCAATTACTGAAACTAGCGGACCTTTTATCACGAGTCAGTGGCCTTTCATTTGGTATACTTTATTTGCAGTATCCCACAAATGAGGTGCTAAAAGTGTTATACGGCCTTGAAAAACAAAAAACTTCAACAATTCATATAAAATAACCTATGGCTGACGGAATTACTGAAACTAGCTGACCTTTTATCACAAGTCGGTGGCCTTTCGAATGGTAACTTTTTTTTTCCGAATATGCAATAAATGAGGTGCCAAAAATAGTTGGTGACCTTGAAAAACTTTAACCATTGATTATAATTTCCTATGGGTGACCAATTTCTGAAACAAGTTGACCTTTTTTGACCAACTACTGACGTTTTAGATGGCATCCTTTGTTTGCGAATATCCCATATAGGAGGTGCTAAAGGTTAGGAGCCTAAGAAACTCGCTCTTTATTATGATTTAAAAACAAACTTTAGTCACTTGTACTCATTTTACCAAATATATTTTATTTAGCACGAACAATAAATTGACATTTATTTGACAGCAACTTTGTTGTAAATTGTAGTAGCTTCAATTAAAAATCTGGAGATTTGTAAGTGCGAAGGTTAAATAGTTTATTGGTAGGATTCTGTTTAGGCTCTGCACTTTATTTTAACCTTGCATCTTACTATAATAGTCTGATTTATTAAGGCCCATAATAAAACGAAAAATTGCACTTTAATACATTGAGTTCCATATTTTACATACCTTGCACCAAAGGGAAACACTATATAATGATATGAGCTGTGACCACAGCTTACATTTTCAAGAACAGGCTGGTATGGCTTCTCCTTTTGGTGTAGAAGTATAAACTTATCCATCCCTTCCATATTAAGTTTTATTTCATAAAAAAAAAAGAAATTTTGCGATTCGGTTTTTTATGACTTTAGTTTTTGACCGAACTGGTGGCACGTTTTCCTCTACGTTGAATTAATTAATCTGTGGTTTTTTTTTAATTTGCTTTCGTTAAAAATATTCAAGACTCCGAATACCATGCTTTGCCATAACTTAACTACAACTAACACCCGTTTTTTCCATTATCTTTGAAGCAGAGTCGTAAAATTTGAAATGCAACTCTGATAATTGTTCGTCTTAACGCATCTGGCTGTGCAACTACCTCCTTTACCTTTCATATTTTATCTATAGCTCGACTATTTTTGAAGATAATTGCTTACTAAAATTTGGCTGATAACAAATTTTCTTCCGATTAGAGATATTTTACACCCGATTCACTAAGTACTTTTATTTTACCGTTTTTCTCTTCCGTTATGGACTTTTCACGACCCATTTTCAAACCGGATCGTGAAAAACAATTGCAACTACCGATTGGCAATTAAAACAAGATGATTTGTTAGCGCAGTTTGCCGTAAAATCAAACTATTGCCAGTGAACCTATTCTGATGAGCGAACAAAATCACATGATTTTGTCAAATAATATGATCAAAGCACTATATGCAAATAACGGTGCATTTTTCAAATTATGTTTCCATGTCAAAATAAGTTTCAACAAATAGTCTTGCTATATATGTACATAAAATAAAGTTGGGTACATTCAATAATTATTAAGATTGAAGAACATTAGTTTGTGAAAATGTGTGAACCTATTCAAATAACCGGCAGTGTATATAAATAAATATAATTATAACATAATTTCTTAATGAAGTATTTTAAAGGTACTATTTAAAAAATATCGTCAACAAAAAAAAAAAAAAAGTAATTGGTGCAGTTCGTGAAAAAGAAATAAAATGTTACAATAGGAAATAGTTAAAATATGTAATAGTTATAAAAATCGAAAAAAAAAAATTTTAACGATTCATTTTTGAATGTAGATTTTTAAGAATATTATCATTTAACAATAAATCAATTAAAAAAATCGAGGAGTTCAAGAGAAAAATTAAATGTAAAAAATGATCTTTTTTTCAACATACAATTTAAGTTTTGGGTTTTCAAAGGAATAATTATTGAACAAGTATCGAAAAACAAATTGGAATAACTGGAGTATTTCGGGAGAACAAAAATAAGGGGTAGAAAGTGTGAAATTCCGATACAAATTGTTATGAAAAAAGTAAGGCTTTAGAGGCACCGGTTAATGACCCCAGACGTATTTTTTTTTGGTTACGAACCTTTTTTGGTGACCTATACACTTTCGAAACAAGGTCAATGAATTTCGGATCTGCACGTGGAACGTCCTGTCCTTATACAGAACACGTGCAGCCGAACAATTAGTGGAGAACCTGGACAGGCTAAAGTCTGACGTAACAGCCATCCACGAAGTGCGATGGGACGGAGAGGGCATACGGAGACTGAAATCGTGTGACATCTACTACGGCGGGTGCTTGAAGGAACAGGGTCAGCGGCTCTTTGCTTGTGGTTTTGTGATAAGGGGAAGACTTAGGCAAGAAGTCTTGGGCTGATCTGTGTTCACGCCCCCATGAAAGGAGAGAGGACTCAACCAAAGAAGCATTCTACGATCTCCTGGAGACAACGTATGATATGTGCCCGAAGTACGACGTGAAGATCATTCTTGGTGACTTCAACGCAAGATTCGGAAAGGAGGGCATCTTTGGTTCGATAGTCAGAGGACACAGCCTACACGACGAAACTTCCGGCAACGGACACAGGCTGGCAGACTTTGCGGCGGATGTCATCATCTCAAGCACCTACTTCCCACACCTCAATATACACAAGGGGATGTGGCGGTCGCGTGATCAACTAACCGTCAACCAAATCGACCACGTTGCGATAGACGCGTGACATGCTTCCAGTATCTTGGACGTCCGAACGTTCCGAGGGGCCAACAATGACTCGGATCACTACCTGGTGGAGCTAGACTACGTATGCGGATATCCATGACGCGACAACCCAGAGCAGATGCTGTGAAACGATTCGATGTCGAGAAGCTTAAATCGCAAGAGACCGCCAGAGCTTTTGCAGACCACGTAACTCTTAATCTCTCAGGAGGTCCGCCACCAGCATCAAGTGCAGATAACCAGTGGGAACACTGTCAACAAGCCATCAGAAGTGCCGCCTCTGATGTGCTGGGTTTCACTAGGCGAATACAACGAAATCACTGGTTCGATGAAGAATGCCGGCTAGCGCATGCAGCTAAGAATGGGGCAATGCTGCAGACTCGAACAAGAGCTGCTGAGAGAGTGGCCTGGGAGCTCTACGGGCTGAAACGAAAAGAGGAACGCCGACTTCTCAGGAGGAAAAAGAGAGAGCACGAGAAGAGGGCGGTAGAGTCTATTGAGGGTTGTAGCGGTAGTGGAGATGTTCGAAAATTTTATCAGAGGGTGAAGCGATCCACCCAAGGATTCAAGGCTAGAACGGAAGCCTAACGAGATGAGAGTGGGAATATGGTAGTAGACACACAGTCAGTGCTGAGGTTTTGGAAAGAACACTTCTGTAGACTGCTTAATGGCGAAGACAGCCAAGATGCCGCTAATAGGCAGAACGCTCCATTCAACTTGGACGATGATGGTCAAGATTTCCGTCCACCCGACCTAACCGAAGTGCGGCTGGCGATATCCAAACATAAGTCGTACAAGGCTGCTGGTGCGGATGGCTTACAAGCCGAACTATTTAAATCAGCGGGAGATGAATTGGATAGGAGCATACACCAGCTCATCTGCAAAATTTGGTCGGAGGAAAGTATGCCCGATGAATGGAACCTCGGCCCCATCCAAAAAAGGGAGATGTTCTGAAATGTACCAACTACAGAGGAATTAGTCTCCTAAACATCGCTTATAAAATCTTGTCGGCCATCCTGTGTGACCGCTTAAAACCTTTTGTCAACGATCTGACCGGCCCCTATCAGTGCGGTTTAAGGCCAGGCAAGTCAACCGTCGATCAAATGTTCATACTCCGACAGATTTTAGAAAAATCCCGGGAATTCCAGATCGATACACACCACCTCTTTATCGATTTTAAAGTCGCGTATGATAGCGTGAAAAGGGACGAATTATACAGACCTATGTCGAGTCTCGGCATCCCTGCCAAACTCGTCTGCCTGTGCAGAATGACGATGGAGAAATCTCGCTGCACCGTCAAAATTGGTAAGAACACCACCGATTCCTTTGATGTTGAGAAAGGATTGAGGCAAGGCGACGCGTTATCATGCAACCTATTCAACATCGTTCTTGAAGCCATTGTACGCAACGCACATGTCAACACCAGCGGTACAATCTATCAAAAGTCCGTTCAATTGCTTGCATATGCGGATGACATAGACATTGTCGGCAGAACGAAGCGAGCTGTGTCAGGGGCATTTGCAAGCATTGAATCGGAGGCGGCTAGAATGGGATTGGCGGTTAATGAGGACAAGACGAAGTATATGCTGTCATCGAGAGAGGAATCCCAACATCGTCGACTCGGGCAAAATATCACGATGGACAGATATAACTTCGAAGTTGTCAAGGACTTTGTCTACCTGGGCTCCACTATTACATCGCAGAATGAAATCAGTACAGAGATCAAGCGAAGAATTACTCTTGCCAACCGCTGTTTCTTCGGTCTAAGAAGGCATTTAAGTAGTAAAGCCCTCTCTCAGGGAACCAAGGAGACTTTATACAAGACCCTAATCATCCCGGTCCTGCTTTATGGGTCAGAAGCATGGACACTGAAAGATTCTGATAAAAAGTTGCTAGGGTGCTTTGAGAGGAAGATTCTTCGTGTGATTTTCGGTCCGGTGTGTATCGAAGGAGTATGGAGAAGAAGATTCAACGACGAGCTATACGGGCTATACAGCGACGTTGACCTGGTCAAAAAGCTGAAAATACAGCGGCTGAGATGGTTGGGGCACGTGGAGCGTATGTACAGCAACGCACCTGCCCGACGAGTCTACGAATCCAACCTCGATGGGGTACGCAGCAGAGGAAGAACCCGTAACAGGTGGCGCAATCAAGTGAATGACGACATCAAAGCACTCGGTGTGCGCAACTGGAAGCGGCTAGTTAGGCACAGAGCTGGCTGGAGGGGCTTGTTAGTTGAGGCCGAAGCCCATCCTGGGCTGTGAGCGCCATCAAAAGTAAAGTAAGTAAGTATACACTTTCGATTTGGGGGTACCTCATTCGAAAAAATGAGTTTGGGAAATAACGGATAGCGTAGTACTAGGTTCATAATATGTATTTACGTACCATTGTACCGATGTATTGTAAATGAAAATTCTATTTTTTTTCATAGCAACAATCTACCGTACATTGTAAAACGCCATATTTGTGGCTCCCTGGGGGCGCTGCGCTCGAATCGACCGGGCACCGCGATTCAAAAGTAAAATTACTATTGTTTTCAATAACAATTTTTTTTTTTGAATTTTGTTCATATAAAATGCATTTTTTCTGGCTAAAAAGCGTCAGAAATTTTCATCTAGATTTTTTTCAAGTTATTTTTTTCAGAGTCTTTCCATTTCTGAAAATGAGAAAAAAGGAAAAATTTCCAGCAAGGATTGCTCTTTTGACCAAAATTTAGTATGAAACTTTCTTGGCGATTTATGCAAAAAAAATTATGTGGTGTAATTTTCAGGAGTCCGTGTTTGTGTGTAGTGGTTTTCATCGTATGGGGCGTAGTTTAATGCGACTAATAAATGTATTGAACAACTGAGAACTAAGCGTTTATTAAATAAACAAATTCCAGATACGTTTTTATTTTACATAATTTAAAGTTATTATAAGATGTAACTCACCACTTGTCCTTTTTCATAGAATCCTCCCAAATTCCTAACAGATATCCTTGATGAACTATTACTGCACGTGCTATCTTTTTCAACTGTTGCTAGATTTGAATTTTCCCGAGGATCAGGATTACAAATTTCAGCCATCGTAGGAATAACATCACTCACTTCACTTTCCGTACTATAATTTATTCCAACTCTTTGGCTATGATGATGTTGTGTTTGTTGATCATCTGCCTCTGATTGCTCGTCATCACAAAACATATTCAAACTATAACTGTCCTGTTCATCATCCTCATCATTTTCTTCATCCTCAGCGTTTGGTGAATTAGGAAAATCGTTTGGCGAACGAGGTGGGTAGTCATCCTCGTCGTAAATATTATTTTCAGCATAACCATCAACATTATCATCAACAGTTGTTTCGGTATCATCGCATTCGTTTTTAATTGTTTTGTCATTTTTTTGAAAATCCTCACACCATTCACGGATATTTTGATGGGAATTTTGTGTCCCTGCCTCATCAACTTCACCTTCCATGTCACCTTCATCTTCACTACGTTGAAAATGCAATGCTTCATCATGAAAGTTTTGACCAGATGTAGATCTTCCATGATCATCCTCATCAACTTCACATTCTATCTTATTCGATGTTTGTTCAGAAACTCTATTCCATTGATGATTTTCGGAACAGTTTGTGTATTCTATATTCGCCTGTGGTGATGATGGTGAGGAAGAATTTTGTGCTTCTTCATTTATTTGTGAATTTTCGCATCCAGGTGATTGCATTGAAGGTGCATCAGTTTTGCCATTTGCTGCTACTGATCGTGAATTGGAATGACACGTTGTGTGAGGAGTTGTTGGCGGTGTTGGTGGTTCTGTTTCCGTTGAGAGGTTTACTTGTAATGAGAGAAAAATAAATTGAAAAGAAAATAAAAATAATCGTATGAACATCATATTTTCGCAATTTTTAAGCAAAAAAGTATTTTTTTCAAGCCAAGAATAGGCTTCTGAACAAAGTATCGATCTTTTTAAATAAAGAACAAGAATTTAAGAATAATGAGGACATAATGAGCTATAATAATTTCACTATTCGCCAGAGTTGACTTGTTTGCCGAGTACTTTAAAATTGGCTTCGACGCTTCTACAACGCTTCTACAATTCTATAAATGATCCAAACATTGCCTTTACTATATTGAAAAGTTTCCACACCTTAGCTCGAATTATCTCAGGCAACTATTCTTGACCACATATCAGGAAGACGAGTGTTTTTGTCCCGGCCCTGATGCAGTGGTGGATCCAGAGGGGGGAGTTATAGGGGTCATGACCCCCAAAAAGCAATAATAATAATAATAATCATTTTAACTATATGCCTGTAAGACCTCATTTCTTTTTAAATGCAATGCATGGCACTAGTTAAGAGGAACAGAAAGAAAGGAAAGATTTTTGTTGGCACAGTGGATTGAGGATTAGATGTTATTTATATCTCATGAAATTCCACGGGTGCCATCCAGTTCAGTGGGGATCAAACCCACATATCCAGGTTAGCAGTCAAACACTATATCCACTGTGTCATTGCCCCCAAGAAAAAAACTGGCATGACTGGATCGCACAAACTTGCTCTCGTAGATAGAAATATTATGATAGTATTAAAAAAAATATTACTATAAGTGTCCTGTGACCACCGCCCTGGCTGAAAATCTGGATCCGCCCTTGATACAACCAATATACAAACATTAATTTATTTCAATGTGAAGACGCTTCTTGACAATGGAAAAGAAGGTCCTCAGAATGCCAGATTCCTGCAACAAGAGATGGAATTCATGCGGTATAGGATGGACATCTTAGGGATAAGTGAAGTTAGATGGCTGGGCTCGGGGAAGTTTAAGTCACCAACCCGTAACACTGGACTATTCTATTCCGGAAAAACACCTGGAAGCGCTCGGGAATCTGGCGTTGGATTGCTGCTTTCCAAAACAGCTCTCAAAAGCTTAATTTCCTGTGAGCCTTTAGGTGACAGGATCCTGAAAGCCAGGTTCCGGACTAGAGTACGTCGCGTCACCATCATACAGTGTTACACCCCAACTTTGCTCTCTTCTGACGATGAGAAGGAGGCCTTTTATAACCGGCTGAGTGCTGCTTATGATAGCGTTCCACGAGGTGATATAATTATGGTGATGGGAGACTTAAATGCCAAGGTTGGCAATGACAACACTGGGCTAAGGCATGTCATGGGAAAACATGGTGTTGGTAACCGAAACGACAATGGCGAACGATTTGTCGATTTCTGCAACGCCAACGGCCTTGTTATTGGAGGGACCATGTTCGAGCATAAGACGTGCCACAAAGTCAGTTGGGTTTCGACTGACAGACAACCAAATTTACCACTTCGCGATCAGCCGGCGTTTTAGAAGCAGTCTCCAGGACGTCCGTAACAGAAGAGGTGCTGACATGGGAATGGCCCGGGACCACCATCTGATGGTTGCCAAGGAAACACTCGAATGCCCAAGTTTAATACAGATAGACTAAAGGATCCCGCAGTGCGCCAACAACTAGGGGACCACCTTTCACAAGGATTGAACGCAATCAGCAGCACGGACACCACATCCATCGAAAATCATTGGTGTGCTGTGAAAAATGTGTTCATATCCGGTGCTGGAAGTATAGTCGGCCGGGCGCAAGGGAGAAATAGTGCTTGGCTTTCCGACTAAACTTGGGCAAGGATCGAAGAAAGGAAACACCTTAAAGCTCGCATCGCAGCTACCCCAGCAGCAGGGAGAAACGAGCTTGAGTCTACGTACCGCATGAAGATGAGGGAAGTTCACCGTAGTATGCGACGTGATAAGCGTAACTACATCAACGCATTGGCTACAGAAGCAGAAGAAGCCGCTAGTAGGTGTGACAGTAGGACCGTCTACAGAATTACCAAAGAGCTCACTGGTGCCCAGAGCTCTAAACAACACCTGGTTAAAGACACAAACGGATACCTGCTAATTTCGGATGAGGACCAGCTCATAAGGTGGAGGGAACACTTTTCTGCGGTTTTAAACAGCGTTTTCGTCAGTGAAGTGAACCCTATTCCCACTGAGCTACCCGAAGTAACAATTTCCCGAATACGCACGAATACAAAGAAATTATGACCGCCATCAAAGCACTGAAGAATAACAAAGCGGTTGGACTTGACGGTATTCCTGCAGAGTTCTTAGGAGCAGCCCCAACAACATCGAGCGAGCTACTACACCCACTTGTTAAGAGAGCTTGGGAAACAGAGAGCGTTCCTGAAGAGTGGAAAAAAGGAATGATTGTCAAGCTCCCAAAGAAAGGAGATCTCACACAGTGCGAAAACTGGAGAGGAATATGCGTTCTGCCTGCAGTAGCAAAGATAATAGCAAGGATAGTATTGGACCGAATTAAAGACCACCTCGAAGACACACTCGACGCCGAACAAGCAGGTTTCCGCACTCGATCTTCCTGTGTGGATCACATCAACACCTTGCGGATCATCATCGAACAGTGCGTTGAATATCGATCACCACTTCACCTGCTGTTCATCGATTTTGAAAAGGCGTTCGACAGTGTCAATAGAGAATTTATTTGGCTTGCTTTGCGCAGTAGGGGCATCCCAGATAAATTGATTGCTATTATCAAGGCTACATATGATGGATCCAAGTGTCACGTTTTGCACAAAGGTAGGCTGTCAGAGGAGTTTGAAATCCAAAGTGGAGTTAGGCAAGGCTGTATACTGTCACCAATACTGTTCCTGTTGGTGATAAGTGACGTACTGCACGCAGCTTTGCCAAATGGAAATGGAGGAATTCAGTGGACTCTGCAATCTCACCTCAAACATCTGGACTACGCGGACGACGTATGCTTACTCTCTCATAGGATCATGGATCTCCATCAAATGACAACAAGGGTGGAGAGAGAAGCAGAAATCGTTGGGCTTAAGATCAACTCGGCAAAAACTGAAAGGATCAGCCTTGGAACTTCCTCATCAATCCAAGTAAATATATTTGGACAACCGGTAGAGATGGTAGACGATTTCCAATATCTTTGGAGTATTGTCTCTACGGGTGGCGGAACTGAACTGGACGTAAACAGCCGAATCAGAAAAGCAAAGGCTGCGTTCAGAATGCTGTCCAAAATATGGAGAAACAACTCTTTTAGCTTTAAGACCAAGCTACGATTGTTCCGCTCCAATGTTGAATCCGTTCTGTTTTACGGCTGCAGCACTTGGAAAGTCACTGACACTGTCACTAGAAAGCTGCAAACCTTCGTTAATAGATGTCTACGAAACATCTTAGGATTTTCTGGCCCAATCGTATCTCCAATGCCGAACTTCATGCGAGAACGGGTCAGGAGCCCATAGACTCCATTATACGAAGAAGAAAGTGGCAGTGGATTGAACATATGTTTCGAAAAGGCGATCGGTGCATTGCATCTCAAGCAATGCAGTGGAACCCGCTCACACAGGAGGGAAGACAAGTGGGCCGGCCTAGAAGTACATGGCGAAGAACGGTCGAACAGGAATCGCCACGACTGGGGAAAAGTTAGAGAGACCTGAAATATATTTCAAGAAATCGTACACGATGGCGCGTAGGTGTAGTGGAGGCCCTATGTCCCGTAAGGGAAACATCACGGACGTAATAGGTCCGTGGATCTAAGTAAGTAAGTAAGTAATTTATTTCCAAGAAAAAAATACGGGATACTAATAGGACTATAGTAAATATTTTGATAGAAAAAGAAAATGTTTACAACGGTTATTAACGCTACCTGTCATAGAACCGATTTTTGGTTTTCAAATTTCTCGTTAATGGCTACACTAATTTCAACCAAAATTTTTATACAAGAGGTCCTTCACAGCACAAACAATTTTGCATACACAAATTTTCGTAAAATATATTTTTGGATTTTTAAAAACATTTTGAAATTTGTTTGAAAATTTAATATTTTCAAAACGGGCTGATGAATATTTTTTTTTATGTTAGATTGTATTTTATTAAATAATAACACCCGTATTCATAAAGAAAAAATAGTTACTTTAGCTCCCGTGTTTACGGAAACTACACCATGGAATACGAATTTTTTGGGCTGAATATAAAGGCAATTGCTTACTGCTCCATTTGAGTCCGGGACGTTCTTATTCCATGGTCTAGTTTTCCTAAACACGGGAGCTAAAATAGCTATTTTTTTCTTTATGAATACGGATGTAAAAGTTTGTTTACCAGATTTTATTCTTGAAAATGTGCAAAAAAAATGTATACAGGTATACATGAAATTAATTTTTAAGAAAACCGCTCTAACGATATTTGATTTTTTTTCATAAATTCTTATTTATCAAGCAAATCAGATGAAATACTTTATTTTGAGCTCTACCTTTTTTAGCTATTAAAATAACTTATAATAATTTATAGTTTTAATTTTAATTTATTTTTATTTTTTGTTTTTTATTTTTTTTTTTTAATGATATCACAATATTAAGAGACTAATAGACATGTACATTGTACAATGTACATCATCAATTTCTAGCTATACGTTAAAGTTGTTAGCTAAACGACATCAAGTTTGTGCGATCTAGCCGTTCCCAATTTTTAAATTTGTTATTTATAAAGAAAACAAACTTCCACAGATTTATCAACAACACATTTTTTTTGTTGCTTTTTCGCGAGACCCTTTCCTTAGCGCATTGTATATGTAAACTTAGTAATCTCATTAGCATCGACGACTGCTGAGTCACGTAGTGTCGAAATCCACCAGCTTCTCTCTACACTTTTTGTAGACTTTTTGTTGAGGGAACAAATTTAAAAGTCAAGATTTAACTCCCTTAGTGCCTGTCTACATTGGATTTTGAATGCTAGGTGCATGCAGTGAGACAGGTAGATTTTATGTGTGTGAAAAAGTAATGGGTAGATTCCACCCAAAATGCACCGATGCGCCACTTTCAAAAAATATTCTCGGATTCAACATGAAAGATTTTTCATTGTGTGAGTGAAAGATAGATGGATTTCAAGGGTGGGAGATAGAGATGGGTAGTTTGAACTGAGAGGATTTTCTCTTCATAGTATGCACACAACAAACATATTAACGCCCAAAAATTGTCCGATTTTTTTTGTAAAAGATTATCAATTAAATGACCACTTTTGACCACCCATCAACTTTTTTTTGACCACCCACAGTTTTCGAAAAAATCGATTTTAAAAATGGAAAGAACCCTGCCTCTAAAAAAATCGATTTTTTCAAATTTGAAAAATGCTTTCAATTGGTTTCTTTTTGGACATTAATGATCACCCTTTAACTTTTTTCACCACCCCTGGAAATGTTTTTTTTTTTTAGTTTTGAAAAAAAAAAAATAGGTATCAATTTTTTTTTCCTCAGTTTTTTTTTGTAATTTCAAATTTTAAAAGATGACAACTGTTGATAACACAATTATAAAAACTTCACAACCTTTAAAACTATTCTAACTCAACAAATTTTTGTTGAGTTAATATTTTTTGTTGAGTTAAAATATTTCTTATGGGTGGTCATTATAGATAATTATGTTTTTCAAGATAGTCATCTTTCAAAATTAAAAACAAAATTTTTGTTCATAAGTTAGAGCTATTTTAAGGGATGGTTATCTTCGATAATTGTGTTTTTTCCAAATGGTCAATAGTCCTTTAAAATTCCAAAAAAATATTTTTGGTGAGTTAGAATAATTCTAAAGATTGTGAAATTTTTATAATTGTGTACTCAACAGTTGTCATCTTTAATACAAAAAAAAAAAAAACAACTGAGGGAAAAGAAAAAAAAATTGATATTTTTTTTTCAAAATCAAAATCAAAATCTTTTGGCCCCGATTTTTAAAAATCAATTTTTTCGAAAACTGTGGGTGGTCAAAAAAGTTGATGGGTGGTCAAAAGTGGTCATTTAATTGGTCATCTTTTACAAAAAAAATCAGCCAACTTTTTTTTTTGGGCTTCAAGTTAACACAGCTAACGCCCAGCATTAAAATTCCAATTTGGACAGGCACTTACAATATAAAAAGACTTGCTCTTTCTTAACATTAATGTCTACGCTGACAAAATCATAAAATATGTTGCAAACACATGCGCCACCTGCCGTCGAAATCAAGCGTCAATAAAAACGACTCCGTGATATTACTGTTTTCATATACAATGCTTTGAGTAATAAAGAATAGGCAAGGAATTCTATGTACGTGGCGAAGAAAAAAGTACAATGCTACCAACCTCTTTTCACAAAATCAAGTTAATCGAAGTATAACTGAACTGAAGTTCAGATTTCAATGTGAAACCGGAGGAGTTTAAACAAAAATTTAATCTCAGCTAAAATAAGCTCAGTTCAACAGAACTTAAGTTGAAACTTCTACTGTGAAACTGGGGGTAACGATTTTAATTTTAATTAAGTGTTTTTAAATTTTCTTTTCTTCCGCAAAGAAATAAAATGCCTATTTTATAGTCACGTACTTCTCATAAAAAAAAACTGTATATACACCCCCATCTAACTAGCTAACAAACAAACACCCATTTACCATTTGTTTCATCAGTGACTCCATAAGCACAACCTAAAACCCACAGAATTTATTAATTACACCAATAAAGGAATTTATATACTCTCGTACTTTCTCAAACTTAATGTTTGTCAAAGAAAATTTCGAGTGTGTGTATAACGCAACAATAGAAATCCAAAAATTCAAAATAAGACAAAACAATAAAAAAAATTCTATGAATATGAAATGTGGATACAAATCAAGCGTGTCTTGAATTGTAATTTCAAAAAAAAATGTAAATAATTAAGCCTTTAATAAAAAATAATAATAATTTGGCACTCTCATACATAAAAATTATTATATTATAATGTACTTCCCTGTCTGGTTTGGAAAAAAAGCAGACAAACGGTTCCCCTCTTTATATGTTTTATGTGATTGGGCATTGGGGGACGGAATTCTTCTTTATATTATTTTTTATACTATATGAAGGGATTTGATTTGTTGAATTTGTGTGATCGCAATTGGACAGTGGACATGTCACCGTAGCAGGAGGAAATTAATTAATGAGGTTAAAAAAAAACATATGTATATAATACAAGCACATTATTTAGGCCATTTCTTATTAATTTCTCGTCGCAATTAATTTAGATTCAATTCGCCTCGTGACAATTTTTAAATTCAATTCTTAATCTTTAACAAGAAGCGACGATCAATTGACTAATTTCGAATAGTTTACTTACCTAACCGACCCTGTCAAATTGTAAAAAGAAGAAAAAATATAAATTTTTTTGAGATTATATATGTGACCGATTATTTAAATATTATAGAACCAGAAGACCCGTGCGAAAATTTCGCACATTCAATAAGGCTTTAAATTTTTAAATAGAATGTTTGGACAAATTAAATAAATTCTTTTTATTATTGATATGAACATATTAGTTTTACAAAACCCCTTTGTAAATAATATTTGATGTAAGAATGAAATCTTTTTGAATTTTTTGCTTATCATTTTCTTTAATAGATACATATATGTTGTTTTCACTTTTTAATTTAGTTTAATAAGCTTTTTTACTATTAAACTTAAATCTCAAAAATACATCTCTCAAAACACAGCTAAAAATTCTTTTGGGGCCCCAGCATTTAGCTATCTCACTGCATTCCGACCCTGTGTGGATGCATTTGTGTATGTGTAACTCACACTATTTTGAAAAAAGCCTCACTATTCCGCGATATGCCCGTTCCTCTATTTCTTCTGCTAAGATTTTAAATTAAAGAATTCATAAATAAGTTTCTTTCATTCATGCAATCTAATGATACCTAATAAATGCATTCGGCTTTTTATAATGAAAAAAATGATATAATGATGTATTCTTAATGTCAAATTTTTCATTTATTGAATTATTTGAAATTTCCGAAATTTATAAGTTTTTGTGCAATGTCATGAGTATGTGTAAATTCCTATTCAGGGATACCTATTTTAGTGGATTTGACCATTTTATAAATGAGAAAAAAGGAGTTTGACAACAGAATAATATTATAGAATTGTAGAATTATGATTGGGCTGAACAAAAAAAAAATAAATGTTTGATTTGAAATTTGTATCAAATATGTATTGAAAAATTATATTTTGTTTTTATATTGTAATCATATGTAGACACAATAAACGCCCCCTGAAGATGCTGAGAAACTCCAGCGAAACCTCGGGATACAATTTAGGTAAGTGTTTGCTAAACAAAATTGACCTAAATAGACTAATCATAATTCTACAATTCTATTAATTTTTTTCGTTTGCGTGATACGGGGTTACCTGCTAACGGGTCGTTTACCTACATTTTTAAGAAAGATGAGATAAGTTGACGTCAAGTAAGCAGGTAGCCCCCTATCTCGAAATCCAACAACACTATTTTTTTTTTCGTTATAAATTTGCAATAAATTAGCAATTCAGGACTATATATTTTTTAATAAGATTTTTTGGAAATGCCTTGCTAACTTTATATACACATCTGGAAATCACAAATTCGCAAATTTTGCGTACATTTTTTAAAAGTTTTTTCTATTTTTCTAAAATCAAAAGTTGGGGCAGTATTGTGCTCAACTCAGAGATAAACAAAATCTTTTATTTGCAATTTTATACAACTTAAAATAAGTTCTGCAAGGTGTGCGATATTTCTTATTTCTTTTAAATCTTCGAGATAAGTTGAGTACAGTGCGATTTTTTAAAATTCGAAAAGAATTATATGGTTTCTTGTTAAATAGCGAATTTTAATAAAAATGAAACATTATCAGCACCATAAAATTATACCTGTTTTTATCCACACTTATCGTTTTGGTTCAATACAATCGTCAACTCTGGCTTACGCGAACTTTTTATTCGTTTTTTTTTTCTTTTATTTTAAAAACTTTTCTTCAATTTGTCTATGGACTTTTTTAAGTTATATTTCCAAAGGAGAATGTGCAAGAGATTTATGTAAGCTGGTCTACCTACTCAACACGAATGTGTCATACATGTCTCATGCCAACAAGATCCAGTTAGAGAAAAATCTCCCAAGAGAACCGCTTGGCAATATGAGAAAGCCAACTGAGACAGTCTCAACGATTTCTTCGGCCTTCGGGAGCTTTTCACAACGTTGAAATTCTAAAAGAGAGGTGAGTACCCAAATGTGAAAGTGGAATACCTATGAACCGGTTCAAAATAAGTTTAGTTTCATAATTTGCATGTCCCAACGTAAGACCATTAGAAAAAAATAATAGAAGTGTTGAAAATGTGACATTTTGTCAGTAAATTAAAATGAAAGTTATAATAATTGAATAAAAAAGCCTAGAGAATTGTTTTGGATCCAACGATTTTTTGAATATTAAGTGTTACCGACAAGCCAAAACCCAAAATATGGAATTAAAATAGTCTTCAAAAGCATTTCAAGATTCTGTAAAACTATCAGACAAATCAAAGTATTTTTTTCATTCAAAGTGAGTAATGTTCAAACAGGACTGAAAATTCACGTGGATAATTATTTATGGTTTCACAATGCTTATTCACGTGAATTTCAAAACGCTTTTATTTTTCATTTCACTCAGAGGTGATAGGTGAATACTAGGCTTTACCGACAAGCCAAAAACCAAATTATGGTCATGCGAGACCGAGATCGAGACCGAGACTTTTCTCGTCTCGTAACCAGCCCTAAAAATCACTACACACAAAGACAAAAGTGTTCTTACATAATAACAATTTGCATTTATTTTTAGCTCATACTTTTTCTCTGATTGAAATAATAGTGACAATAAAAATAGATTTAAGAATTAAAATGAATTTCGCTCCTTCTAAAAAAACACCCTTTCAACAGGTGAAATTCTCCCTCGACACGACACCCATCTAAAGATTTTATGTATTACTTTTTTTGAAGTTTTGGCAATATTTTTACTTTTACTCCTACAAACATAGACTAAGTCATATTTCAACTAGTATCTTCCAAACTATTGGTCTTACATAATAAAAGTTCCAATACCTAATTTGTGTAAAATTGTATAAACTATAATCTGTGCCTTGGCATTTTTTCTGTAAAGCTGATAATTTTTGAGATATTTAAAAAACAGGTGCAAATTCTCTTTTAACCTCTTTTACCCCCCTCCCTCACGAAAAAAATTGTAAGTGGAATGAAGAAAAATTTGTACCACATATTAGGGGCATCTAAATAAAGCTTTCCACAAAAATTCAGATTTTTACAATTTTATTTCTGGGTAAAAAATGAAATATCGAAAACAGAGTCCAGGTCCAGGCACCTTTAAAGCAGGATTTGAACATGTTCCACCACAGTAATTGTGGCAAACTTTTAACCAAAGTACTCTTAAATCATATACTTTCGATTAGCATGTGTTCGATAGAATTATCTTTCAGTTGCCACTTGCTCCTTTATTTAAATGCTTTTTGCAGTGGAGTTGCAGGCCTATTCTTTGTTTAATTTATTGTAAAATAAATTTTTCTCAGGTAAAGACTCATAAGTAAATGTTTCGCAAATCTTAAAATAATAATAAGGATAAACACCCTTAGGCTACGTCCTAATTGGCACTCATCGCGCGATCGAGCAACGAGCGACGATCGCTGCATCGGACAATCAAACTATCAAACGTTAACAAATCAACAATAGGCGTGTTTTATTGCAAAAGACACCCATAGTACTGTACGATTTCACATGCATTACAAAAACAATATAGCTAGTAGCTCTACAGCCGATAAGAAGCTAAAGTAGAATCCTACTGTGGATAGATTTTTGGCGGTTATTCGAGCCTCTATTTTACGAGTACTTAAGAGTCTTATCGGCTGTAGAGCTACTAGCGATGTTGTATTTGTAATGCATGTAAAATGGCACTGTACTATGGATGGCTTTTGCAATAAAACACGCCTTATGTGTCCGAATTATAATATAAACGCGATCGTGCGACAAAGTAGTACGGTCGCACATGTTTGTTTTCAAATCGCTCAAGCTTTTAACAAACAAACCCAAGTGTAGGGGAGTGTCCTAATTACAAATGGACTTTGTGCGACCGACGCGACGCGACGGAAAGTTGCTTGATCGCTAGAAATCAAACAAGTTTGTTTTTGATCGCACTTATAAATGGAGTTTTAGGAAAATTAATAAACGAAGTTTATTTAACCCCAATTGTATGGATTAAACGTCGTTGTTTCGCAATAAAAACTCCGCATCTTCGTTTCTGGAAGTCATTTCTTTTGCAAACAAATATCTGTTTTCTAGCTTATTCAAAAAAAAGAACGCGTAAAACGAATTAGAAAAGATAATACTATATTATAGTTTTCTGTTAAATACTGAGGAAAAAACGCTTTGGGCTCGTTCGCTCAATTTTTGGCCAAGGAATAGATACCTTTGTATTTATGAAGGCAATGCATTTAAATTGACCAAATAAATCCGGATTGAATCTGATAAACGTCGAAACCTCTTTTGGAATCGACTGAAGGTTTTAATTGCTTCGTTGCTCCTTACCTCGGGTGGGGTGTAGCAATGACAATAAAACACTAGATTGACTTCTGGATTAAAAGTGATTTTATTCTAAATTTGTGTGACTATTTATACTAAATTACATCAATGCGATTCTATAATAATTTTATTTTGTGGGAAAATAAATGTAACAGGATAGGAGAGCACCTATAAAAAGTGCAGATCTTGCAGTTTTGGTGGGAACCATATAATTAAGTAGGGAATGTGAACTTTGTTTAGGGAATAGTGTTCTAGATTTGGATAGGGTGTTTTTATATGCAGGAATGCAGGTTCATAGTAATAATAAGTTGTTGGCTTCAACAAAGTTTTTAGTAGCTAGATATACAGGGTGTCCTATTAACAATGGTCTAAACCAAAACTGGTGAAAGGCCAGGCCATGGCCTTTCAGAATTTGGTAACTTTTCTATACCGAATCATAGCGGTTCTCGAGTAACGGCTATTTTTTTAAATTTGAAAAAAATCTAACTTTGAACCAGTTTTTTGCTCACCCTGTCCATAATTGATTTTTGTTTTTTACAAATTTTGCATTAAAAAATTCACTTATAGTTTCACTAACTTTACTGAGTAAAATATTTTTAATTGGCATCACCATTTGCCTACAAATCATTAGTTAGTATTGAACTTTGCCAAAATTAATTTTTGACCACAATCTTCTGATGAGCCCCCTGAATAAAATTCGTATGGGTCAATACAGGTTTTGTATTTCAAAAATTGCCTATTTTTCTGTAGTTTCAAAAAAGGTATTAAACTTGCCAAAGCTATGTTTAAAAAGACACTTATAACCGTTTGAACCCAATCAAACAGGTTCAAAATCAAACAAAAATAAAACATTTTTGTTCAAATATTTCGATAAAATTAGAATTTCACTTCAAATATAACTCCGAAAGAGCTGAATTTTGGTGGAGATCTTCGTTTTGATGTCTTAAATAAATACCTTTAATTTGGACAAGGACCTTATATTTTCTGTGGTGAAAGCGTAAAAATCCAGTATTTTTGAAAAATTTTCGAAAACCATCAGGTTTTTTAAGAAGTGTCTTTGGGAAACTTGTAGCTTATAGCATTCTAAAAAAAACCATTAGGATACATTTTTCCGTTAGACCAATAAATTTTGGAACAAATGTGCGCAAATGCAACGGTGTGGAAAATACCACATCAAAGTATAAAAACACATTTTGTCCCCGTTTTCTCAAAATCTCTTGCTCCAACGAAAAAAAGGAGTTAATCTTTTTTCTGTAGAATTTTATAAGCTACATGTTTTCCAAAGAAACTTCTTAAAAAACCTGATGGTTTTCGAAAAATTTTCAAATATACTGGATTTATACTCTTTCACCACAGAAAATTAAAAGTCCTTGTCAAAATTTAAGGTATTTATTTAAGAAATGCGTAAGACATCAAAACAAAGATCTCCGCCAAAATTCAGCTCTTTCGGAGTTATATTTGAAGTGAAATTCTAATTTTATCGAAATATTTGAACAAAAATGTTTTATTTTTGTTTGGTTTTGAACCTGTTTGATTGGGTTCAAACGGTTATAACTGTCTATTTAAACATAGCTTTGGCAAGTTTAATACCTTTTTTGAAACTACAGAAAAATAGGCAATTTTTGAAATACAAAACCTGTATTGAGCCATACGAATTTTATTCAGGGGGCTCATCAGAAGATTGAGGTCAAAAATTAATTTTGGCAAAGTTCAATACTAACTAATCATTTGTAGGCTAATGGTGATGCCAATTAAAAATATTTTACTCAGTAAAGTTAGTGAAACTATAAGTGAATTTTTTAATGCAAAATTTGTAAAAAACAAAAATCAATTATGGACAGGGTGAGCAAACAACTGGTTTAAAGTTAGATTTTTTCAAAATTCAAAAAATAGCCGTTACTCGAGAACCGCTATGATTCGGTATGGAAAAGTTACCAAATTCTGATAGTTCATCACCTGGCCTATCACCAATTTCAGTTTGGACCATTGTTATTGGGACACCCTGTATAAAGAAAGTAGGAAAATATGAATTTCACAGCACAATCACTTTATTTCGCTAAATTATCTGTTAAAATTTCACTTACGCGCCTTTTTTATTATTGGCGCTTGGTGCAAATTCCAAAAGAATTATCGCGCGATGGTGTGTTTGCGACCACTTTTGATACATGATAGTTTTTATCAGCGACAGCTATTAGGACACATATTTTGGTAGTGCTACCAACAAGCGATGCGACCGACCAAAGCTC
The DNA here is from genome assembly GCA_949320155.1 of Melangyna quadrimaculata. Classification (NCBI taxonomy): domain Eukaryota; kingdom Metazoa; phylum Arthropoda; class Insecta; order Diptera; family Syrphidae; genus Melangyna; species Melangyna quadrimaculata. The sequence goes on from OX439486.1 coordinate 19,457,379, forward strand.
ATCGCTGGGTAGCGCGACTACTGCCCAATTAGGACATAGCCTTACGCATACGAAGATTTTTTGTAATTGTGTAAGAGTACAAAATTCAGATTCAAGTATTGGAAAAGTATTTAATAAATCTGATAATGAGTCTAAGCTACTGCCCAAAAACCTAAAAGAGTCAATAAATTTGATATTTATTTTCCAATTAGAGAGAAATTTCGTGAACGAAATATATGTTTCTTTGTTTATTTTGATATGAGTTAGTGATCAAGGAATCATGGTTCCTAAATATTAATAACACACATTTTCATTGCTCTTTCTTTTCATTGTTTTTAGTTCTTAAACATACATATATTGACATACTTAATCACGCACAAAATACCACTTCACATCAATATCCACAAAGCTGATTTTAAATTTACAACAAGTGTCAATGACCTGTAGTTTTAATTGCTTCCAACTGTTGATTGCTTCCAATTTTTCATATTGCTTTCAATTTTTGTATAATGTCTCTCAAAATGTTGCGAGCTATTTTTATCACCTTGATTTCCAATATGTTTAAATCATAACAAAAAATCTTGTATTTTTCATTTTTCCAACCTTGAAGATTTTTTAATAGAAGAATTTTATGACCTTGGCTCCTTACAGCATGGTCCCCCTTATATTTTTACTGCATAACGTTACGCATGATCGCTTTTTTTTAATTAACACATAAACCTTACTCTCTACTCTGTCTTGGATTTTTCATTTTCTAACCTTGAAGATTTTTTTATTTTTTTCCAGAAGAATTTTATGACCCTTATATTTGATTTTCCATTTTTCTAACCTTGAAGATTTTTTAACAGAAGAATTTTATGACCTTGGGTCCCTGCATCATGGTTCCCTTATATTTTAACTGCTTAATGTTACGCATGATGGCCTTTTTTTAATTATCTTAGACTTCGGACACAGTTTTTATTACTTTTACCACGCGATTTTATTGCTTTTTAACGACCTAATTTAATTACCTTGACTCCTTAATGACCCCATTACGGTCTCAAAACCCGTGTAGCTATACTAATCTAGTTCGTAAACGTGGCAGCGCAGAAAATCAATTTTTTTTTTAATTCCATTGAAGGATGGCTACGATGATGATGCTTTGAAAAACCTCAAAAAATATTTAGAAAGAACCGAAATTCTTGAGATTAAATTTTCGCACGGGAAAGGCCGATTTAAGGGCCATTGGGGTGATATATCCAACCAAATATTTTGTGACATACAAATATCCTAATAAATATGTCCTTTGCTATTCTGGATGCCTCATCAAATCGTACATTAGATGTCTAACTATAATTTTTAAGGAATATTTTAGTTGTTTTTTTTTTTTAATTTTCTTACTGACATTTTGGGAGTGGGTGGAGTATAGTTCAACGCCTCTGATTCCTGCATTTTATCATCTGATTTAAAAACAGAAACAAAAAGCATCAACTAGTGCAACTGAGATAGCACTGCGAAAAGTGTCAAAAATAAATAAACACGAGGAACGGAGCAATGCAATCTGAACAGCAAAAAAGAAGTTGTAAAAAGTTGTACCTATGTAAGTCGGCAGCTTATTATGATTTCTAGTAGGGTTTATTTCAGTTCCTTAACATGCATATTTTATTATATCTATTTATTTTCATTTAGTAGATATTATATAAGGTCGTTTTCCACTTTTACTCAAAATTTATTATTATTTTCACTTGAGAATTAAAAGTTGGCGGAAAACCGATAAATGTCATTTTTAAATCTAACGAAGCAATCAAAATTTTAAAGAAGTTGGCGCCACAGGGGCCATTATTAGACAGAACAATTTTTAGGAAAAAAAACAAAAGTACTTACCACTACCATTTCCATCCTGATGTTGATGATGCAGTTTATCCCATTCGGCCTTTCCATGGTAGAGTTTTAAAATATCATGAATTGCTGTAGCTGCTGATTCACTGTTACCGAATTTACCAACGCATTCAGACATTACTGGAGCTGAAACAGAAGCCGAACCGATTTGAGGACCATTATTGACTGACGACAATTTTTGTTGATAGTGATTAGTCTTCAATCCTGCTGCTTTTACTAATTGTTCATAATGATTGAATATTTGCAACCACGGATGATATTGTGTTAGCTGCGAGACATCATTTAAATCTAAAGATTCTGAAAAATAGCTTCTATCCGATGATACTGTTGCTGGAATGATGCTTGATGATGTAATAGGTCGGGAATTCGATGATTCACTATTGTTGTTCCTAAGCAACATCGATGAATTTAGATTTTTGTATGATGAAGTTGCATTCATTGTAGAATTCGAATCGATTGTCGTTGGTCGAGGATTGAAATTTTTTCTTTTATTTCGGCCTGATGAATTTCTTGTTGAATATCTTGCATACAAATCAATTGGTGATTGTGATTCTTTTGATTCTCTATTCTGTTTATCACTGAAGTGCTCTTGATTTGTTTGTTGATCATCGAACTCGGTTGCCTTTGTTGTCTGAGTATCGATTTGCTTACATTGATGGACAAAAATTGATTTATTTTGAGCAATTTCATGATCTTGTTGTTGTTCGCTCTCAGTTTCAGCGTTGTTCATGTTTTTCTTATGTGAAACTGAAAAAAAAAATACATATATATTATAATAACTTTGAACACAAAAAATATTAACTGGCCTAAAGCAGATGTCCCATTTTTGCCCATTTTTGCCTGGGAGCCTGGGCCTAGAGCGTTCAATAATTAAATCAATATCAAATGAAAGGCGTGGTTGAGCACGTTTTGTGGGTCAAATATTTCCAAAATGGTGGGTGGGGTTTTCAAGATATTTGAGTTTGAAGTTGGTTAATTCAGAAGATTAATTTCACTCCTTCTTTTGAAAAAAACTGCTTATGTTGTTTGATATAAGGCACATAAGAAAATGATTTTGGTATCAAATAAATTCAAACCTTTTAAATAAATTCAAATTTTCCTGCCAATAATATATTCTTAAATATTTAGTATTAAGTTCTTGGAAAACAATTTTGTTTTACTTACCATTTGCACACTGATGTCTTAAAAAAAATCAGCGATGTATATATTTTGTTTGCATTATTTTAAAGGTTAATTTCTCACCTTTAATTAAATATACAATTAAGTACCCTTTTTCAAAGAAATACATACTTTTTAACAAACTTCATCTAGCAAGTACCTTAACATGTTATCATGTGCTATGAACTTTCTCGTTTAGCGTTTTTTTTAATAATTCCTTTAGCCAAATATGAATTTTTTTACATTAATCAATAAGAAGGTGATGTTATTCAAGAAAATATGCAGCTTCCTGGTTCTATAATTAGTTCGTATAAGAAACTTACCATTTTCTTTTTGTTTACGGAAGCAGTTTATCAAAGACACATAAATATGTAAATCATTTTTTCTTCTTTATTTTTTTCAATATTCTTACACAGGAGTACGTAGAATGTTGATCAGGGGTGGGGTCAAACAAACAATAACAAGGTCGTCGTTTGATACAAGCTCAAACAAACAATAACAACGTCTATTTAGTACAAGCGGTATAGACACTATTCGGCCTCGTTTAGGCAGGACGCAGAAGGGGCAATTTTCAAATAACTGACTTAAACTGAAAACAAATTGTTAAAAGCAACGGCAACATTTTCAATCCCCTGTTATAATAAAATAAAATAATTTTCAAATTCAAAATTAAGAAAAAAAAATATTTAAACTATTTTTTTTTTAATCTTACTAAGTATTATTTTTGTTTTTGAAATTCAATTATCTTATCAATTATTCTTAATCAAACACTGGATGTTTCTAGGACTTTTATTTTTCCAGACATTAAAAAATAAATGAAATATCCGGTTTTCAGTGATTGACTAAGAATTAATAAGATCATTGAATTTCGAAAACAAAAATAATACTTAGTAGAGTAAAATTTTGAAAAAATAGTTTGAATATTTTAATAATTGTTTGCTGTTTCAAGCAACTCCCGCCCAAATGAGAGGAATAGACCCCCCCCCATACGATTTTTTTCTTGTCTCGACCAAGCCTTTTTTTGATTTTTTTTTATCGTTGAATCCAATAAAAGTTAAATTTAGACGGTACAAACACTTAAGAAAAATTTAAGAGTGGGTCTTATTTGTTACAGATTTTGAGTTAAATGTTGTAGTTTTTGAGTTAGTAGTTTGAGTTTGTGGTGAGTGAGTTTGATACTTAGTAAGGGAAGGCTTTGGGATGTTTGAGTCAGTGTCCATGGGATTTTGATTTGTTTTTGTCGTTTTGTCGGTTTCTAAGTGGAATTTGTGGTTGAGTTGAAATGAGAAGGCCTTAAGTTGCATTTGTTTGTGGTGGAAGGAGATGAGGATGAAAAAGAGTATATTAAAGGATTTGTTGCTGTGGGAGTGAGTGAGATGGGTTGATGGTGTTTGCTTGGAAAACAGGTTAAGGTGAGTTTTGTGTCATCGAACTATTTTCAATGAAGGGGAGAGCACGATCGTCTTTGGAATTCAGAGGTTGAGCTGAAGAGACAGATTTAGAAAAGTTTTTCACCACAGAAGAGATTTCTAAAAAAGAGAATTGAAGATGATTTTGTTCAGCGAACATTTTTCTTGCTTCGACCATACTGCATTTTGTATTGAATTTATTTTCAAGATTTCTCTTTCTTGCACGTACCTAGCGCTTGCAGAGTTTTGAGGACACAGGGTGTTCTTCTGTACATGTTTGCATAAGAAGTTCGTTTACAATTTTCAGGGGAGTGTGGAAGTGTCGCATGATGATTTACGGTTCCATCTTTTTGAAGTGTACCCTGGCAGTTGTTGGCAGGTTTTGCATCGCATCGGATTGGGGAAGTATTCTGCAACTTGAAAGGTGTACCATCCAACATTGACAGATGTTGGGGGTCGGAACCGGTCGAAAGTAAACAAGACAAGGCCAGTGGCCTTTTCTATTAATTCATCTTCCCCTTCTTTAATTTCAACTTTTTTTTACGAATTTATAAACCTGGGTTACACCTTAGTCTTTCATTTCAGAAACGATTACTTGTTCTGACACATTAGTTAGACAGAGTGCATAGACTGTACCCTTCGACGAATTAATATTGGAGTGACGAGAGAACAAAATCGGGCAGAGTTTAGATAGTCATATTTGGAAAGGAAAAGATCTGCTATTTTTTGTGATTCGACCAAAATAAGAGATTTGTACCGAAACGACCGGTACAGTACCGAAAATTAACGCTGTGTACCAAAGAAAAGCCTCGGTACACACAAATATACCGAAATCAAATTCGTGTACTGAAATTTATGAATAAATTGAGATAAAATCTGAATAAAAATGCTTTAATATTTCATTCCTCGTGTTTGCAACTTTGTTCGTCAACATCAACATAACTTTAGTGTTTGCATTCTCATTACTCTTGTATATGATTTGCTTTGTTTTTAACGGTATTCCAACCATTGTCTTTTCTATTCGGGCCTTCCGGTGTTCGCTACTGGTTTTATTTGTTTGTTAAGAAAAATCCAAACAAATCAATGAAAATTTAAGAGACAAATACAATTTTATCAAGAAATCCTTTTCGAAAATGTGTTACTGTGGAAAAGATTTAATCATGGGAAGAAAACAGCGTTGCTACTGACCATCGATGTGTGGAGTTTTTTTCAACATTTTTAACAACAATCCATACAATCATTTACTTAGAATTTTCGAGTACATTCTCTGTTTGGCAGGGCCAAAATAGGAAGTGTTCTCTTGGATAAAGGAAATGTGGTCTACATGTGGTAGAGCCACATTCGTGTAGTGCCACTAAAGAAAGAATCTCTGTACTTAACAGTACGTCCGAAGTTGGGCTCAAGGTTAAACTGATGGGCATTCCTAGAATTACGAGTATTACGGTTAAATAGTTTAGGGGGAGGAATGCAACTGGCTATTTCACTAGAACACTGTTTGTAAGAATAACGGTAAAATAACGAAAGACATGAAACATTGCGACGGTGGAGGTGCTCAAGAGATTTAAATGTTTCCATTATAGTCCTTTCATCAATCATTTTTAGAGCTCTCTTTTGTATTCTATCAACAGACTTAAGTGCGTTATTGGAGCACCAGTCCAAATATGGTAGTTAAACTCAAGTCTTGGACGAATAAGGTCTTAATAGATCACAGCCAGATCAGAACAGAAGCAAATTTCTTGCATCGACGGTGAAAACCTTAACACCTAGCAGCATTTTTGGCGATGTCAAATATGTGGTCGTTCCACAAAAGGTAGTCTGTGACACACATATCGAGGACTGAAAGCTGTTCAGTTTCCTCTATGCAAGTGCCACTCATGGATAGCAGCTTTAACGACAGGAGACAGCCTTGAGTTTTAGAAGCGTTAAATTCTACACGGTTTTTGTTTCCCCATTGGACAATGCTATCAAGATCAGAATTTAATGAGCTCATCATACGCTGCCGTTCAAGTTCAACATCCGAAGAACATGAATGTGAATCTAGAAACGGATATGGAAAGCTAAAGTTACTGTCGTTAGCAAAACAGTTTAATGGATTAGAAGTTCCAGATATAAGATCGTGTATGAATATTAGGAAGAGGGTCGGTTTCCAAAACGATGTAAGAATTCGTGCCACTGTTCGGTAAGATATACCATCAAATCACCAGTTTTAAGAAGCATTCGTTCTTCGAGATATTTCTTGAGCTGAAAATTAATCAGCGTTTCCATGAACTTGGAAAGAAGGGACGTAAGCGCAATTGGTCGGTAGTTGGAGGGGGAAGACGACACGCCTTTTTTAGGGACAGGCTGGACAAATGCTATTTTCCATCCACTCGTAAAAAGACCAGTAGAGTAGGAAAGATGGAAAAGCTTACGCAGTGGTTTTCCAGCATTGAAAAACACATTTTCAGAACAATAGGAAGAATACTATCCGGGCCGTCAGATTTGTAAATGTCGAGATCTTTTAGAACTCTAGCAACTGCATGAGTGCGAAAGAAGACTTGTCCCATAAAATCATTTACGCTCTCAAGTACACGAGGTGTCATAACACTTTCTGGCAGCGTCGAATTAACAGCAGACTGTGCTGCAAGCAAATTGGCTTTACTTGCAAGCTGACAAAAGGAGTATCATTGAAGACGAGCGTTGAAACCGAGGTAGTATGTTTTTTTACAAACGACCAAACATTCTTACTACCTTTGGGACATTGTAGTATTTTTTGCCGTAAATTTTGATCATGTAAAAAATTTGGTTCTTCGAATATGAACTTGCTAGCTTGCTGAAACTTTTTCCCGCTTTCCTCAGTAGGGTTGGCTTTATAACAGCGGAATCTTACTTCCTTAACCCTAATAACCTCTACATCTCGAATCAAATCATGAGTTTTCTTTGGGTTTGATAAATTTCATCCTATTCGGGATAAAATTTCTCGTTCCACAAAGAATTAAATTTGTGATCATTTCTGCACTGACGTCTACGTCACTATAGAGGAAGCATAGTGACCAGTTAAAGCTCGTTGAGACCGTCCCAGTTGGCTTTCTCATATTGCCAAACGGTTCTTTTGGGAGTTTTTCCCTAACTGGATGTTGTTGGCATGAGAAATTTGCATATATGACACAATGGTCTGATGTGCCTAGAGCAGTTCTACCGCAAGTTGAAATGAGAAGTCGCTAGACCAACTTCCAAAAGTCGCTAGATTGGCTGAAATTCGGGGGACAAAAAGTCGCTAGAAGTCGCTAGACAAAAATCGATAAATAAGTGTTAAAAAAAATTTCACTTTGAATAACTTTTCGTCGCCTGAAATCGCAATCAAAGTTTAAAAAATCATAACTTTAAAACGGCTATGTTCAGAAAGAATTATATTTTATTTTAAAATCAAAATAAAAAGTATGCATCTACTATAACGAAAACTAAAGCCAATTTATGAATATATCATTTTGTCGTATGTTACATTTTTACCAAAAACGTTTCTCCTACATACACATACGACAAAATATATGGACATTCGACAAACTTTTAACAGAATAATAAAATTTCATAACGTTATAAAACGGACAAAATAACAATTTGAATTGATTTAAAACAAAAAAATAGTTAATTTTTTTTTTTTTGTATGAAACAAAAAAATGAACAAACATAACATAAAGAAATATAATTTAAGAAATAATTAACAAATTAATTTTGGTTAAAAAAATATAAATTATACACAAAACTTTGTATTAAGAACCTCACAAATTCTTGTTCTAAAAATAATAAAAACGAACATATATTTCGTGCAACTTAACAAAACTATATAAACATAACAAAAAATTAAAAAAACAAAACATGAACTGAATAATGAAATCACAAAATTATTTTGGTTTACAAAAAAAATATAAACTACATAAAAGATTAAGAAATAAATCACAAATTCTAGTTCTCAAAATGATATTAATTAAAAATGTAGCAAGAGCAAATTAAAACTTTAATATGAGATGGAGGAGTTTCAATAATGTGTTGGCTTGCATTCTCATAAAAGGATCTGAGGGCAGATTGCTCATTGTTGTTAGGGAAAAAAGTTGGATGTGGGTCCTTATCTTCGTCATCATTCGAAAAGTCGACGGTTGATAGGCTTTCGTTCAAAATTTCTTCACTTATTCTAGTAAATTTAAAATAAATGAACAAAACATACGCAATAAGTTCTAGTGGTAACTCCGGCGCAGCGGACTCATCTGAACTGAACGACATCCTGAAGTCGACTGAAGTTTCTCTTTTATGTACACGGCCTTACACCTCGACTCCACAGGCCATACAGATGTCCAACATCACAACCACAATCCAATCAACAAACAGTGCATTTTTACTCACTGGGCAAATCATGTCATGTCGTTCATTAGCATTTCACAACTACTTCTATCTTTTACAACAAAATTCACTTACACATTCAAGAAAAAACAGAAAAAAACTCACACGCACATGAAACGTCATCTCATGGCCAAGCTTTGAACAGCCCTCCATGTATTGTTCAAAACGTTATTTTTTTCGACCTGATGCTGCATGGACATGGATTTTTTGGACTCCATGGGATTTTGTTTAGACATGTTCATAGTCCGGCCATCGTTCATGGCCCGTGGAGGCGGCCCGTTATGGCACATACGACAATAATTTACAGTAACTTGAGTAAAAAATTGTCGTATTTGCAGAATTTTTAACACATACGACATTTATTTACTGAAGGATCAAAAACCGAGTTTTCAATACATAAGATGTCGTATGTGCAAAAATTAAACACATACGACAAAATAAATACCCAATAGCATTCGACCTTGCACATACGACAAAATGAATATGAATTATCTCCTAAACTAAGATAGATATTAAAACGCGGAAAACAGCATTTGAAAAATTATTTTTCAGTCCAAACTGCATCAAAATCTGAAAATCGCATTTTTAATAATTTTCTCAGGCGACGTTTTTATTTTTGTTCAAAAATTTAAAGTAAATTAACAAAAAACTCAGGTCTATAATAATTTGAAACAGATGAATTGACAACTGCACTCATTCGCATTTACGTTGCACATGTTTTTATGTGTGTGTGCCTATGTGTGGTGAATTTCAGTATCCAATTATTGGAAAAAGAAAATGCCAAATTAATTTATATGACAAGAATGTAAAATCACCAGGGCCACTACATACAAAAATAGTATTTGCGTATCACAACTCACAAATGCTCACCTTCAAAAGTCGCTAGAAGAGTCGCTAGAAATAATCTAGCGACATCAAAATATTTTTTGTCGCGGAAGAAATTGAAATGTCGCTAGATCTAGCTAGATCTTCAGCTGCTGTGATATATTGGGATAGAGCAGTAATATCAGATCAGACTATCCCAGCAAACAGGCCAGACATTGTCGTGTTTTGTAAGGAACAAAACTATATTGAAATCTATGATATTGCGATCCCTCTGAACCACCACAACATCCAATCTAAAGTCTGTACAAAAATCAACAAGTACACGGATTTAGCATAAGAAATGCAAAGAATGTACAGAACTAGCAGCGTCAGAATTAACCCAATCGTTATTTCAGCTACGGGTTTGGTCCCAAAAGTACTTGAGGAAAGTCTCAAAAAGTGGAAAAAGGAGCACATCTTAGAACCAATGCAAAGAGCAGTTATACTTGCGACTTGCACATTGTTAGATGATTTATGCAATAATGTGATATTTAATTAACAGAAATAGCTTATATTAAAATCATCAGAGCCTAATCCCTCGGCATATCCCGGGATAGGCATTTTCCAACCTCACAGAGGTTGAGAATTATTGAAACTCTAGAATAATAATAATGATAATAATATTTATAATAATAATGAATAAATGAATTGTTTATGCAAGCTTTCTGTGGAACAGTCTCCCGCCCGCCATTAAAACAGTTACGCAATAAAAATAACTTTAAGAAAGTTTTATTTCAATTTTATGCAAATAATAATTGATCTTCACAAACCTGTATTAAAACTATCTTTTCCTATTTTCTTTATACTTTTGCTTATTTTTATTTTTCTTTCTATCTTTCATTACTCTTTTTCTAAATTTATTTTTCATATCTTATTGTTTAGGTTATCTTACAATTTGTTATCAAAAGATCCATCTTCACTGTACCTTCTATCAAAAAGTCTAAGCTTATTGGTGCAGGAATAAAATAAATATGAAATATGAATAGTAAAAATAATAACTTATAATTAATCTTTGTATTATGTAAGTAATAAGTTGTAGATATCATTAAAAAAAAAAAATAAAAATTTAAATCTCCAGGCTTTGTTAAATTTCAAAAATTGCACCTTTAAAAAGAGATCGCAATTATTGATGCAAATTTTCTAAATCATACAAATAATCTTTGAACGATCAAACTTAATTGCATTAATTTTAAGTCATTGACAGCCAATCCGTAAAAGATACAAATAAAATTTAAATGCATACCAATCTCCGAGATAAAGAGCAAAACATAATCGAGGGAGGTTAAGCAGTGAGGGGAAGCAAAACATAGGCAAATTAAAATCCTATTTCATTTAAAAAGCTGTCAATGAATCCAGATTTATGCATTTCCTTTCAGAGGATGCATGCCACTATTGTAGTGTACTGTGGTCGTGGTGGTGGACTGGCGGTTTATATTATAGTCATCCAAAGACCACCAACAACAAACAGAATACAAATTGTAATAACGCTCTTCAAAAGACAACAAAAAAAAAACGAAAAACAACAAAAAGAAAATAACATGGAAATGGAATATGAAAACAAGAAAAATTCGCAACAAAAAGATGGAAGGGAACTTCATGATCTGCATATTTTTCAATACAAGGTTCACTTTTGGAGTTTTCGTCAGCATGTTGTTGTTGTCCCTATATTCATATACGATTATGGCCTACCCCACAAAGGCTAGAGTGTGCCTGTCGTGGTACCTCTTTTCAGCCTCACAATGTTCTTAGTTCTATTTATTTTGTTTGCATCTACAAAATTAATTTATTACCTTTTCATTGATTAAAAGCGAGTAATAATCTCAATCTCGGGTTAACTACACTCATGTAGATATGCGTCTAGTATTTGTAGTTGTTGCTGGCTTTTGCATTAGATTGCCCTATAGACGAGCCAAACTCTCCTCTAGATCATGATCATCATCTTTACAGTGGGCTGGTTTAACTTTGAAATAAATCTGCTCAAAATAAGTGATTTATATGATAAATTGAGTAACTATTTTTGATTGACTATAAGAGTGAAAGACATATGCCTTTTTCCATTGGTTTTACTCAAGGTTTCACTCATAGTTGCATTCATTCTGTAATCCAATGGAACAGTGCAAGTTGCTTCTAGTCAATTCTTGGGTTTGGTATTTGCATAGGTGAATCGTTGAATAGAAATTATTTGCTGCCACACAAAAAGTGAAATGTAATACAAGAGTGTATAAGCTCCGAACTTCCAAATAATATTTTTTGTTTGATTTGTTTATTAGACTTTATCAAAAACTTTGATTTTGGATACAAATTAATTTAAGTGGGAAATGGTATAAGTATACTCACAAATGGATAAAATTGTCTTTTGTCTTCAGTTAAGTCAAGAAGCAGTTTTTCAGTGGAGGTTGAATTTTATAAACAAAACCACACTCGAATAATAAAAATCAAGAGTGAACTTACCCATCGTGAGTTAACTTGGATCTAACATCAAAATTAAAGAATTGGCTCTTAGGTTATCAATCATAGATTTTTTGTTCATAAATCTGGGGCAGCAAAATCGGTTTTGCTCAACATTTTCGAAGTTAAACTTCTGTTGGCATTGCTGAGTAAAATCGATCCATAAAATAAATAGGTGAGGTGCATAGCATTATGTGTAACAAAACGCTGCATTGCTTTAAACTTGAGTCAGCATAATAAAAGAATTGATTCTTAAAAAATGTTTAAATTTGTTTTAATTAATTTTAATTGTCATGTTCGTACTTATAAGTTACAACTAAAATAAGGCTAGATAAAAATTCATAAAAAAATATCCTACTTATCAATAACATACAACTTACTTACTGGCCTCATACGGGAGCTCTAGTTAAAATATAGTTTAAATATAATGCTAAGACCAAAATTAATTTCGGTTTTTATTTTTCAACGAGAGCCGCTGCTCTATACCGTATCAGCCCTCGACGGTGTAAATAGAGAAAATATCGGGTGGGACAAATCCAATCAAACGCACACTTTTCGTATAGTGTTCATCATTGGGGTAGGAAGAGATGGTGGTCACAAGCATCCTTGCTCGATGACCCAATTAACGCTGTATTGCGCCGTTTTGATACCATAACTTGTTTGACCTGTGGGTTAAAAGAACATTTTTAAAGAAAAAGAGGGTATTTGGTGATAGATCTCCCAACGGATCATCGCCTACGCCCGAGTTCAGCTGCAGTATGCTACGCTAATCAATTTGCTGATATCCCCGGGACACATACGATCTGATCCCTTAGGGTGATCATCTAGTCGCACACTCGGATATGGTAATCTCTGTACACCTCCGTCTGTTTGCACAACATGACTTGTGGTTACCAGAGAAAGTACCACCCGCCTGTATGACCAGACGCTTTTATTTGATTTAGACATGAGATGAAACTTATTAAGGATTTGGACATAGGAAAAACACCCGATAGGACCAAAGTTCGCAACTAAAAACCATCTACACTGTGCCAACTAGTCAACTTGTTGACTGGTATTGAAGCGAAGGTTGGCACAACCGTGTGATCCTCCGGTCCTCGTGCACCATGAGCCATCTTCAAAAACCAGTAGTCTGCTAGCTCACAGTCATAGGAGTTTGGGGAAGAAAATGGTGCAAAAGGAAACCGAAGTGATCCATTAAAACATTCTTGAACTTGAAAATAGGAAAACACTCAAAAGGGTCGAAGTCCGCAACTAAGACCCATCTACACTGTGCCACCTAGGCACTTGTTGGCTGGTATTGAAGCAGAGATCGGCCCAATTGTGTGATCGTCTGGTCCTCGTGCACCATGCGCCACCTTCAAAAACCGTTAGTCTGCTAGCTCGCAGTCATAGGAGTTTGGGGAAGAAGACGGTGCAAGAGGAACCGAATTAAATCCTAGATCCATTTCGTCGCGTTGAGGAAAGAAGTCAAATCTTTGATCTTCGTTCCGGAGAGTTCGTTAAGGTCGTCAAAAAAGGGCTTCCCAAAAGATTGTTGCCTCATTCTGGCCAAAGCGGGACATTTACAGAGGAAATGAAAGACTGTTTCCTTTTCCTGCTGGTCCCCACAACTACGACAGTAAGTATTGTAGGGTATGCCAAGCTTCGCCGCATGTTCTCCTATTGGCCAGTATCCAGTGCATGTTGCAACAATCCTTGCTATGTCTCGCCTCGGTTTGCACATTAGGTTAATAGTTCGGGATTTATTATAGGTAGGCCAGATTTTTCTAGCAATAATGCAGTTAGTTAAACTATTCCACCTACGATTAGATTCTGAGAGAAAAATTGAGAATATATTGCCCTTCATAACTCCAAGAGGAATACTGACTCTTTCCGCAAGTGAGTTATGAAGGGCTGAACCTTGCCTGGCCAGCTCGTCAGCCCGCTCATTCCCCTCAATGCCACTGTGACCCGAAACCCAGATAAGAGTGACCCTGAGGTTAGTGTTCAGACTCAGAAGCTCTTCCTGGCATTGTCGTACTAATTTTGAGGATGATTTAGCCGAATTAATGGCTTCGACAGCCGCTTGACTGTCTGAGAAAATAGCTGTATTTCGGTTCTGGTTTGGATTTTGTTTAAGTAGCTTGCATGCTTCCCTGATCGCCAGTACTTCAGCCTGAAAGACACTAGCAAAGTCAGGTAGCCGAAAAGACCTGGATATATTTAGGGACTCTGAGAAAATACCCACACCAACACCGCACTCCATCTTTGACCCATCAGTAAAGATAGTTGTGTCGAAGTCTTTCGTCACGACGTCATCATTCCAATTCTTTCTGGATGGGAATATAACTTTAAAATCTTTACCGAGGCTCATTGAAAGGGTGCAGTAATCAGTGGGAGTCGAAAACATTTCGGTTGGAATTAAACCCGTGGTGTTGCTGTGCCCATACGGTTTGGCAAACCAGGAGTTCGATTCTTTTAGTCTTATCGCGCTGCAAGATACTAGGTATTTAATGTGTAAATCTAGTGGTAAAAGGTGTAGAAAAACTCCTAAAGCATCTGTTGGACAAGATCGAATAGCCCCTGTGGTGTCAATGCTAGCTGTTCTTTGAACCTTCCTAAGTTTGTTGATATTATACAAATTCTTTAATGCTGGCCACCACACAATCGAACCATACGTGAGAATAGGTCGCACCATAAAATCATTTTTGACTGGAGGCCCCACCTCTTACCAAAAGTTTTGCTACAGGCATAGAAAGCTATACAGGCCTTCTTAACCCTTTCTTCAATGTTTATTTTCCAGTTTAATTTAGGGTCGAGAATTACACCCAGATATTTTGCACTGGAGGAGAGCGAAAGTGCTTGACCATTGAGTCGATGTAGATTGAAGGGGTCTGTCTTTGTTTTGGTAGTAAAAAGTATAAGTTCAGTTTTGCTTTGATTAATACCCAGTCCGCAGCTCGCAGCCCAGTTACTAACCTTCCTTAAAGCCACCTCCGTGATCTCACTTATCACAGGGGTAAACTTACCCGACACTAGTAGCACCAAATCATCAGCATATGCGACCGCCCTCACTCCACCCTCTCTAAATAAGCGAGAATTTTATTCATGACTAAAAGCCAAAGAAGAGGAGACAGAACACCACCCTGGGGTGTTACTCTACTGACGTATTTGGTTAATATTGGCTTTCCTAACGTAGATTGAATCCTTCTATCCCTGAGCATAGAAACTATCCACTCCCGGATGTAGAGCTCTACACCAAAGTCAATAAGGGCTTCTAGAATGGACTCAGTTAGGACGTTGTTGAAAGCCCCTTCTACAACTAAGAAGGAGGCGAGTGTATATTCTTTGAAGTTCATAGTTTTCTCAATTGTACGAACTACCTCGTGAAGGGCCGTCTCCGTGGACTTACCCTTTAGGTATGCGTGTTGAGAGTTTTCAAGGGGGCATCCAACTAGGATGTCCCTAATGTGTTTGTCATGGATGCGCTCCATTCACACCCCGGAAAGTGTGTCGTCATCAGTAGTTCCAAGGATACAGCTGGAGAGACTGCCCACTCCCCATCTTTTTCAAAAAGGACGGGTTGCAATGCTCTTTTGACAGAACTCTACCAAGTCTTGCGGAGTCTTTGATGTTTTCTATTGACTCGCAGTACTCCCTCCAGCCTTGTTTCTTGGCTGATGCGACAGCTCGCTTGTATACTCTAAGGCTATTTTTATACGGTTGATAAAATTTGTTTTTGTGGCAGATGTTGAAAATTTTCCTTGTCGATTTTCTGAGTTCAGACAGATTTTCATTCCACCATGGAGGGAGAGTTTTTCGGCTATATTTAACTGGGCAAGAGATCTTGAACGCCGTGTTCAAAGGTTTTCAACTTTGACTCTAGATCTGCAACCGATTCTGGACTCAGATTGGGTATATTGCGCAGTTTAGAATAAAAAATTTTACTGAACTTCTTCCAGTCAATTCGTATAGGATTTCTATAAGGAGGAGGGGTTTCAGACTCAAAACCTATGCTGAAGAGTATCCACCTGTGATCCGAAAACGAATTCAGAAGAGATACCCTCCAATTTTCCACTAATAGATTAAAGTTATTGTTGACAATAGTAACATCGAGCACATCCTCCTAACCTTCAAAATTTTCAGAGCTCGGAAAGATGAAAGTGGGAGTATTACCTCTGTTACAAACAGTTAAATTATTATCAATGACAAAATTAAAAAGAGGCTCACCTCGTTCGTTTATCTCGGAACTTCCCCAAAGGGTGTGTCTTGCGTTTGCACCACCACCAATCAGGAGGTTTGTTTTTTGCGCTTTCGCCTCGGCTATGAGTGCGCACACTTCTTCTGGTGTTAACTGCTGGTCATGCCCGAAGTAAGCAGATGCCAAATTTCATCATCATAATCATCATCATTGGGGAAGTTAGTCCCAAAAATGAGTTGTTGGTCGAGGACATCGCTCTTGCGATGTGACCCGGCTCATCTCAAACACCTGAATCTGTTCCTTACATAGCTATCAAGCCGTCTGCTTTTACACAACCGTTTTATGAGGGACAACCTCCCCTATACATAGTCGGAGCAAAACTTATGTCTGTCGATATACATATACTGATCCATCCAGATGGCAACCCAGTAGGAAATTCACTCCTCAATGAAACATTCCTTGGTGAAATCCTATATGACACAGACATTATTATACATTGATTTCACTCATGAAACGTAATGGAGCTGGTCACCTGTTTTTTCCATTTAGGTAGCATGATGTGCTTTAGGGGCCAGTTATAGCGATCAGTAAAAACCATCAGTAAAAGTTGAAACAGTTGAAAACTGGAATTTTGTACGTACGGCCGGTTATAGCAATCATTAAAATTCTATCAGTAATTAAATGTCAAACCTCCAGCAACAACCTTTTATTATTTTTAATGATGTAAACTGCTTCAGCAATTTTTTTACTGATGGAGTGGAACAGTAAAAAAATAGAACACTGAAAACTGAAACGAAATGTTCCATTTCTTGTGAATTGGCAATCAGCTGTTCAGTAAAACGAATTTCCATCAGTAAAATAAATAAATGCTTTTTTTATAAAAATTATTCTTCCTTGGGATTATTTTTTGCCAGAAAAAAACATTTTAATTGTTTTGTCATCGATTCGTACCATTTTTATGTTTCAAATCTTTTTATAACACATAAAATTATGCAAAAGAAAATTTTTACTGATGGTTTTTACTGATCGCTATAACTGGCCCCTTACTCAAGAAAAAAAGGTAGAAAATAGAAAACAAAAAAAAAAAACTTAAATGAATACACAAATGAATGCAATTATTTTATCCTGCACCTTTTCAGTGGCATGAGTTATTCAACTAAAAAACCATACACGATGATTCTACTGATGAAAAGTAATGCATAAGTTCATGAGGTCGTTATGTAAATCGACTCTACTTCTGCTTACGAGAAGAAAAACAAAGCAGAAAACAAGTAAGTTCCATATTCGATGAATCTAAGAATGAATGGTAATGCATTAAGTCCATATGTCCATTTGGGTCATTGATGAGGGTTGGTTTTGATTGCGAGAAAATTAGAAAACAAGACTTTTTCTGGAAAAATGAAATACACGGTGTATTCATGCAGTGATATTTATAAGAGTCGGTTAACATAATATTTCCATTACATTTTTAAAATGTAATGGACTCTTTTTAATGAAATCACTGTGTCCATGGAATCATGAAATTCATCTATTTTTGTTTTTCAACAAAGCATCACACCATAAGAACTATTTTGTAAAAGTAAAGGAAAAAGAAGTAATGAATTCGAAGATTCCACGAGCACATTGATTTCATGTATCCCTTTTCTTCGACTAAATAATCTTATTTCAAGAATCAGTTTTTTCAACAAGAAAAAAAACTTATGAATTCGACGATTCCATAAGCGCAGCGATTTCATGTATTCTTTTTCTTTGACTAAATCATCACATCTCAAGTAGGTATCAGTTTTTTCACCAAGAATAATGAACTCATGAATTTCATGTAACAGGTGATTTCATTTCAAAATCTTCATCGAGAATGGGTGCACCTACTAGGCCAAGCCCATATTAAATTCATTATAGGATTCCTTGAAAAATTTATTGGTGATACTTCTTTTCCTTGAGGAAAATGCTTTTTTTTCAGTAGCGAATTTTTGAACATTTCCCACTGGGAAGGTACTTTACTACACTTTCACTCGCCAGTGGATGTCCATGTGGCCTCACGGTCACTAGCTTGCGCCAGGTCTTTCTCGTATCCCTTAAAGCTCCATGTAACGGAGTCCTAAACAAAACAGTTTCTGATTTCTGAAAGTTGATTTTCAACATCAAGTCATCGCAATATCGCTAAAACTTGTCAAAGTGACGCTGTAAGGGAATTCTGATGACCTTAACTTTTAGGACTGTTCTGTAAACAATAAGATCATCGTTATACGCAAATTGTCTTAGTAAGACTACCTATCAGATTATGGTGAACTCACCGCTCCTTGCTGAACACCATTTTTAAACTCGAAGATTGCGGTAGAAGTTACATTGCCACTTTTAACAAAATATTTCTTACGATATATCATATCATTTTTGAAAAGCTTGCTTATACTCGTAAGAACACTTATCCACATGAGATTCGGCAAATTGGAGTTGAAATTTCCCTTTTTTGGGAGGGGATGTACCATCACACTTGATAGTATGCATTATTTAGAGCGTGTGGTATAGATATCAAATCCTTCCTAAGGCCCCAATTATAGCTATTATTGGAAACCCTCGTTTAAAAAGTTAGCTGTTGATTTTGAGGCCCTTCGAAAGTTTAATCATTGAATATTTAAATACAGAAATATATCTTACGACTTCAAAATTATTTCCCTATATCTTCCTTATAAAGTAACTTTTAGTTGAAAAATGGACATGTTTCATGCAACTACAATTTTCCCTTAAAACAAAATCCAGAAAATTGAAAAAAAAAAAAAAAGAACAACTTGGGACTAATAAGGTCTGAGAATATTGGACAAAAGACGTTGTCAGGGTTAAACAACTTGCTCCCTAAAAACTAATCTTATTCCAGAGAGCTTTTGGGGGTTAAGTCTAAGGATTGTCAAATCCGGGGCTTAACATTTACATGTCAAAAGCAACAACTGTTTACTCTAAAAACTTAGCTAATTTAACGAAAGAAACACAATTGAGGCTAAAACAATAAGAAAATACAACATGAATTGTTTCTAACGGGGGTTGGCTGGGCTTACAGAATTTTGGGGCTTACTTTTCAAAGTTTCAAAGGTCCAAGGCAAAACATACAAAACATTTTTGGGCTAAGCCAAATTCCAAAAGCGTGAAACTCAAAAAAATCTTGCAGGTGGACATGAATATTTACAATCTCTATAGACTCTTGAGTGACTTACAATTTTATCGACACAGCAGGAATAGAAAGTGTATGTAGGTGCAGCGTAAACGAAAATTCATTCAAACTTGCACAATTGGGCCGTGCAGCTTATTTTTTAGAGCAGCTGTTTCTTATGCCCGACTTAAAGACTTGAAATTTTTTATATTTTATTTTTCGATCCACAAAATATTATTTTCGTGCTATCCAGTGACAGTTTGAAGAAAATAGGTAGGTTCGTTGATTTGGCTAATTAGGGAAAATGATATCTCTGACAACTGATACTGTCAAAACACATATGAGCTTTTGCCAGTAAGACCACTTAAATCTCGTTCTTCTAAACTAGCATTACAAACACTTTTTAAATTATATTGAAAAAGTGAAGTTCAAGTTCAAAGCATACCCTCAGCTAATTTAAACAAACACTTACATAATGTACCTACCAGTGGCGTGGCGTGAATTATTTGAATAGGGAAGTCGAAGCAAAATCAATCAAATTAGTCCTAAATTTAAGGGCCTTAGTTTTCTGTAGGTACTTAAAACAAGGCCATGTTCTTAAACGTTTATTTTCAACACTAATTTTATAAAATTCCAATCATTACAATATTAAATAAATATATTTGTGCATCATCCGAAATTTTGTTGAATATATGGAAATATCAATGGTTTGATATGCGTTTAATTTAATTTCAAACATCTAATATGTTAGATTTGTCAGTATAAAATTTGTATCTTAAAAACTTTTTCAATAAATTTGTTTAAGGTATAAAGTTCGAATTAAATTTTTTTTTCTATGAATTATGTTGACATGTATTTGTAGATTTTTATTTTCCTGAGATTTTAAGATCCTAATCTTGAAGATCCGACCATTAGAACGCAAGTTATACTCTTTTTACTCGAGCCATATCACTCTTTTCTAACATTTTGAACAAAGTTAAGATAAATAAGCCGAGAAAAAGCGTCTTGTTCCTTTCGTAATTATTAAAAAAGTTAGATACATACAAATCGACATGCTTCTTGCAAAATGACCTAGCCATATATTGTGTGTGTGTATCGCTTGTTACCGACCAGTGCTCCAACGCGGCAGGCAGCGAAAGCGGTTGTCGCTGTTCGTCTTTGCTCTTTAGCTTCGTCACCCATACAAATTTTCTTTTCGAACGACATGAATAACACGATTTCGACCGTCTTATACTGGATTGGAACTTAATAGTTTTGCATCCCTTTTTTCATTAGTGTTTTATTGTTCCTCTCTTTGTTTAACTACCGGGAACTAAAATAAGACGGATTAACACGGTGGTCGCCGTGTTATTTTAAGTTAGTTTGTTCAAAATACTGTGAAAAAAGTGATATGAGTCGGGTAAAAAGCATATAACTTGACTTCTACTTGTCGGATTTTCAAGATTGAGATATTAAAATGACGATAAAATAGTAGACTACATTCCAGTTAAAATTGAAGCAGTTTTATGGTGTTCGACGGACATTTTGAAAGGGAAGACGGTAGGAATCGTGTTATATGGACGCCACGCCACTCACTGGTACCTACAGAGTAGGGCACTTGATACCTAATCAATTATTAAGCAATATAAATAAACGAATTTGTTCGTGTGGTTTGAGGCTATTACGTGGCTATAACTTAGAGTTATAAAATTAGTTATACTACCATGTTTTGCTGAGCCTTATTATTGGCTTCTAGCTCCGCTTAAAAATAATTCCCATGCTTAACACATCAATCCCAAATTCTTGGTATTGTGCTTTATACTGAAAAGAATTTTGAAGCGCGATAGGAGCGGACAAAAAAAACACGGCTATTATTAAAGGAAAAGTGATGTCAAAATTCGTTTTCTGTTATATAGATTCATATGTACAAACTGGATTTTCAAACTCCGAGCTTCCCCACAGCCAAATCCTAGATCCGCTACTGTGCAACCGCAACAAAATCAAAAATGTGTACGACTTTCTAGGTGTATGCCCAATCTTACAAGAAATCGAGAGGCTTTATTTTTCAAAGAGCTTCCTTATAGCTACTTTAAGATACAAATGATATTTTAAAGGGTTCTTCAGGATGGAAAATTCTTTGTGAATCATGCCTTAGGTTACCGTAGCAGTTTCATAGATTGAATATAAGATTGAATATAAAAAATTGAACAAAATATAAATTTCATTTTTGTAAATATCTCTTTCAATTTTTATTTAATTAATTTAAAATGTATTAAATTTGATAAAAACAATTGTGTTATTGTTAACTTACATATATTTTCTTATGCTTCCAAGGCGGACGACAAAACTAGCTGGTAAAAAAACTAGCTGCAAATCAATATTTTCTCTCAAAGTGATACCAAATCTGCACTATTTTTTGGTGATCACTTTACGCAGGTGGTAAATCAAATACTAACACATGTGAAGGTCACAAATGGTGATAATCACAAATCACCTTACGCGATTCCACCCAAGTTCTAATAGGCATATATGAATTTTAAATTATTATTATAGGTAGGTAGCTAAAATTGTTATTGTCAATAATAAGTTTAAAGGGAGGTGGGTTAAGATTATATCAAATTGATTCGTGCTGTTCTTATATAATTATAAAAAAAAACTGATGGAAAATGTCCGAATTAAGAGATATATTTTAGAATTTTTAATGAAAAGTACTTATTACATTAGGGGGCGTTAGGCAATGACGCCCAAGGCAAAAGCGCCCAAATCGATATGGAATTATCTCCCAAAAAAATTCTGAAGAAATTGTTGTTGTATTTTTGTTTCCAGTTTTGGGCGTTTTTTCCGTTTTTTGATATATTTATCTAGATGAAATAACGCCCAAAATTTCGTGTTCAAATAGACAAACTGGAAATAAGGCCCAAAAAATGAAAATATTGCCAAAAACAATTACAAAACAATGAAGTTACGCCCAAATACAAGGAAATATCGCCCAAAAAACTCTGGGGTGGAATCGGGTAAGGTGATATGTGATAAGTTATAGTCATTATCGACACATTCCGTCTGCGTAAGGTGACTGTCACCAGTGATAATCATATTTTTGTGACTATTTTTGGTGACAGCTATTTAGCTATCACTTTCATGTTAATCCTTACAAATCTATTCAAAAGTTCATTGAATGGTCACGTCTTTTTATCATGTATTAAAATGAATTGATATCAGTGAATAGTTGCCAAAATTAACACAAACAATTGTGATTTTATTCCAGAAAAAAATAATCTTCAATAATGGATGGAATTTGAAGAGCGGGTTTCTTTAAATCAGCAGAGAAAAACATCCGCGACGGTTTTTCTTAATCACTTCAACTCGAAACGCATTTATATTTTTCAAAATTTTTAAAATCTAACCACCGCAAAATTTTGCTTAATTTTTTGCAATTATTCACTAAAATTGTTTAATTTCAACACTTTTGAATAAATTTGGTGACCGCAATAAAGAAAATCTTCAAATCGACTTCTGAGAAATGTCAAATCTTACTAGTATGTGTGCAAAACAATTTTTTCTCTCAAAGTGATACCAAATTTGCATTATTTTTTGGTGATCACTTTATGCAGATGGAAAATCAAATCCTATCACCTGTGACTGTCACAAATGTGATGATCACAAATCACCTTACGCGATTCCACCGCTGAACACCTCTGAGGGTATGGTCAGTCGCCAGGCAAGCGCCTATGTTGCCAGTTGGTGTGCTTTCAGTTTATTTGTAATAAACAGTACCTTGGGTGGCCCGCTTCGCGGGTTCAAAGATTTTAACTCCCTTTTCGGGTACTCTGTCCCGCTCACGTGACTCCGTCGCTCCGCTCAGGGTATGCTCAGTCGCCAGGCAGGCGCCTATGTTGTCAGTTTATTTGTAATAAACAGTACCTTGGGTGGACCGCTTCGCGGGTTCAAGTATTTTTTCTTGTTACACACTAGCTAACAGCTTAGGCGCCTGCCTGGCGACTGAGCACACCCTAAGCGGAGCGACGGAGTAATTTTTTTTTTTAATAATTTTTTTTTAAACATGACAAAAGTTGTTGGGGGGGGGGGGGGTGCGTCATTCAAAATAAGACAATGACATTTATAAGGACCACCCTAATGTACATACTTCAAAAATCTAAAATGAGTAAGAATTAATTTTTACTTTTTTATGATCAGCAAACAAATTTAATACGGAAAATGCAAATAGAAGGATATCAAATACGAATTGCTCAAAGTTGAATGTTTTTCAATTTAACACAAACCGTACGTGAAGAATATTGGGTTTTATGAATAATTGCTCAGACCATATGCTCCATGACGAACTGACGCTCATGAAAATGTATATAATCCAGAATTAAATTCATTATAAAATATCTACTCCGAAAATCGTTGTTTGGAGCAGGTGCTCCATTTTATTCATACCGCTCACGTCACAACCCAATTAATTACTGGATCTGAAACTATTTGATAATTATTGAAATAAAATGCTAATCAAATTAATAAAAGAGATAAGTAATTTGAGACATGATGATGCAAAGACAGTAGTACTTAAAGCCCGAGCGAATTAGTGGGGATAATTGTGAAAGTAATACATTTTTGAGAATTTATTTTTTTTTGTGCATACCAATAAATAAATGTCCCACTGTAGAATGTCGTTTAAAAAACGACTACGACAATGATTATGACGACGGCAGAACACTCAAATATATGTAAATTTGCTATTTATTCGGTTTATTTTCTATACTTTTTCGAAATACACGTTCACAACGCAAACGCGTGCATAGAGGGCGCGCTATTTGAATACAAGCTCTCGGATAGAAAAAGAAATATCATAACATACACACTTATTTATTTCTTTTTCGATGTTGTTAGTTTTTCTGTTGTAATTTTCTCCTTTTGAAAAAAGGAAACGTCTTTGGGTTTAATATGCGCGCATGCGCATTGTATCAATAAAATGTATCTTTCTGCTCCTGCTCTTCATGTCTATTAAAAAATTGATCTACAGAATTTATAATCCGATCGCAAGCACACACGAAATATTTGTTACAATCACTAAAAGATTTGATTTGATTGTGTACAGGGTGATTCACCTAAGGTGTGACAAGAAACTTGGGCGTGTAGGTTTAGTTGAGAAAAGAAAAAAATTGTGTGAGAGGGAGGGAGGTTACCCCCCCTCGTTTAGGCGGGAGGGGCAATTTTCTAAAAAAAAATGATTTTTTTGTTTATACTATCAGATCTTTGTCAAAGAGCGCTTAAATCAAGCTGCAACTTACGACCAAAGAAATGCCAACACAAAAATGTGTACACCGGCTCTTACTTAGTGCAGTGTTATGCTAGGTTTCCACTTGTCATCGAATTGACACAGTTTGGCAGCTGTCAGTTTAGTCTTTGAACGACACGAATGCCAGTTCATTTCCACTTGTGTCTCTAATTGACAAAAATTAGATTTGTCCTTCAAAGACAAAGAATTTTTGACAGATGCCTTTGTCAGTTCATTGACAAGTATTTCCACTTCGATTGGTCTTTTCCGAACTGACACTCATGGTCAATGAGTTCTGTGTAGATGATGATACATAGGTAAAGTTTCATAAAGAAAAAAAGTTATTTGCAGTTTTGCAAAAGCTTACTTTCTCATCAGTACCTACTACACCTATATTAAAACAAATTATTTTGTTATCATTTCATTTATTTCCGCTAACCTCTTTAATTAAAAAAAAAATAAATATACAATTAGTAAAATAAATTTCAACTACATAGGTAATGTTCTATGCAAAATCAAAAATTAGTATACGACACCTGAAATTTATATTCGTCTGTTTCCAACTATTTTCAATTAACATTTCTAGCGCACTCTCCTGATCTATTGAACTGCAGCACTTTTTAAATTAAAGATCGGTCATCTTCGTCGTCCACTCCAGGAGTAGACTTCATAATTCTTTTTTTTAGCTTCTACAAAATTTTATCATCCTCTGAATTGGAATAACTTAGTTCTGGTCACTCATTCTACGGAATTAATTTCTTTTACCCACAGAATTTTAAAAAATTACTTCAAATTAAAAAAAATAATCACTTCTATTTGAACTGTATTAAAGCTGTCAAATCAGTGTCTTTCATTGACAAAGGATAAAACAAGTTGGACAAACATTTTCTTTGTCTTTCAAAAACAAAGTGACATTTCGTTGGTCAATTCAGTTATTTCCCCTTGTCTTTGAAATTCGTTGTCTTTCATTGACAAACAGAGTTTGCCAGTTCAAAGACAAGCAATTTTAGGGTATTTCCACTTGTCATTTTGTTCAAAACGCAAAAACAGGTCTTTCGTCAGTTGGTAAATGACAAGTGGAATCCTAGCATTATGCTAGGTTTCCACTTGTCGTTGAATTGACACATTTTGACAGCTGTCAATTTGGTCTTTGAACGACACGAATGCCAGTTCATTTCCACTTGTGTCTTTAATTGACACAAATTAGTTTGTCTTTTCAAAGGCAAAGAATTTGTGACAGATGACTTTTGTCAGTTCATTGACATGTATTTCCACTTGCATTGGTCTTTTTCGAACTGACACTCATGGTCAATGAGATCTACGATGAAATTTGTGTATATGTGTGCAGATGCAGATTGAGTTTTTTTTTATAAAACAGATGAAGATTCGTCAAGAAAAAAAAAGTTATTTACAGTTTTGTAAAAGCTTGCTATTTCATTAGTACCTACCTACTACACCTATATTAAAACAAAAATTATTTTGTTATCAAAAATCAAAAATGGAAACGCAAATTATTCTTCGAATTTTGATTTATTTCTGCTAACCGCATTCATTTAAACAAATAAATATAGTAAAAAAAAACTTTTCCACTATATGTTCTATTTCAATAATTTCGTGCACAGAAAATCGATGCAAAATCAAAAACTAGTGTATGACACCTGAAATTTATATTCGTCTGTTTTTCAACCATTTCCAATTAACATTTCTAGCGCACTCCTGATTTATTGGACTGCAGCATTTTTACATTAATCTCCGTTGTCCACTCCGTTGTAGACTCCCTAATTCTTTTTTTTAAGCTTCTACGAAATATTATCATCATCTGAATTAGGATAACTTATATTGTGGTCACTCATTTTACGGAATTAATTTTCTTTTACTCGCCAAATTACAGAAAATAACTTCAATTTAAAAAGACATTCACTTTTTAAACTTTATAGCTGTCAAATCAGTGTCCCTCATTGACAAAGGATAAATCAGGTTGGACAAAAATGTTCATTGTCTTTCAAAGACAAAGTGAAATTTCGTTGGTCAATTTGGTTATTTCCACTTGTCTTTCAAATTCGTTGTCTTTCATTGAGAAACAGAGTTTGCCAGTTCAAAGACAATCAATTTTAGGGTATTTCCACTTGTCATTTTGTTAAAAGACGCAAAAATAGGTCTTTCGTCAGTTGGTAAATGACAAGTGGAAACCTAGCATTAGTAGTTAGTAGCAACAGACAGATCACAAACAAACACTAAGGCCTAATTTATCCAGTCAAAGTAAAGAACTTGAGAAATAGTTTTTATTCACTCAAAGTTGACGTTTTCAACTCTAGAGTTGATCAACTTTAGATTTTCTCAACTCCCCGAAATAGAAGAATTTAGCGAGCAAACTTGGGATTTTCTTCATTTCTGTCTATTCATTCATGCTATTCAGTTCTCGACCTATCACCGAAATCAAGCATCGGTGAGTTAGTACTAAGATGGCATGAGTTGACCGCATGTGTGGGACCGCATGAGTTTTTTTTTGGTTTCATTTTTTTTTTTTTTTATATAATTGAAATTTGTTTATAAAAATGGTGCGTTTCTCCCACCGAAAAATAGAACAAGTGTACAATTTCCATAAACAGATCACTTCAGTATTGTGTACAATGTTATATATGGAATGATTTGCTGGTCTTGTGATGTTTAAGTAGTGGGCGACGATTTCGCCGGAAAATAATAAAAAAATACTCATGAACATCGATCCATTAATGATTCCATTTCACAACAACAGTTCTTACGTTTCATGGAGTTGTTGATCTTTGTTTGGCTTTTCCTGTTTGACCCTACATTATTCTACTCTGTGAAATTTTGTGTTTCTTCATATATAATTTCATTTTAGTAAAATCAAATAGTTATAGGAACAAATTATAGTGTGTGAAAACTCACCTCTTATTTGCTTTAAAAATAAAAGTTGTACCTAATCCGTTTTGTAGGTATAGCTTTCAATTTAGCTTGGTATTTTTTTGATTCCAAGCTTCACATGGAATGAAAAATCCATTGCAATTATTCGGAAAAATTATTCAAAATGTAAAATTAATTCTAATGCAAAACAAAAGTTGAAAATGACATCTTGTGCGTCATGTGTCAAAAATATCCCAAGGATATTTTAGAAACTGCAGGTTGGTCAACTTTATAATTTCAACTCTGGAGTTCAGATTCGAAGTAGTGAATAAAAGCATTTTTCAACTTTCAGTTCAACTACGGATTTGAAGTCAACTTGTAAGGTGGCCAACTTTGGAGTTTTCAGCTAGTTCAGCAATAGTGAATTAATTGGCTCTAAGAAGAACGGACTCTCAACAGAAAATGAGACAGTCAAGAACAAACACACAAAACAATAAAAACTCAAATAATGTGACTTATACAAACATTTATGAGCGTAGTATACTGGTATTCAATACACTTTTAAGTTTAATTTTACTAATATTCAAGTCCAAAATATTTTTGTTTAAATATAATAGCTTGCACATTCGAGTTAACGGTCCATGCATTCCATAATTAGTACGATGCTGAGGTAAATTCATGAAATCCAGACTGCGAATGCTGTGTGCCCCTCCACGAAAGTTGAAACTTAAGCAATTTAGGCTGAGTTTATTCAGTATTGCTCAACTTGCTAAAATCAGCAAAGTTGGCCAACTTACAAGTTGACTTCAAATCCGTAGTTGAACTGAAAGTTGAAAAATGCTTTTATTCACTACTTTGAATCTGAACTCCACAGTTGAAATTCAAAAGTTGACCAACCTGCAGTTTCCCAAATATCCTTGGGATATTTGTGACACATGACATACAGAACGTCAGTTTAAACTTTCGGTTTGTATTACAATAATTTTGATTTTGAGTGTGAAGAAATTTCTTATTTTCATTTTAGATATTCAAAATATTTGGAACAAGAATTTTGTGTTTCCCTTTTCAATAAAATATTCAGGGTAAACAATTATTGTTGATTGTTTATTCATGCCGAATAATTGGAATACAGTTTTTATCCCATGTGAAGCGCGGAATCAAAAGATTACAATTTTTATTTTTAAAATAAATACGTATACATCACATCTAACAATAAGAGGTGAGTTTTCCTTTTCACATACTAATTAATAAGTCTGTAGGTAATTTGTTTCTACTATTTTGTTTTGCTAAAATGAAATTATGAAGAAAGAAATGCAAATTTTCCACAAAGAAGAATAATCAGGGTCAAACAGGAAAAGGCAAACACCGAGCTTGTACCAAGAAAAAAAAAAACAAAGGTGATCAGGAGCAACAAAGAACAACAACTCCAAGAAACGTAAGAACTGTTACTGTGCAATGAAATCATGAATGGATCCATGTTCATGAGTATTTTTTTTCACTTGACCTGCGAAATCGCTACCCACTACAACATCACAAGACAAGCAAATCGTTTCGTATATAACATGGAACACAATGCTGAAGTCATCTGTCTATTAAAATTGGGCACCTGTTCTTTTTTTTTGTGGGGGAAAGGGCCCTTTTTTATAAAAAAAAAAATTTCAATTAGAAAAAAACGCGGGGTTCCAATGCAGTCCTCCACCTAAGTACTAACCGCGCCCGACGATGCTTGATTTCGGTGATCGGACGAGAACCGATTTTCATCGTGGATAGCATGAATAAAATAAACAGGATTGAAGAAAAATCCCAAGTTTGCTCGCTAACTTCTACTATTTCGGGGAGTTGAGAAAATCGAACGTTGATTAACTATAGAGTAGAAAATCAACAGTTGAAAACGTCAGCTTTGAGTGAATAAAAACTATTTCTGAAATTGAATGTAAAAATCCCAAAGTTATGTTCAACTTTGACTTAATAAATTAGGCCTAAATAAATCGGGTGCATCGATTACACCACTTATTAGTTGGTGTGCAAATACAATAGCATTACTGATCCTCCGTTGTGACAAAGTTTGGGTCTGAAGAACATTTATCCCTAATTTATTCAATCAAAGTTGAACATAACTCTGGGATTTTCACAGTCATCTTGAGAAAAAGTTTTTATTCACTCAAAGTTGACGTTTTCAACTTTTGATTTTCAACTCTAGAGTTGATCAACTTTGGATTTTCTTAACTCCCCGTAGTAGTAGAAGTTAGCGAGTTCTCGACCGATCACTGAAATCAAGCATTGTCGGGTGAGTTAGTACTAAGCAGTGGCGATTCCTGGTCCTTAGTATTGGTTAAGCTACGTGGTCTAGGGAAGGTTAAAAAAAAAAATTTTATTGATATCGACAATAAATAAAAAACATTAATAAATAATACAACATAAAAGTTTAAAAATTTATCGATACATAAATTCGCTTCGTCGTTCGACGGAAACAAAATTATCGATGACTTTATCATAAGAATCGTCACTTTCTACAACAATAATAAAACAATTATACCTATAAATATAAATATCTACATCCTATATTTATATGATTTTGTGTTGCAAGAAATCTTAAATTTAACCTTACCTACCCACATTAATGTATAAAGGTATGTATGTACCTATCTATTAAACAATTTAGTTCACGTTCAAACCTATGTAAACAAATTTCATGTTAACGGTCAGCCGATAATAGGTAGATACTTCTGGCGACTTTATGCCAAAAGAAATTAACGAGTATTTAACTATGATCTTTTTTATTATAATAATATTATTTCTAGGTTCTAGCATAGGTATATGAATTATCTTCCATCTCAACAAAACAATGTCGCACTCTCATAATTCAAAGTACCACAATCCACAAATATATTTACTCACATTTAAAATCTACGCAAATACAAAATAATTCGTTAATTTCGCACTTTTAGGATTCAATACGAATCAACTGTTTATGTTTATTTCGCAAATAGCCCAGTCAATTCGACAATAAATTCGCAAAGCGCGATATAGTTCTGCATTTCTGTATTTAAGTTTGCAGCTCGAAAAACCTGTGCTCGCTGCAGGAAAAATGAAACAGTGAAAAAAAACGCTAAATTCATCCCATTTTGTCCGACATTTTCCTTAATAACTTTGGAAATATGCAACTAAGGGAAAAACCGTCCATTATAAACTTGTTTGTTATAAAATTTTCTACAATACCACATGAGTTTTAAATTCATGCATGTTATATTTGTGTTGCTATCTAACCATTTATTAAAGAAAAAATCTGCAAACAAAGTAATTTTGAAGCAATCAAAAAATAGGTCAAAAATTGTCCAATTCTGCTTAAAATTTGTAATCAAATAGTCTAGAGTATTACAATACAAGACGAAATGCAACACGCAATGTTTGGATCATTGTTGTGGTCAAAGTAGGACACTTAAGTTTATGTACACCGATTTTTGTACACGTAATCATAAAATATAGTTATAACATATCTTTTTTTAAGCAACTATGGTAGCGGATTTAAAAGTTTCGAAAATGTTCACGAAATTACATTATTACATACCAAGTGTACAATTTTCGGAAGTTTTAAAATCGATACCAAAGTTGCAAGAAAAAGGTATAAATATCATAGCTGTATTTTGACATAGTTAAGGGTTCCAAGTACGTGAACAAAAAAAACAGTTCCAACTTAAGTGTCCTACTTTGACCATAGCAGTGCTGCACATTGCTTGTTGCACTTAGTTAACATCATGTTTCTTGCCAAAACTATTTGACCAATTTGGATCGAATTTAATCTTGTAATACTCTGGACTATTTGATTACAAATGTTTAGCAGAATTGGACAAATTTTAACCTATTTTTTGATTGCTTCAAAATTACTTATTTTCCTGAATTTTTTTTTTAAATCATGGTAAGATAGCAAGACAAATATAACATGCATGAATATAAAACTTATGAGGTCTTGTAGAAAATTTTATAACAAACAAGTTTATAGTGGACGGTTTTTTCCTTAGTTGCATATTTCCAAAGTTTTAAAGGAAAATGTCGGACAAAATGGGATGAATTTAGCGTTTTTTTTTCACTGTTGCATTTTTCCTGCAGCGAGCACAGGTTTTTCGAAGTTGCAAACATAGATACAGACTACACTAACATGCCCCAACAGCATATCAAAAATACAGAAATACATCGCGCTTTGCCAATTGAACGTAGTAGTCCGTAGCGTAATGGTTAGTGCGTTCAACTGTCACGCTGGAGGTCTGGGTTCGCTTCCCAGCCTCGTCCACCTAAAAACTAAAAAGTTTTTTTCAGGGCTACTGCCTCTTGCGAGGAATTGACAAATCCTCCAAGAGTATCACTTGTCACGAATAAGTGCTTCTCGTCTAGCCGTTCGGATTCGGCATAAAGTTGAAGGTCCCTTCCATTCCTGTCGATAGGCGCACACAGGAATGGTTGCGAGTTGTTAGTCACTAGGCCCTGGCTCTTCATGAGCCGTTGTGTCACCCGATTTATTTTTTTATTTGCCAATTGAACAATTTTTTTTGGAATTATTGATTGTGCTAAAAGAACTTTTTGGATGTTTACTTAATCAAAGAACACTTCCCTTATAATAAAACGATACGCACACGCATTCATCCTTCCTACCGCAGTTTCCTAGAAACATAATACGAAATTAAAAAAAGAGATGACAAAAAACGAACCCAAAATGTAAGTAGGTAACTGTAGCTGCTTGCAAACCTGATGTATCGTGCTTTATCGCATCATAGGTACATACGCTTACGCTTTTATTTATTTAGCTGGGCTTTGCTTAGGCCATGTGTAGTAAAACGGTCTTGTATTATAGATTGTATTGTATTTGTGTTTGTTTTGTATTTTGAATAGATATTATTAAAAATTGTATGCAATTTGGAAGCGCGGATGTTGTAAGATTTCAAGGAAAACTTGTTGTATGAGAGTTTTGTATTGTGTGTACTGTGTTAGAACAATGTGGGTAGGTTAGGTACCCAGTAGGAAATATGCTCCTCAATGAAAAATTCATTGGTGAAATCCTATATGACGCATTCATGTAGGAGAGATTATGCATTGATTTCACTCATGAAAAGTAATGCAGCCGGTCACCAGTTTGCAATTTAAGTAGCGTGTTGTGCTGTGCTTAAGAAAAAATGTGGAGAATAGACAGCAACAAAAAAAACTTAAATGAATATACAATTGAAAGCAATAATTTTTTCCTGAATCATTTCAGTGGCATCAGTTATTCAACTAAAAAACCATACTCGATAATTCTACTGATGTAAAGTAATGCACAAGTTCATGAGTTCGTTGTGTAAATCCACTCTTCTGCTTACGAGAAGAAAAAAACAGAAAACAAGCTAGTTCCATATTTGATGAATCTACGCATGAATGGTAATGGCTAAAACAGATGTGCAGCGAGTCTGCACGCATCTCTGCATGCAGAGCTGCACACGAAACACATGTGCATAGCTTCTGACATTCATGATGCATAGTTATGTCAAACAAATACATGAAAGCACAGCGTTGCCGATGTCACACAATAGTGTTGGAATGAGATTTTCTTCGTTGGACGATGGTAGGGTGGCAACGTCGGCTTCATGGATTCTTAAACAGAAATCACCAACACAAACAAATTTTTTGAAAGAATGGCAGGTGATGTCAATATGAGTAATGCCAAATAGCAATTATTTAGAAATTTTCGTTTTTCAGTTGTGGCTGCTATGAAACTAGGCAGCAAATTTAGAAATAGAGACATCGTGCAGCGCTGCGCTGCATGCAGACTTTGAGTGAATCTTCTCCCATAAGAACCTGTGTAATTTAATTTCGCTGCATGGAAAAAGCTGCACATCTGTTTTAGGCATAATGCAGTAAATCCATAAGTACATTTGGTTCGTTGATGAGGGTTTATTGCGAGAAAAATACAGAACAAAACTTTTTCTGGAAAAATAAAATTCACAGTGTTTTTATGCAGTGATATTTATAAGAGTAGGTTAACATAATATTTCCATTACATTTTTGAAATGTAATGGAGTCTTTTTTAGGGAATCCTAAAATGATGAACAGTTTTTATTTTGTAATGGAATCACTGTGTTCATGAAATCATGAAATTCATCTATTTTTTTCTTTTCAAGAAAGCATCACACCATAAGAACTATTTTGTTAAGGTTACCAAGGAAAAGAAGTAACGATTTTGAGGATTTCCCGAGCGCAGCGATTTCATGTATCCTTTTTCTTTGACGAAATCCTCACATCTC
This sequence comes from Melangyna quadrimaculata, assembly GCA_949320155.1. Taxonomy (NCBI): domain Eukaryota; kingdom Metazoa; phylum Arthropoda; class Insecta; order Diptera; family Syrphidae; genus Melangyna; species Melangyna quadrimaculata. The sequence continues at coordinate 19,491,205 of OX439486.1, forward strand.
AGGAATCAGTATTTTCAACCAAGAAAAAAAAGTTATGAATTCGCCGATTCCACGAGCGCAGCGATTTCATATATCCTTTTTCATTGAATAAATCATCACATCACAAGTATCAGTTTTTTCACCAAGAAACTGAACTCATGAATTTCACGATTCCATGTAATCGATGACTTCATTACAAAATCTTCATCGAGAATGGGTACACCTACTTACCTCCTAGGCCAAGCCCATGTTAAATTCATTAGAAGAATCACCAGAAAATTCATTGATGATACTTCTTTTCCTTGAGGAAAAAGCTACTTTTTCAGTTGCGATTATTTGAATATTTCCTACTGGGTAGTTATCTATTTTTTTTGTATTATTACATCAATACTCTTTGTAGGGAATTTGGTTTTGGTATCGCATATTGTAACGCTGAGGCGCTGAGGCAGATAGGAAGATGGGAGTGTTGTGTTGTGTGAAGGAAAATATGATTTGAAAATAGGTAGGCAGGTGGGTAGTTTTTTTGTATTTATGGTATTGATTATTGCAATTATTTATTATCATTATTTCAATTTTCAACATTACATTATATAATTTATTCATTTAAATTCTTGGTTTAGCGGCGATAAAACTGCTAACTGAGAGGAATTTTACAAAAAAAAATTTACTTTTCTTACAAAAAAAATTAACTTTTCCACACAAAAATTAATTACTTTTTTTTTAAATTGATTGAAATTGAACCCGTGAAAACGAAAGCTTTTTTTAGTTTGTCAACTAAATTTGATACATATCTGCGCTCAGCCCAGACTAACATAATATGTTCGACGGGCGCCTTGGTTCTGCAACCAACTAGTCTCCAATAATAAGATTTTAACATACTTCATTAAGCCAGACATAAAAGATTAATTGAAAAAAAAACAAGCTATAATTGCATGAAAACTTCGAAAAAAAAAATGAAAATCAATTCGAGTTAATGTTTTTGTACCTCCCTAATTGGCTTAATTATTCAAAACTTCATACGGCAAATTGATGTGGTACAAAATTTGTAAATTAAGATTCTTCCTCTACATATAGTAGAGGATTAATATTTGTAGATATAATAGAAAATTTAAAATGTAGACAGGTACAATCGTTCCTTACTTTATTTTTTCTTGGATTGCAATGAAATAATCTACTTCGCAGCTTGTACCACCGGAAAAATAGAAGTACTAAACAGTAGAGGCCGCTTATAGTCACAAGAAGATGAGAGCGCACAAATGTGGCTGTGCTTGTACCCAATTCGTAAGATGGTTTGTCCCAAACAGAAAAGATCAGATCTTTATGAATGAGGTGAAAATTTAAAGCAGGGATGACTTAAATTTGTATGCAAACTTAATCGGAAAATGTTGTACAAATTCCTTCTAAAAATTTGATTGAGTTAATAGTCGTGTCGGTATTTGGCGCATAAAATTGAAAAGTTGATACAAAAGTTTACAAATTTGTAAAATAAAACCCACGCACTTAATGACTTCTTGACTTAAACCTCCACCGATAAGGTATAAGATTAATGTTAAACAAAAAATTGTTGAATTATTTAACAAGAGCAAAACGAATTAATATAAAATGAATTCGTGACTTACAAAATTCTAAACGGATCCTCCAGATTAATGTTTAAAAATACTGCCCTTGGGATGTACACAAAAAAAAAATATCTACAAATTATTGAAAACGTCGAAGAATTAAAAACAATTTAAGCCAAACAATTGGTGGTAGCCAGGGCCGGAGCATCCATTGGGGCAGCTGGGGCCATGTCCGGGGCCCCCCAGCTAGGGGGGGCCCCCAACGTAGATCTCCTTTTGTAGATCTCGCTCGAATCGGTATTCACTTTGTTAATTAGCTTCGTTCAGCTCAATCCCTTTTTTTGAGTCATTGCAACTAAAATCTAATTGATGAATAAAACCTAACCCTAATCAACTCCTCTAACTGTAGATTCTAAGTATAGCTCATTATGTAGTGAATTCAATTAACCGATGCATTACACCAATTCTAAGACTATCCACTAATATTCAAGTACATATCTGTTGCTTCGTTTTGTGTATATGTGACCCTTGAAATATTCGTTTGTAAAATTAAAATAAAAGAAATGGGAGAAAACTCTAAAAATATGTGTTCATGTTCATGGTTAGCGAAAGCTCATACAAGCCAGATGGTGGAATTAGTATGGTGCATTAAGATTTCGTTATATGCAGCCCTGGGAAAAAAGTCCGACACAAAGTTTGACTTTCCGTATTAGTACACGAGCCAAAAACTTAATTTTGCACAATTGTACCTAGTTTAGTTGTGCATTGTGCTGCCATTTTCTTTTCAACGGTTTCTTCACATATAACTCACGTAATTTTAATCGAAGTTATACAGGGTGTCCCATTAACAATGGTCCAAACCGAAACTGGTGAAAGGCCAGGTCATGACCTATCAGAAATTGGTAACTTTTCCATTCCGAATCATAGCGGTTCTCGAGTAACGGCCATTTTTTTAAATTTGAAAAAAAAACATTGCTTTGAACCAGTTTTTTTCTCACCCTGTCCATAATTGATTTTTGTTTTTTCCATTTTTTCCATTAAAACAATGAATAATAGTTTTACTAACTTTACTGAGTAAAATATTTTTCATTGGCATCACCATTTGCCTACAGTATACAATTCATTAATTAATCTTAAACTTTGCCAAACTTAATTTTTAACCTCAATCTTCTGAAGAGCTCCCTGAACTAAATACGTTTGGCTCAATACTGTATTTTGTTCAATACTACAATTCTGTAGTTTTAAAAAAGGTATAAAACTTGCCAAAGCTATGTTTAAATAGACAGTTATATTATAACCGTTTAAACCCAATCAAACAGGTTCAATATCAAACAAAAACAAAACATTTTTGTTCAAATATTTCGATTAAATTAGAATTTCACTTCAAGTATAACTCCGAAAGAGCTGAGTTTTGGTAGAGAGCTTCATTATGATGTCAAGGACTTTCGATTTTCTGTGGTGAAAGCGGACAAATCCAGTATTTTTGAAAATTTATCGAAAACCATCAGGTTTTTTAAGGAGTGTCTTTGGAAAACTTGTCTCCGAGCTATCCAGATATGTATATGCACCGCTCTTATGATGTTTTTAACAATTTCTGTTACCACAGCAAAAGCGGAAGGATATTTTTCAAAGCTGAAATTAATAAAAATTAATTGCAATGCACATTGGAACAACAAAGGCTTAGCAATTTATCATTGATATCCATCAAAAATCTAAGAGCACGGCAAATAGATATGAGAAAAGTAATCGCTTCTGAAAAATCCAGAATACAAAATATTTTAGCACCCAACTATCTAACCTTTTAACTCTGTGAAACACATTTAGAATTTTTTGTTGAAATGAATTCAACCATTATTTAGGCAGTCATTGAGAAATAGGGCCCCATATTTAGTTTTGCCCCGGGGCCCCACAAGCTGTAGCTACGGCCCTGGTGGTAGCACGTTTAAGTTGTTGTTGTTGTTCAAAAATTCAATGAAATTGACGGAATAAAGAATGGTCAAGCATAATAAGCTGACATTCTAGTACGAATAGTACAATACCAACAATAATAATTTGAGTTAATGTTTTTTTTTCACCTACCTAATTTATTAATTATTCAGAAATTATTAATTTAAGTTCGTTGGTTGGCATATTCTTAACATAAACTAGAGATTACAGAGTTGAAAATCTAATACAAAATTTAAATGTAATGCTTTTTGAATTATGGTTATTAAAGACAAGCTGTTGTGACACTCAATTGGACAGATAAAATCGTTCCTTGCTTTATATTTTACTGAAGGATTTCAATATTCTATTTCTCTTGTCAGCAATTAAGCGTTTATGTTAATCAAACATAGCCGTGCACTTATTGAAAGCTCCAAACGTTCTGAAACAAACAACAAAAGCTATTCTTATGTGAAGAATTAACTGGCTGAACACCAATAGCTAATAGCAGTATGTTCACTTGTAGTTGAAAATAGCTAGTTCAATTGACGAAGTCGAAAGGATGAACACAGTATACAGTCGAGCCCGTTCATAGCCATTTATGAAGATGAAATAAAAAAAATGTGTGAGTACCGAGACTCAAGGGGATGATGTGTAAACATCAGTCTAGTACATAGTTTATATTATAGCATACAGTATACAGGGTGTCCCTTAATTCGTCAATAGTATTTTAGGCTTTGATTCTTGGATATATTTTAAGAAAAAATCGTTCATTTAAAGGCAATTGCAAAGGCTGGCGTTAATTCTAAAAAAAGAGGCCTGAACGAAGTTTCTATCATAAGTACTTACAGCGCAATTACCGGTAACATGGATCAGGGTTCCCCAAAGTAAAAAAAGATGAATGATATCAAACTTGGAGATAGGCCTTTATACTTCGTTTTCATTGGAGCCGAAATGAGATAATTTCGAAATAGCGCATTTGGAACGTCAAATTTGTATAGGAAATGAAGTTCCAAATGAGCTAATTTCGAAATTACCTCATTTCGTCTCCAATGAAAACGTAGTATTACTGCACAACAATTTTTTTCTTAGAATATACCCCAGAATCATACCCTAAAATACTATTGACGAATTAAGGGACACTCTGTATAGTAAACTAATAGGTTGCCAAAGGCGCCCGTCGAACATGTTATGTTATTTCATGTGATTCAGGGATGAGCGTAAATATGTATTTAATTTAGTTTATATCCTCACCCTCCACTTTCAAAACAAGTTACTTTTATAGAATGTGGCAACCTTTAAAATCATACCCAATTTAGGCCTATTTATGGCCTATCTTCGTACATATTGCCTGTATTTTTTCGATTTTTCGTTTAGGTGCAGGAGGCTGTTTTCCGTTGGCTTCTTTGTTGGGTGTCAACCCAGACCAACCCAAGACACTTGGTACCAACTCACTTCAACCCGCACGGTTGGTCCCAAGACTAATCCCATCCCGAGACACATCATCCCGGAAGCCAAATCTCATCCCAAGAAAATCATGCCGGAAATTAAAAAACACTCCGAAATTTAATGGTTGGTGTATTTGCTTTTTTTTTTTTTTTTTAAACGGTTCGTGAATTTGATTGAGAGAATTTGTTCAGCGCCAGCGGATTCAGAAGTAATATTTGAATTCTGCCTTATGCTCCGCTTACATTATTTGGTTTATTATTATTGCTTTCTATCGTCGAGTCAATAAATGTTCACGTTTTTCCTTTTTGGGCATTTAGCGATGCAATTTATTGCCTCAAATATTTCCAATATAGCCGTTGGGTAAGGCATGATACAACTTTTATGGCTTTCTGGTGTGCGCGTTTTCTTCTAATACGGTAAGTTAGAACTGTAATTGTGGGAAAAGTACTTGCGTTAACGTTCAAAAACAAGCGAATACAGCAGAAAATACACTACAGAACAATTATTATTGTTGGTTAGTAAAGAATTTTGATGACGTGGACGATGATTGCGATGAAGATAACAACCTACAGCCTCACCCGCTGAAGCGATTTCATTCAAAGGAGAATGGGCAAAGTGGTCTACCCACTCAACAGTAATGTGTTGTATGTCGTTGAAAAGGTAATTTTACTGACTTCATTTCATTGTATGACCATTAAGCTCTAAACTATGGGGTTCGTGAGATATTCGGAATCAAAGCACCGAAAAAGACAATAATGCATTTCTTCATTGGTAGTGTGTCCTCATACCTACATTAATCTGTGATACATCGTTGAAAAGATAATTTTGTGTACTTTATTTTTGTATATAGCCGTGAAGACGTAGATCATAGGGTGCAAGAGATATGTGGGCATACAAATCGGCACATATAACAACAATGCAATTCTTCATTTTGGTACTGGTCTACCGACTCAACAGTGATGAGTCATACGTCGTTGAAAAGCTTATGGCATCTGCTTCATTTCATTATATGGCAGTTAAGCTCTAAACAATGGGATTCGTAAGATATTCGGCTCGTAAGCACAAAAAACAGCAATAATGCAATTCTGCATTGGTAACTTATCAACCAAGTCAACAACTATGAGTCATGTGTCGTTGAAAAGGCTGTTGCGTGTACTTCTTTTTATTATATGACCGTTAAAGTGTAAATAATGGGATTCGAGAGATATGTGCCAAAAACGCTGAAAAGTGCAGTAATGCAATTCCGCACTGGTAGCTGGTCTTTCAACTCAACAAAAATCTCTCTTATATCTTTGAAAACGCTATTGCATGTACTTCATTTTGCAATATGCCGTTTAGCTGTAGACCGTGGGGTTCAAGAGGTATTTGGCCATCAAAATAGGCAAATATAACAAAAATGCACATCTTCATTGGGTACTGGTCTACCAACTCAACAGTGATGAGTCATACGTCGTTGAAAAGCTTATGGCATCTACTTCATTTCATTATATGGCAGTTAAGCTCTAAACCATGGGGTTCATAAGATATTCGGCTCGTAAGCACAAAAAACAGCAATAATGCAATTCTGCATTGGTAACTTTTCAACCAAGTCAACAACTATGAGTCATGTGTCGTTGAAAAGGCTGTTGCGTGTACTTCTTTTTATTATATGACCGTTAAAGTGTAAATAATGGGATTCGAGAGATATGTGCCAAAAACGCTGAAAAGTGCAGTAATGCCATTCCGCACTGGTAGCTGGTCTTTCAACTCAACAGAAATCTCTCTTATATCTTTGAAAACGCTATTGCTATTAATTAACCACATTTTGCATTGCATTATTCGATTCGTTTTGCTTTTAAATATTTGATCCTTTGTAAGTGCGTGTGTTAATTCGACTCTAATAGTTAATAAGAAGAAGATGGAAGAAAACCGACAAGAGATATGCATTGTTTGTGAACGTTCTGTTTTACGACATCGGCGGCATTTAATAACTGAAAATGACGGGCGCATGTTGTATCAATTTCGTGGTATATGTACATAGCCCGGCATCAAAATGGGTTTACACCACCTGCGGACCGCCTAAGTAATGTCATACTGGACGAAAGTATGATATAAATGTAAAAAAAAATTCAAATAAAATATTATAAGTGTGTTTTTTTTTATTTATGTTTATATTTTGTATCCAAATACCTCTTAAACCCCACTGTCTACAGCTAAACGGCATATTGCAAAATGAAGTACATGCAATAGCGTTTTCAAAGATATAAGAGAGACCAGTACCAAAATGAAGAATTGCATTGTTGTTATATGTGCCGATTTGTATGCCCACATATCTCTTGCACCCTATGATCTACGTCTTCACGGCTATATACAAAAATAAAGTACACAAAATTATCTTTTCAACGATGTATCACAGATTAATGTAGGTATGAGGACACACTACCAATGAAGAAATGCATTATTGTCTTTTTCGGTGCTTTGATTCCGAATATCTCACGAACCCCATAGTTTAGAGCTTAATGGTCATACAATGAAATGAAGTAAGTAAAATTACCTTTTTAACGACATACAACACATTGCTGTTGAGTGGGTAGACCAGCTCCCATACATTTTTGCCCATTCTCCTTTGGCACTTGACCTTATTATTGACCGGATATTATTTTTAAAAAAATACTATTAAAAATCATTTTACTTACAATATTAAAAACTTTTTTATTAAGGTAAGACTGCACTCAGCGGAACTACACGGTGCTTAGCTTAGCCGCAAATTGCATTTAAAGACCCCTTTCACACAAGGAAACGGAGCTGTCGGCGATTTTTAGTTTGTTGGCGAGAAGGGCGTATAGGAAGAAAAAAAATCTCCCCTCACACCCTTCTCGCCTACAAACTACCCAGTTTCTGGCAACTCAGTTTCCGTGTGTGAAAGCCGTCAAAGAGAAAATAATCCGATTTTAAGAAATTTTTCGTATAGTGCGATACATCGATTGAAAGGTGACACTTCCTAGATTACAATTATGCTTTTTTTTAAGTAACTAGGGCGCTTTTTTTAGCTGCAAATCAAGTTTGAATGTTCCAACTTTGGTAGGTTCACGACGTTTAGTTAAGCCAGAAATCACGTTTAAACATAAAAGTCGGTTTTTCATATCATGCGATACATCGATTAAAAGGTGGTTCTTCCTAGATTACGAATATTTTTTTCTTAAATCGCTAGGGTGCTTAGCTAGTTAGCCAGTCAGTAAGTCAGGGATGAGTGTAAAGAAATATAATTAATAGTAAAAAAATAAACCATAATTGAATAATTTTTCATCACTTTTTAATGTTTAAGCAAGTAAGAAAAGATTTATTTTTACATCAAAATTTTTTTTCAATTTTCTTCATAATCTCTCAAAATTGACAATAAATATTTTCAATAATGGTTTTTAGTCATAGCTATAACTGGCACCTTAGGGGCCAGTTATAGCTATCATTGGAAACCATCATTGAAAATATTAATTCTCAATTTTGGTAGATTTTGAAGAAAAAATATGTGATTATTTTGACGCCAAAGTAAAGCTTATTGACTTAATATTTATATCTAGGTAAAACAAAATTCAATTTTGCTCAACTTCTCTCATGAAATGATTTTTAATTTTTCAATGATGAACTACCTTACCAATGATCATTGAAAAAATTAAAAGTTACGTTACGGGGAAGATATGGGTCAAAATGACTTTTTTTTTGAGGAGAAATAATTTTGAGGTCGTAAGCAGAAATATAGCTTACGACTTCAAAATTATTTCTCTCCCAAAAAAAAATCATTTTGACCCATATCTTCCCCAGAACGAAACTTTTAATTTTTTCAATGATCATGGGTAAGGCCACTTTATGAGAAAAGTTGTGCAAAATTAACTAACAAAAATGTTCAAATTATTTTTATCAAAATTTAACGTTATTAAGTACCATTTTTGTTTTTTGCACGAACCCTTGGAACAATTGCAGCTGAGTGATTCTGCATCTGGAACAAGATTTCAATTTTGGATATGAAAACGTGGGGAGGGGGGGCTTATTTTGTTGTGGTGCAAGTTTCCTTAATATTATGTTTTCTTCATAAATTTTAGAATGTTGAATTTAAAGGAAGTTTTTATAGTAAATAAAGCATGAAACCTGAAATATAAACATAAACATAAACATGAACATGAAATCTTGCAACAATTACATTTGGTTGTATGTCTATTTAGATCCATTTTTGTACTTCGGGTTTTTGGAATACTTATAAGTCACGGATTTTTAAAGCGTGTAAATAATTGCTAAAGGAACCAAGTTAAGTGTTTCAAATTTTGGAACTTTGAGGGGGGATTAGGGGAGCAAAAAAAGAGACATATCAGTTTATATGTGATAAGGCTTTCAATTGTTTATATTTTTGGACGAAATTTTGGTAGCTATTAGCCAAAACAAGGTTAGACTTGGAACATTTTTTGGATTTTTGGTTTTTGAAAAAGGGGGGCCAATACAATTTTTTTAAAGTTGCAAAAACTTGAAGATGTGTTTTTAAAGATAGTTTGTAGCCTGATTTAGTGTAGTCTAAAGTCACAAAATTTTTTCAACGCATGTTTTTATAGATCAAAGGTTTTTAAATAAAGAAACAAATTGGGGAGCAGTATTTTGCATTAAAAAAAAAAGTTTAAAAGTTCATATCTTTAAAATTTAAAATAAAAGGGGTGCTAGGTCAAAAACAATTTTTGGGTATTTTTAAATATTTTTCAAAAAAAAAAAATGGAACGATCCGACACAAAGCGGGAACAACTAAATTTATGAAAAAAATGCGCACGACTAGATCACAGAAACTTAATCTCGTAGCTAGCAACTTGAACGTAGCTTGAATAGACAATGTACATATTTATTGGTTCCATAACATTATGATATCATTGAAAAAAAAGTTTTAAAAACAATTTAAAATACAAATGATTACTATGAATTATTATAAATTAGCTATTTTAATAGCTAAAACAGATAGAGCTCAAAAAAAAAGTATGCCATCTGATTTGTTTAATATATAAGAATTTATGAAAAAAAAAATTTCAAAAATCGTTAGAGCGTTTTTTTTTTTTTAATTAATTTTTTTAAATTAAATTTGGTATGCCAACTTTTAGTTTTGAATAAAATACAATTTTTCGCAAAATTAAAAAAACATTTAATGTTTTAAAGATATCGAATTTTCAAAAAAAAAAATTCAATATCTTTTTAGAAAACTTATTTTTTCGAAAAATTTTATATGCAAAATATGCCTTTTGTGTAAAAATTTTGTTTGAAATCGGTGTAGTAGTTAACGAGAAATTTGAAAACTAAAAAATCGGTAGTATGACACGTACCGTTAATAACCGTTATAAATTTTTTTTTTTCTACCAAAGTATTTATTTTAGTAATTTTATTACATCGTAATTTTTTTTTTGAAAATCGTTAGAGCCGTTTTTGAAATAAATCAATTTTTGTATATTGGCTGTATGACAAGTACCGTTAGTTTTTGAGCTAAAAAAAAAATTTAATTTCCCCTTTAGGGAATCGCATAAGAACCTTAAGTCCAAAGTTTGAAGAAAATCGCTTCAGCCGTTTAGGCTCCATGTCGAGGTACAGACAGGCGGACAGACGGACAGACAGACAGAATTGTGAGACCCACTTTTTTGCGTTCTCTATCATCGTAATGTTAGGGAAAATTATTATCTCGATTTTTTTTTGTACGAATCCTAAAATTGCCCTATACTACGTATATCGCAAGTAAAAAATATTAAATCGTTGGAGCAGTTCTTTAAAAACTTATTTGTAATATATAAAATTCCCTGAACATTTATGCATTTATAATCATTTGCAGGACATTGCATTTTAATTTTGTTTTAATTTGTGTATGCAAAATTGTTCAGATTACCAGACCAAGAACTGCTTGCATACAAAATGTGTTTGAAATCGGTAAAGCCGAAGCCGGTAACGAGAAAATTGAAAATAAAAAAATCGGTTATATGACAGATAACGTTAATAACCCTCATTGGGAAAATTTTAGCTTACCAAAATATTGACCATATTTTGATCAGTAATTTTTAATATTTTTTTATCAAAATCCTAAGAGCCGATTTCACGACAAAAAAAAATTTCATAATTATTATTTATTATTTTCTAAGTTAAAAAAATGTCGCTTTCTCTTCTAGAGAATCACCTATGAACGTTAAGTCCCAAGTTTGAATGCAATCGCTTCAGTGGCTCAGGATGTAGGTCGAGGAACAAACAGACCTGATGGCGAGATGTTTTTGCGTTCTCTATCATTGCCATTTTAGGGAATTAAATAAAAAGAATGAACAACAACCAACTTGTGTGCGGCTAGTAAAATGCATGTAAATGCATGTCATTTGAATTTCTTTGTCATTATTTTGCCATTATATGTATAATAGACAGATTTTATGAGAGTTTTGTCACTCGTAAGCGTGCAGTATTAAAATATGCAGCATTATGTAATATATATAATTATATAATATAAATATTTACGCTCATCCCTGACTCACTGACTGTATAACGCTGCAACTTTTTTACAGAAAAAAATAAACTTTTTTACAAAAAAAATAAACTTTTTTACAAAAATAAAAATATAATAAATTTTTTACAAAAAAAAAACTTTTTTACAAAAAAAAAATTTACTTTATTACAAAAAAAAAAAATTACTTTTTTACAAACAAAATAAAAATTAACTTTTTTACAAAGAAAAAAATTAACTTTTTACAGAAAAAAAAAATAAACTTTTTTACAAACAAAAAATAAACTTTTTTACAAACAAAAAATAACTTTTTTACAAAAAAAAAATAACTTTTTTTACAAAAAAATAACTTTTTTTACAAACAAAAATAACTTTTTTCAAATAAAAATTAACTTTTTTACAAAAATTAAACTTTTTTACCTTAAAAATACGTTTTTACAAACAAATTAACTTTTTTATACAAAAAAATAACTTTTTTACAAAACAAATTTAACTTTTTAACAAAAGAAAATAACTTTTTTACAAAAAAAAAAATATTGTTTTTTATAAAATTTTTTTTTTTTTATAAAAAAAATACTTTTCTACAAAATTAAAATATATTTACGCTCATTCCTGACTAATTATATGCTAAAATCGGGAAATCTGTTCCTGCTCCTAAACGAAAAATCGGAAAAAATATAGTCAGAAGATAGGTCTTAAATAGGCCTAAATTGGGTAAAATTTTAAGGGTTGCCACATCTTTATAAGTAACTTTTTTTTTAAAACGAGGGTGAGGTTGTCAACTAAATTAATTACATATTTACGCTCAGGCCTGACTCAGATAAAATAACATAACATGTTCCACGGGCACATTTGGTGACCTGCAACCTACTTAACCTAAAAAAGGGCTTTGCAACGGAACTCAGTTAATTTTGGAAGAGACTGGACGACATTTAATAAGGGCTAAAATAATTTCAAAATGCGATCACATTGATTTAGTTATAATTCCCAGAATTGACTTTGCTCCAACCGACACAACATTACCATTCATATTAAAACGCTGTCAATTCCCAACAATTCCTGCCTACGCAATCACAATAAACAAGGCACAAGGTCAATCAGTTGATCACGTTGGCATAAATTTGGAAACGCCAGTATTTTCGCTAGGCCAACGGGCTTTGTCACGATCACGAGTTGCAAATCAAGTGAAGGTTTTTATTGGATCTAATCCGCAAAGAACATTATTGCATGACCACAGAAAATTACGAGCAATATTGTTTTCCAAGAAGTTCTTCATTAAAAACATTTTTGTGTCAATTTCTTTTTTTAATCACTCAAATAACTTCCATCTTCATCATTAAATCATTATTAAATTATATATTTATTTTTTTACAATGTACATAAAACATATACGTGTGCAATGTGCAATGTGCATATATATGTATATAACATAAACAAACATATTGAAAAGCATTAAATTTAATTTTTAAAAACATTAAATTAAAAGTGTTCTTATGTATTGTAATATTTTGCCAAAGGTTCGCCAATAAAACTTATTTCTTAAACTGAACAACAATTACTTTACAAAAATAAAACACCTTTATTTCACTTCAAATACTTTACTTCCAATTCTTTTATTATAACAAGCACAATTCACCATTTTACACCGATGTTTATTCATTAATTTTCAAAATCAAACTGAGGTCTTCGGACTGGTGGCCCTGTATTTATATCTGAGAAAAAGCTACTAGAATCTTCTCTAAAGTTCTGGAATGTGCTGGAATTTGCTGGAATACGCTTCCCCTCCACAAGTCTTCACAAGTAGCTCAAAAAGCTCTCAGAAGCTTTCGTTCAGTTAATTATAGCAGTTTTCAGTGGTTTAGGTATTGGATAATATTAGTGTGGTTTTGGTATTGGATAACATTAGTTAATCTTTTGTTCAAAGATGGCGCTACTAATTTATTCTGTTATAGAAGAATAAAAGATGTCGTTGTTTGCATAAATGGGTATATTCACCACATTGCCCCCCTCTTAGGATTGTCGTCCCGATTAAATCCATTACTCCCGTCATCACCGTTATAGCGATGTAAACGGTCACAGTGAACTACCTTAAGCTTGCCTCTTAACCCTCTCTGAATGCGGTAAACCACATCATTGATTCGCTTCACAACAGTGTATGGTCCTTCCCAGTTCTGTTGAAGTTTTGGTGACAGTCCTTTTTGTCGGTGAGGATTGTAAAACCACACCAGGTCTCCTTCTTGGAATCCAATCGTTGTTGCACGAGCATCGTACCGTGTTTTCATCCTATCACTGGCTATTTTTATGGTTTTCTTTGTCCGTTGATGAATGTCAATGAGTCTTTCTTTGAGGTTATCCACATGTTCATCTGGCTTTTCCGGTTCCATAGTACGGCATCCAAATTTTACTTCACTAGGCAGCCGTATTGTTGTGCCGAGCAGGATCTCCGATGGTGTATGTCCTGTTAACCTATGAACCGCACTTCGGTAGGCCATCAAAAAAAATGGAATATGGCGATCCCAGTCTCGTTGGTAGTCACCTACAAACTAGGACAGATGTTCCTTAAGCGTCCTGTTGTCCTCGTCTTCTTGATGCCAAGGAGAGAGAGAGCAGAATGCAATTCCAAAGGAACACCGAACCTGCTCACCCAATTGAATACAATCTGATCAATAACTGTTTTGGCTTCTTGGTTTGGGATGGCAAATGCCTCAGGCCACTTGCTGAAGTAATCCATGACTACAAGGATGTATCGGTTTCCACTGTTGGTCTCCGGAAACGGACCTGCGACATCTACAGCTATTCTCTCGAAAGGCGTGCCCACATTGTACTGCTGCATTTTACTTTGAAGTTTTCTACCTGGACCCTTTGTAGCAGCACAAGTATCACATTTTCGGCACCACTTTTCAACATCATCTCTTGCATGTAGCCAGTAGAACCGTTGTCGTATCTTTTCCAGCGTTTTGTTGACTCCCAAATGACCTCCAGATGCTCCATCATGCATCTCTCGAAGAAAATCATTAACCTTTGACCTGGGCACGATTAACTGCATCACATACGATTTACCATCTGCAGACTCCCATTTACGCCTTAGTACCCCTTCTTGGACATGAAGAGAGTCCCACTGTGCCCAATACGCTTTGAGAGCTGGACTTCTATCGGAGATTTCACCCCATCCTGGTTTTTCTTCGTGCTCTTTTCATGCAAGAATGGGCTCTATATCTGTGTCTTCTTGTTGGGCAGTTCTCAGTTCTTCATTGCTCCAACCGTAAATGGGATCGGCTCTTACTCGCTGGATGGCAACTGTGTCCTTTTCTTCTTGACGCGTGCAATGCTTACAGTCCTGTTTACACGGTCGTCGAGACAATGCATCTGCGTTTGTGTGCAGCTTTCCTTTCCGATGTTGAATTTGGTAGTCGTATGTCTGTAGTCTCTCGATCCACCTAGCTACTTGACCTTGGGGATTTTTGAAGTTCAGAAGCCAATTAAGCGCACCATGATCTGTTCGAAGAAGGAAATTCTGTCCATAGATGTACTTATGGAAGTGCTTTGTTGCCAAAATCAAAGCTAGAAGTTCCCTTCTGGTCACGCAGTCTTTGCGTTCTGGCCTCGAGAGTACCTTACTGTAGTAGGCGACGACTTTTTCTTCTCCGTCATGGACTTGCGACAGTACAGCTCCAATTCCAACGTTACTCGCATCGGCGACGATGATGAAAGGTTTTGCAGGAGTCGGATAGGTCAGCACAGGAGCATTACACAAACGTAGCTTGAGTTCCTGAAAACTTTTCTCGCACTCACCTGACCATTTGAACGGCTTCCCCTTTTCAGTTAGTTGATGCAAGCTCTTAGCCATTCCAGCAAAGTCCTTCACAAAGCGCCGATAATATGTGGCTAGACCAAGAAAGCTACGGAGTTGGTGTTTATCCTGTGGTGTTGGCCAATTCATCACTTTTTCCGGATCAGTCTTTATTCCTTGGGATGAGATGATATGTCCCAAGTATTTAACTTCGGTCTTGAAAAGCGCACATTTCTCTGGATTTAATTTTTAAGTGTGCTTCTCGAAGCCTCTGGAATACGGCCTTAAGGTTCTTACAATGTTCGTCAAAAGTTTTCCCATAAACGATGACATCGTCCAAATACACAAGGCATGATTTCCAGGTAAGTCCTTGTAGGACACACTCCATTAGACGCTCAAATGTTGCCGGAGCGTTGCAAAGTCCGAATGGCATAACTTTAAACTGCCACAGACCATTTCCTGTAGAGAAAGCTGTCTTCTCGCGATCTTCTGGATGGATTTCTACCTGCCAGTAGCCACTCTTTAAGTCCAGCGTCGAGAACCATTGAGCTCCTTCCATTGCATCCAAAGTATCGCTGATTCTGGGCAAAGGGTAGCTGTCTTTCTTTGTCGCATCGTTCAGCCTACGGTAGTCCACACAAAACCGGGTGCTTCCATCCTTCTTTTTGACAAGAACTACTGGTGATGCCCAAGGGCTTTTGGAATTTTCGATTAGACCATCTTTCTTCATTGTCGATATCATCTCTTCAACTTCGGCTTGTTTGGCTAATGGGAGACGTCTTGCTGGCTGTCGAATCGGTCTAGCGTCACCTGTGTCGATTCGATGCTGAACCAGTTGTGTTCGACCATACTGCCCACTCGGTGAAGAAAATATATCAGCGTATTCATGAAGAAGGCTTCCAGCAACTAAAAGCTGATGTTGACTTAGATTGGATGGCTTCAGAATTTTGGCTTTCATGGTGCTGAATTTTCCGGGGTCCATAGATTTGTCTGTGTTCATTTCTGTGATCTTGGTTATTGCGGACACAGATTCACATTTTCCAACTATTTCTCCTTTCTTGAGCTTGAATTCGTACGATTTGGTGTTCAGTATCCGTACGGGTACCATGTTGTTCTTTGGTTCCACAAGAGTCTTCCCTAAGATGATGTTTTGGGAAGATTGCTCAGACTCTGGTTCCACCATGAGGTATCGATGGCTACCTAAATCGCCCTCTATTTTTGTCCACACAAACACTTTCGAAGAGGGAGGCAAGCATATGTCTTCTTTGATGACAGTTCTTAGAGTTGATGAGTTTTCGTTGCCATAAACCATAGGAATCTCTACATTTTGGTACTTGAGAACTTGCTTACCGAGATCTAGAATCAATCCGTGCTCTTTCATAAAGTCAATTCCAATTATGCACTCGTCACATATATCTGCTACCAAAAATAGATGCGAAAATTCTAGTTCTGCCAAACGGATTTTGAGACGAACTTCTCCATACACTCTTGCTGCCTCACCTGTCGCAGTTTTAAGACGGTAGCTATTGGTGTTGTGTAGCCACGTCATCTTGACCAAGTCTCTTCGCACAATGGAGGCTGTGGCACCGGTGTCAATTGTAGCCAACTGTTTCTTGCCATTCAATGTTGCATCCACTGTCAGACTTTTATTGTTTCGTTTAGTCTGCGAGACTTGGATGGTGCTTCTGGGGTCATCGATACCAGAAACCAGCTTCTGCCCCTCGAAGTTGGTTCCTACTCGTTTCCCGGCTGGGAAGCGGGGCGATCAGGAGCGTTGATGTTATTGCTTACCTGTTCGCGGGTATTATTTTTGCTTCCACAATGTTGACAGGTGACTCTCCTTGGTGGCAATCTGCACTGGCGCTGGAGATGTCCAGTTTTGTTGCAATTCCAGCATCGAGCAGGTCCTTCTCGCTGCCTTCTTTGGAATTCAGCTCTCTGGCAGGAACATTCTTCAACAATCGGTTCTCTTACCCGATGAATTCCTAAAGAAGCCTGTTCTGATGCTTCCATAACGAGCGCGAAGGCTAATGCTTCAGAAAGTGTGCGTTTCCCAGCAGTTCGAATTGCTCGCTGGAGATTGAGGTCGGACACTGCACGGACAAAAGCCTCTGTTGCTAACTGGTTGGTAATTTCATCTCCTGCAGTCGGGTATGCTAGAGCGCCAGCCGTTCAATGTCCGCTTGGAGTTGTTGCAGACTTTCTCCTCTTTTCTGGACTGTAGTATTGAGTTGAACGCGGAAGACTTTTTGCATATGGCCATCACCAAAGCGTTTGTCAATGGCCTGAACAAGAGCACTGAAGTTGCCGTTTTGGTCTGCTGGTATGGTTTGCAATAATTCAGCAGCAGAACCTCGAAGGGCAAGCGTCAGGGCAATAAACTTGTCTTCGTCATCCCAGCCATTTGTTGTTGCGGCTGCCTCAAACTGCTTCTTGTAGATTGACCAAGAAGTTTGTCCATCAAAGGTCGGTGGATGCATTTCCTTTTTCTTTGGACAGTCACCAGAACTTTCTCGAACCTTTATTTTTCGAACTCTGTCTAGTTTTTTAGTAATGCTTTCAATGTTATCTTCGATCTTCTCGAATTTTGCTTCCTTTGACGAAAACTGTTTTTCAACACGTTCGTCAAGGGCAATAAACTTGTTCTCAAATAAATCTAGTTTACCTTCGAGGATGTGTTTCTGTTCTTCGAACCGTTCGAGAAGATTCTTTTCTTGTTTTTCGAGCAGATTCTTTTGTTCACTTCGCTGTTCCTCTAGAAGGTTCTTTTGTTCACTGCGTTGTTCTTCTAACTGCTCAGGAAGATTATTTTGTTCATTCTTCTGCTCAATTCTTTGGTCTTCTAGAAGATTCTTTTGTTCATTGCGTTGTTCTTCTAACCGCTCAAGAAGATTCTTTTGTTCATTCTTCTGCTCAATTCGTTGTTCTTCTAGAAGATTCTTTTGTTCACTGCGTTGCTCTTCTAGAAGATTCTTTTGTTCACTGCGTTGGTCTTCAAATATATATATTTATTATAAATATAAATATAATTCACAATTTTTCACAATTTTTCCCATTTTGTTTCTATTTTTATTCTTATATTTTTGTATGTCACTTTTACTGTTTATTTATTTACACACTTTATCACTTTTCACCATTAATTATCTGAATGCACAGATAAAATAAGTTCTATTCCACTTTACTGACACCAATGAAATATTTTGCCAAGGGTTCACCAGTAAAACTTATTTCTTAAACTGAACAACAATTACTTTACAAAAATAAAACACCTTTATTTCACTTCAAATACTTTACTTCCAATACTTTTATTATAACAAGCACAATTCACTATTTTACACCGATGTTTATTCATTCACTTTCAAAATCAAACTGAGGTCTTCGGACTGGTGGCCCTGTATTTATATCTGAGAAAAAGCTACTAGAATCTTCTCTAAAGTTCTGGAATGTGCTGGAATTTGCTGGAATACGCTTCCCCTCCACAAAGCTTTCGTTCAGTTAATTATAGCAGTTTTCAGTGTTTTGGTATTGGATAACATTCGTTAATCTTTTGTTCAAAGATGGCGCTACTAATTTATTCTGTTATAGAAGAATAAAAGATATCGTTGTTTGCATAAATGGGTATATTCATAATCTTTCAACGGTTGCCTTACAACCTGCTACTAATAATAATCGGGTTCAACGGGCGCCTTATAGGCGACCTGCAATAAACTAGTTATAATATATCAGAACAAGAGTTGACTATATATTTTTCGACCTGATTGGTACTATTGCTACAGAAAGATTAATTGTCGTCAAACAAAAAAGCTTTATATTGCTAAAACATTATAAAATAAAGACCTAATCGATCGAGCCGGAGTGTGAAACTGTTGTATTTGATTGTCATAAATCTTTCTGTGACTGAATATTCAACCTTTTATGAAGTGGTTAATCGGTCACTAGGTTTCTGAATAAACCAAGAGCTAGCAACGGATGATGACGGATGTGCTCAAGCCACAATCATAAAAAGGTTCGGAACAGAATATTAATAGAAACAACGAAATGCTATCTCAAGCGTTGTGGCGCTTCAGATCCTATATATCGTAGGCTTGAGCTCCAACGCCCGAATAGATATATTTTCTATTTTGGTCAGGGATGAAAAATGGCAATAAGTGAGCCTTATGGGGAATCTATACACAGTACAGTTAGAAATTCCCAAGAAAACGCGTCGACCGTAGCTTAGTTTTTTATTTCGCATTTGGTACATTGTACACCTTTTAGCCGAAAAATTTACAAAGGAAAGACACAAATGTAGGACACAAAGGAAAAGTAAACACTAGACAAAGAGTTTGGTCGTAGATTAGTCAAACTAAAATTTCACACACACACACAGTAGATGTCATCATTGACGTTCATTTTTTATGGATCGATGAAAACTAGTTTTGTTTACTAATTACGTTTTTGATGATTATTTCCAATACACTTTAACAGCCGTATTCATTAGAATCCGCTAAACAGATGAATAGTTATGCACCGCATAAGGATTTATGTAGCCACTATACAACGTTGCATAAATTGTTATGCATAAAATATTTTTCATCTCATTATAGTTATAATGAGCTTGTGTCAAAATTAGTACTATAAAGGAGAAATCTATTACGTTTAACTTTCAAAACTGACAAACGAGAACCAGCTGTGTGTGTGCTGTGTGAAAAATCAATAGAAGTAATTCTGCTGGCGATTGGATTCTTTTTGTTTTATTATTAATTTCTTTTAATATTATTATAATTAGTCAGTTACTTTGTTGGTGTTTTTGTGTTTGCAAATAAAATTAAAAATATTTGAAACAAGAAAAACGTCGTTTTTGATTTATGCCATGAATTGTTCCATTCACTCATATCGTGATATTTTTGTTGAGGAAAAATATAAAAGGGTGGTGCTCATTTTGTAATGCTTAAAATTTATTTGTATTATCCCGTGAAAGTGATGAAGGTGAATCTTTGTATAATTTTATTTAAGTCACGCATGCCGTCGAGCATTTGCAAAAGTTGTAAGATTTGATGGAAAATCTTTAAATCTTTTACATTTATTAAGTAGGTTCTATAAAATAAAGTGTACAAAAAAATATTCTTAATTTTATTTAAACAATATCACAACAAAAATGTACAATAAATTAACAAAACCTACATTATTTATTGTTGTATTTGATTTTATAAAACATTTTGATAGTCAGATTTCAACACTTCAAAGATTACAAAAATAAGCGTTGTGTGTGGGTCAAAGTGACATTCCGATACTAAACAGTCCTTATGTTGGCTCTACTTCCAAACGCGTTTAGCTTATGTTGCCTCTATTCAACGTTGCATAAGTTTATGAATAAGGTTTTTGCGTTCAGAGGCATTATAAAGAGTGCATAGCACTATGCACTCGCTATAATTCGTTTATGCATAAGGCTGTAAATATATAACACGCGCAAATATACTGTGCGCAACTGGAAGCGGCTAGCTAGGGACAGAGCTGGCTGGAGGGGCTTGCCCATCCTGGGATGTGAGCGCCATCAAAAGTAAAGTAAAGTAAAGTAAGTAAATATACTAATCAGAAACCACATTTCAAAATTGACAGATCCAAATTCTGTTAGCGTTGGCACTGTGGGAGGTTATCTGTAAATTTGTTTTAAAACAAAAATAAATCAATATTTTCACCCAGACAAATTTGTGAAATGGCTTTTTTGTAGACCTAAAGAAAAAAATGAATTTAACCAAACCCAATTTATTTACTTAAATAAATAACCAGTAACAAAATTGATTAATAAAAAAAAATTGGTTTTAGTTAGTCAAAAAAGAAAGAAAATTTTGGTTGAAATTGTATTATGTTCGAGGTACGTTTCTGGTAGCGGGGTTATACAAAGATGAAGAAAATAAAGAGAGCAAGGAGTAAAACAATTCATTCTCACTTTTGAGAGGAACAGCTTTTATATTTATTAAAAAAGGGAGTTCTGCAATTTCAAAATCATCTCAAATCATTTTCATGAAATTGCATACGAAACTGGGTTTTAAACCATTTTATACCATTTTTTCGATTAAGAGAAGAAACAGAACTAACGTTCTGACAGCATATTTTTACTGTTAAGCCTAGTACGCTGCTGATGCGAAACGAAATTTTTCTGTGGTCTCCAAAAAGATAACGAAATGCTTACGAAAACATAGCGGAAAAATTTTCATGGAGTGTTTCACAAATTGCAAAAAAATAAAACAAATTTTAACGAAAAAATCAAACAAAAGACATATTGTAATGAAAGTAACAACAAATAAAAACACGAACAAACCCATATTTTCCGCACACAATTAATGGTCCGGTAAATTAATTCTGTGCGAAAAGAGCGTGGAGCTTTGTCAAAACAATCTGGTATAATCATCAATTTCGCTGGTCGAACAGCGTACTGCAAAACGAAAATGATTTCGTCATGTCATTTTTGTATGGGATTTTTGGTTTCACATGAGCAGCGTACTAGCTAGGCTTTATCTGTTAATTTATGTTGTCAAAGCAAAAGTAATTTATGGCTCTGTCTGGTTTGGTTCCTTTTAAATTAATAAATTTATAAGAAAATATGTCCAAAAGAAAATATGAACAAAAACAATCATGTAATTTAGCAGAAGAAGATCTTCTTCTCGAGCTGCAAGGAGCTTCAAAAACAGCCCTTTTGCCAGTGTGGGCAGTTTGGGTAATTTTGAAATTGAAGTCAAGAAATTGTGCAATTTTGGGCCCAGTGTGGACATACCATTACAAATATAAGCTGGCAGCTAAAAAAAGATTTCAATTGGAAATTAACAATTACAACTACTCTATGAACACATCCATCGGGACTACCTTTGAAGCTAGCGACTCCGCTTTGTATCCGCAACCACTTCATAAACGGACCCAAAAATGGATCCAAAACGATTCCAAATGGGTCCTATTAAATTATGTCCTATTTGAATAAAGAAAAGAATATTGAAAAGGTATAAATGCAGAACTCTTCCTTACTGCACCTTTCATCGACAGGTAATTTTAGTTTTAATTGGTATGAAGCAACAACCTAAATTTGGAACCCACCAATTGTGCGTTTTTTCAAAACTCAACAAATCCATATTTTGTTGAGTTTTGAAAAAAACTTTTTTATTTTTCTAGTAAAACGAATAAATTGAAAAATCGAAATAAAAGCTATTTGTTGACAAATAAAATTATTTATAGTAGAACTAGTTTTTAAATGAATAAAAGAACATAAATAAGTATGAAAAATGAAAAAATAATAAAAACTAAAAATAATTTAAACGTAAAAAGATTGTCAATCTTGGTAGTATTTTTCTGTATCTTACATAGAGTCATTTGCGTTGGATGATAAGATAGTATTATAAAACTCCTTAGCATCATCAGGGATGACGAATAACAAATAACATTTTAGACGCATAGATAGAATATATAAACAGTTCAAAATACAGATATGGTGTGGGTAAAGGGTTTATGTTTGCAGGTCTAGCATTCCACCAGATGTACTTATATACCCTATATATATTATGATTATGTACATACGGCGTCTTAAATAACCTATATAACTTTGCATTTTACTATTAGTTGAGCCAATAAGAAACACAGCGCTATTTTTAGTCAGGTAAACTTTTGTTCAGTTTTTCAAAAACTCTATGTATTTTGTTGAGTTTTGCAAAAACTCTAAGTACTTTGTTGGAAATCAGTGTCTTTTCTGGAGTTTTGCAAAAACGCTCAAATTTCAAATATTTTTTTTAATTTGTTCTGCTCAAATTTTTAAATTTTTTATTCTACCATCTTGTGCGTCTGTGGAAGACAAAAATTTATATACCAATAACTCATTATCGGATTTTTGGCGTTTGTTGAGTTTTTAAAAACGCTCCTCAAATAGAATCGAAAACGGTTCCAAACAAAATTAATTAATTGAGGCGTTGGCGTACCCAAAGGTATTGAAAAGAAACTTCCCCATCTAGTCGAGTTTCTACATTGCCTACAAAAAAAAAAAAACAAACAGAATTTTTTTCATCTCATGACTTTTTTATTTATCATTCATAAAATGTTATGTTTTCTAAACACTTTTTTGCACTAATAAACGCAGCATAGTGCCTACATAAAGTTATGTAATCCCTATAATGCCTCCTCTAAACGCGAAAAGGCTATTTATAAGACTTATGCAACTTTGCATAGAGCCAAAATAAACTAAACGCGTTTAGAGGTTGAATAGAGCCTAAATAAGGAAATTATAGCGACGAAATGTCATTTTGAATTTTATCCATAATTGAAATTTAAGGAAAATAAAAAAGTGCATGGAACAAACAAAAAAAATACATACTTAGTTCATTAAAATTATTTTTCATACAAAAGCTTTTTTTATTGTCTCTTTGATACAAGACTTAATTCTGAAGTCAATGATTTCAAACTTTTACTTTAGGTGCCAGTTATAGCTATCATTGAAATCCATCATTGAAAAAGTTAGCTATTGATTTGGAGACCCTTTGAAAGTTTAATCATTAAATATTTTAATGCAGAAAGATAGCTTACGACTTTAAAATTATTTCTCCGCAAAAAAAAATTCATTTTGACCCATATCTTCCCCATAACGTAACTTTTAATTTTTTAAATGATCATTGGTAAGGTAGTTCATTATTGAAAAATTAAAAGTCATTTTAAGAGAAAAGTTATGCCAAATAGAATTTTGTTTTACCTGGATACAATTATTAAGTCAATAAGCTTTACTTTGGCATCAAAATAATCATTTATTTTTTCTTCAAAATCTCTCAAAATTGACTTTTAATGTTTTCAATGATGGTTTCCAATGATAGCTATAACTGGGCCCTTAGCTGGTGGCCTGATTATGAAATTGGGAGGTACAATATGAATCGATTCACACTCAGTCATTCCATTTATTGCGAAAAGAATTTCACACAACGAATACTCAAAAATAAAATCATGACGACTAGAATGAAAACTAGAGGACTAGAATGCGTTATGTTGTCGCAGGAGGTATCTAAAAAGTAAGGAACTTGTTTAGCTTTCGCTTCCATTTTCTTTTGTTTTCGCTATTTAATTCTACCACAACCCAAATTTATATTTTCTTGAAAAATGAAAAACAGCTGATTTGATATGACAGCTAAAATGGAAAATATTTCCCTATTTTGGTACTTTTTTGACATAAGCACTATATAACTATAATTTATAGGGAAAAGTTTTATAAATACGAATTTTTACAACGTTACATAGAGCCAAAATAAAAGTTCATCTGCAGTTCATGCATAGGGCAATACACATAGAATCCGCAATTTTGGGCAAAAGGAAAAGTTCGAACTTACAAGGAGCAAGGAAAATGTATCCGCGGAGGGGGTCGAATGATGTACACAAACCCAGCTATCTTAAGGACCAATGCAAACTATGGACAAAAACACAAAAAAGGAGTCCACAAGGCAACATCATCTCAGGAATGATGTACGATTCTCAAAACTTCTTCAAATTAGGAGGCCTTATAGCTAAAATTAAGGCTATATAGGTAGAGTTATTTTTAGTTCTACGAATGATTTTAGTTTAATCTAAAATCTTGTAGAGTTTTAGTACCTAGTTGTAGTGTAGTGTAACTTGCATTGAATACAGACAACATTGACTCAACACAGAGCTATTGACCAGCTACAGTGGCATATGTACTGACTAAATAATTTCAAAAATCCGAGAGCAAGCAACATGCGTTCATTCAATACTATTGTAGGTGCATTTATTCATCACATAAGGTTATGTGTTGAGTACAATGCAACGTGTAACCAGTCTATATTTTATGTGTGCAGATCTTAAAATCGAAAAGATTTTACATGGAACAATGTACTCATCACGATACTGGGGTGGGCAGGCCAGACCTTCGTCAATACCATCAGACGAACATTTGAAGTTCAGTGCGACGGTATCTGAGGGAGGAAAAAGTGAGGTGCTTTAGACAAAGGTTGTATTATCGGTGTAGGGTTTAGTTACGGATTTAAGTTAGGATTTAATTTTCTATAAATTTTTTTTTTACTTCATTTTTTTATTATTTTTTTTAATTTTGGTGAAGGGTTTAGTAATGGTTTTTTTCTTTAATTTTTTTTTATACAGTTTAGTTAGGTTTAGTTTTTTTTAAATATTTTTTTTTTAACCTTAACTTCGAAGCACCAAACTACCTTGTCCCTTGGATATCGTCAGTATCCCTAGATTTGTGTCAACATCAATAAGATCAGATACCTTTAGGCACGATGAATAAATGATTAGTCGAGCAGGAGGTACCTTGAGAAGTGGCAAGAACCGACCCAAACGACGAGCTAGGCCGAATGAAAAACAAGCGTGCCATAGCCACTTCTCAGGTATCAAAGAAGTCCCCTGGGAAACCTAGCTCCTAACGAGCTATGCGATGAGTCTAAGCAACGTGTATCCACTCAATACGAATGAAGCAGCGTTTATTCATCACACATAGTTATGTTTTGAGTACAATGCAACGTGTATCCAGTCTATATTTTATGTGTGCAGATCTTAAAATCGAAAAGTTTTTACATAAAACAATGTACTCATCACATGAGCTATGCGATGAGTCTAGGCAACGTGTATCCATCCAATACGAATGTAGCAGCGTTTATTCATCACATATAGTTATGTTTTGAGTACAATGTAACGTGTATCCAGTCTATATTTTATGTGTGCATATCTTAAAATCGGAAGCTTTCTACATAAAACAATTTACTCATTACACGAGCTATGCGATGAGTCTAAGTAATGTGTATTCAACGTTTGTAAGTAAATGTAAAGACGTTTAACTTATTAACATTATTTACGAGAATATTATATTGCGAATTAGCCCAATGGTTGCATGCTCGCTCGGTGCTTGGAAGGATACCAGTTCAAATCCAGGTAAGTAAAACTTGCCATTTTTCTAATAAAATAAATTTGTATACTTTCAGAATAAAGGGGAAATCAGCTGTGGGTAATATCAGTGAAGAAAGAAATTCCCCACAGTAAAAGGTGAAAACAACATTGTGATAAACAGCAAAGTTAAGAAAGAGATGAATATGTAATGAGTACATACAGCTTGTACCCATTACATAAAAAAAGAAAAAGCACATAAAATAAAGAAATAAAGGTTCTCTTTTTTTATGTTATGAGTACATATTTATGTAATGAGTACATAGTATTTATGTAATGAGCATATGATTTTTTTTTAAATTTATGTAATGAGTACATATTATTTGTGTAATGAGTACATATATTTATATAATGAGTACATATTATGTATGTTATGAGTACATTGAATGCCGCTGAGAAAATTTACTCACTACATAATCATATTCTCATCACATAACAGAAGGATATTTATGTTATGAATCAATGGAGAATTTATATTTATAGAACCAGTGCATAAAATATACAAATAAAATGTACTCACTCCATAACCCGTACACATTTATGTATTGGGTCAATTAAACATTAATATTTATTTAATGAATACATAGAGCGGTGCAACGTAACTTTACTTATTATATAGTGTTATGCGATGGTAACTTTACTTATTATATAGTGTTATGCGATGAGTATAAACAACATGTATCCATTAAATCCTAATGAAGTAGAATTTACTCATCACAAGAGGTTATTTGTTGAGTACAAAGCAACGTGTATCCAATCAATATTAGTGAAACACAATTTACTCATCACAAGAGGTTAAGGCAACGTGTATACAGTCAATATTATTGTTGCAGAGTTTATTCATAACATAAAGTTATGTGTTGAGTATAAAGCAACGTGTATCTAGTCTATATTTTATGTAGAAATTTAACAATTTACTCAGTACACGAGCAATGCGATGAGTCTAAAGCAACGTGTATCCATTAAATTTTCTCGTAGCAACGTTTATTCATCACATAGGGTTATGTATTGAGTATAAAATTTCCGACACATCTTAATGCGATGGGTGCATAGAATTCTTTATTGAATACATTATGGCAAAAATGTGTGTACTCAGTACAGATTTATCATTTAATGAGTACATAAAGTTATGTGTGCAGAAATCTATGGAATGAGTCAACACATTTATGTGCTGAGTACATACATTTTTCCCTCAGTGTTGCAACAAAGAACAGTGTTTTCGTTTTAACAACATACTTTAATAAGCGTTTTGTAAGTCTTTCGTCATCTAAAGACATGGGTGCAAAATTTTAAACAGCCTATTATTAAGGATTTAATATGATACTACTTAACATTTTACTAATTTTTAAACGTTTTCTAAAATTTTCTAAATTTTAAATACTTTTTAACTAGCATCATACTTAACTAATTTCATTCATAAAATTCAGCTGAACACGTCCAAAAAAGTGACAGCTCGTGCAAAAATATCAAAAACACCCCTGATTTTGACAATTTTAAGCGTCAAAGTGTCATATGGATTTAGTACGATACTAAAAAGATAAAACAGCCATTTGGTAATTTTAACTTTAGTAAAATGTAAGGTGATAGTACGATGCTAAACTCGTTTAAAATTAGCAAAATACACTTTTTAGTCTAGTATTATACTAAAAATGATACTAAATCGACTAAAATTTTTCGCCATGGTTTTTAAAATGTAGTTAAAGTGTAGTCTAATGGTTTCGATGAATAATGGCGAAAGACCTGTTTCAACCAGCAGCATGTTTGTTCGGCGTACATTGCGGAAGTTTAAATACTCTTTTTAAAAAGAAGTGCAGAAGTTTTTCTACCGTATCATGTTGCTTATAGCCTCTAACCTGAGCGCCATACAGCATGATCGACTGAGAAACTGCTTGAAATATCTGATCATTTTCTTAAATTGATATTTGTTTATCTTCCAGACAGTTTTTCCAAGCTGCGCTTATGGCGGATTTAGCTGATGTGAGTTTCTCCTTGAAATGTTGATCAATGTTCATTGTTCATATTACTGCAGATGTAGGATTTAACAGTTTCCAATTCCTTTCCATTAAAAAACAACTTTTCATTTCTTGCATACCTTCCTCCACCTTTCCGAAATATCATTGTCTTGGATTTAGATATGCTCACATTTAGTCTCCACTCCTGACAATATCTTTGCAACTGATTGATCATTCCTTGCAAATTCTCCGGTGAGTCTGCAAACTAGACTAAATAATCAGCATACAGTAGAACCTGTAAGTGAATCCCATCGATACTTATTCCTCCACATTCATAAATGTTCAGTTATATCTATAAACATGACGAAAGCTTGCGGGACAAAATTGCACCCCTGTTGAACACCCATCATAGTTTCAAAGAAATTTCCTAACTGCTTACCATCCAAAACTGCTGAAGAAGTTCTTTCGTACAACTTTCCTAGAAATCTTTTAAACTTTCTAGTCAGTTCTTTACAGTGTCGAAGGCCGCTTTGAAATCAACGAAGAACGTGTTAAGTTTTTTCTTCGCTCTAATAGAATTCTGTCCTATCGTCGTTAGAATAAAAATTTGATCTGCAGTCGAGTAGTTCTCTCTAAACTCAGCTTGAAACTCACTCAAAAGATGATTTTGCGATGTCCACTCCTGAAAACGCCTAGCCAAAATACCCATAAGTATTTTAAGTGATGAATTTAAAAATGTTATTCCTCGATAGTTTTCGGCTTGGTTTGGGTCTCCTTTTTTGTGGATAGGAAAAATCACACTCTGTTGGAAGCTGGTTGGGATATCTCTGGTCTCAAATATTCTATTAAACTCTTTCGTGATCAATATCAAAAGAATTAAAGATATTAAAGAATTCGAAAGGTATGCCATCAGTTCCAGGTGCCTTCCTGTCCTTGCTCCTAACCAACCAGCTCTTCACTTCGTCTTCTGAGAAAGGGCTATCTAGAAGTTCGTGCTTTGCATCAGGAACAGCGGATCGAAATTTGGGTAGGTTGATCGAGTCAGGTGGATTTAGCATATTCTTAAAATGATTTTCTAAATTAGTCCAATCAAATTACCCCAAAAAAATCGAAAATATCTATAAAAATTCGGGAGGAGAATTTTATTGTTTTATTTTAAAGAGTACCTCTTGGAGATTCTAAAACCACATTTTTTCAATCAAAAAAAACTTTCTGCGTCGTCCGCCATTTTGAAAAAGGTGTTTAAAAGCTTTTCATCAATTTTGTCAACCGCTATTAGTCCAAAGTAGTTATTTTTGTTTACTCTTGTAGACTGACATGTTCTCTACAATTTTTGTCTTAATTTTTTTTTTGATAGATCCTTCCTATAAAAAGTTATTGCTGAAAAACCAGCAAATTTTCGATTTTAAAAATGGTTTTTCAATTATATCTCATCCAATATCCATCCGAACACAAAATCACTTTGAATCCTCTTTATAGAACATTAAATTTCCTGCATTTCTCTTTATTTAGATTTCATGTTACTCAAAATACTTTCAAGATATAGCATGACAAAATATCTAATATTATATAATAAAGTTATTGACTTTATTAAATTGCCCCTACTTGTTCCTCGTTAAATTCAAAAACATAAAATTACTAACATATTTGTAGAGAAAGGTTATACCTATAATTGGGTTTAATTTGTTACTTAAAAATTTGAAATTTGTCACCATATTTTGAATTTAAAATAGTAAATAAAAAGTTGACGGGACATTAACACACCCTTTTATTACGAAACTTTTTGGCCCTCCCCAATAATTTTTATTTAAAAATTTAGCCACATCTGTAAGCTAAATGTTGAGATCTTAAATTTAAAAATCTGACTAGTAGAAATGAAGTAAGGATTTTTTAAAAGGAAAAATAAAACGATTAAAAAAATATTTTTAAAAATAAAATTAAAAAAAAAATAAATATAAAAATAAAACAAACAAAAAATTTTTCTAATCGGCTTTTTTTCCTTTTAAAAAATCCTAACTTCATTTCTACTGGTCAGATTTTTAAATTTAAGATCTCAAAATTTAGCTTACAGATGTAGCTTAATTTTTAAATAAAAATTTTGCTTTTAATTCGTTTTAGAAGTATTGAATTTTCGTATGCCCCTGTGACACGGTTTTCTTATACATTTTAGTTCATCTCTATCTCAACTCTCTACTATTATATTATATAAAATCGTTTTCTTGTTTTCTTGTCCGTTTGTCCGTACGTTTCAGCTAAACTGACAAAAAAACAAAACAAAAGCAACAACCATTGCAGGGATTTCGATGTTCTCCACCTGAAAATAAATATAAAGAATAAAACTAATCATAAAGGAAAATAAAATAAAACACCCTTATTTATGTTACTTGTTAAATTATTATCTATAAAATCTCTATGCGATATTCGCATTTCTGCCCATGACCAACGTCAGTAAGGATGTTTTATTTAATTTTCTTTTACGATTATATTATTTTAATTCTTAATAATCGAGACGTTACGGTGGTTCCTATAAAATAGAATTATAAAAATAAATAATTTTAAATTTTATTTGATTTCCGTTATCATAGAAGAAAAGTTAACTTAGGTGCCAGTTATATCTATCATTGAAAACCATCATTGAAAAAGTTAACTGTTGATTTTGAGACCTTTCGAAAGTTTAATCATTGAATATTTAAATGCAGAAATATAGCTTACGACTTCAAAATTATTTCTCCTTCAAAAAAAAATTCATTTTGACCCATATCTTCCCCATAACGTAACTTTTAATTTTTTCAATGATCATTGGTTAGGTAGTTCATCATTGAATTTTGACCCATATCTTCCCCAGAACGTAACTTTTAATTTTTTCAATGATCATGGGTAAGGTAGTTCATCATTGAAAAATTAAAAGTCATTTTATGAGAAAAGTTGTGCAAAATTGAATTTCGTTTTAACTAGAAATAATTATTAAGTCAATGAGCTTTACTTTGGCATCAAAATAATCATTTATGTTTTCTTCGAAACCTCTCAAAATTGACAATTAATATTTTCAATGATGGTTTTCAATGATAGCTATAACTGGCCCCTTAGACCGCTTTCACACAAGGAAACTGAGTTGCCAGAAACTAGCTAGTTTGTAGACGAGGAGGGTGTGAGGGCAGATTTGTTGTCTTCTTTTTACGCCATTCTCGCCTACAAACTCCCAGTTGCCGGCAACTCAGTTTGCTTATGTGAAAGGGGTCTTACCTCTTCCAAATAGTTATTGATTTCGACGATTTTTACGTTTTTTGCTGATATTTAGCTTAGACCCCTTCCACACAAGAAAACTGAGTTGGCGGCGATTTTTAGTTTGTAGGCGAGAAGGGCGTAAAAGGAAGACAAAAAATCTCCCCTCACACCCTTCTCGCCTCGAAACTAGCCAGTTTCTGGCAACTTAGATTCCTTGTGTGAAAGCCGTTTTACTTGTGTTTTTTTTCTTAAGCTGAGCGACGCAAATGGGTGCTTTTAGTTCCTTGCTAGCGTTTTGTGGATTTACATTGAACAACTTTCGCCGATATTTTTTCATTGACCATTATTGTGTGTCGCTGTAATTGGTTGAGATTGGGAGGTACAGTCAACTAGTTCCTTTCAGTTTCCGATGACTTTTTTATTCAGTACTGGAAAAATCAGTCAATGTAAATCGCGTCCTAATGCCATGCTGTTTTGTAGGTATTTTAAGTCGCGTTTCACCACCGCGTTATAAATTCATACCCCTTTTTACGCGTTGAACGCATTGTAATACACGTGGCTAAAACTTTCAGATTTCTTTTTCCAGTTACATGGTTTGTGAAAACTTTTTCGCGTTACACGGTTGACCACCATATTTTCTTTTATTTTAAACACGTTTATGATGGATCTAAACGACTAAGGCGAAACTTTCACAAATAACGTTGGATTTTCACGGTTGGCGGAAATTCCGCCACATTGAAATGAACACGGCAAATAATTTCACAATTTATTTTGGATTTACAGGCTTTATTATCATATTTTCTCCATTTTTAATACTTTTATACTGGATTTACATGATTAATCACTATTTGGAGGTGAATATTTCAAAATATGATTAGTTTACACGGTTGACCATCATATTTTTCCCACATTAACCACGATTATTCTGGATTACCATCACAAACCTACAGGCACGAACGCAGGTAGGGTATTTGGGGTTTATGTTATGAAGAAGGAACCAAAGTTTCTGGAGCGCCACCATAGCCGAGAAGGCGGTGTAATGGTGTGGTGCGATTGACTCGTTTAAAACAATTGATCCACATTGAAAATGACAGCAAACTCCTACAAGGAAATATTGCAAGAAGCTTTCCCTAAGTTAACCGATGTCTTTGGAGCAATACCATGGACATTTCAACAAGACAACACAGTTTTTGCAGTTATTTCAAATAAAGGTGGTTGTACACATTATTTAAATATGATTATAAATAAAAAAACTAACCTCTTTTACTGTATATTTTTCAATTTTGTTCCTTATTTAAGAGAATGTTTCCAGGGCTGCCGTTATAAAATTTCAGAGGGGAGTATTCTAGAGGATTGAAGGGGAGTATTTTAGGGTTGTGGGGAGTACGCAAGAAAAAACATAGCTTTTTAATATTATGGCCTTGTGCAAGTTTGATTAAATTACGAACAAATTTTCACCTCGTAAGTGCCAAAATTATCATCGGATAACATTTAACACGATTTGCAATGCAAAAACGAGCAGAAATATAACTTTATTAAACCATTTTTAATAAATTTATACTTCATTCATACCAATCATTTAAGGGTGAAAAGAAGAACAGAACTGATAAATTGTTAAAAAACTTAACATAACTTTAACATAGTAGATTAAACCACAACGAAGGTATTGGCATTAGGGACTTACAATAAAAAATGTATTTTTTTTTTAATTCAGACTTTCGGATCTAATACAATTTTTCGAACATGAGATGTGATCTCTGAAGAAGCGATTTTGCTAATAAAATGGAACTTCCTGTGGCAGGTTTTATTTTTCTCCATCTCGAAGACGACCATGAAGGAGCTCAGGAAATATTTGATTTCTTCTATAAATATGCTAAATGGAGATTTTATTTTTCGTCTTTTTTCAAAATTGACACTTCTGTAAAGTTAAAAACACAATAAACCAATAAAAGTTTTCAATGCGCTTGAATAAGCACAATTATAACGACGTTTTGCAAACATTTTGGTAATTTTCATGGGGAGTACAATCACTGTGTGGGGAGTACGGGAGTACAGTGAATGGTTGGGGAGTACGAATACTCCCTTAGTACTCACTTCGGCAGCCCTGAATGTTTCTATTCAAGTGGCGCAAAAAAAAAAAAACAGTGTGGCATTTTCCTGAATTATTCTGTTCATGCAGTTTTATTCGCAAATCGCAATATCCTTCTTGTAGGAACTAAAACCAAAAGGTGAATTTACCAATTTACCAAAGCGCTACACGCTTTGATAGTAAAAAAAAGATTGTTTCTATTCAAGTGGAGCGTAGTGTATGTGTGATCAATTAAATTGTTTTGACTTAATTTTTTGAATAGCTTTAAGAGATATCCATGTAGGTGTGTGTATCTACTACTACATTATCTCTTTTTCCCTGAAAATATTTCACCCACAAAGCCACGTTGGCGCAGCCACAGACACAATGCCTGTCCACATTGAATTTTTGATGCTGGTGGAGGCAGGCGCGAACGCAAGGGTTGGTTTTGGGGTTGATACAGACTTTGAATAAACTTCGTGTCTGAAATGAATAAAAGTAATTTTAATTAAACTGCATTGAAATTGACTCAAACTGAACGGTAACAGGGTTTTGACGTCTTTTTTGTTGAGTTTGATATGCGATTCAGTCTTTAGTCTTGCATTTTATTTTCCAAAGAACTGTTTTTAACGGTATAAATTCGAAACGGCTTAACTAATTTTGATTAAATTTATATGCAGTCGCCTCTGGAAGCATTCCGTACCAATTTTTTAAAAACGAATATTATTTGATTGAATAAAAAAAATTGTTTTAAATAATTACGATAAGAAGATGAAGAAATTTAAATATTAAAATATTGAAATTACTTCTGTTTTAAGTGGAGTGAATGAATAAAATTCAATTAAAAAGTACAAGTGACCTCAACTCCAGAAATAATTGTGTTTCGCCCAAGGTATAACAGTGGGCTCTTCAGTCAGTCTGTTATACACTACTAAGACACAAATTTTGGTCGATGTTTACCGACTCTTATAAAAATCACAGCAAAAAGATACTGTGAATTTTATTATTCTAGGGGAATTTGTTTAAATTCGTGCACCTAGAAAATAAATACCCGTGGTCAGGTTTTTTATAATAAGAAGATGAAGAAATTTAAATATTAAAATATTGAAATTACTTCTGTTTTAAGTGGAGTGAATGAATAAAATTCAATTAAAAAGTACAAGTGACCTCAACTCCAGAAATAATTGTGTTTCGCCCAAGGTATAACAGTGGGCTCTTCAGTCAGTCTGTTATACCCTACTAAGACACAAATTTTGGTCGATGTTTACCGACTCTTATAAAAATCACAGCAAAAAGATACTGTGAATTTTATTATTCTAGGGGAATTTGTTTAAATTCGTGCACCTAGAAAATAAATACCCGTGGTCAGGTTTTTTATAATAAGAAGATGAAGAAATTTAAATATTAAAATATTGAAATTACTTCTGTTTTAAGTGGAGTGAATGAATAAAATTCAATTAAAAAGTACAAGTGACCTCAACTCCAGAAATAATTGTGTTTCGCCCAAGGTATAACAGTGGGCTCTTCAGTCAGTCTGTTATACCCTACTTAGACACAAATTTTGGTCGATGTTTACCGACTCTTATAAAAATCACAGCAAAAAGATACTGTGAATTTTATTATTCTAGGGGAATTTGTTTAAATTCGTGCACCTAGAAAATAAATACCCGTGGTCAGGTTTTTTATAATAAGAAGATGAAGAAATTTAAATATTAAAATATTGAAATTACTTCTGTTTTAAGTGGAGTGAATGAATAAAATTCAATTAAAAAGTACAAGTGACCTCAACTCCAGAAATAATTGTGTTTCGCCCAAGGTATAACAGTGGGCTCTTCAGTCAGTCTGTTATACCCTACTAAGACACAAATTTTGGTCGATGTTTACCGACTCTTATAAAAATCACAGCAAAAAGATACTGTGAATTTTATTATTCTAGGGGAATTTGTTTAAATTCGTGCACCTAGAAAATAAATACCCGTGGTCAGGTTTTTTATAATAAGAAGATGAAGAAATTAAAATATTAAAATATTGAAATTACTTCTGTTTTAAGTGGAGTGAATGAATAAAATTCAATTAAAAAGTACAAGTGACCTCAACTCCAGAAATAATTGTGTTTCGCCCAAGGTATAACAGTGGGCTCTTCAGTCAGTCTGTTATACCCTACTAAGACACAAATTTTGGTCGATGTTTACCGACTCTTATAAAAATCACAGCAAAAAGATACTGTGAATTTTATTATTCTAGGGGAATTTGTTTAAATTCGTGCACCTAGAAAATAAATACCCGTGGTCAGGTTTTTTATAATAAGAAGATGAGGTCACTTGTACTTTTTAATTGAATTTTATTCATTCACTCCACTTAAAACAGAAGTAATTTCAATATTTTAATATTTAAATTTCTTCATCTTCTTATTATAAAAAACCTGACCACGGGTATTTATTTTCTAGGTACACGAATTTAAACAAATTCCCCTAGAATAATAAAATTCACAGTATCTTTTTGCTGTGATTTTTATAAGAGTCGGTAAACATCGACCAAAATTTGTGTCTTAGTAGGGTATAACAGACTGACTGAAGAGCCCACTGTTATACCTTGGGCGAAACACAATTATTTCTGGAGTTGGGGTCACTTGTACTTTTAAATTGAATTTTATTCATTCACTCCACTTAAAACAGAAGTAATTTCAATATTTTAATATTTAAATTTCTTCATCTTCTTATTATAAAAAACCTGACCACGGGTATTTATTTTCTAGGTGCACGAATTTAAACAAATTCCCCTAGAATAATAAAATTCACAGTATCTTTTTGCTGTGATTTTTATAAGAGTCGGTAAACATCGACCAAAATTTGTGTCTTAGTAGGGTTTAACAGACTGACTGAAGAGCCCACTGTTATACCTTGGGCGAAACACAATTATTTCTGGAGTTGAGGTCACTTGTACTTTTTAATTGAATTTTATTCATTCACTCCACTTAAAACAGAAGTAATTTCAATATTTTAATATTTAAATTTCTTCATCTTCTTATTATAAAAAACCTGACCACGGGTATTTATTTTCTAGGTGCACGAATTTAAACAAATTCCCCTAGAATAATAAAATTCACAGTATCTTTTTGCTGTGATTTTTATAAGAGTCGGTAAACATCGACCAAAATTTGTGTCTTAGTAGGGTATAACAGACTGACTGAAGAGCCCACTGTTATACCTTGGGCGAAACACAATTATTTCTGGAGTTGAGGTCACTTGTACTTTTTAATTGAATTTTATTCATTCACTCCACTTAAAACAGAAGTAATTTCAATATTTTTATATTTAAATTTCTTCATCTTCTTATTATAAAAAACCTGACCACGGGTATTTATTTTCTAGGTGCACGAATTTAAACAAATTCCCCTAGAATAATAAAATTCACAGTATATTTTTGCTGTGATTTTTATAAGAGTCGGTAAACATCGACCAAAATTTGTGTCTTAGTAGGGTATAACAGACTGACTGAAGAGCCCACTGTTATACCTTGGGCGAAACACAATTATTTCTGGAGTTGAGGTCACTTGTACTTTTTAATTGAATTTTATTCATTCACTCCACTTAAAACAGAAGTAATTTCAATATTTTAATATTTAAATTTCTTCATCTTCTTATTATAAAAAACCTGACCACGGGTATTTATTTTCTAGGTGCACGAATTTAAACAAATTCCCCTAGAATAATAAAATTCACAGTATCTTTTTGCTGTGATTTTTATAAGAGTCGGTAAACATCGACCAAAATTTGTGTCTTAGTAGGGTATAACAGACTGACTGAAGAGCCCACTGTTATACCTTGGGCGAAACACAATTATTTCTGGAGTTGAGGTCACTTGTACTTTTTAATTGAATTTTATTCATTCACTCCACTTAAAACAGAAGTAATTTCAATATTTTAATATTTAAATTTCTTCATCTTCTTATTATAAAAAACCTGACCACGGGTATTTATTTTCTAGGTGCACGAATTTAAACAAATTCCCCTAGAATAATAAAATTCACAGTATCTTTTTGCTGTGATTTTTATAAGAGTCGGTAAACATCGACCAAAATTTGTGTCTTAGTAGGGTATAACAGACTGACTGAAGAGCCCACTGTTATACCTTGGGCGAAACACAATTATTTCTGGAGTTGAGGTCACTTGTACTTTTTAATTGAATTTTATTCATTCACTCCACTTAAAACAGAAGTAATTTCAATATTTTAATATTAAAATTTCTTCATCTTCTTATTATAAAAAACCTGACCACGGGTATTTATTTTCTAGGTGCACGAATTTAAACAAATTCCCCTAGAATAATAAAATTCACAGTATCTTTTTGCTGTGATTTTTATAAGAGTCGGTAAACATCGACCAAAATTTGTGTCTTAGTAGGGTATAACAGACTGACTGAAGAGCCCACTGATATACCTTGGGCGAAACACAATTATTTCTGGAGTTGAGGTCACTTGTACTTTTTAATTGAATTAAATAATTACGTACATTTTGATAGAAACTATGAGCGAGTTCGTAATCGTCTGACTAATTTATTTATATCTGCGAAGTTTGTGTTGGAAAAAAAACAACGACATCTTTTATTCTTCTATAACAGAATAAATTAGTACTGAGTTGCGCGCCATCTTTGAACAAAAGATTAACTAATATTATCCAAAACCTAAACCAGTGGAACTGCTGTAATTAATTGGTCGAAAGCTTTTGAGAGCTTTTTAGCTACTCGTAGAGACTTGTGGAGGAGAAGCACATTCCAGCACATTCCAGAACCCTAGAAGATTCTAGTAGCTTTTTCTCGGATCAAAATACACGGCCACCAGTCCGAAAACCTCAGTTTGATTTAAAAAATTAACTAATAAACGTCGGTGTAAAATAGTGAATTAAGAGTTGTGCTTGTTTATTATAAAATTTAGGTGAATTAAAGGTGTTTTATTTTTGTAAAGTAATTGTTGTTCAGTTTGAATAAAAGAAATAAGTTTTATTTGCGAACCCTTGGCAAGATACTACAATATATTATCAGGTTGTTTGTCCATCCCAGAATATTTTGTTCCATATATCACCCAAACTCCCTAAAATCGGCTTTTACCGCATGAAATTTAATATGAACAATTTCTGTTTTCTTAATAATAATTATAAAAAAAATCGGTTTTTCTGCGCTGCCATGTTTAGGAACACAAACTTTTATCTATTTTTGGTTCATAATCTTTGTATTTTAAAATGTGGTAGCTCATAATTAAAATAAGGTTTAATGCATACTTATATTATATTCCTGTTTTGTTTTCAGTTATCTGAAGAAGAGTGTAAACACACCCGAAACGTAACAACATAAAATAAAATAAGAATTTTCAAAATCTGACCTAAATCCCACATTAGGATTTTCATTATGTTTGTATCTCTGTCTGGTCGCATTGGCTTGCATATATCTATTTCAAGTAAAAGCTCTCATAGGGTTCCGTACTTAGCATTATATCTCACCTTAATTAATTCTGGTCTCAAAAGCTTGAAAACAGAAAGCTACTTAATAAAAACCACTGAAAAAGCTCATTTGTATTGCTTTCAGTGGGTAAGGTGGGTAAGCCAGACCAGACACCAGAACCAGAGTAGAAACGTTTATATGATCGGTGTGCTTTGGGCATGCAATGAGGACGGTCATGGAAGAGTGTACGATATATTGCAGGGCATTACAACAACGATTCCTGTACGTTGTTCAGTGGGTTAGAATCTTTTTTATTGTCAGTTTTCAATGCTAAATAACAACAAAATCTACCACCGGCGAATGTTTCGCGCCCCTTTGGCGTTGGTTTGGGAGAGCTATTACACGGATTACACTATTCTTGATCTACACGAAAAATTTCGTAACTTTATGTTGCATTTACACGGTTACCCTTCATACTTTGAGCAAAATTGAGAAATCTATACTACTATATAAAAGTAGGGATCCAATAGGCTGCTCCAATAGGCTGCGAAACATTCGCGATGGAGAAACATTCGGTAGGCAAAATTTATTTACATGGTGATAAATGAGAGGCCCACACCAAAAGCCAGGAGCGAACGCAGGGAGGGGTTTTGGGGGTCAAAACCCCCCACCCCCACCCCCACAAGATTTACACGATATACATAAACTAACTAATATTTTAGGGCCAAATTTTCGCATTTTATATTGGATTAACACGGTTGCCCATTCTGTTTTCTCAAAGTTTGAACACAATTATTCTGTCATTTCATCAAATTTATTTCAGGGATGTTCACGATAGCAAGGAAACCAATTTTCCGCGGAACAAAAATTCTCGAGATTTATTAACAAACAAAACTTTTACAAAAGGGACGCCGGGTGTTTCCGCTAGTAAACATAGCACATTTCAATACCTATGTGTATTTGTATACCTATACATACATATGTATATGACATAGGTATATGTGCCTTTTGTGGATGACATAAGTAATTCTACTGGGTTAAGTTGTCTCAACTAAACCTTAACATAAAACAAATACCTATTAAAAAAGAAATGTATTTTGCCGTCAACTGGAAATAAAAAAAAATATGCGCGGCGCAACAACTCGTGAAGAACCAAGGCCTAGTGAGTCATAGTCTAGACCATTCCTGGTTGCGCGTGTTAACAGGAATGGAAGGGACCTGGACCTACAATTTGCGGAATACACGAAAAGCTAGACGAAGAAGCACTTTCTCATGACAAGTGATAAACTTGCAGGATATTTCAATTCCTCGCAAGAGGCAATAGCCCGGAACAACTATATTTTTTTTTTCAGTTTTTAACTGAAAATAGGTCTTTTATAACAGTACTAATCGGCTGTCTGATCTGATCAGACGTTTTCTGTGCGGTATACAAATCAAGAGGCAATCATTCATAAAAGAAATCGTTCACCAACTTTAGTTGAAGACATTAATATGTCTTTCAACGTTAAAAATCGTAAAATGAGTGCGGATGACAAAAACTTAAAGTTTGTGAGTTTCACCCCCTTACAATGTCTTCCGGACTCTGACGATAATGAAATTGAATGTGAAGAAGTGTTAACTACTCAACCAGTTAAAAAACTTAAAATTCCTTCCATATGTGTATTGCAAAAAACTTCCGATAATGTACACTCTATGCTTAAAGCTATCCCCGTCAATGATTACTATATCAAAATAATGTCAATTGGCATCAAAATAAACTGTGAAAAAAGTGAAGATCATAAAACTGTATGTTCTACATTAAAATCTAAAAATTGGCAATATTTTACACATGACCTTCCTACACAAAGGTCATTTAAAGTCTTACTTTTTGGCCTAGATGAAATGCCAATTGAAACATTAAAAAACGAATTAAATAATCTTGGCTTAAAGTGTGAAAACATTAAAATAATTAAAAAACAACATGAACATTTCCTAGATGTTTTCTATTTGATCTTCCTTGAACGTGGTTCAGTTAGACTTGTGGAACTTAAAAAAAATATTCGATCAATATTTAAAACACAAGTTAAGTGGGATTTTGCACGACGTCAGAAGCAAAAATTCACACAATGCTTTAA
This sequence comes from Melangyna quadrimaculata, assembly GCA_949320155.1. Taxonomy (NCBI): domain Eukaryota; kingdom Metazoa; phylum Arthropoda; class Insecta; order Diptera; family Syrphidae; genus Melangyna; species Melangyna quadrimaculata. The sequence continues at coordinate 19,532,086 of OX439486.1, forward strand.
TTGTCAGATGTTCGGACACGGAGAAAAGAATTGTCACATCAAGACCCACTGCGCGATCTGCTCTGAAAATCACGAAACAAGTAAGTGCAAGTCAAGTAACATTAAATGCGCCAACTGCAATTCTACTCACAAATCCACCGACCTCTCATGTTTGAGTCGTAAAAGCTTTTTCGATATGAGAGAGAAGCTTTCATCGAGAAACAAACGTCAAAATCAAGTTATTGACAAAGTTCATCAACATAAATCATATGAAACAAACACCTCTGACTATCCACCTCTCCCAACTCAACGGAGACCACTCACGCATGTAAAACCGGTTCCTATTCCTATGCCTGTTTCTGTTCCCACTGAATGTGGTGTATGGTCCAACAACTTTGCTGCAAATGAGAACACCAGCAGCAGCAGCCTATTTTCTATGGATGAAATCAACCAGCTTACTGCGGAAATGATAACTTTGTTAGGTAAATGCAAAACAAAACAAGACCAGTTCAATACTATTGCACAATTAGCAATTAAGTACCTTTATAATAGTAATAAGTAATGAATAGTACATCCATGAATATAATTTGTTGGAATGCTAGAAGCATTCGATGCAAAACCATAGAATTTGTTGCTTTTCTTAACAAGCATAATGTACACGTAGGTTTAGTGTCTAAAACATGGTTAAATTCTGATGACAAATTATCTACAAAAGATTACATTTGTTATCGTCTTGATAGAGATGAGAGAAGGGGGGGCGGTGTTGCTGTGCTAGTGAAAAGAACAATACGACATGAATTAATACCAATAGTTGATACTAAAATCATTCAAAACATAGGAATTAAAATATCTTTTGCCAATGGTACAGATTTAAAAATATTTTCAATTTATTTCGCTGGAGGTTCAGCTAATGCCGAGAAACGGTTTCATTTAAATAACGACTTGAGGAAGCTTATTAGTTCAAATGATACATTTCTAGTTGGTGGTGAATTTAATTGCAGGCACAGAAATTGGGGTTGTTTAAGAGCAAATGCATGGGGAAATATCCTTGCAAACCTTAATTCTAGGCTTCAATTTGATATTTTGTATCCTCCACATCCAACTTATTACCCTGCAAATAATAGGGCAAACCCATCAACTTTGGATTTTTATTTAAGTAACATGCCTAGACTTTTTAACCAACCAATGGTTATAAATGAGCTAAGCTCAGACCATTTGCCAGTATTAATAAGATCATTTTCCTCACCACTACAAAGGAAAAATGAAATCTTAGATAGTAAAAATGCAAACTGGAAAACATATAAAAGAGAAATGCGATCTAGGTTAATAAATATCCATGAAACTTTAACTGATTTAGTCAATAAACCACAAATTGACACAAGTATTTCTCGTTTTTCGACTGCTGTACACGAAAGTATTGAAAAGTCAGCTCCTAAAAAACAAATACGTTATGATAATCTTAACACACTGCCTCTTATATTCTGAACCTCATCAAAATCCGCAATAGCAATAGGAGGAGGTGGATACGAACAAGGGACCCTTCTTATAACTCTGAAGTTAAGATTCTTAATATAATAATAAAAGATTCAATTTCAGCTTTTAGGAATAAATCATGGAACCAAAAACTGCAGGGTTTACATAAAGGAAGTAAACCATTTTGGAATATGGTAAAAATAATTAAAAAGAAAAACACCCTTATTCCAGCACTTAAGGTAGGAAACAACGTGATGGTTTCTAGCGCTCAAAAAGCTAACGTTCTGGCTGAAACTTTTTATGACAACCATATGGTAACTTGCGGCGTTCCTTGTAACCCCACAGTTGAATCAGTGGTTAAAGACTCAATAAATGTTATTAATTCAAGTTCTTTTCTTACTACACAAGATGAAATAACATTAAATGAAGTCAAAGATGTGCTTTTGGCACTTAAAACAACAAAATCTCAAGGTTTTGATAGCATTAAGAATGTATATCTTAAAAACTTGCCAAAATCAGTAATTAAATATTTACAATTTTTATTTAATTGTTGTCTTAAGTCAAGTTACTTTCCCGAAGCCTGGAAAACAGCTAAAATAATACCGATTTTAAAACCTGGTAAAAGTGCTAACTCACCTAACAATTATAGGCCAATAAGCTTATTAAGTTCATTAAATAAATGTTTTGAGCAGTTATTAAAACGAAGAATTGTCTCTCAAGTAACTAGAGACAACATTTTACCACTTGAACAATTTGGTTTTAGGGCTCAACATAGTACAATTCATCAAGTTCACCGAATTACTAAACACATTAAATCAAATTTCAGTAGGGGCCAAAGTACAGGAATGGTATTACTTGATGTTGAGAAGGCATTTGATACAGTTTGGCATGATGCGTTACTACATAAACTCTTAAGACTTAAGTTCCCTATGTATTTAAAAAAATCTATTCAATCTTTTTTGTCTGAAAGGAAATTCAAGGTTTCAATCAATAACTGGTACTCTGACATCTACAACATCACAGCAGGTGTACCTCAAGGTTCGGTTCTAGGCCCAGTCTTATATACCATCTTTACTTATGACTTTCCGTGCTTAACTAACTGCGAAAAGGCTATTTTCGCCGACGACACTTGCATATTTTCATCAGATTCAGTTGGTTTTATTATTGAAACCAACCTGCAATCTGCACTTTATATACTACAAGATTATTTTTTCGATTGGAAGATTAGAGTAAATGCTTCAAAGACTCAAGCTATCTTTTTCACTCGAAAAAGAAAAGCCTGTTCTCTGCCTAGTAATAATCTTCGAGTTTGTGGGATAAGCACGGAATGGCGTTCAAGTACTAAATACCTTGGAGTTTACCTCGACAAAACTCTAACTTTTGGTTTGCATATACAACAGGTAATAAAAAAAACAAACATTACTATAAAAACTTTGTATCCCTTTATAAGCCGCAAATCTAAACTTAGTAACGACAATAAGCTTCTAATATTCAAAACCGTTTTTCAAGCAATTATGTTTTATGGATCACCGGCATGGGGGATTTGTGCTAGTAGTCACATTAAAAGGCTTCAAATAAGCTTCTTAAAATGATTCTTAAGCTACCGTGGTCATTTTCAACAGCTGAACTTCACTCTATTTCAAATATGGAACTGGTATCACAAAGAATTACCAGACTCAACGAACGATATGTTATTTCCTGCATTTCGTCTGACAATACCTTAATTTCAAACCTAGCTTCTTAGTTTATTATCCTTATGATAAATTCTGATTACTTTCCTTTTTTTAAGACTGATTTCTGTGATTTTTACTTATTAAGCTACCATTATATTTATTTATTATTCTTCTTTTGTTTATTTATTTATATATTAATTTATTTAATTACTTATTTATTTATTTACTTATTTATTTATTTATTTATTTATTTATTTATTTATTTATTTATTTAATTATTTATTTAATTAAAATTTATTTATTTATTTAACTATTTATTTATTTATTATTTATTAATTAATTAATTTATTTATTATCTATTTATTAATTTAATTATTTATTCACATATTTATATATTTGTTTTAAAAGTTTTTTGTTAAACTATTGCATATTTTTTGTTTATTTATTTAATTCAATTTAATTTCTGATTCTTTTTGATTATTATCATCAACTCTACATTTATTTTGTAAATCTATATTTCATATTTTGTAACTTCATTCTTAAGTTATTGATTTATAAAATGTTTGTGAAACTTTAAGCTTGGTTTGAATAAATCATTTCACCGCCCACCCTTCTACTCACTAAACTCTACCAGTTTCTTTTTAATGAAGGTTTTTATGTAGCTTTTCCTTCAAAATATATTGTTGCTTACTAGATCTCTTTATACAAAATATTAAAATTGTCAGTAGTAAGGTAGATTTATACCAAAACTCTGTAAATTGTGAAATATAGTTTAAGAAAATAATGTATTAATATTCTGCTACAATAAAATAAAATATCAAATTAGGTATTTCATAATTTAAAAATAAAAATCTTTAGTTGTTGTAGAAAAAATCAAAAAAAGGCCAAATTTGACATAATACAAAAGGACAATAATTCTTGTTTTTTATTTTTGTTATTGTAACCATATTGTAATTTTCAAAACCGCAATTAATCAACACATTCGTGTTTTTATTATAACTCAAAATTTTAAACGCCTAGAATTTACCAATTCAATCAAACTAAAAATAAAAGTCCTGAAGTCTTGCCCTACTTACAAAAGAAATAAATATCAAGAAATGTATACCTACTTTATTTTTTGTTATAAAAATTCAAAACTCAGTTAAAATGTTAAGTAAAAACCTTCATTAATATAATATGTGAGTCCTTTAATTGATGACAAACAATCAAAACTAAATTCAAAAAAAAAAAAAACTTTTAAATCATGATTTATTGTTTGTGTATTTCTTAACTAATTTGTGTCACAATTTTTACAAATAATGTTTGATGTTTGATCTCATAGTTCGATTACAATCAAAAAACAAACAAGACAATTAAATGTACCTACCTATAAAGATACACAAATCATTTTTTGGATGTGTCATACAAAAGCAAAAATATATATAAACTACATCACTTTTTTCCTCACTTTGGTTTTTTTTTTAAATATTAGGCACATACCATAATTAAATCACCTCATCTCGTATATTTTGATTTTATTTTTACTTGCGATACACAGGTAGGTACTATAATAGGGCAAGTTTTGGAGTCGTACAGAAAATCAAACTCGAGAAAATAATTTTTCCAAACATTACCTTGATAGAGAACGCAAAAAAGTGGGTCCCGCAATTTTTAATTTTCAAATTTCTCGTTGTCGGCTTCTTTGATTTCGACCAATTTTATTATTCAGAAGTTCCTTAACAATTTAAACAATTTTGCAACAAATTTTCGAAAAAAAAGTTTTGGATTTAAAAAACACGTAATTTTTTTTGCCAGTTCAATACCTTTCTTGAAAATGGGTCTTAGAATATTTTAAAAATTTTGTGAAAGTTGTATTATATTATATACTGAAAGCTGGTATATCAATTTTTACTTGCGATAAAGGTGCTATGGGGCATGTTATGGATTCGTAAATAAATCGGACTCGAGATAAATATTTTCCCTAACATTACATGATAGAGAGAGAGAAAATTGTGTGTCCCGCTCCCGCAGTTCTGTTTGTCTGTCAGTACTTCGAACTGCAGCCTTAACCACTTAAGCGATTTTCTTCAAACTTTGGGCTTAAAATTTATAGGTGATTTCTTTTTGAAGCTCCAAAAATAACGGTACCAGCCATAAAACCAATATACAAAAATGTTTTTATCTCAAAAACGGCTTTAACAATTGAAAAAAAAAAAATAATAAGGATTACTATAAGGAATACAATAAATAATTTGGTAGACAAAAAATTTATTTATAACGGTTATTAACGGTACATGCCATAGAATCGATTTTTTGATTTTCAAATTTCTCGTTAACTGTTTGACCGATTTCAACAACAACAACAAAATTTATACAGGAGGCCTATGTTACTTTAAACAATTTTGCATATACAGTCGTGGCCACCTAATTAAGAACGATATTTTTATAAAATTTTAAAATGCACAACTTTTGTTTGGGAAATCTGTTGAGGTTGAGTAGTGGTTTAAACAATAGCCCATGAACTACGGTACACTTTGAGTAATGTTTAAAAAATATAAGCATTCGAATATTGGTATAGGAATTAAATAAACATTAATTTATGTCTTATTTCGTCTGGCAATATAATTAAGAAGAGAAAAAAAAGGTTGTCATAACATTAAAAATCTTTGAAATATCAATATGTTAATGTGAATATATTGTAGGAAAACGTTAATTCTTTAAAATTTCAGAGAAAATTCCTTGCATATTTTCGCGTAAGGCATGGAATCTTAATAGTGGTGTACTCTATCAGATTTCAAAATGTTTTTTTTTTTTACTTTAACCATCCCTTGATGTCTCCCCACAAGTTCACGATAGAATTTAGGCCCGAGCTTTGGACGGTCTAATCTAAAAAATGACTTCTTAAATACGCAAAAACCTTCTTAGCAATCCGTTGAGGACTTTTTGGATCATTATCGTCCTTAAAAACACATTTTATGGGCATGATTTCAAATGAATAAGACTCCATAGCATGTTCCTCAATTTCTTTATAAACTTTCTGGTCAATTCGAGCATTTTTTTCTAACTTATCGACCATACTATGCCAAGTCAATGCACCCCAAATTAAAATAAGTTTTATCATGTACTCTGTACCTATCGTCTTAAGAGTGTATTGTAATATTTTGCCAAGGGTTCGCCAATTAAACTTATTTCTTAAACTGAACAACAATTACTTTACAAAAATAAAACAGCTTTATTTCACTTCAAATACTTTACTTCCAATACTTTTATTATAACAAGCAGAATTCACAATTTTACACCGATGTTTATTCGTTCACTTTCAAAATCAAAACTGAGGTCTTCGGACTGGTGGCCCTGAATTTAAATCCGAGAAAAAGCTACTAGAATCTTCTAAAGTCCTGGAATGTGCTGGAATTTGCTGGAATAAGCTTCCCCTCCACAAGTCTCCACAAGTAGATCAAAAGCTCTCAAAAGCTTTCGTTCAGTTAATTATAGCAGTTTTCAGTGGTTTATGTATTGGATAACATTATTGTGGTTTAGGTATTGGATAACATTAGTTAATCTTTTGTTCAAAGATGGCGCTACTAATTTATTCTGTTATAGAAGAATAAAAGATGTCGTTGTTTGCATACATTTTTCACCACATTGCCCCCCTCTTAGGATTGATCGTCCCGATTAAATCCATTACTCCCGTCATCACCGTTATAGCGATGTAAACGGTCACAGTGAACTATCACTGGCTATTTTTATGGTTTTCCTTGTCCGTTGATGAATGTCAATGAGTCTTTCTTTGAGGTTATCCACATATTCATCTGGCTTTTCCGGTTCCATAGTACGGCATCCAAATTTTACTTCAATAGGCAGTCGTATTGTTGTGCCGAACAGGATCTCCGATGGTGTATGTCCTGTTGAACTATGAACCGCACTTCGGTAGGCCATCAAAAACAATGGAATATGGCGATCCCAGTCTCGTTGGTAGTCACCTACAACCTTGGACAGATGTTCCTTAAGCGTCCTGTTGAATCGTTGGACCATTCCCTCAGATTGTGGATGAAGCGGTGTTGTCCTCGTCTTCTAGATACCAAGGAGAGAGCAAACCTCCTGGAAAATGTTATATTCGAAGTTCCTTCCTTGGTCAGAATGCAATTCCAAAGGAACACCGAACCTGCTCACCCAATTGAATACAATCTGATCAACCACTGTTTTGGCTTCTTGGTTTGGGATGGCAAATGCCTCAGGCCACTTGCTGAAGTAATCCATGACTACAAGGATGTATCGGTCTGTTGGTCTCCGGAAACGGACCTGCGACATCTACAGCTATTCTCTCGAAAGGCGTGCCCACATTGTACTGCTGCATTTTACTTTGCAGTTTTCTACCTGGACCCTTTGTAGCAGCACAAGTATCACATTTTCGGCACCACTTTTCGACATCATCTCTTGCATGTAGCCAGTAGAACCGTTGTCGTATCTTTTCCAGCGTTTTGTTGACTCCAAAATGACCTCCAGATGCTCCATCATGCATATCTCAAAGAACATCATTAACCTTTAACTGCATCACATACGATTTACCACCTGCAGACTCCCATTTACGCCTTAGTACCCCTTCTTGGACATGAAGAGAGTCCCACTGTGCCCAATACGCTTTGAGAGCTGGACTTCTATCGGAGATTTCACCCCATCCTGGTTTTTCTTCGTGCTCTTTCCATGCAAGAATGGGCTCTATATCTGTGTCTTCTTGTTGGGCAGTTCTCAGTTCTTCATTGCTCCAACCGTAAATGGGATCGGCTCTTACTCGCTGGATGGCAACTGTGTCCTTTTCTTCTTGACGCGTGCAATGCTTACAGTCCTATTTACACGGTCGTCGAGACAATGCATCTGCGTTTGTGTGCAGCTTTCCTTTCCGATGTTGAATTTGGTAGTCGTATGTCTGTAGTCTCTCGATCCACCTAGCTACTTGACCTTCGGGATTTTTGAAGTTCAGAAGCCAATTAAGCGCACCATGATCTGTTCGAAGAAGGAACTTCTGTCCATAGATGTACTTATGGAAGTGCTTTGTTGCCAAAATCAAAGCTAGAAGTTCCCTTCTGGTCACGCAGTAATTGCGTTCTGGCCTCGAGAGTACCTTACTGTAGTAGGCGACGACTTTTTCTTCTCCGTCATGGACTTGCGACAGTACAGCTCCAATTCCAACGTTACTCGCATCGGCGTCGATGATGAAAGGTTTTCCAGGAGTCGGATAGGTCAGCACAGGAGCATTACACAAACGTAGCTTGAGTTCCTGAAAACTTTTCTCGCACTCACCTGACCATTTGAACGGCTTCCCCTTTTCAGTTAGTTGATGCAAGCTCTTAGCCATTCCAGCAAAGTCCTTCACAAAGCGCCGATAATATGTGGCTAGACCAAGAAAGCTACGGAGTTGGTGTTTATCCTGTGGTGTTGGCCAATTCTTCACAGTGTCAACTTTTTCCGGATCAGTCTTTATTCCTTGGGATGAGATGATATGTTCCAAGTATTTAACTTCGGTCTTGAAAAGCGCACATTTCTCTGGATTTAATTTTAAGTGTGCTTCTCGAAGCCTCTGGAATACGGCCTTAAGGTTCTTACAATGTTCGTCAAAAGTTTTCCCATAAACGATCACATCGTCCAAATACACAAGGCATGATTTCCAGGTAAGTCCTTGTAGGACACACTCCATTAGACGCTCAAATGTTGCCGGAGCGTTGCAAAGTCCGAATGGCATAACTTTAAACTGCCACAGACCATTTCCTGTAGAGAAAGCTGTCTTCTCGCGATCTTCTGGATGGATTTCTACCTGCCAGTAGCCACTCTTTAAGTCCAGCGTCGAGAACCATTGAGCTCCTTCCATTGCATCCAAAGTATCGCTGATTCTGGGCAAAGGGTAGCTGTCTTTCTTTGTCGCATCGTTCAGCCTACGGTAGTCCACACAAAACCGGGTGCTTCCATCCTTCTTTTTGACAAGAACTACTGGTGATGCCCAAGGGCTTTTGGAATTTTCGATTTGACCATCTTTCTTCATTGTCGATATCATCTCTTCAACTTCGGCTTGTTTGGCTAATGGGAGACGTCTTGCTGGCTGTCGAATCGGTCTAGCGTCACCTGTGTCGATTCGATGCTGAACCAGTTGTGTTCGACCATACTGCCCACTCGGTGAAGAAAATATATCAGCGTATTCATGAAGAAGGCTTTCAGCAACACTAAGCTGATGTTGACTTAGATTGGATGGCTTCAGAATTTTGGCTTTCATGGTGCTGAATTTTCCGGGGTCCATAGATTTGTCTGCGTTCATTTCTGTGATCTTGGTTATTGTGGACACAGATTCACATTTTCCAACTATTTCTCCTTTCTTGAGCTTGACTTCGTACGATTTGATGTTCAGTATCCGTACGGGTACCATGTTGTTCTTTGGTTCCACAAGAGTCTTCCCTAAGATGATGTTTTGGGAAGATTGCTCAGACTCTGGTTCCACCATGAGGTATCGATGGCTACCTAAATCGCCCTCTATTTTTGTCCACACAAACACTTTCGAAGAGGGAGGCAAGCATATGTCTTCTTTGATGACAGTTCTTAGAGTTGATGAGTTTTCGTTGCCATAAACCATAGGAATCTCTACATTTTGGTACTTGAGAACTTGCTTACCGAGATCTAGAATCAATCCGTGCTCTTTCATAAAGTCAATTCCAATTATGCACTCGTCACATATATCTGCTACCAAAAATAGATGCGAAAATTCTAGTTCTGCCAAACGGATTTTGAGACGAACTTCTCCATACACTCTTGCTGCCTCACCTGTCGCAGTTTTAAGACGGTAGCTATTGGTGTTGTGTAGCCACGTCATCTTGACCAAGTCTCTTCGCACAATGGAGGCTGTGGCACCGGTGTCAATTGTAGCCAACTGTTTCTTGCCATTCAATGTTGCATCCACTGTCAAACTTTTATTGTTTCGTTTAGTCTGCGAGACTTGGATGGTGCTTCTGGGGTCATCGATACCAGAAACCAGCTTCTGCCCCTCGAAGTTGGTTCCTACTCGTTTCCCGGCTGGGAAGCGGGGCGATCAGGAGCGTTGATGTTATTGCTTACCTGTTCGCGGGTATTATTTTTGCTTCCACAATGTTGACAGGTGACTCTCCTTGGTGGCAATCTGCACTGGCGCTGGAGATGTCCAGTTTTGTTGCAATTCCAGCATCGAGCAGGTCCTTCTCGCTGCCTTCTTTGGAATTCAGCTCTCTGGCAGGAACATTCTTCAACAATCGGTTCTCTTACCCGATGAATTCCTAAAGAAGCCTGTTCTGATGCTTCCATAGTGAGCGCGAAGGCTAATGCTTCAGAAAGTGTGCGTTTCCCAGCAGTTCGAATTGCTCGCTGGAGATTGAGGTCGGACACTGCACGGACAAAAGCCTCTGTTGCTAACTGGTTGGTAATTTCATCTCCTGCAGTCGGGTATGCTAGATGCGCCAGCCGTTCAATGTCCGCTTGGAGTTGTTGCAGACTTTCTCCTCTTTTCTGGACTCTGGTATTGAGTTGAACGCGGAAGACTTTTTGCATATGGCCATCACCAAAGCGTTTGTCAATGGCCTGAACAAGAGCACTGAAGTTGCCGTTTTGGTCTGCTGGTATGGTTTGCAATAATTCAGCAGCAGAACCTCTAAGGGCAAGCGTCAGGGCAATAAACTTGTCTTCGTCATCCCAGCCATTTGTTGTTGCGGCTGCCTCAAACTGCTTCTTGTAGATTGACCAAGAAGTTTGTCCATCAAAGGTCGGTGGATGCATTTCCTTTTTCTTTGGACAGTCACCAGAACTTTCTCGAACCTTTATTTTTCGAACTCTGTCTAGTTTTTTAGTAATGCTTTCAATGTTATCTTCGATCTTCTCGAATTTTGCTTCCACTGACGAAAACTGTTTTTCAACACGTTCGTCAAGGGCAATAAACTTGTTCTCAAATAAATCTAGTTTACCTTCGAGGATGTGTTTCTGTTCTTCGAACCGTTCGAGAAGATTCTTTTCTTGTTTTTCGAGCAGATTCTTTTGTTCACTTCGCTGTTCCTCTAGAAGGTTCTTTTGTACACTGCGTTGTTCTTCTAACCGCTCAAGAAGATTATTTTGTTCATTCTTCTGCTCAATTCGTTGGTCTTCTAGAAGATTCTTTTGTTCATTGCGTTGTTCTTCTAACCGCTCAAGAAGATTCTTTTGTTCATTCTTCTGCTCAATTCGTTGCTCTTCTAGAAGATTCTTTTGTTCACTGCGTTGCTCTTCTAGAAGATTCTTTTGTTCACTGCGTTGGTCTTCAAACTGGGCGAGCAACTAAGCCATCATATTGGTTAAGTCTAAGCTTGTACTTACTTGATCTTCCGACATTTCAATTTCAAATATAAACGTGTCTGGATTTTCACCGTGTTGCCTTAAATCTTCCTGCAGACGAATAATGAGGTCATTTTTCGTTCCAGCAGTAGGAAGACCTCGTCTGTTCAGTTCTGCCTTAAGTTCAACACAATTCAATGCATTCACAATTTTTCCCATTTTGTTTCTATTTTTATTCTTATATTTTTGTATGTCACTTTTACTGTTTATTTATCTACACACTTTATCACTTTTCACCATTAATTATCTGAATGCACAGATAAAATAAGTTCTATTCCACTTTACTGACACCAATGAAATATTTTGCCAAGGGTTCGCCAGTAAAACTTATTTCTTAAACTGAACAACAATTACTTTACAAAAATAAAACACCTTTATCTCACTTCAAATACTTTACTTCCAATACTTTTATTATAACAAGCACAATTCACTATTTTACACCGATGTTTATTCATTCGCTTTCAAAATCAAACTGAGGTCTTCGGACTGGTGGCCCTGTATTTATATCTGAGAGAAAGCTACTAGAATCTTCTCTAAAGTTCTGGAATGTGCTGGAATTTGCTGGAATACGCTTCCCCTCCACAAGTAGCTCAAAAAGCTCTCAAAAGCTTTCGTTCAGTTAATTATAGCAGTTTTCAGTGGTTTATGTATTGGATAACATTATTGTGGTTACGTATTGGATAACATTAGTTAATCTTGTGTTCAAAGATGGCGCTACTAATTTATTCTGTTATAGAAGAATAAAAGATGTCGTTGTTTGCATAAATGGGCATATTCACCACAGTATTTTTGATTCAGTTCAATTGATGTTTATTTTTTTCCTATCAATATTCTCATGCTTATATTTTTTAAACATTAATCAAAGTGTACCGCAGTTCATGGGCTTTTATTTAAGCCACTACTCAACCTCAACAGATTTCCCAAACAAAAGTTATGCATTTTAAAATTTTATAAAAATATCGTTCCTAATTAGGTGGCCACGACTGGACTGTATGTACAAAATTTCAAAAGTGTTAATATTCTTTTTTGGAAATGCAATATCTGGAAAACGGCAGGTGATTTTGTTTTTAAATGTTGTATGAAGTTGCATTTAAATAGATACCTACTAAAGGTTGGCATACAAATTTTATTTTTCAAGCAGCGATTTTATATACAAACAATTATTTTTTAAGAAAACCGCTCTAACGATTTTTTGAATTTATTTTCTTAAATTTATATTTATCAAACAAATCATTTGGCATACTTTTTTTGGCTCCAGTTATTTAAAATGTTTTTTTTTAGCTATTTTAAACAAAGAAAACAAATTTATAAAATATTATATAAATTTATTTTATTTATGTACCACTTAACATTTTATTTTGTCCGACGTCATTATATTATTGACCTAAAAATATACAATGCCAATTTCTAGCTGCTTTAAAGTTGTTAGCAACGAGAGCAAGTTTGTGCGATCCAGGCGTGCAGTTTATTTTTCCTAAATGTTCAAACAATTTTATTTATACAAAATCAAAACATAAAAAACGAATTGTCTGACATTGTAAGTTTTCTATGCATACAAGAATATGCAAACTCAATCCAACAAGATCCAAATTGCCATCCACCCACTGATATTGAAAGTGCACCAAAAACACCGTACTAGTACTATTTAAAAACAGGAGAACAACAATTACATATATGTATGTATGTACATAAACGTCAGTCTTATCCCGTAACCACGAAGAGTTAAATTTCTTCGAAACGTCACGTAATCGGGAAGCGAAATAATTAAATATACTTCTAATAACTAACGCGCTAAGTTCCAAAAAAAACATAGCTACAAAGTTAAAGTGTTTAACCAGACAAAGAAATATTTTTAAATTCCATAATAATTCATTTTTACTAGTTTTTTGAATTTTTTTAACGATATCATCATACTGACATTATTGCACCAATAACATGTATCTTTAATTTTAGCTACGAGAGCGAAATCGCGCGACCCAGTTGTGCGTTTTATTTCTACATTATATTCACATCACATTCAATTTTAATTTTTTTTTTTGAGAAATCTGATACGAAGTTTGTATACAGATAGATAGATTTTTTATTTAAAGTCAAAATAAATGCAAAAAATTCAGATATCAATGAATATGGCATGGCATTTGAGCCGTCAGCCAAAGTGATGTTACATTTGATTACAAAGCAAAAATAAAACATAAAAACAAAACAATGCAAACACTAACAATTAAGCATAAAAAACAACAGTGTGTTACTTCCATTAATCGAATTATAGATGCAAAATTCAAAATTAGGACCACTAAGAGCGTAAGTGGGATTTAGGCGTCTCAATGCGTGGAGGTTTTGTTGAAACCGTCCCGTCTCGCTCGTTGAATTTTCTTCCTTTCGATCCAATTTTGCTGTAGTCAGTTGAAGAAATTTATAATACTATTTCTATATCTTAAGGCCGTGTGTCAATTGCGTTAAAATGTTGGTTAAATTTGATCCGTTTTTGCAGGGGTGAATAAAATTGGAGGGTTTTGCTGTGTCAATTGCATTAAATGGTATTTTAAAACACACGTTCCTTGCGATAAGGGAAACTATCCGAGACGGTGTCAACCTATCCAAAAATGTTCAGATGCCTTGATTTGTTGTTGCAATTGCTTTTTTCAGAGGAATTACAACACAAATCTGTCCAAATCGCTTTGGATATGATCTTGAACGCGGAAATTGCAATTTGATAGTGCTGCCACTATCATGAACCTAGTATACCTGGACTGCTAGTCGATCGTCATTCTCATTTGTTAAGCATGACACACAAGACGCAAATTTTGGTTTGCATTAGAATAATTTTGCATTTGAGTGTGAATACGTTTCTTTATTCATTTTAGATATTCAAAATATTTGGAATAAGAATATTGTGTTTTCTTATTCAATAAAATACGATTTTTTATTCATTCCGAATAAGTGGAATGGATTTTTCATTCCATCTCAAGTGCGGACTCAAAAGAAAAAAAAAACTCAATGCTTATGCGGTCCCCCATCTAAGTACTAACCGCGCAGGAAGATGCTTGATTTCGGTGATCGGACGAGAAACTGTTTTTGTTTTTTTTTTTTCAAACCGATATTTTCGGTAACGTCTTTCGTCAAAAGGCAAGGCGAGAACGAAATTATGGTCGTCCTATTTATAGATACCTACACGGGGAAGCATTTTATATTGCCGCCTTTCAAGGGATACATTTTCTTCCTCTGCATCATCTTCGCTGCTCCAAAAATATGACGCCCAATTCTCCCAGAAGTAGGTAATTAGCACGCAACATTTTTTATTTTATTATTTCAATTAAAACAGAGCTCTATTTTTATTTAATTATTATTTATTTTAAGATTTTTTTTCCTTTCGAAGTCAAAAGCGAAAAGTTAACACAACTGAATATCATGTGTTTATAAACAAAAATGATGAAAATTCCCAAGTTTACTCGCTAATAACCTTTCCACACTAGCCCACTTTGTATTAATACATGTCAAATTGAAAGTGGGAAAGAATTCCAAGCGACAGCCAAATTTGTGGGAAAGAAATGACTTTTCATATTTTGCTTCCACACTTGCTTGTACATTACCTTAACCTAAGAAAATAGATAGAATGTGGGATAGAATGTCAAGTCGTGTGGGATGGAATGTTGGGTTGTGTAGGCTGGGCTGTCAAATATTGTCCACACTATTCTACACAGTTTGTTTCCCACTTTTTTGACATGTATTAATTCACAGTGGGCTAGTGTGGAAGGCCTTTAACTTCTACTATTCCGTTGATCAACTCTAGAGTTGAAAATCAAAAGTTGAAAACGTCAACTTCGAGTGAATAAAAACTTTTTCTCAAGTTGACTGTAAAAATCGCAAAGTTATGTTCAACTTTGAGTGAATAAATTAGGCCTAAGTCGTTTTCAAATTCCCGCTAGTGTATCAATTTTTTTTAATAAAGGGAACCATCGTGATGTTGGCTTCTAGCAGTCCAGGTATAATAGGTCGATGGTGTAAGTAATGTGCAAGAAGCTTAATACAAACGTCAAAATGTATCCACTGGTTAAAATTTAAAGGAGCTCCTGAGCAGGTTAAATTTTGACGACTGTATTCACCTCAGTAATGTCAAAATTTAGCCATGGGATCAAATTTAACGCACTTTTAACGCAATTGACACACGGCCTAAAGCTTCTCTGCAGTAATTACCTAAATTCAACCATCCTCTGGTTCCGTTTAGAGTTTCAAATGTTTCGCTTCTTGTTAAATAGTTATTTTCAAAATAAAGTCTTCTATGTTCTCGTAAAATGGGACATACACCTTTTATATTACAAAGATTACATATATCAGAAAAATCCTGCCTATATGGAATAAAATTAAGTTTTAAAAGTTCTGTCCTGACACGAAATATCAAGCCACGTAATGTTTCATGTCTTGTCTAATTTTATCGCTACTTTTACAAACAATGTTCCAGTGAAATAGCTAGTTGCATTCCTCTCTTTAAACAATTTAACGGCAATACTCGCGCTTCTAGGAATGCTCATCAGTTTACCCTTGAGCCCAGTTTCGGACGTACTGTCAAGTACATGGATTCTTTTTTTAGTCGCACAACACGAGTGTGGAACGTTATACCTAACTCTGTTTTTCCCTCTCATTATGATATTCAGAAATTCAAAACCAATGTGCATCGGTATCTCCTTTTAAGCCCTATCCTATTTTCCTAACGCTCGCACTGTATTTTACATGTTAAGGGTATTAACAACCCCTTGAGTGCGCGTCAATTATAAAAAAAGCCAAAGTTATCCACACTTAGAGCGTCATGGAAATAATTCATTGTACCATGTTGATGATTCAAATTCTTGTAGATGTGTCTTGTTTCTGATTAGGCGGCTCTTCTCAGTTGTTCCAGATATAATGATTCATCAATTTGAGCTATCAGATCAAAAAGAGCATCACACCATTGGTTACAATCCTCTGTCAAGTGTAATTCGAGGTTATGCCTGTTTGCCAAACTGTGTACCATTCCGCAAAAATACCCTTTTTGGACCTAAAAAGACATCATTATAGTTTTCTGAATACTACCATTGTCTTTACTCATCGTTTTTATGATGTAGTTGTAGTTGTCTCTAAGATTTTTAAGGAAGATTTCGTCAAGATCAGTTTCCACAAAAATAGCATATGTTGGGGTTGTGTTCGGGAGTCTGAAGAGTCTTTTAAAGAAAAACCTCTGCAGCTTTTCAAACTCCTCTGCCTTACTGCATCTAAAGACTTCATTGCCTTAACATAAGCACGCGTTGGTAGTCGCATTGAATACTCTGTACTTTGCAGCAGTACATACATCTTTATTCGCATAGAATTTCCGCCATATAGTGTTAATTGCAAATTTTGCTGTTGTGCTTTTAACTTTAAAGTGACTGGCCCACGAGAGGTTTGATGTTAGAGTTATCCCAAGGTATTTGTATTCACACACCACCTCAAGGAATTTATTATCTAGCTTCCATCTTTCATCTGCACCGCGTCTTTGAGAATGTTTTTGAAATACCATCATTTTTGATTTGCTTATATTAATTTGTATATCCCAAACTTTGCAATATTCTGATAGTTTGTTTATCATCAATTGAAGAGTTGCTGGACTTTCAGCTAGTATAACTAAATCATCTGCGTACAATAAAATTTTTATCACTAAACCAGCAAATCTTACACCTCCAGGAAGATTTTGAACTATGTCATCGATGAATAAAGCGAACATTATCGGACTCAGTATGCAGCCTTGAGGAACTCCACTCGAAGTAGTGAAATATTCGGATGTCTGTGACCCTGCATGAATAGCTGCTAAGGTATCCGATAGAAGTTCCTTTTTACATTCTTAAAAATTTCGATGATAGTCCGAACGTTGATAGTTTATATATAAGACTATTTCTGTTAACATTATTAAACGCAGATTTAAAGTCAATAAAAAAAAATAAAGTTTCTTTTTGTTATCTATAAAATGTTTAGCGGTGCTATGAAGGGCAAATATCTGGTCGCCTGTTGAATATCCCGAACGGAAGCCAGCTTGAAACCTGCTTAGTAGCTCATTTTCATCTATCCAGGATTCTTCCTTTTTTCTTACGCACAGTTGCTTATATTTGGTATTTTCACAACTATATTGCACCCGGAATATATCAGCATTAGTTTTTCAGAAGAGATTAAGAAAAGCTAAGCATGTCTCTCGCAGCTTTTTACACTCAGTGTCAAACCATGAATTTTGTTTCTTTGCCTAAGATGAAGTCGGTCTACTAGGGGCTGCCTCAAAAGCAATTTTTTGAATAGGTTTATACATTTCATCAATGTTTTCAGGTTCAATTTCTGATGTTATTTCTAAACATCGACATAAGTTTCTCTGGTACTGGATTTTTGTCCTATCCATTTTAATTTCGACAGAGAGTTAAATAAACTGTTTTCCGGTATATCAAGTCGTTGTAAATCAACGAAAGTGACAATCGGCAGATGGGCTGAGAATGTTTTGCTTTCGATTTTAAAATCGTTAACCCCGTTTTTCCCGTCACCTTTGATCACATAATAATCTATTGTCGAGCTTCCTTGTCCTCCAATAAACGAAAATTCATTTTCCTTGTCACATTTTGATACTCCATTAAGAACAGATAAACCATAATTTTCAAACAATTCAATAAGTTGTCTCCCTTGGCTATTAAGTGTTCTATCCTTGGATTCTCGTTTTACGGAAAAAACCTTGGACAGTTGAGAGATTGGGTTAAAAGGGTTTTAGAATGAGCTTATTCGTGCATTAAAGTCCCCGATTATCATTAAGTTGTCTATCTTAAATTAATTTAAGGTATCATGTAAATCATCAAAGTCTTTTGCCCAGTTATTACAATTCAGGTATATTGGAATAATTGTTAACACATTATCAGATAAAGTAAGTTCAACAGCTGGTTGAGACCGTAGAAAGTGAAACCGGGCAGTTTTACCATACTTTTGTTTTTATATCCGCAAACCATACCTCCACTTGCTCTGCCGTACAAAGAGTTTATTTTAGCTGGTACCCATTTAAGGGAAAATCCGCTAAAATATTTAATAAAATCATTTTCTTTCCCTTTATCTATAAACGTTTCTATTAAAAAGAAAATATCAAAACTTACAACATATTTAAAAAAATCTGCAATCATTAATTTATTTCTTAAGCCCGAGATGTTACAGCTTAATATTTGCATTTTATCTATTTGGCTGACGGGTAATACCTATTGGTTATCAGCATTATTTTCGGCTATCCTCTTTCTTTTGCGACTTACCGACACAGTGTGCCTAGATACACTGTACATCCGACGCCACTGCTTTCGTTTCCGATTGTGTATATGCCTTAATAATAATGATAATGCAGACTCACTAAACATTCTGTTTTTTTTTTTTTTTTTTTTTTTTTTTAAACTTTGCGCGCACAAAAGGTATTATTATTACCCTTAAAATATTTACACACAGTGCGAGCGTTCAGGAAATTGGAAAGGGTTAAAAAGGAGATACCGATGAACATTTGTTTTGAATGTCTGAATACTGTAATAAGAGGGAAACACAGAGCCAGGTAAAGTATTCCACATTCTTGTGGTTCGACTAAAGAAAGAATCTCCATACTTAACAGTACGTCCGAAGTTGGGCTCGAGGGTAAACTGATGGGCATTCCTAGAAGCGCGAGTATTACGGTTGAATTGTTTAAGGGGAGGAATGCAACTGGCTATTTCACTAGAACACTGTTTATAAAAATAACGGTAAAATAGGGAAAGACATGAAACATTACGGCGGTGTTCGAGAGATGTAATTATTTCCGTTATAGATCATTCACCTATCATTTTTAAAGCTCTCTTTTGTATTCTGTCCAACAAACTTAAGTGCGTTTTTGGTGCTCCTGCCCAGACATGAGAATTGTACTCAAGTTTTGGACGAATAAAGGCTTTGTAGATCATAGCCAGATCAGAAGGGGAAACAAATTTCTTGCATCTGCGGAGAAAACCTAAACACTTAGCAGCGTTTTTGGCGACATCAAATATGTGGTCATTCCACAAAAGGTGGTGGCATACCGAGAACTGAGAGTTTCCATGACCTTGGAAAGAAGGGACGTAAGTGCAATTGGTCGATAATTTGAGGGTGAAGAAGATACGTTGACAATCGAAACGCCTTAGTTTTGATGTCATTAGATTCAAAATTGAAAAATACCCTAAAATCATGTATCATATGTCCACATTGTATCAACATAATTTTTTAATTTCGATAAGTTATACCTCTCCCTTCCCCCTCCAAAAAACACCCGTGGGATACAGATATTTGTATGGACTCTTTTGATTCTTTATTCTTATGGTTAATCCGATATTCCCACCAAGTTTCGAAAATGTAAGAATTTTTTTTCCTATTTTAACTGGTTGCTGAAATGGTAACTTAGCCGGATTTGTCTTGTTTTTATGAGAAAGCTGGTTCATTTACTTTTTAATTTCTTAAAAAGTAAAAGTCCTAGAACCATCCGGTTTTAAGTTTTTGACTACAAATTGATAAGGGCATTGAATTTTGGAAACAAAAATAGTACTTAATTACGTGAAAATTTGCGAAAAAAAATATTTTTTACCATTTTTTTAATTTTTTTTTTTTTTAAATTTTGAGTTCAAACATTAATATTTCAAAAACTATTCAATTTCAATTCAATTTTATTGATTTTAAGCTTATAACAATTACATACATTATTTTGTTTTTTTAACAATAAAATTGGCATGGCTTAGTTGCCGTCTGCCAGATTGACGGTTAAAATTTACAAATAATAATTTTACAATATAAGTTTTTCGCATTATGTTTGAAACTTTTCATAGTTCAAGTAATATAGCTATTCCTATAGTGCATAGCGTGTTCACAATATTTGAAAACATTTTCCCAGCCACCATATCCGTTGAGGATCTCACACAATTCTCTTAAATTCATTGAACTCTTCATAAAATACAATCTTCTTAATTCTTGAAGTATCGGACATACTGCCATGAAGTGGTAGGAGTCCTCCTTCTCGTTTCTATTGCAGAGGGTGCAATTATTGGGTAGGTCCTGTCTGTGTGGTATGAAGTTCAGGTTTAGCATCTCGATTCTTGCCAAAAACTATTTATTTTAATAAATGACATGAACTTTATTTAATAAGGAAATGAAAGAAGAGACTTCTGTCCTTTCACGAAAATATAACAGGACATTGTACATGTTACCGTTGTTTTTTAATAATTCTTTTTCGGTTTTAAGTCAATTTTTTAGAAAATTGCCCCTCGCACCTAACAGCCGCCACCAGGGACTGCAAGACTTGCATTTCTTTTATCAGCCTTAATACACCTTTCGACTCATATAATTTTTTTTTGGTTCACTTTCGTGCGCCAAATCTGCTGTGGGCTCTTGGTCTATCTAGTCGCCTATTCCTAAATTGTATTGTCTATTCCCGATGAATTACTATAGCAGTCCCTTTAAGGGATCTAGCTGCGCTAAGAACATTGTCCACCGTTTCGCCAGAACAAAGTTCTAGTGTCACGAGTGATTTGTCTTTATTTCTTGTCGGGATTTCTTTAGCTTTTTTAAAAAACAAATCGCTTTGTTGTACATTAAGCAAACTGGCACAAGTTTGTTGGGCTAATTCGTCGGCTTTTAAAGACGCGATTCGTGGAAGGTGTACTACCAAATGGCATTCGTTTGCTTTCCTGGAGAGTATTTCAACTTGTCTTTCGAGCTTGTCATACCTTTCTTGCATTTCAGAGAGTTGAAAAGTTAGTTCTTCATTTTGATAAACAGAGCCCTTGATATCATTTTTTGTTGCGACGCGACGTCTTTAATCGCTTCGGTTATAAGAAGCTCAAAATCCTCGACATTCATTGCTCCTACAGCCATATTTAAGGATTCTCACCTCGCTCGGTAAATATATTTTTCTAACGAATAAAAGTTTTTTCCCAGTAGGTAGTGACGATGCAAACGTTACTCCTTCTTTACTTTGCTTAGCCTTCAGTTCACGAATTTAAAAGCTTAAGTGAAAAGAATACCTGATGTTTTTGGATTCAATTTTATGTCAGCTACAAAAATCTGACTAAAGCGATCAATTGTAAATAATTATGATGTATTTTTATTAAACTTTTGATTTTATTTTCTTTCTTTAAAATAGACTTTATAAAATTTTGCACTTTTATTACAATGACAGTTCAAACGTCACTCAACTTTGTATACATACACGCACAGTTTTGTTGGCGGTAATTTGTGCTTCCTTTCATTGAAATTAACCAGTCACTAGTACCAAGGCCTATCAACTTTAATGTGATTAAAAAAAAAAATTGGATAGCATAGAGTAGGTACCTAGACTAGAGTAGATTAGAGAACATCGAAACTGAAAGGGTACTGTCATCTAAAGAGATCTTGTCAAAAACTAATTATTTTTCTTATTTGTTGCTTTTATGCAACCTTTCCATCAACATCACAATATTCTTCTTATTCGTGAATTAAATAAAACCAAAGATAATATAACTTGTTATATTATCTTTGGCAAGACGCTCCGAAAAAAACACATCGACCGTAGCCCAGTTTTTTATTTCTCATTTGGTACTAACTATTGAACAACTCAGCCGAAAAAAGTCACAAGGAAGGAAGGACACAAAGGTAGGACGTAAATAAAGAAAACACTACGGGGTTTGTTCGTTGACTATAGTCAAAATAAAATTTCCTCATTTCCGACACATGCAATAGATGGAGTTCGTTTTTGCAGGATAAATTAATACCTATTTTTCTAACTAATTACATATTCAATCACGTTTGTGGTAGCGGGTGTATACAAAACTGGAGAGATAGAAGGAAATTTTTGACATGACTCAAATTAATTCTCTCTTTTTAATAGAAAAAGAAAGAAACTTTTTAGGGGAATAGCTTTTAAATTAATTCTCTCTTTTTAATAGAAAAAGAAAGAAACTTTTTAGGGGAATAGCTTTTATATTAATGAAAATAGGGAGTTCTCTGAGATCTTATTAATATAAACTGGCCAACTAAAAAAAAATATCGATTTTTCTGTCCAATGGAAATTAAGAATTATAACTACTCCATGAACACACCCATCGAGAGTCAATAATTCAACTATCAATCGTCCCAATTTCTAAAACAAAACAAACAATTAGGCCTATTCGGCCTATATGCCGTTTTCACTGGGCCTAATGAGGTAATTTCGTTACAAATATCCAAATGAGATCCGAAATTACCTAATTTCCCATAAAAAATCACATTTCGAAATGAGGTAATTTCAGCCTCATTTGCACGAAATTAGGTTGGAAATTAGGTGAATGTATCCAGCGGGAATCAGTTTTAAAAGGTCTTAAAAGTTTTTGTATGAAAATATCAATACACTATACTCAACAACATAAAACAGAAAGAGAAAACAACAAAAATAAACGGCTAACTGCCATTCCAAATTCAAAATGAAATGAGATGTCAAATGAAATTAGCAAATTTGATAATGAAAACACTTTTTTAGAACCATCAAGAAGATAAACATGTTCGTCTTCATATCTGCATAATGGCAATTCCTGTAATCTGCATTTTAATTTTGCATCCCCCTTTTTTGCAGAAGTCAGACGAAGATACTTGTAAATCCAGAATTAATCGACCATAAGACGTTGATGGAAACGAAGGTTATGATTGTTATACATGTTTGCGCAAATTAAATGTTTTAGAGTTCCCTTTTAGGTCTCCAGATATTGAGGAGATCAACCGAGTCTGCTGAAAAAATTTTAAAGTTATTTTCACATTATTCTTCTAAATATCCATTTCGAGACTCGAATAAATGTCAAAAATTAATCCACAGCAGAATTCTACTTTAGTTTCATATAGGGCGTAGAGCTACTTAGCCATGTTGTATTTTGTATGCGTGTAAAATCGTACTGTAATATGGATGATTTTACCAATAAAACACGCATTTTTTCTTCTTTTGACCAACGTTGTATTTTTCTCTGTAATCATTTTAATAATAATTATATTCTAGGGTTCCTTTATTTTTGTTTGTCATAATTAATATACTTAAAAAAAAACTGCTCCTAACATTTTTTTATTTGGGATTTTTTTATTGGAACTGTTCCGAACATGTTCACAATATTTCAGCTTTTTAAAAAATATTTCATTGACATGGGCATTTTTTTTCGATTTTGCATTGCACTGCAATTATTTACTCTTTTTTAGTAGTTTCATTCAAAACAGTGTAGCCATAAATCACCTGTTTCTAATTTTTTGTATGCTTTGCTGATTTTGAAGTCAAAGTCTGTACATTTTACGCTTGCATCGTCTTTCTAGAACAATTATATAGCCAGAATAGCAAAAAGCCGACAAATTCAGATGATGGTACTTTTTATTTAAATGGTGGTCTAATCCCAACAGGGATTTTTTTGGTAACTTGTTACCACAAGTGATTGTTGGTGCTGTTCTGAATGTTTTCACTAACGGTGGAGCTCTTAAGAAGATTGAGGTCAAAAATTAAGTTTGGTCAAAGTTCAAGTTTATCTTTTAGTTTGTAGGCAAAGCGTGATGTAAATGAAAATTTTTTTATTCAGTAAAATAAGTCAAACTATTAGCCAAAGTTTAAGTGTAAAAATTGTAAAAAAACAAAAGTCAATTATGGACAGGGTGAGCAAACGAACTGGTTCAAAGTAAAGTTTTTTTTTTTAAATTTCGAAAAATAGCCGTTACTCGAAAACCGTTATGATTCGGTATGAACAAGTTACCAAATTCTGAAAGGTCATGACCATATTCAGTTTGGATCATCCTTTGTGGGACACCCTGTATAGGTAATTATGGGACATGGGTATTTTTTTCGAGTTTGCACTGCAATTTACTCTATTTAATTCATTAAATTCAAAACAGTAGCCATGCAATGCCTGTAACTAATTTGTATTTACTTCCCTGATTTTTTCAATCTAAGCTTGTCCACTTGACATTTGAATGGTCTTTTTAGGGCAACAATTTCCAGATATATAGCCACAAACAAAGAGTACAAGATGGCTGCATTTTTTTCAAGATTGTGGTCGTACGCCAACTCGGATTGCTTGGGAATTTTCACAGTTGATTAAGGACACTGTTCTCTAAACATTTCCACTAAAAAATATACCTGTACAAAATTTTGTCCGGGTCAATGTCTAATTTGACTGGGCTATATGGAATATTTTATGAATCATAAAAGAATAAAAGACACATTTTTGTGTCTTTAATAGAGTAAACATTGGTATTTATCTTTTATTTCGTCAATGAAATGTTCACACAGGGAGACAAACATAAGATAATAATAAGAATACATTATTTATTTACGTACACAAATTATGTTTGCACAAACCACGAAATTATTTTTTTTATAGGAAAGCACGAAACACTTTTTATGCAAGAAAGATTAAGTAGTTATAGTCAATTTGATGTTCGCGATTTGCAAAAATTAAATTATTAATTAATTGATAATTAAATGCCAGAATTTATAGACAAATTGAACACCAATCCACAGGTTCCTTTCAGTGACGAAACAGTTTGTTTACTGATAGCAGATTTTAGGTCTGTCCCTATACAAATTTCCTTTTCGAAGTTCCATAACAGACTTTCATAAAAGTTCGAACTCCTGAATACCAATTCTTTTTTGGTGAACATCTTTTATGATTCATAACAGAAAATTCATAGCAGAATAACAGATCTGGCATAATAGGCCTAAATTTCCAATTCGAATAAATTCCAAAAATCTACTTTAGCTTATTATCGGCCGTAGAGCTACTACCGATGTTGTATTTGTAATGCATATAAAATCGTACTGTACTATGGATGGTGTTTGAAATAAATCACGCCTATTATTATTTAACGTGGCATTACCATTACCTATTTATAATGGTACAGTTTTGAGAATTGCTTAGCCCGAATTACTAAGCTACAGTTACATTACCCGTGTTTTTTTGGCATTCTATAAATAGTACAGTAGAAAATTACCAACAAAACGCATCCGCAGTAGCCTGGTTTTTGTATTTCAAAATTGGTTTAACTGAAAGAACACCTGTCAGAATATTAAAAAAAAAATATTTGTGAGAATCAGAAGCAGTCAAAATTAACTTTGTTTAAAAAAAAATTTACATGTTTTCAAAGAATTTAAAAATACAAATTAAGTGTTAAAATACAAAATTTTGAATTTGTCCGAATGAATACATTTTTGAAAAGTCGTTTTTGGCAACATTTTGATTTTAATCTTTTCAAATAGTGGTTTTAAAAATCTCAAAATTACACAACATATTAGATGATATTGATCTTTATTTTTTGTAAAAAATTTTAGTCCATATCGCTGTTTGTTCTCAAGATGCTTTTGTTGAAAAAACATTTTTTAAGAGATCTTAGTAGTTTTATTTTGTTCTAAGAAAAAAATGTTTGCTGAATTTTTTTTTTGAAAAAATTACCACTATTTTGTTGACTTCGTTATTATATGTAGACAAAAATAGACATGGTTCAAAATCATTATTTTGTTCTTGAAATATTTGAGACGAAAATAATTTTTCAACTGTTTTTATTAGTTTGGAAAAAAAGTGTCCGTTGATTTTTTTTTTAAATTTTAAATTCTTTATTGCGTTATCATGTGTAGAAATAAATTAGTCTGAAGTCGATGTTGTTTTCCGTTCTCGAGATATTTGCGACGAATGATATTTTTAAGCTCCTTTTTAAAATGCTGTAGTAAAAAACGGTTATTTGAATTTGTTTGAAAACTTTTACAGCACGTTATGATAATATTATATGTAAGATAAAATTCTTCATCCGAAATCGATATTTATATTCGTTCTCCAGATATGGTGATAAAAAAGTACCCCGAACGTACGTAGGTACATACACACAAACAGATTTCTTGCTTAAAACAACGGATTCTGATTCTAGAGACCTCAAAACGTGAGGATATGTCAAAATTTCCAATTCGACAAATAGAACCAATTACAATAACTTGCAATGGGAACGGGGATAAATAAGATCGTTAAAAAAAATAGATTCCACAAACTTACCGTTTAGTATGGACCTGAAGTCCAAACAAATTAATTTTATTTTACAGATAATTATGAATAGTGATCAATTGATAAGATTACCCATGTAGTGTTGGCTCGCCAATGCACGCACGTGCTACCGTCGGTGATCGGATAAAAAGTGACCTACTTTTCAGTAATGTGCTAAACAGATGTGCAGCTTTTGTCATGCAGCGAAATTAATTTACACAGGTTCTTATGGGAGCAGATTCACTCAAGAGCTGCATGCAGCGCAGCGCTACACGATGTGTCTATTTCTAAATTTGCTGCGCAGCATCATTGCAGCCACAACAGCAAAGAAAAAAAATCTTAAATAATTGGTATTTGGCATTACTCATATTGACATCACCTGCCATTCTTTCAAAAAAATTGTTTGTGTTGGTGATTTTTTATTAAGAATCCATGAAGCCGGCGTTGCCATCCTGCTATCGTCCAACGAAGAAAATCCCGTTCCAACACTATTGTGTCACATTGGCAACGCTATGATTTCATGTAATTGTTTGACATATCTATGCATCAAGAACGTCAGAAACTATACACATGTGTTTCGTGTGCAGCTCTGCATGCATAGATGCGTGCAGACTTGCTGCACATCTGTTTTAGCCATAATGCATGCACACGAGACAATATGCATAGATAGGAGATCTAATGAGGCCATTGAGTCAGTGCAGTGCAGAATCTATGGTGACGTAACCCACACCTGTAACAAAATACTTACTTATGTATTCAATTCATATACCACACAGCATGATTATTCATGCTCTTCAAACAATGATGCCAATACACTACAACCTAACAAAAAAAAAATAATTGACAGTTTTTATTTAAATCAAAAAACATACTGAAATTTTTTAAAAATGGTTTTCGTTATAATACCTACTTTGAGAACAAACAATAGGCATGTTTTTTAGTGCCCTCTATGTTAGTTTAAAAAAATGTTCATGTAAAATACAACAACAAATATGCTTAGTTCGCGGTGATAAACATCGCTGCTTAAGAATTAAGCTAAAATAAAAACAGTGCTTCCATACACTATTTTCTACGCTTTTCCGGTGAATTCTCAACAAATGGCAAAAATTCATTAATTTGGCAGATGGATCTTGAAGCACGAATTGACTGATCGTAAAAAATATGACAGAAAAAAAGGTGAAAACCAAACACTTTTATTTGTTGAAATATAATTATTAATTTAAAATGAATAAACCAATAAATAAAAGAAAGACCTCTGTTCCAGGGAGGAGAAGTTTCTTTTAATTTATCAGAATTTTAACGATATTTTGTTTAAATTTTTTTTTGTTGACAAACAGTTGACAGCCAAAATATCAGAAAATGGCCGCGATCAAGAATCGATGCGATATCCTATCTATGATAGTTTCGTATCCATATAGGTTTCTGAACAACCAAAACCAGATAGGTTACCTGAAAGTATTTTTTGGCAAAATTCTTCGCTGTAATACAGTAATTTGCATTTTATTATATTATATTATTTCAATTATTTTTCTGAAAAAATTAAAAACACAACTCGACAATGGCAAACAAATCTCAATTTTGCAGTCAGCGCTTTTTGACATTTCGCTTGGTATACAAACAACAACACGAACCTATCCAGATAGCTCTTCATAGGTTTTTGATCGCGGACAATGTCATTGTTATAT